>CM031374.1:85265982-85913262 GCA_018208015.1 Medicago ruthenica | reverse complement strand
CATCTTCTCCAATTTTCTCTTCATCTTCTCTGTTTTTTTGCAAGCATGTCGAATCAAGCTTCGAAGACAAAGCCACGGCCTTGGGTACACGATTATGGTTCAACTGGATCCAGTTTGAGGAGAAGAACAAGCATGGAATGTAGGTGTTGATGTAATGTTGATGTAATATTGGTTATGTAATGTTGATGTAATATCTAGAACATCTTATGCGCATCTTCACAAGTGATGTAATGGCTAAGACCATATTTTTTGCTTAATTAATGATATGCGCATCTCCACACCTACATTCCATGCTTGTTCTTCTCCTCAAACTGGATCCAGTTGAACCATAATCGTGTACCCAAGGTCGTGGCTTTGTCTTCGAAGCTTGATTCGACATGCTTGCAAAAAAACAGAGAAGATGAAGAGAAAATTGGATAAGATGAAGATGAAGGACATAGAAGAAGAAAATGGAGAGAGGGCCGATGGAGAAGAAAGGGGAAAGGCTAACATAATTTTGATCCCTCAATTTTTTCTCCCTTTATATCCAGCTGAGTCATATGCCATATCATCTAATATTTTTCACAATTGGCACGCCATCTGGACAACACTTAACTTTTTTTTCAAAAAACCAACAGAAAGGACTTTATTGGTTGACGGAAGCTGAGTTAAGGGACTCCTTTGGAAAAGTTAAGAGTTATGAGACCAAATTGAAACAAAGAAATAAGTTAAGGGACTGCTGATTCAATTAAGCATAAATAAAATTAACACAAATTAAAAGTAAAAATAAAAATATTTTCACAAAGTAAACATGGACTAATGTTTCCATACGAGTGAAAGCAAATTAATATTATCTTGATGTCAAATATAAGTAAAAGAAGTATGATATATATATATATGTGTGTGTGTGTGTGGGGGGGGGGGGGGGGGGGGGGTGTGTGTGTGTGTGTGTGTGTGTGTGAAGTTGAGACTAGCAAAAAGGAAACTTCAATAATGTGGTGAACTAAAGTTAAAAGTTTGTTTGGAAGAGGTGTCTACATTTACTGTATGTCAATGTTTCGCATACGATTACATTCAGTAAGGAGCCAATGAGAAACTAAAAATAAAAAGTACAATATATTGATTTTAAGCCTAAATTCAATTGGTGTTGCTGGTTTCGCCTGAGGTTGATAGACGTGGCAGTTGTCCACCATCAAGTTGGTTCTCAGCCTAGATAAGTTCGGCGGCGCCTCTCTGGCAGTGGGTGCTGGTACTTCGAAGGGTCGGTTTTTTTATTTACGATATGGCAAAAACTCGTGGCGGCGATAACTATGTCCTTCATGACTTGTAGCCAAGTTGTTGCGAGGTTTGTTTTTAAAAAACCTATGAGGGTGGGTTTACTCCAGTTCCAGCAGTGGAGGGTTGTTTTAGTGAAGGCATCGATCGATTTCTCAAGTATGTCGCTTCGTTGTGTGTTGTTGCTGCTTGGTGATGTTATTTGTCTTTGGTTTCCTGGTTCTACTCCATTATGGCTAAAATATACAAGATTCAAAGTTTGGTCGCATTTGTCACGTTGGAGTTTTGCATTGGTTGAATCTGATTTAATCCTTCGTGAATGAATTTGGGCTGATTTTGGCTATAAATAGTCATTTAATTGTTGTTTGTGTTGCTGCAAGATATGGGGTCGGGAAACTGTTACCGTGCTGGCGATCAATTTCAGTGTTGTCCCTTTAAAGATGGGTTTGAACTTGTCTCTGGTTTGTTTAGATGTTTAGGGACATTTACACACCTCTTTCTTTTGCAATTATGTTTCGTTCCTCGCGTTGGGTTCGATGATTTGTGATCTTACCTTTTGGTGTATATTGTCCCTACATATATAGTTTCGTCAACTGAATTTTGATCCGACCTATTTTACCACTTTTATTATTACTGTTGAATATGTGGTTGTTGGGTAAGGTTCATGCCCCCAAACTTTTTATATATATTTTTTTATCTAACATATTTTTCTTTGATAAAAACACTAATATCATTAATACTTAATATTCGTAATTTAGTTTATTTTTACTTTCCTCCATCATCTAACATTTTCTTTTCTTAATATTCATAATTTTTTTTACAAAGTCTTATAAAAAGAGAAAGAAGAAGTATTATTTTTGTCAAAACACATGTATCAAGGCTCTCTTTGGTAGAAACAACAGATAACTGATAAGCTAGCTGATAGCTTCTAGCTGATGACTAATAATGGACAAGTTAATTAAAATATTTGGTAAAATTAACGGTTCAACTAACCTATAATTGTAAAATGACATCAAAGACCATTCTCAATTCTAGTAAAATTATTAAATTATACTCTTAATATATATATATATATATATATATATATATATATATATATTATTAACCTATTATTTTTCGTTATAGTTATATTTTAAATTTATTCCATTTTAGTTTTTATACTTTACAAAAAATTAAAGCATAAAGTTTCTTTAAAAGATAATTAAAGTATAAAATTTTATTTTAATATCATAAATGTTACAAGTAAAAAGAAAAGGGCCGTCTATATGGAACAAAAAGAAAATTGTATGTCACTTACACATAAGTACTCGAAACTGGAAAGGTTGTCATCTGTACGCGCGAGGATTGAGGAGAAACATTAAAAATGTAGTAACTAGGTTTTAATTTATAATAAAGGGTAAATAAGAGGGAAATTCTTGTTTACCCATCAATAAAAGGTGGGTAATACTACCCATGTTGAGTTGGACCAATCAAAACAATGCATTTATATAACATTAAAAATAATAGAAAACAAACAAATAGCTTTGATTGGTGCCAACTCAACATGGTTTGTGTTACCCACCTTTTATTGATGGGTACACAAGTTGTCACCTAAATATGAATTTTAATTAAAACTAGTATGGATACCCGTACTAAACACGAGCTAGAGTTTAGGCATACTTAAAATGTTATGTGAAGATATGGTATCGTTTTTATTTGTGTTGTTGCTCTATGTCTAATGGGTCGATGCACACCAAATGTTGGCTCATCCATAAGGTCTAATGATGGTATCATAGGCCGGTTTGACTTTGTGGGGAAGTAGGAGTATTTCTTGGTGGTAGACCTCATATGCGGAGAGCCTCGTTCTTAAGGAAGAATAGATGTTGTGCAACATATAAATAATGTGACTTATATACCTAATTAATGTCTTAAAGTTTATGGTGAAGATGCGGCGCAAACATAGTGAGGATCAAACTCAATGTAGGACCCTCCGAAAATAACATCATTGTGATTTTTTTTTAGTTGTTGGTTGTCATGTGAATTTTTTCATTCGACCCCTCCTCTTTTAAATTCATTCACTTTTGGTCTTTGATGACAAGTGACAATAGAAAATTGAAGATGTGTAATAAAGACGATATTGGTAAAAATTGAACAAAAAACGACAAGCTATAAGTTGTAAGCTCAAACGCTATTTAAAATAGCGTCTGAAAGATAAGTTATAAATTAGCGAATAAGCTATAAGCTCGTGATGAAAAGACAATTATCAAACAGATCTCTTTTTACCATACAAGCTTATAAGTTATAAACTAACTTCTTGACCTTGCCGGAGCTTAATTATACTACTAACTTTTTTAATGGATAATGGGAGTTCAATAAAATTCACCAAAAAAAAAAGAATTCAATAAATGAAAGTAGCATATTATGATGAAGAGAAATGATACTTGTTCAACCATTTTATGACAACTTTCTCTCTTATACTCACATTATGTTTTTTACTTTACCTCTCTATTGTTTTGATTTTCGTGTCAATACCTATTTTTCTTTGTTCAAATAACACACCTCTATGTTGAATGCATAAAGGTCCACCAATTTAAAACCACATTTATTTATAGTGTAAAGAATGACCGGTGACTCCATTAGATATAGCCAACGAAGCATCGGAAGGCATACACAAAAAACAAGTTTTGCCTAGTGATTACATTGGCATAAAAAAAAACTCATTTCAATGCAATTTTTTCTCTTTTGTTTCCTTAACTAGGGCAAGAGGGGCACTAGTTAACATCACCATTTCCTTTTTTGCGTTGTGTTATCACCATTTATTTTATTATAATTATAAAATATTTTTGTTTTTTCAGATTCATTAAATAAGTGACGTATCTAAACTATATTATATTTTAGATTATTTATAAACAACACTTGTTTTTTCAAATTCATTAAATAAGTGACATATCTGGACTATATTATATTTCAGATACATCAATTATGTAAGAGTAAATTGTCACTTTGGTCACTAACTTTGCACATCGCTGTTACAAAGATCTTTGACTCGGGATTAAATACAAACAAAGTGGACTTTGAATATGCACTTCTGTTATCAGTTTAGTCCCCGATGTTAAAAATTTCTATTAACTAATGAGGTGTCAAATGTTTTGTGCTGACAAACTGAATGATCTGTCTCAGTGACTAAAGTGAAAGAAACTGAACCGAATTGAAGGACAGTGACTAAAGTGAAAGACAAAGTTAGAAATTCATAAATCCCAAAATCTCAAGTCCCTAATTTTCTATTGTTGTAGAACATGATTAGTAACAGGATTGGCTAAGCAGGTGAGATCATCAAGGGGGGGAAGGGGTCCAAGCAGGGTGCCAGAAAAGGGGGGTTATGGGGATGATTGGACTGAGGTGCGAGTGCGGAAGAGGAAAGCGTTTGGACAGGTTTCTCGAGGACAGGATGGAATTAGGGGTTTCTCGCGGCAAGGAGGTTCTGGGGTCAGGCAGCATTCTCGGGATAGGGTGCGGCATTCATCACGACGGCCAGCTAGGGTTTTCTCTCGTCCGGTTACGGCCGCTTGGCAGGGAGGGCCGCGCTTCACCAGGCCCCTCGGTCATTATCCATGATCATTCGCAACTACAGGGGCTCATCATCTTCGCCATCAGCGCGCAGCCATAGGTGCTCGTCATTGCCATTCCAAGGGTATCCAGGATGCATCACGGCGTGGGGAGCATTCACGTCAGGGATTTTCTGATCAGCTAGGCTCGGAGTTCCGACGGTTTGTTACTTTTTACTTTACTAATGTGCCGGAGTTGATTTCGTATTTTTATTTAAAAGAAAGTTTTGAGGTCTGTGGTATTCTGGAGAATTTATTTTTATCAAGGAGAAGGAACAAGCAAGGGCAGGTGTATGGGTTTGTTCGTTATGCTAACGTGAGGGATGTTGACAAGTTGCTAAAAGCTATACGGAATGTGACATTCGGCCATATGCGAGTGTGGGCGAAAGTTGCACGCTTTGACCGGTCCGTATCAGTTGGGGAGCCTTCAAGGAAGATGGTGATTGGTGAAGGTGAGGGCGTAGGAGGTAGGGATTGTGGTGAGGGAGAAAAAATGAATGGTAGGGTTGGGGAGAATGGTGAGGGAGAAAAAAGTGAGAATGTGGGAGGTACGGATGAGGGTGCAGGAGGTTGTTCTAAGGAGAGGGAGTCGGAGGGGGTGGGGATGACTAAGGCGTTTGGAGGTGTTAGTGAGGGTAGGGAGGTGAAATCTTTAGGAGGGGAAGAGATACGGGTGGAGGGGGAGAAATCTAAGACTGTGCAGTCTCAATTTTTGACGAAGGTTCCACGGGTGCTTAATGTGGTTAGCGAACAAGAACATGTCCGTGACGCCCGTAAGTTAATCCGTACTTTTAGATCATCTCCGGAGGACTTAGTGTGGGCTCGTGGTGGGGTGGTTGCCACAGTTTTGAATGGTGAAGCTATTCCGGTTGTTCAAACACGCATAGCGGACGTTGGTTTTGAGGACCTTGATATTATTCCGATGGGGGCTGATAAGGTATTCATTCGTTCTTTATCTGCATCAGATGTTATGACAATTTATTCAGAAGCCCGGGAGTTTTTTAATTTATTTTTCACAAATCCGGTTCGATGGAACAAAGATATTGTTAAATTTGAAAGAGGTGCCTGGGTCCGTATTTATGGTGTTCCTATTCATGCATGGAGTGAAGCTTTCTTTAAGTTGTGCGTGTTTGATGTTGGTCGTTTTCTCCGGGTAGATAATTGTACTCTTGCTAAAAACCGGTTTGATTATGCTCGGGTGCTTGTTGCTACATCTTCCCTGGACGTTCTTAGTGTCTCTGAGTCTATTCTTATTGATGGAGTTGTGGTGGAGTTGAAAATTATTGAGGAGTGGGGTTTCGCTATTGGGGAGGATGCATGTTTGTTGGAGGATGATGTTTCTTCTACGGTATCCATTCCTGATAACAATTTTGAAAATGACACACCAGAGAATAATGAACAAATGGTTGATTTGGTGAATTCTTTGGCTGATGATTGGGTGGAGGAAAGGAAGGATGTCCAGACACCTTCAGCGCAAATCCCTGTTGAAGATGGGCCGTGTTCTTCTAAGGTTTCGGAGGGTGTAGCCTCGGTGGTGGGCAACTCTGGGGAGGGCTGTATTTCGGGTCTTGGAGTTACTAGACATCGTCAAAGTTCTTGTCCCCCGATAAATTCTCGTTCCATTATTTCTGGTCCGTGGAGTTTGGAATGGATGCACGATCATGTTCATGGTGATGCGGGTGTGGTCTTTACGGCGTCTAAAAAACGAGCAGCACAAAAGGCTAATTCATCCAAAACCGTGTCAACAGGCTTGCAGCAAACTAAAAGAAAATCAAGAGGTGCTCTTAAACATTCTGCTCGTAATTTGAAGAAAATTGCTCGTCTTCCTGAAGATGATCGAAAGAAGGTGCTTCGAGTGTTGAACAAGAAGGCTCTCAAACGTATTCGACGACATGACTCAATTTCTGTGGTTGCTACTAATAGTAAAGAATCCCAGGTATCAGTTACTTCTTCTCCTACAGTTAACAATGATTGGAAAAATTGGGTGGTGTTGCATGGTAATGAGGAGGTGGTGCAGGAGGATATTTGTGGGATCGGGAAGATGTTAGGAGTTGATATAGTTGGTGATAAGTCGAATAGGTTTGGGGTATTGTCAAGAAAAAATAAAAAAGGTGGGGAGAGGATGGAGGGAGTGGTGAGGGGGGCGCTGTAAAGGGGTAGTGGGGTGGTGTGTGGGGTTGTTTGGTGGGGATGAAGATTATCACTTGGAATGCGAGGGGGTTGGGTGGTTTTGAGAAGAGGCCTGAAGTTCGGAAATTAATTTTGGAGAAGGGTCCGTCTATTGTTTGTATTCAGGAGACGAAGTTGGCGGTTATCAGTGATTCATTGTGTGCATCTCTTTGGGGTCAATTGACATCCTCTTACTCTTTTATGCCGTCTGTGGGGGCGTCTGGTGGTTTACTAACTATGTGGGATCCTTCTGTTGTCGAGGTTTGGTCGTCGTTTAGTTTGGATCATGTTTTAATTATTCATGGTGTGTTCCTTCAGTCTTCCGAGGAATTTTATCTTCTCAATGTCTACGCCCCTTGTGACAATGGCGCAAAGGTGATATTATGGAACTCTTTATCTGCTTACCTTCACCGGTTGGTGGGCAAAAACTTTTGTTTGTGTGGTGATTTTAACGCGGTCCGTAATATGGAAGAAAGAAGGTCGAAAGGGGCTGCAGTTCGTTCTCTTGATTGTGATCCCTTCAATACTTTTATTGAGGACAATGTTTTACTTGACCTCCCTCTCCATGGTCGTAATTTCACATGGTATAAGGGGGACGGGAATGCGATGAGTCGCCTTGATCGTTTCTTGCTATCTGAAGATTGGTGTACTGTGTGGCCGAATTGTTTGCAAGTTGCCTCTTTGCGGGGGTTGTCTGATCATTGCCCTGTGGTGTTGTCTATTGATGAGGAAAATTGGGGACCGCATCCGGTCCGTATGTTGAAGTGTTGGTCAGCGATACCTGGTTATCATGAATTTGTGCGTACCAAATTGAGGTCTTTTCAAGTTCAAGGTTGGGGCGGTTTTGTTTTGCGAGAAAAATTGAAGTTGGTAAAAACAGCATTGAAAGAATGGCATCTTACTCATACTCATAATCGCCAAGGTCGGATCAATACATTGAATAATAATATTGCTCTTTTGGATTCAAAGGCCGAATTGGAGGAGCTACTTGATGGGGAGGTAGATGCTTTACATGCTATGTCTACCGACCTGCATTCTTTATCCAGGATTGATGCCAGCATTTCTTGGCAGCAATCTCGGATGCTTTGGATTCGGGAGGGTGATGCTAATACCAAGTACTTTCATGCTATTATGTCCGGTAGGCGTCGCAGAAATTCAGTTTCCTCTATTTTAGTTGATGGTAACCTGGTGACGGGAGTTCCCAATGTTCGGGAGGCAGTTTTTACTCATTTTCGGAACCATTTTCAGTCTGAGGGTATTACCAGACCATCAGTGAACAATTTACATTTTCGTCGGCTGTCCTCTTCTGATGGAATTCTTTTAACTTTACCGTTTTCTGTGGACGAAGTGAAGGCCGCTGTTTGGGACTGTGATAGTTACAAGAGTCCTGGCCCGGATGGCATTCATCTTGGATTCTTCAAAGATTTTTGGCCTGAGTTGCAGTCGGATATTATGAGGTTCATCTTTGATTTTCATCGAAATGGACGTCTCACTAAAGGTATTAACAATACTTTTATAGCTCTTATTCCCAAGGTGGATAGTCCTCATCGTTTACATGATTTTCGTCCTATTGCTCTTGTGGGGAGTTTGTACAAAATTTTGGCAAAAGTGTTGGCGAATCGTTTAAGGAAGGTCATGAGTACTGTTGTCTCTGAAACCCAGACTGCGTTTGTGAAAGGTAGGCAGATTCTCGATGGTATTCTTATTGCTAATGAAGTGGTAGATGAAGCTCGTAAGTGGAATAAAGAACTCCTGTTATTTAAGGTTGATTTTGAGAAAGCATATGACTCGGTGGATTGGAGTTATCTAGATGAGGTGATGGGGCGCATGGCTTTTCCAACTTTGTGGAGAAAATGGATGAAAGCATGTGTTACATCGGCTACTGCATCTGTTCTGGTTAATGGGAGCCCCACTGATGAGTTTGTTATGCAGCGAGGCTTGCGACAAGGCGATCCTCTCTCCCCTTTTCTCTTTCTCCTTGCTGCTGAGGGGCTGAATGTTATGATGTCTGCTGCCGTGGATTCTAACTTGTTTACTGGGTACACTATGGGGGTGCATGACCCTACGGTTCTTTCTCATTTACAATTTGCTGATGACACTCTTTTGTTGGGTGTTAAGAGCTGGTCGAATGTCAGAGCCCTACGAGCAGTTTTGGCCCTTTTTGCAGCTATGTCTGGTTTGAAAGTGAACTATCATAAGAGCTTATTGGTTGGTATCAATATTGACGAGTCCTGGTTAGTAGAGGCGGCTTCGGTCTTATCTTGTAGAATTGGGAGGGTTCCCTTTTTGTATCTGGGTCTTCCTATCGGTGGGGATGCTAGAAGATTGACCTTTTGGGAACCGGTTATTGCTCGCATTAAATCCCGGCTGTCGAGGTGGAAGAGTAGACACTTATCTTTTGGAGGCCGCTTGATTCTTATTAAATCCGTCCTGTCCTCTCTGCCTGTCTACGCCCTTTCTTTTTTCAGAGCTCCCTCAGGTATAATCTCTTCCATTGATTCTATTCTTCTTAATTTTTTTTGGGGTGGGTGTGAGGATAATAGGAAAATTGCGTGGGTTGATTGGAAGTCTATTTGTTCCACAAAGGAGTCGGGTGGTTCGGGGGTTCGGCGGTTGCATGAATTTAATATAGCTCTCTTAGGTAAATGGTGCTGGCGGAGTTTGGTTGATAGGGAAGGATTGTGGTTTCGGGTCTTGGCCTCTAGGTATGGTGAGGAGAGGGGGCGGATTTTAGGAGGGGGGAGGAAGGGTTCGTCTTGGTGGAAGGAAATTGTGAAAATTCGTGACGGCGTTGGGGGAGATGGGTGGAAGTGGTTTGAAGAGAGCATCCAAAAGAACATTGTGGATGGGCTTGATACTTACTTTTGGACTGATGTTTGGGTGGGGACGGTCTCGTTGAAGGAGAGATTTGGAAGGTTATTTGCTTTGTCTATTAATCAGGATATGTCGGTGGGCGTTATGCATTCTTTAGGTTGGGGGGTTGGTGGGGGAGCATGGGAGTGGCGTCGTGGTTTGTTTGCGTGGGAAGAGGATTTGTTGGGGGAGTGTATAGCTCTTCTTTCTAATGTTGTCTTGCAGGATTCAAAGCCTGATGTTTGGCAGTGGCGACACTCTGTGGGCGACGGCTACACGGTTCGTGGTGTGTACCAAATGCTCACGCGGCAGGAGGTCCACATGGACGCTGTGGTTACAAAGGCTGTTTGGCATAAATGTGTTCCTTTGAAGGTTTCAATTTGTGTGTGGCGTCTGCTTCGTAACCGATGGCCAACTAAGGACAACTTGGCACGTCGTGGCATTATTTCTACTAACTCTCTTTTGTGTGTGTCTGATTGTGGTCATCCGGAATCTGCAGCGCATCTTATTATTCATTGTCCCATTTTTGGCTCTCTTTGGCAGCATGTTAAAACTTGGCTTGGTGTGTATTCAGTGGATCCTCAACATTTGTCGGATCATTTCACACAGTTTATTTTCTCTTCGGGAGGTTACAAACCTAGATGCCGTTTCTTACATCTTGTCTGGTTGTGCACGGTCTGGGTATTATGGAGTGAACGGAACTGTAGGCTTTTTAGTTCTAATTCTACATCTGTTTCACAGCTTCTAGAGAAGGTGAAAGTTATTTCTTTAGGGTGGCTCAAGGCCAAAAATATCTCTTTTCCTTTTGGTTCCCATTTGTGGTGGCAACATCCTTTTGATTGTTTGGGGATTGGCTGATGTATTTGGTTTTTTGGTTACTTTTCAGAACACTGTTGTATTAAGTTTCTCTTCCCTTTGGCACATCTTGTGCTAGGGACGTGAAGCTCTCTTTTTTTGATAATATATCTCATTTTGGCTTGTTCAAAAAAAAAACAGGATTGGCTAAAAACCGAAGCTCAGAACAATATGCAGCCATTGCAATCTCACCGCCTTCAAGTCGATAAATACTTAATCGAATTTATAAGAGATTTGTTTGAAAAAAAAGTTGATAAATATATCTTGTAATTAGACAGAAAAACCTTAGGGCACGTCATTTTCTCAAAAGATAGTTACGAAAAAGAGATGGAAGGCTTACACCTTTTAGTCCCTTATAAGTAAAAAATAAATTTTTAAGTTTATTGAATAAATAATGTACCTGGTCATTAATATAAACAAAATACATTATTTATTTAATGAATGTAAAAAACTGCTTTTGGCTTATATTTCAACCGGAAGATTTTTTTTTATTTTTATTTTTTACACAAGAAACGTAGGAAGGGTTATCTCTTAAATGAACAAAATATGACCTTTTCCCTTTTTCTCTACAATTGAATATGGTCTTGTTAACGAGTACCTCTGTAACTCTTTTAAGATTCCAAAATTTATAAATGGATCCTTAAAGAGTTGTACGCGGTTTTTAACCAACTAATCAATTTAATAAAAACCACACACAACTTTAAAACGACTATTAAAATGAGACGAGAAGAGTGTTAAATGTCTTTAAAAAGTGTTTCAGAGGAACTCATTAACATTTTCTTTAAATATATATTTTTCCCATAAATTCGAGCTCAACTGGAAAATATACCAAATTTTTTAGGTCTAACATTTTACTCGGGATTAAAAATTTGACTCATCCATTTGCGTGTGAGTATTCAACGACTATTGTTATTTCGTCTATCTACATTTTTTTTTACAAATACAACAAAAATAAAATTTAGAGTAATTTACACTATCCTTTCCAAAGAGATGCTTAATTTACACCACCCTATTCTCTTACATCAAATTATACATTCCCGCCACCTCTTATGCAAAACTTATTAAAAAAAAATTACACTCTCATTCTATAAAAAAATCTTGAATTACAATCGACTCAACTCTTAAGAAAGGAAGTATAATATTATATATATATATATATATATATATATATATATATATATATATATATATATATATATATAATTTTTAAGTGAGGAAGAGTGCATATTTGAACATATCATAGGAGAATAGTATAATTCCAACTTCTCAAAAGAGTGATGGTAATTTACTCTAAAATATACTATCAAACTTCATCTTTACTAAATTTGTTTTGAAAATTTGAAAATACGCCAAAAAATAAATAAATTTGAAAATATGCTAATTAATGTTCTTGAAACGTTTGTTAAAGAAAAAATAAATAAATTTTATATTAAAAAAGTATTTATTTTACAATTTTAAAAGATTAATTACATAAATTTTAATATAATTTTATTATATTTATTTTTTTAAAGAAACCTCGGATAGTGTTTGAAGGTGAGAAAAACACACACAAGAAGGGGGGGGGGGGGGTTGAATTGTGTGACTCAAAAACCAAGATCTTTTCTTTTCAAAACTAAGGTTAAGTTCAGAAGCTGATATGAATCAGTTCTGAACTGTTATCAAGAGTTATGCAGCGGTTCAAATAATGAAAAGACAAAGATAAAGGGAGACACACAGAATTTATACTGGTTCCTTCTCAATGTGAGAAGTAATCCAGTCCCCTTGTTTTCCAACAAGAGCGTTCCACTATAATCAGTTCTGATTACAAATGCTCAACCACTAAGGAAGAGACTTCCAGTTGCTCAACCACCAAGGAAGAGGCTTCTAGTGCTCAGCCACAAAGGAAGAGGCTTCCACTGCTCAATCATGAAGAAAGAGGCTTCCAATGCTCAAGACACTCAGTCAAGAGACTTCTCAATGCTCAAGACACTTAAGTCAAGAGGCTTCTGACTCAGACCACAAAGGAATGAGGTTACAAATGCTCAGTATACAGACTGAGACTTTAGGGACCAAACTGGTTTACAAGTAAATGAGTTTGGGATGAACACTTGATAAAATATCAGAGGTGTTCTCTTAATACAACACAGGTTAAGACTCTTAACCTTAAGAAATTCTAAGTTACAAGGACTATGAGAATTTCTAAGAGTTTTTGAACTTGACAGTTTTTACACAGAAAACAGAGCACGGGTTCAACAATTTGTTTCAAGAGTCTTAGACTTTTTTCTTCTTCAAATCTTCTTCCTTTTATAGATGAAATATAGCTGTTGAGATTTGCTTGATTTGAGGAAAGAGCCGTTGCAATTTGAGCTAGGATTTCTGCAAATGTGTGCTGCACTTTTTCAAACAAAACAGAGCAGCAACCATTTTTGAAATGGCCTACCTTAAAAGCTGGAGAATGTTTGGGTCAGGGAGACAATTGTTCCATTGAGTTGCTCTGACACATTCAGGCATTAAATGCGCACAGTACTGGTCACTTTCCAAGCCACATCAGCTTCAGAAGCTTCTGTGTGAACAGTGCATCAGAAGCTGCCTTGTACGGATCAGAAGCTGGCTTCAGGATCAGAAGCTGGTCTTCAGACGTTGACTCTGCGTTGACTTCTTCAGAAGCACCCAGACTTCAGAAGCTGCCTTCAGACTCAGAAGCTGCACTTCAGGAGCATCACTTCAGGAGTACTTCTTCAGAAGCACTTCTTCAAGAGCACTTCTTTAGACCCAGTTTCCTTCTAGCTTTGCAACATTGCTTCTTAGCTTTCCTTTCTTGCTCTAAGCTTGTTATTTCATAACCATTCTTAATTTCCAATCAATGAACACGTGGTTTTGAAATCACTTGAACAAAACATTAGCAAATAACCAATTTTTTCTTTAACACTTTGTTATCATCAAAACCATAAAGAGAGATATGTTTACACATAATTGTTTCAACAATCTCCCCTTAATTTATAAGAGACTTGTTAAACACATTTTGTTCCAACAGTGTTATCATGAACTTATTATTACTTATGTAAGTTGACATGAACATTCCATGATATAGGCTGGATGCAAAGTTCAAACCCATACACTACACTTATTAATTTACAACCATAAGAGTATTTGAAAAAAAAAAGTTACATCTTGTATCTCTCAGTTAACATATTCCATTTTTTTTCTCTCTCTTCTATTTTGCTTTTGCTTTTATTTTCCATGTATCCAAAACATTAACTAAAATAAAAAAAAAATAAAAACATTAACTGTTGCCACTCTGGAAAAAAAATGGGGCAGGAAATGCCAAAAAAGTTGATGAAACGACAATCCGTCCATCAAAATCACATCTATCAAATAATCCAAAATTTTATCCCATGCCACTCATGCCTTTCGTTTCTCTCTTAAAACAGCAAAAATGAAAGGAAAAGAATAATAGAAAATAAAATAAATAAAATAAAAAGCAAAAGCGAAAGAGACAGTAATTTGTTAGTTTTTCTTTTTTCTTAAAAAAGAATAGACCAGACCATTCACACTTGTCACACCTAAATCATTTTTTCAAGGAACACCTAAAATCCTAAATCATTTTTTTATTATTAAAAACAACTTAGGTGAATAACTACAAAAAAAAAATTTGGTAAAATAATTTCAATTTTTTTTGTCAAGTAGCCTAGTGGCTAGAGCTCACACATTTTAAACACGGAGAAGTGAGATGTCTGAAGTTCGAATCCCGGTTCATACATATAATATGCAATATCTCTACCAACTGAGTTAAGCTCACAGAGATAAATAATTTCAAATTTTATTATAAAAAAACAAAGAACATTGTACTCACATATTGTCCATAAAAAAAAAGCATTTTTATCAATATTATGCAACACTTCATTAACAACTTAATATGAGTGTTATAAACAATCTTTTTCAACATTTTCTCTAATAATTATTCTTTTATTTGGTGAAACTTATTTGGGACGTAAACCTTAAAAATAGACCACACATAAAGTAAGATTCATATTAGTTTCGCTTAATATAAAAGTGATTGTTATAGAAAGTGTCAGAAATAATTTCTCTTAGTAAAATGTTAACTAGTGTCATTGGACAAGAAAACCAATATAAAAATATTGGACTGTGAAATATGAAAAAGTTGTCCATTCAACTTTTAAAAGTCAAAAAATTGCATTTCAACGAAAATTTTCTACTTTAAACTTTCTTAACTAGTGTCCAAGGACACTAATTAGTAAACTACACCCTTCAGTCACCGTTATAAGCAAAAATTCTTCTTTTAAATTCATTCAATAAATGATGTGTGTGGTTTATAATATATATCATATACATCATTTATTTAATGAATCTAAAAAGTCAACTTTTACTTATAATAAAGACCGGAGGATGTAGTGCCCAAAGACAGTGGTTAGCATCACCCTTTCTCTTAATCAACCTTAATTAACATCTAAATCAAAATAATTTTCTTCCAAAAAAAATCTAAATCAAAATAATTAAGTCTCCGTATATAGTCCATAATTTACAACAAAAAAAAAAAAGTTATAGTCCATAATTTAATACTACATATTATTATATCACATACTTTCACAGTACTTGTTGACAAACAAAAAGTGTAACCGCCCTCTTCACCGTTCCTCTCTTTTCCATTCATTTCGCTGTAATTTACTCATTTTCCCTTTTCTTCTTCTTCATTTCTCCAAATTTCCGATGACCGGCGACGATAACCGTCACCGGAAATAAAAAACTAAAAAACCAAAAGCCCTTCCTTTTCAGCTCTCATGTCTGAAGACAACGACCTCACGCTACAAACTTTCCGAGCTCTAGTCGAAAACGCGGACCACAAATTCGCTAGGGTTCGCGACGTACCAGCCTACGGTCGCGTGAACCAGAATCACTTCTTCCACAAAGTCTTCAAAGCTTACACGCGCTTATGGAAGTACCAGCAAGAAAATCGCGCGAAGCTGATTCAGTGTGGTCTCAAACGATGGGAAATCGGCGAGATCGCGAGCCGAATTGGTCAACTCTACTTCGGTCAGTATATGAGAGCTAGCGAAACTAGATTTCTCGTTGAAGCTTACGTTTTCTATGAAGCTATTCTTAGTAGAAGATACTTTGAAGGTTCTGAATCGAAAGATCTAGGAGTAAGGTCTAAGGAGTTGAGGTTTTATGCGAGGTTTTTGTTGGTTTCGTTGATTTTGAACCGGGTTGAGATGGTTAAACATCTCATGGACCGGTTTGTGGCTTTGGTTGATGATTGCAAGAGTACTTTTCGGGTAATACGTTGTTTTCATTCTCATTTTTTAGCTTAATTGAGCTTTATTTTTTTGTTAATTTGGTAGTTTTCGTGAGGTTTGAATGTTCAGTAAATTACTAAATTAAGTTTGAGCTGCGAAAAGAAAGTGAAATAGTCACAATCAATTTTGCTTTTTTTTTTTGTAGTTTTTTGTTGACGGTGTTTAAATCAATTAGTTTGTGGTCACTATGTAATTACAACAGTTTTAGATTTTTTTTGGTTACCATGTTATAAATAGGACGTTTTCATTGCCGTTTAGCGGTAACTAATATCCGCCAAAAAACTTGTTCAGCACACAATATGGGTTCTCCCGTTCAACCGAATTTTCTCCAACCCATGACCACTTTCTTAAGGGGTCTAAATCCCTTGGAATAGTTTTAGGTTTTATATAATAGAGGAAAACAGCAATGATTTGATGAATCGATGCATGACTTGTTGTATCAGATATAATATAGGGTGGTTTTGTTCCAGTGAAGCTATGTTTGTTTCATTGATTAATGTCGTTGATAGTGCATGACATCTCTGTACTAATAAGTGGAATCAGTAACATCTGATCCCACCGGAGAGAATAAACAAGGGATAGGTTAGATTGGATGACCTGCTTAATCATTTGGCCTTGGTCACCAGTTTCTTTGTTGGTACACCCGACTATTGTATGAGCTATGAAGGATATTAATGCTGTTGTAGAGTAGGTTATTGGAGATGCTTAATTTTGACTGTATCAAAGAACATCAAATGGTTATTTTTTTGAAAGAAAACGGCCTTCCGTTGTAAAACCAAATCAATGCTCGAGTCACCCGAGTTTAAAGTAGTACTCCAAATGTTATACCGACTATGAGGGCCAGTTTTCCAGAATAACATTGGTGGTGCAATGATGATTTTCTTTGAAAAACCTATTTACATGTATAATATATTTTGATCATCAATTTGTTGAAATTTAAAATCTGAGTGTGCTGTATACTTCTGTTTTTATACTCACGTTTTCATTATTAATAGTAAAGCTTTAGTGTTTTACTTTTGTTTGGAAGATCTTATGAAACTTGACCGTTGTATGGTTCATTGATGCTTTGTATTTCAACATTTATCCGGAGAAGCAATATCTTTGTGTTGCTTGTTTGACTCGATGAGTATAAACTATTTCTTTTCAGGATACTAACTTTAAAGAATGGAAGCTCGTGGTGCAAGAAATTGTCCGCTTTACAAAAGCAGATAAGGGCTTTAGCATCAGGCCTATGCGTTACTGTGCTACATTTGATTCTCATCAGGCTTCTCTTCCTTATGTAGCTCGTTTTCATGCAAAAAGGGTTTTAAAATTTCATGATGCACTCCTAGCAAGCTATCATCGAAACGAGGTCAATACTTGCCATGGTGATTCTTAAATTTGCATTAGTACATAACTTTAGTAACTTAAAGGTACTGAAGCTTTTGAATCTTCATATACCCTCCATTTCAGGTCAAATTTGCTGAACTTACATTGGACGTCTATAGAATGATACATTGTTTAGAATGGGAGCCTAGTGGGTCATTCTACCAAAAGCGTGTAGTTAGACCTAAGGAGAATGGTGATGTGATCGATCATTCAGGAGCTTCTGGGATAATAGACATGAACCTTGCTGCAGATATGATAGATCCAAATATACCTTCTAATCCTACAAAGGCTACCTTGTATCGTCCATCTGCGACACACGTGATAGCAGTGAGTTTTCATGCCTAGTGGAAAGTTAGTATATCTAGTTTGATCTTCTCTTTGCTAAAATTTAAAAGCTGTTCCATTTACAAGGCGTCTCTGAAGCATGGGTACTCCAAACATGGAGAAGTACCGGTACCGGGTACGCACCCGTATCGGGTACGCGTACGGTACTCGTAATGTACGTACTGAACCGTACCCATTTTTACTTAGCTGATTTGTCGTAGTTGGTGTAGCAAAAACATACGAGCGGCGGAAAAATAACCAAAATTATTTTGCTTTTTTATTGTATTTCAATTCTCTCTCTTGCTTTTGATGAAAATAGTCGAGGAGATGATCCAAAATAGTAAATCTCTTGAATCACCATGATAATAGAATTGTGGTTAAACACATGATTAAAATACAAATAGTGTTATACTATTTTTTATTAAAATTGATTTTTTTTTTCTAAGCATGTTTTTACAACAACAATGGTAATAATTCACTTGGAAAATCTTTTTTCGATGTTTTATGTCAACGTACCCGTACCTTCATTTTTTAAAGTTAGCCGTATTACGTACCGGTACCGGTACCCGTACCGGGTACCGTACCCGTACCTATGCATCATAGCAAGGCGTTGTCAATATTGAACGGTATTGAATGGGATTTTTATGGCTTTTCCTTTCAAAAGATTTGGACATCCAAATTTGTTTTTATTTCTTTGGTTCTTATGTATTTTATGATATGTTCTCATATCTATTTGTCCATACAAGTACTTGCATTTTTTTTTGTTTCTCTCATGTATTATCTGCTTTATGAACCGCTGCAAACATTTTCAGAGTCTTCCAATGACTGTCGTGAATAGTGATTTGTTGTTTCATGCATTGAGCTTCATGTTGTACGCAGGTTATGGCTACAATTTGTGAGGAGCTGCCACCAGACAGTGTTGTGCTAGTTTATCTTTCAGCCCCAGGTTTACATTTGATCTGACTTTTCAAGTCAGTAATTAGTCTATAAGCGATGTTGTTTTATGTTAGGTTTGTTGCCATAATGATCTGCGTTCACTCATACAGGGAAGGCTGGTGTTAGTAATGGAGGGTCATCCAAATATTCAAGACACAAAGTCCTTTCTCAGTCTTCCGATGAACTGAACTCTGGAATGTCAGAATTTCAAAATAATGGCAAGAGGGAATCAAGCTGTCATCAGGATGATTTTTTGTGGTTTGGTCCCAAGGGAAATAGTGGTGGGTACCTGTACTTGAAGTCGTTTCACTGTCAAATTTATGTTAAGATTTTTCCAGGAAAAACTATGCGCATTCTAATGTGTTTTTATTTTCCTTTTTGGGGTTAGTGTCAATTGTATCTTATAAAAGGAAGAAGTACCTTTGTTGTGCTCGCACTTACATATACTGTATTTGAATTGTCAGGTTCAAATAACCTCTACCCTGGCGATCTTATTCCCTTCACTCGGAAACCTCTTTTCTTGATTATTGACAGTGATAACAGCCATGCATTCAAGGCAGGTTTGTCCAAACTTGTGTATGTGTTTTCTGGAAATTGTCAGATGGAGCTTGCTTATCTGTATATTCATTAAATCTAATTTTACATGTTAGTAGCGTGATGAAGTTAGGAATCACTTTTTTCTGTACAATCCGAGGGTATATCACAACGTTTCAAGATGAATTTTAATGCATTAACCATGGGAATCCTGCGTTGTTGATTTTCTTCATTAATTGGAATGTAGAACTTTTGATTTTCTTCATTAATTGGAATGTAGAACTTTTGATTTTCTTCATTAATTGGAATGTAGAACTTTCTTTGGGGACAGAGTTGAAGTGGTGTAAAGAAATTAAATGGTGTTGTTAACATTCCCTATGTAGCTACAAAAAGAATGAGATACACATCATCCTTTTGGGTTAAGGATGATTTTATACTAGTTTTTAGGGGGAGACAGTCAGTATAGAACATTTGATTGCTGGCTTGTCCCATGTTCAAATGTTCAATGTACATTTGATTTACGTCAACAGTTCTTGATTGATTATGTATGTATTAAATGATTGCAGGAATTACATGGTGCTGAAAGGGGAGAAACGGCTGCTCTATTTCTTTCACCTTTAAGGCCAACTTTTAAGAAACCAGCTGATGTAAATATACATAATGGAAGCCAATTTACCTTTTTCTTGACAGCTCCTTTATCAGCATTTTGCGAAATGATTGGTCTCATCCCTAATGAGGCTGATACAGTAAGTGTACGCGGACGATCTTTAAATTTCCTCATCATTTTTTTCTCTTGTTGGTTTAATTTGACATTTTAACCCTAGGATGTCTACAATGATGCTGAGAACATAATCGCCAATGCTTTCTCTGAGTGGGAAGTAATTCTTTGCTCATCAACTATCATGGATTTAGTATGGGCACAAGTTATAACTGACCCATTTTTAAGGCGACTTATTTTGAGGTATTCTCTCTGGTTTTATAATGAATCACTCAATGTATTCATTTATTTTGGTTGGTTATTTAGAATGTCATAGTTGCAGTTGGCTACCTAGACTGTTTCAGGCACTATTAAAATTGAAATTGCTGAGTGGACTTGTTTTTGATTTGCCATTGTTAACTACAGATTCATATTCTGCCGATCCGTGATATCTTTTTTCTGCCCACCTGAGGAAAGTGAATTACATCTGCCGCTTTGCCTACCCCATCTGCCTACTTCTGTTGCACCAAAATCTGAAGCTGTGCGCTCTGTGGTCGTGCAACTTGCCAAGCATTTTGACGTTGCTGACTCCTTTCACTTTACTGATAATACATAAGATCTGGACTCTATATACAACAAGTAAATTATTAGATTTATATGCAGATTTTTGAAGCTAAAGATTCTCTGACCAAAGGAATATAAAAGGTATGGGTTAACCTTTTGGGTGACATGACAAGAATATCAATGGTGGGGCTTGGGCTGTCATGTGGAAGATCGGTTTGTTGATGATGGTTGCATCTGCTTGTTGTGATGTTCAATTCAACCCCACCTGCTTCATTGATCCATATGCTGTATTTGGCGGTTTGTTCTTTAGTGTTAAATGTTAGGTAGAGATGGGTGCCTTACTTTTCTTGTGTTTGGGCCTGGCAAGATAATTGTTAGTTGAAAATTAGTTGTATTTGTTCATATTTCATAGCTTTGAGAAAGAACAAACAAAAAGTTGTTCATATTTCATACCTTCTTTTTAGCAGAACGGTTTTTGAACATTTATTGGGGGAGGAGAGTATATTATGGGAAGAACGAATTCCATCAATACTAGAAATTAAACTCACAATAATGGTATTATTTTTTTTGCTTTAATCCTTCGATTTTTGGTAGAAAAACTACCACTATTTAGAGTTTGACCCGGAGGTAATTTTTGTGTGTGGACACAATATGAGACCAAAACGTCAACTAAAAAGAGACTCAACATTGTAGCGATAATAATGTTACAATAAACGAGTGAATAAACAGAGAAAGATATAATAGTTTCTTTAAAAAATAATAATCTGAGAATGAGATAATTTTGTTACAATAAATGAGTGAATTCACAGATGACGAGCTGATGTTATATGACACTTTACCAAAAATGATTGATACATTTTACCAAAGACTTGACAACCGAGAGTATTCGCAATGGAGACATCGATTTTTTAGGCATTTAAATGGTAACGTGTATACTTCATTCATTTATAATTTTTTAATAGTTGTATTTAATAAACATTCAATCCTAATCCAACATTTCACACAAATATCTTAAATGGGATCCATTATCAATAACATTATATCATTATATTTCAATTTTTATTATTAAAAAAGTGTAGGTTCCCCTGGGTATCTAATAAATAACAAGTCTTCAAAATTTGAGACTCCATTGAAGATGGTCTAATAACACTCAAGTCGCTATGATAGTATTGCTCCTGCAATTCGATTGTGGTTCTTGAGGAGAGAATGGACATTGTTTTCATATTTTTATTGAAGAAAAGTTAAGGTTGTCTCAAAGATTCACCAAAGCCATAAGGGCTTAGAGAAAATGAAACACGGGAGAAAAATGAACGATTGTGGTTTCGAAGAGAGAAATGGACATTGTTTTCTTGCAAAATGCATGATAAGTTGCATGGCGAACATAAAAATTAAGCACTGGAGATACTCGAATATTGGTTAGCACACAAATGATTGTAGTGTAACATGATTGCTTGTCAAGGAATAAGAAGATTGATGTTTCTGAATCATTTTGAGGGATGTCTGAAAATTTGAGGGTTTTTTTGATTTTCGGAATCATTGCAACTTCATTTTTTTTCCTTTTTTACTTCAATATTAATAAAAAAGTCTCACCACCATTGTGTGCCAAGTTAATTGTGCAGCTAGTATAAAGTTTGGGAGAATTTGGGATTGCTCAATCACAACACTTAGAAGTCAAAAGTCGATTAAGCTAATTAAATTTGTCTTCAATAAAAACAATCAAAACTGACTTTGATTTTGATATGTTTGAATATTTTTAAAAAACCTTGTTAAAAAATAAAAAAGCAGAAATTTTACATCAAAAACAACTTTAGTTCTTTCACACCAATTACCAAAAAATGTTTTTATTTCTATTTTTTTTGGCAAATTCTATTTTAATTTTTTTAACAAATGTTCTAAACATTTTTTAGCATTTCCTGTAAAACTAGCATTACTGAATTGATTTTACCTCGGTAATAAATTCTTCCTCTCCAATTTAATCTCAAATTTATTCTTCAATTACATAGATTACATAGGAAATTGTTCGAAGAAAAAAAAAAGATAGAAAAGGTGAAGAAACATGGTCAAGTTAATTAAACCAGCAATGAAGCTCAAGCAACAGCTTCGTGAAGCCATAGATCTTCTATTCACTCGCGGTCCTGCTTCTTCCGCTGACTACACTCGTCTTGTTCTTCACTGTGCTCAATCCAATGACTTCAACCAAGCTAAAAGATTGCAATCTCACATGGAACTTCAACTTTTTCAACCTACCGATTCATTCATCCACAACCAACTCCTACATTTATATGCAAAATGTGGAAAAATCTCAGATGCGCAACAACTGTTTGATAAAATGCCTAAGAGGGATATTTATTCTTGGAATGCACTTCTTTCTGCTTATGCCAAAGTGGGTTTGGTTGAGGATTTGAATTCGGTGTTTGATCGAATGGCTTATCGTGATTCTGTTTCTTATAATACGATGATTGCTTGTTTTGCAAGTAATTGGCTTTCGAGTAAAGCGTTGAGGTTTTTTGCGAGAATGCAGGATGATGGGTTTCGGCCGACACAGTATTCTTATGTGAATGCGTTGCAAGCGTGTTCTCAGCTTTTGGATTTTAGGCTTGGGAAACAGATTCATGGGAGAGTTGTTGTTGGTGAGTTTGAGAAGAATATTTTTGTTTGGAATGCTGTGACTGATTTGTATGCTAAGTGTGGTGATATTGATAGGGCGCGGTGGTTGTTTGATGGAATGGTTAAAAAGAATGTTGTTTCGTGGAATTTGATGATCTCTGGGTATGTGAAAATGGGGAAGCCTGATGAGTGTATTAGTTTGTTTAATAAGATGCAATTATCTGGTTTGAAACCTGACCAAGTTACGGTTTCTAGTGTTCTCAATGCTTACTTTCAATCTGGACGTGTAGATGATGCGAGGAATATGTTTAATAAAATAGATAAAAAGGATGAGATTTGTTGGACTACGATGACAGTTGGTTATGCACAAAGTGGAAGAGAGGAGGATGCTTTGATGTTGTTTAGTGACATGCTTCGTGGAAACGTTAGACCTGACAGCCACACTATTTCTAGTGTGGTAAGCTCTTGTGGCAAGTTAGCATCATTGTATCATGGTCAGACCGTCCATGGAAAAGTTATTCTTATGGGTGTTGATAGTAACATGCTTGTATCAAGTGCACTTGTTGATATGTATTGCAAGTGTGGAGTCCCTTTGGATGCTCGGGTAATTTTCGAAACTATGCCTATTAGGAACGTGATCATTTGGAATTCCATGATTTTGGGTTATGCACAAAATGGGGAGGCTCAGGAGGCCTTGACTCTGTATGAAAGAATGCTGCAAGAAAATTTCAAACCTGACAATATCAGTTTTGTGGGAGTCTTATCTGCTTGTATAAAGACTAATATGGTTAAAGAAGGACATAAATATTTCGATTCAATCAGTGAACAAGGAATGACACCGACGTTGGATCACTATGCATGCATGATTACTCTCCTTGGCCGGTCAGGTAATATCGATAAAGCATTGGATTTAATCAAAGGCATGCCTCACAAGCCTGATTACCGGATTTGGTCCGCTTTACTATCTGTTTGTTCCAAAGGCGACATAAAGACTGCAGAGGTTGCGGCTAATCATATATTTCAATTGGATCCACATAATGCTGGATCTTATATCATGCTTTCCAATTTGTATGCTGCTTGTGGGAGATGGAAAGATGTAGCTGTTGTAAGATCTCTTATGAAGAGCAAAAATGCAAAGAAGTTTGCTGCATACAGTTGGGTTGAAATTGGGAACGAAGTCCACAGATTTGTTTCTGATGATCACAATCATCCAGAACTGGAAAAAACCTACAGTGAATTGAACAGATTGATTGGAATATTGCAACAAATTGGGTATAATCCAGATATGGACATTGTTCTACATAATGTGGGAGGGGAAGAAAAATTGAGATCCATCTCGCACCACAGTGAGAAACTTGCCCTTGCGTTTTCTTTAATAAAAAAGCCCGATGGAGTTGCCCCAATACGGATCATAAAGAATATACGTATCTGTGATGACTGTCATGTATTTATGAAGTTTGCATCAATTGCTATAGCCCGGACAATCATTATAAGAGATTCAAGCATGTTTCATCATTTCTTTGGTGGAAACTGTTCTTGCAAGGACCACTGGTAAAGCGTCAATCCGATGGCAATCTTCTGTGCATTGAATGTTTTTCAAGGAAGAGTGCGCAGTGTCATATACACTTCCTAACCTGTCTAAAGTTTTTGAAACAAGGCGAAAACCTATGATATAGTTTGAGATTTCATGGACTTGAGAAGCTGTGCAGTGTGAGAATATTAGGTAAGACGAGCAACAAAGCTGTGATTGAAATTTCTCGTGACAAAGTAAAGCAGCTAAAAACATTAGGGGATACAAAACAATTATGCATTGGGTTCAACAATTCAGGTAGAGCCTTGGATGAGTGTCTAGAACCCAGCTGATGTAAATATTCATAATGGAAGCCAATTTACTTTTTTCTTGACAGCTCCTTTATCGGCATTTTGCAAAATGATTGGTCCCATCCCTAACGAGGCTGATACAGTAAGTATACGTGAATGATCTTTAAACTTCTCCGCATCAACTTTTACTATCGTTGGTCTAATTTGACATTTTAACCCTAGGATGTCGACGATGAAGCTGAGAACATAATCGCCAATGCTTTCTCTGAGTGGGAAGTAATTCTTTGCTCATTATCATGGATTTAGTATGGGCACAAGTTATAACTGATCCATTTTTAAGGTGACTTATTTAAGGTATTTTGCTCTCTAGTTTTATATATTTATTTAATTCTCATATGAATTAGCCAATGCATTCATTTATTTTAATTGATGCATGTTTGGTATTGCGGTCGGTTGACTGCCACCTAGACTTCTTCGGGCACTAATAAAATTGAAGTTACTGACTGGACTTGTTGTATTGCATTGTTTATTCTACAGATTCATATTCTGTACGTAATAGTATTTTTTTTCTGCCCACCCGAGGAAAGTGAATTAGATATGCTGTTTTGCCTTACCCCGTCTACCTACTTCTGTTGCACCAAATTCTGAAGCTGTGCGCTTTGTGGTCGTGCAACTTGCCAAGCACTTTGACGTTGCTGACTCCTTTCACTTTACTGATAATACATAGATTTGGACTCTATATAAAACAAGTAAATTGTTAGATTTTGATGCAGGCTTTGGAAGCTAAAGTTTCTCTGGCCAAAGGAATATAAAAGGTATGGGTTAACATTCTGGGTGACATGACAAGAATATCAATTGTGGGGCATGGGTTGTCGTGTGGAAAATGATTTGTTGGTTATGGTTGCATTTGCTTGCTGTGTTATTTACTTCGACCCCATCTGCTTCATTGATCCAAATGCTGTATTTGGCGGTTGGCTTTTAGTGTTAAAGGTTAGGTTGTGATAGGTGCCTGACTTGTGTTTTTGGGCCTGGCAAGATAATTGTTAGTAGAAAATTAGTTGTATTTGTTCATATTTCATATTTTGAAAAAGAACAAACAGAAACTTGTTTATATTTCATACTTTTTTTCAGCAGAACCGTTTTTTAACTAATTTCGTCTATACTAGAAAGTAAACTCACAATATTGTATTAGACTGAAAGTTTTTGTTTTGGACACAACCGTATGAACCTGAAAGTTGGGGAGCAGTAAAGAGTCAGCAGAAAATACTACCCAAAAAAAACAGTCAACAGAAAAACGACTAGAGTGTAAGTGTTTGATGTGCAGTTTGTGTTGTAAATTTGTGTTACCAAGTTCGACTTTTACTTAAAAAAAGTCAACAGAAAAAAAAAAAGACTCAACCTTGTAGAGATAATACTGCTGCAATAAATGAGTGAATATGTACGAAAACATAACAGGAGTACATGTACTATACATGCATTTGCAAAACGTTGGGAGTTGGATTTAGTGGAAGAGGTTAAACTTCTACAATGCGGCGAATTAATATTCGAATTTTAGTTTTGAAAGATACTCACATTTAGTGTTTGACAGTGTATCAAATATAATTATCTCCAGCGAAAGAAACCAATGAAGAACTAAAAAAATGTATCTGAAAAACTGATCCAAAGTAGAATATCAAATGACGAATGAAAGGTAGTACTAGTGCTAGTCACAGGAAGAAGAAGACCAAGTATAATTATTTGTTAAATTATCAAGAAAGAAAGAAAGATTTATAGTATATTTGGTCTGGCTTCTTATGTTACGAATGTAAAAAATCATCCATTAAATTTTGAAGTTAGTACCAGTACTAACTATGTACTCATCAAAATAGTTTTTCATATGTTTCAGTGTGATAAGTATTGATTACTAGGAGAACATCTTAAAAGCTAACGCATTTGGGAGAAGAATCAAGCCACCATTTTATACTTTACCCCCTTGCTATTCGATTTGAGTTGAGCAAGCACCCATGATATTGAAGTCCCTGTCAAAAACACCACCCATGAAAGCCGTCAACGGCTACACTCTATGATGTTTCACTCGACCTTTTTGACCAGTCCCTTGTAGATTGACCTTTCGAAATGCTGACAATCCAACTGTGATATCAATTGATAAGTATCTGCACGTTTGATGAATCATTTCTTAAAAGCTAGTTAGTTGATAGGGGAGAAGAACCTAGCCACCACTTATATACTTTACCGAGCACTTCTTGCTGGTGTGGTTCGGGCACCCCTTGATATTTAAGTCCTTATTAAAGAACCACCCGTGAAAGTCGACGTCTCAATGGCTACACTCTACAACCCTTCACTCAACCTTTTCGACCAATCTCTTCGTATACAGCCTTTGTCGAGGTACTCACAATCCAACTCTGATATAAATTGATAAATATTTTCATGATAAGCATCATCGCAATCACGTGAAAGTGCAGCACCATGGTTCATCATCTTTGATTTAAAGAATGTTTGTGGCGTATGAGAATGGCTGTGAGAGTGTAAAGCCATGATGAATCTATAATTACATAATACATCACATGAAAGTGCAGCATCATTATGGTTCATCGTCTTGGTTTCTTTCTCTCTCTGGAATGTGGTGATGGTGAGAGTACGGGCAGGGAATAGCAGTAAGAAAGTGGATGAAAGAAAGAAATAAAGATATTTATACAGAGGTAATCATATCAATAGTACACTATTAATATTGCGGATAAGTAATCTGTCAAAGCTTTATCATTATTACAATTTTTTAATATAATAAGCTTTGACATATAAATTTAGAAAGAATAAAGCATTTTAACAATAATGGAATAATTTAGTAAAAAAATAAAAATAATAATAGGATAAGAATAGTACAAGTCTACACGCTAGGTTCTTAACGGTAACGGAACAACACAGTTTTTAATAGGAATGGGATTTGGGATATAAGAACAGTCCCTAATTGGAAATGTTAACAGCATATACGAGTTTCATGAGTCCCACATCGAAAGTTTTGTGAGCAATAAGGAGTGAAATTATCTATAAAAGAGTAGCGTGAAGCCTTAGCATTAAACAATGGAAATGGATTGATTTTGCTAGAAGCAATGAGAAGTAGAACACTACTTGTAATCCAAATAACCGGAGGGTTCCTTTTATGAGAGAAAAAGACGTATCGAAGAGTTTGGTTTGTATGAGTCCCAATACACAAAGGATTCACCAAACTCTTTGGAGCTTTCTTAATTCCCAGTTAATATGTTCATCGGCAATTTTAGTGCATCAATTTTGCTATGAATCAACTCGGGTTTGTAACGGCTAGTTCTAACTTAAGTAATTAGTAAGTTGGTTTGTAAAGATTAGTTTTAAAGTAAGTTGGTTTGTAGCAAAATCTTTAATCAATTGGAATCGAATGATACCCATGATCAATCACTTAAACAAATTTGCAAAGATTCGTTCTTACTAGTTAGTTAAAACTTGATTTTAACAACCTTGGCTGCATCCTTCTAATAATCTTCCTATTCACAAAAAATGTGTTGTAAATATGTAAATTAGCTCCAATGTAGAATACAATATTTGATGTAATTATTGTGGCAACCTTGATTTTACATTAGTACTTGTATATTGAATTCAATCAATAAGATTCAGATATTTCCACCCACAATTTTTTAAACTTCTCATTTTATCCTTTTTCACTTATAATTATTTCCATTTCTTCAATTAATTGGATGCGTTATCCTCATTTCTTTTGTTTTAAGTAAATACAAAATAAGTAGGGTAAGTTTTTCAGAACTAATAATACATTTTGGTAATTCAAATTCGATTTTTCCATATGAAACAAATTTCATAAACGGTTTTAGCCTTTGTTTAGTTACACGATAGAATTTTTGTTTGTTCAAAATCTCGACAACAATCCATGTTTAGAGTGAAGCTACAACTACTAGCTTCTCAATTTCATAGTGTTTCATTTGGAGTACCAGAATTCTAGAGAAAGATATAGTAATCTAACGATGAAAATGGAACATTGGAAGAAACTTCTATGTTCTTGACATTTCGTCGGAATCCGTTGAAAAGCTTCGTAGATGAAGGTTTTGGATGGAATCCATGGAGAATGTGGTGTTCGGAGGGGTGTACATGCAAAAAATACTTAAACACTCTAGTCAGTTGTTTTAAAAAACACTCAATCGAGTATGTTTTTGAGAGATTTAGAGTGAACGCATCAACATACCTTGATTGATAGTGGCGAGACTATGATCACGAGGATTGGGTCTTTGGCCGATCTAGAACACACATGTGAAAAGTCTTTCGGATGTGCGGTAACGGTGAGCAAACACAAAACATCAATCAGAGGCTGAGTGGATGTTTGATATGATAGTAGGTTTGCCAAAATCACACTGAAGGACTAAGATTTCAACATATCCACCGTGATAACAAAGATGCATTAAGTTATTTTTGAATCATATTCATAAAATGTTGTTAAACAATTGAGACTAAAAAACCCTCCAAATAATCCATGGGCCATTTTATCATTTTTATTTATCTTATTATTATGAAATTATTGTTTAAAAAAAATGTAAAACTCTAAAAAAAGTTTACAAAAAATTAATATATAACTTCACATCATTCAGTAATTCCAATGTTTATTGGGTTTATGCGTTACCACACCTGTAGTACTCCTCCATGCACATTAGTTTGGTTTCGATTTCACTGAAACAACCTTCATTCCTTCTATTCGCAACAAGACTCTTCTCAACTCAACAAGATGTATATCTCGCCAACCTCAACATCACAGCACTCTCACGCGCCGGTAACATTGCCGCCGCACGCCAACTGTTCGATAAAACGTCCCAAAAAGATATCGTCACATATAACTCCATGCTCACCGCTTACTGGCAAAATGGCTTTCTACAACAATCCAAATCACTCTTCAATTCAATGCCAATCAAAAATATTGTTTCATGGAACTCCATTTTAACCGCTTGCATTCAAAACGATAACATCAACGACGCGTTTAGTTACTTTACAGCAATGCCGGAGAAAAACACTGCTTCGTACAATGTTATGATGTCAGGTTTTGTTAAAATGGGACGTGTGGAGGAAGCAAAGAAGATGTTTGAAGAAATGCCGCGTCCAAATGTGGTTTCCTATACTGTGATGATTGATGGGTATATGAAGATGGAAGGTGGGTGTGGGATTTGGCGGGCGAGGGTGCTTTTTGATGTGATGCCGAGTAGGAATGAGGTTTCGTGGACAGTGATGATTAGTGGTTTAGTTGAGAATGGTTTGTATGAGGAAGCGTGGGAAGTGTTTGTGAGAATGCCGCAGAAGAATGTTGTCGCTTTTACTGCTATGATTACTGGGTTTTGTAAACAAGGGAAGATTGATGAGGCTTGGAACTTGTTTCAACAGATTCTGTGCAGAGATCGTGCTTCTTGGAATATAATGATAACTGGTAAGCCAATTTCAAAGCAAAAACCATTTTCAATGTCTTTTACGTACATGTAAAGTTTCAATGTTGATGTGTGTTCCTAATAGCAAATTGATAACAAAAAAAGAACCTAAACGGAAATAAGTGGCGTATTGAAATTCGATCCTTAAATTTTAGTTAATGCTGATTGCAGTTCATTTAAATCAAAGGTGGATATACCTTTATTTAGAAATAAGCTCACTTTAGGGATGGAATGGAACCAACCATTGTTTGGATTTTTCAAAATTCAAAGATGGAATATAATGAAACACTAGAATATGTGTATGGATAGCCCTCTTGCCAAATCTTAGCGGTTGAATTAGTCTAACAGTTGAGACTTGAGAGTGTTGATCTCTAATTCTTTGGATTAATCCAACCGTTGAGATTTGGCTGATGTGGATGGGGGGCTTGACGGGAAACAAGTACATTCTATTTCATCTAATATCCCACATTTTTTTTTATTTATCTTTGGGGGTATAAGATTGAATTAGGGTTTTTCTACATTCTATATTAAAGATATCCTAACAAAGGCTCCATAATTTTATTCTATTTCACTTCATTCATTTCTATTCTATTTCATCTGTTAGACATCACAAGAGCCTTATCCATTTATAACAGTATCTTGATTGAACTGATGAGGAGGGAGAAAAATAAGAACTTCTTGCAATCCTAGTAATTAGAGTTGTTCTTTTGTCCTACTCTACACACACTCACTCACTCACTCACTCACTCACACACTCTCACTCACTCACTCACTCACTCACTCACTCACTCACTCACTCACTCACTCACTCACTCACTCTCTCTCTCTCTCTCTCTCTCTCTCTCTCTCTCTCTCTCTCTCTCTCTCTCTCTCTCTCTCTCTCTCTCTCTCTCTCTCTCTCTCTCGTCTCTCTCTCTCTCTCTCTCTCTCTCTCTCTCTCTCTCTCTCTCTCTCTCTCTCTCTCTCTCTCTCTCTCTCTCTCTCTCTCTCTCTCTCTCTCTCTCTCTCTCTCTCTCTCTCTCTCTCTCTCTCTCTCTCTCTCTCTCTCTCTCTCTCTCTCTCAATATTCCATATTTTCATGATTGATTCACGTTTGGTTTGTAGGTTATGCCCAGAATGGAAGAGGGGAGAGGCACTAAATTTATTTTTGCAAATGGTCAGGACTGGTATGCAACCTGATGACTTGACTTTTGTGTCACTTTTTACTGCCTGTGCTAGCCTTGCATTGCTTGACCAAGGAAAACAAACAAATGCTCTTGTAATTAAGCATGGCTTTGATTCTGATTTGTCTGTGAGTAATGCCTTGGTTACTATGTACAGTAAATGTGGTGAAATTGTCAACGCTGAGTTAGCCTTTGGACAAATTTCTCATCCGGACATTGTTTCATGGAACACCATCATTGCTGCATTTGCACAGCATGGTCTCTATGACAGAGCTCACTACTACTTTGACCATATGGTAACAGTCGGTGTTACACCTGATGGCATAACTTTCCTGAATTTGCTATCTGCCTGTTGTCGTGCTGGAAAGGTTGATGAGACAGTGAGTCTTTTTGACTTGATGGTCCATAGTTATGCTATTATTCCTAGGTCTGAACACTATTCTTGCATAGTTGATGTTATGAGTCGAGCAGGTCAATTGCAGAGAGCTTGCAAAGTAATCCAAGACATGCCATTCAAGGCAGATTCCAGCATCTGGGGTGCTCTTCTTGTGGGCTGTAATATCCATTCAAACCTGAAATTGGGGGAACAGGCTGGAAGGAGCATTTTGAATTTGAATCCTTATAATTCTGGTGCTTATGTTACGATGTCGAATATATATGCTGCTGCTGGCATGTGGAAGGACGTCAAGAGAGCGAGGGTTTTGATGAAAGAGCAAGGAGTTAAGAAACAAACAGCTTATAGTTGGGTGCAGATTGGAAACAAAGTCCATTGTTTTGTTGGATGGGATCCATCACATCCAAATATAGATGATATTCATGATGTTTCAATGATGATTACATTACATATGAAGGCGAAGGGTAACTCTGAAGAAGAGGCTATAAGTTAGTTTAAGCAATCGTGTTAAACTTTTAGGCGTGACACTTTATGCTAAAATAGCTCTATCTCTGAAGGTTAAAGGCCGGGAATATAAAAATTCAAGCCAATTGTTCGACTCGTTAATAAGAGGGAAGGAAGATCTTAAATGTTGACGCTTTACATGAGGGACATAAGCATGTTAGGAGCTGGAAGGCCAGAGCCCCTAACAAGGTATGAGAATTTGAGAGATGCATTTGAAGGGTTTAAATTTCCTGAATCGGGCAGCTTCACCGTGATCAAATATTTTGAGGCACATTTGAGACATACTAGTTTGTGGGATGATACTGCTATTCTTATCATTCATATGCAAGTGATTTTCAAAGCTTAGACATCTTTATTATACTAAATATTAGGTAGTCTTGATTAACCCTAATGATTTGCCCTAATTTTTAGTCCTGAAAAAAAAATATATGAAAAAAAAACTCCTTATGGGAATTGAACCAGGTACCTCATGTTACAACCTCATATGTCTTACCACTACACTGTTGACGTTTTAGTTGATTTTATCTTTATGATGTTTATCATGTTTCCTTTTCTGTTGACTAATGTTTAGTGGGTGGTTTTTCACATGCCCTTTATTTTCTGTTTTTTTTTATAATCTCCTCTAATAAATCCTTAAAAATAGATATCACTTCAAGCATAACTAATGTGTAGTGGGTGGTTTCTCAAGCCTCATTGTTATATCCCATGATAACTAATGTCTAATGACAGTGGGTTTGATAACCACTTGTACTTCAGTTCCCTTATAAATAGCCCACTTCCATAAACTTCTTATTCACAAGAAATTTCATCCTCTACATCATAAACAAAATTAGACAATGGTATTGTGTGCAAGACACTGGTGCAGACATATAAATCTCCACCAACTCTCTTTCTTGGTATCTCTTTCCACTCCTATTGCCATTGAAGACATACGCCCCAACCAAACTTATCTTGGTCTTGCCAAACACGAGATTTCACTCATCCGTTTATTTGATACTGTCTTTGATGGTTGTACCGTTGAAATCTATGAAACTGGTAATCTTTCTTTTTTTTTCGTCTTTCTTTCTTTGTTTACTACTTTTATTGTTGAAATTATAATTATCCTGATTGCGTTTTCGCAGGTACCAAATTGAAGTACAGACCAGGAACTATTATGGGTGGCAGAATCAATCATCCATGTTTCACGTTTCATTGGTTATTATCTTGAACCACTCATTGTTTTGTGTTTGTTTGCTAAGGAATCCCTCAACATTAGTATTTAAATCAAATGGATTAGAAGAAATAGTCTAAATAAGAAAAGACACAATCAAGGTAGGATATGTACAATACTTCAGGAGAAAGCCGGATAATGTTATTCCTAGACAAGTCATTCAAATGTGTTTTAATCTATAATGATCTAATTACCATACTTTTTATTTTGTTTTCTATGGTGATCACGATTATACATTCAAATTATAAGGTTTAAGGTTCATGTGCAAGTGATGGACAATTCGAGGTCAAGTACTGTTATCATTTTTATATTATTCTCAATGAATTTGAATTTTAGTTATTTGAATTAAATTATTTTGCTGGGTTTTTCAATTAAATTAACCTTGAACAAATATGGGGAAAAAAAAGTTGACTAAAAAAATCTAAATTGTCTACAAATTGGAAATTTTTTAAGAAAGTTTGTTGAAGAAGATCCAATTTGATATTTATATATGAAACTCTAAAAAAAAACCCGTACATCGCACATGTTGGAGTTTAGTGGATGTAAAAATCTAATTAGCAGCATCCACAAATGCAGGACCTGAAGAGTAAATAATGCTTTATTTATGGAAAAGCTTGGCTGTCTGTCCCTGCGCGTGTGATGAAACGTAAACTCAATATTTTTTAGGTTGGCGCCATGGGGCAAGGTAAGGGTAATGAAGCAGTGTGTCGCGTGGGACTTGGCATGAAGGAGGTTCCCTTAGTCCGTTGACTTTGAAGTATATAAAAAAGGATAAGGTATATTCGTAAGTTGAAGAGTTTGGGTACATTTGCTTTCTAAACTAATAAATTAACAATCATTTTCCATCATATATCAATCCTATCGTTTAATACGAATGAAACCATTGCTATTTGTTAAAATGTTCTTTTCTACAATACCAAATAATATATGAAAATGATGAAAAACTATAGATATGCAAAATAGAAATATTCTCATGTAAAAATCGCCGAAAGGAAAGAATGGAAAATAGTATAAATAAAGGATTCAGGTACGATGGACCAGGGTTATGAAATTGATGCATACCGATTCTGAATAAGCATACAAAGAAATTAGTGGTCTTAAGCAAATATATTGTCTCGTTACAATGAGGTTGGACACACCTGTTTAAGCTTGCCTGTCACGTACGTATGCTTATTGCTTAGCATTTTTCAAGTTCATTCCGTCCCCATCCATACGTGTTGGCTATCAAAGAAATTTGGCGTTCGCTATATACGCTAGAGCTAGACAAAATGAGGTTTTATCAATTCTAAATTGGGTACGGGTTTAACTCTTCTTTTAAAGTGTGAATAAATAAAACATTCAACATTGTATAAAAGAGATGATAAAAATTAATGATGAAAAAAATTGTGTTTTTTTCATTTAAAATATTGTTGGTTTAAATGTGATTGGTTAGTCTCGCATCAATTATGAAATGATTAAATGTTTAAATGTGATTGAATGAAGATGTAATCTTTTATATCATGTTTGTTTGTGTGGTGGTAATAACCTAGATGCGCGTTGAATGAGAAGCCACACTTGTAACTCTATTTTTCAGAGAACGAAAATACAAACTTGGCCGCATTTCCAAACAAGTCATTGGTGGTCATGGAGTGGGATTTTGGTATCAAAAGTCTTTCTTTAGTGTATCCAACCAAACATGAAAATTATTACTCCGTCCCAAAATATAAGCAAAAATGAGTCAACATAAGTTGATGTATTTTGTACAAATTTTAAACCAAATACATTAACTTTTGTTGACTAATTTTTGTTTATATTTTGGGACGGATGAGTATAATTTTAAGGGCATGTGAGATGATAATTGGCTGCATTGGTGTGGATGGTGTGCATGTAAGGTCACAAGATGACTACGGTATTTCCCAAACCGTAGTATCCACTTGAATTTCCTACTTTCCGAAACAAGTCACACTGTTCATTGATGATGCAAATCTCATGCTTTTGAATGCCCGCAATGCTTCTCTTCCACTTTCTTTCTTCTCAACATGCACCAAGAAAAAGTAGGCCCCGCCTCCTTGCCCCACTCAAAGACAACAAACCCATCACATCTTTCTTTCCACTGTCCACGATTCCTTTGCTTTTCACAGAAATTACTCAACGTTATAGTAAATTCTACCTAATTTTTCAATTAGCAATATCAATATAAAAAAAATGTATTTCTATGTAATAATGTTTGGAATTGAACTTAATTTATGCCTTTTTTTAGAGAACTTAATTTATGCCCATTGTCTTGTAAAATGTTTGCACATATGTGATCATTTTTTTTAAACTCAACATGTATTCTGAATCATATTTAAGAATGTTATTGTAATTTTATTTCCAACAAAGATATTTGGTTAATGTTTACTATTCCTGAAAATGATAATGAAAAAAATATAAATTATGTTTTTTTGTACAAGAATATAAAATTATGTTTGAATAAGGTGAAAATGGATACTTAAGTCAAAATAGTTAAAAATTAACTTATTTTTTAGATAGAAAAATGACAATGGCCACTAAAAACTCACATAAGGGAAGAAGCTCTGATCACTGCGTCCGACCTATCAATTTTGATATTTTTGCCAGTTAAGTTAAGACTTGTGGATGTTAAATGTTAACTTTTATTCCCATAAAATTATAAGATTTCCACCCTTCGATATGAAGATAAAAATGAAAATACATATGTTTTTAATACCGCAAGAATAAAAAAATACATACAAATATTTTTCTATAACTTCTATCAAATTTGAGAATGTTAATTCAAATTCTCAAAAATAAATTTATATAACTTTGTTCCGGACAGAGTTAGACTCAATCTAAAATGGATTTATTCACCAGTTTCGTAAGAGGTCATTTGGTTGATAGATGAACTCTTCAATATTGTTATTCTAAGTTTGAGGCTTCGCGTCCAAAAAGAGAATTGGACTCATTTGAGGAGACAAACACTAAGACTACGTTCACCGGCCTTGTTCAAAATACTCCCAAGTTAACAAACACTATATGATGATCCACAAGCCACATCAAAGATCACACCGATAATCACGTAGACATTTGCATCGTGATTTCCTAAACAATTTCAACAAGATCACACTAATTAACCTTAAAAAGGATTCACAACCTAAGTATTCCAGTTGCCACCTTCTTTTAGAAGGATTCACATCCTAAGTAAAACGTACACACATTCTAAGTAAAACGTACACACATTCTTAAAAGGATTCACACTAATTGCAACACACTAATTGCAACAAGATCTCTACTTATAAAATAATTCACATCCTAATTAAAACGTACACACATTCTTTTAGACCTCTCACTCTACTCAATCACATGAATATTTGTAGATACATCACATCTTTTGTATATAGTTCAATTGCTGCCCTCCACATATATATTCCAATTGCCACCTTAGATCCAAATAGTAGGTGGGCATCGGTCCGGGTCCAAAATAACAAACCGAACTAAATCGAATATACTCATAACAACTCGTAAAGTTCACCCGACCAACACGTGACATGTTTTTGTTGTAAATCAAGTGTGAGTGATTATGTCCCACATCGACTAGAAATGGAAGAAATGTTAGATATATAAGAGAGAAGACTCGTATACTTAATGTCTTAAGGTTTTGGGTGGAGATGTGGCGTCAAGTCTCTTAGTGGTCCTAAACGTTTAACACATTGCTGCTCCCAGACTCCCCAACAAGTTTTAACCCGAATCGAATGTGTAAGTAAACTTGCATCAGATTGATCAAGGCTTGTGAAATAGAGTGAGACACTGTGCATTGTAAATAGTTAATGTGGTGTCAGATAAGATTGTCCTTAAATATGTCCAAGAATAGCTTATGGTCAGCCAGAAATGGTAACTCACAACCCTTGTTCCCTCACTTTTGGCAAATCATCACTTTTGTCATGTGTTTGAGTTAAGTAGTACATTAGAAAACGCTCGCAGAGTGTTGCAGTTTCAGTACCAGAGCTTGTGACAATTAAAATAGTCAACACTAGTTGATTGAAATGAGCACGTTGGATCACGGAAGAAAGGTTGGGGATGAGTCGCTATATTTACTCAACGGTTGGTCATTCAAGAATCAATCAATTGCATCGTCAGATCAAATTGGTACATTGTCTGCTTGTGCAACTACTTCTCACCAATGGGTTCATGCCACGCAAAACATTTGTTTTATGTTATGGAGCATAATAATGAAATAAATAAGTATATCTCATTTTATTGGCAAATGAAAAATAAAGGCTACGTAGTCTAGAAAAATCCAAGCTAATTAAAACGCATTAAAATTTAGTATAGTTGAACTAATATTATTGACCAATCAAAAAAAAATTATTACGGACTCTATTATATTTTTTTGGATGATTTTTTACATCCAAGAGTTTTGTTTAAAATTAATATCTTGTTGGTAAATTAATTCAAAACATGCAACAAAAATTAGAGTAGTAGAGTGGTCACTTAATTTTGTTTTCTTCCCTATAATCTATTTGTATTTGTTTTCGCCGAGACTCAACGGAAAGTCATAGCTCATTGAGATGTCATCACCTACCCAACCAAAATTACATAAATAAAGAAAAAATTGCACAACTGCGACAACAAGATTTGAAAAAAAAATATAATCACAGAGGAGGCCGAAGTCCGAACTAAAAGGAAATTTAAAGTTCAAGAACCAAAAGGTTTATTAATACATAACTGCAAAATTTGTTGAAAAAAAAACAACATGTCAATTAGTTAAGGAACACAACCGCAACACAAAAATATAGGAGAAGAGCCACGATAATTTTCTAATGACAATTGAAGAATATCACTATGTGCAAAAAAATTACAACACATAAACTCCTTTGAAACACTCATACAAATATATATGAACTACATATCACAACATTATATGAGAAGAGCATAAGAGAAAGAGAAGAAAGTCAAATATAAAATTAAGGCTTAATTAATCAGTCGGTCCCTTAACTTAATTATTTGTTTTAAAGTGGTCCTGTAATTATGAAAATTTGCAAATTGGTCCATTATCTAAGTTGTCGTTAATCATATTACTCCTCTCCGTTAATTTTTAACCTTAAATGTCTAAGGTATATCAACATTCTAAGTGGTCCACCATACACCTTATTATATTTTTTAAATTAGCCCTTTGATTTTTTTTTTTTTAAAAAACGAGAGCGTTTGATCATGTATGTCTATTGTAGTTTAGAGTGAACCATCAACAACTAATTTTTTTCTACTTTTTCTCATCTTCCTCCGTACTCTTCTTCTTCATCATCATCTTCATCTTTATTCATTATCTTCATAGAAAAAACAAAAAAATATAAAAAAAATACAAATTCATTATTTTAATTAATCAATTCATCTCTAAATCATAAAAAAAAAAAATCATCAAAAGTAAACACATCCTTCAAAGAATCCTTTAAATGTGAAAACAATGAATTTTACAAATCCATGAAGAACAGCTGCAAAAACAACAATTGTATTTTCTTTTAATCTCTGTGTTTGCTTTTATTTTGATGGGTACTTTGGTAAAATGGGTTTAGGTGAAGATTATGAAGATGATTGAATTCAGTGAATTTTCACCATAACAACATTGTGTTACGGTTGCTTTCTCACCTCCTTCCTCTCACATTTCTTCTTAATGATTTTTCTCTCTTCATGAGAGATTACCACCAAAATTCCCAATCACCCTAAACCTGTTTGCTCACTATTTCGTAATATGTTGGTGTCAAGAACAAGAATTGCTAAGCGACGAGTCCTCTGCGCAGATTCTTCTACGCCACCCCTCCGATCTGATTCATCCACGTGACCCTTCCGTCCGACCGTGTGACACATCAACCCATATTCTTGTTGTCTTGTGACCTCTCTTTGTAGTCGCAACAAGAAATTCATCAAAAGTTACCCCCTTTGATATATTTGTTCTAATTGAATTCTGGTTTTTTTACAGGTTTAAAAACATTAGATTTTGATTATATTTGTTGAAATTGATACAAAAGTTATAAAATTGATTCTAGTTGTTGATGAATTTATGGGGTGGATGCTTCTCAACCATCACCTTCACCGAATTTGATTTTGAACTTGGATGAGAAAAATTTCATATGTTGCTGGGTTAATTTTAAGGAATTTATGGATCTTTGAGATAAGAATAGATGAAGATTAGGTTTGTAAAAATATAATATGAGTTTTTCATTTTTAATTTTATGGGTTTTTTATTTTTGTGGTGAAGATGAAGAACATGAGTGAAGAAGATGAAGAAAAACAAAAAATATTAGGTGTTGCTGGTTTACTGTTACATACAGTGGACACGCAATCAAATGGCTGAAATTGTATCAAGAATATTAGACATTAAAAACTTAACAGAGAAGACCAATATGATTAACGACAACTTAGAAAAGGGACCAATTTGCAAATTTTTATAGTAAAAAATGACATTAATATTTGGCATTAAAATATGATTCAAGATTTTAATTGGATTTATTATAGCAGGTAAAGAAACTGACAACTGTCCTTCACTTATTAACTTGTGCATGGTGTACAAATTATTTGTGCACCTTAATGGTCTGTTTGTTTGAAGGGAAATAAGGAAGAGAGAAATAGATAAAAGAGAAATAGAGAAGAGATGGTGGTTTTCTCTTGTTTGGAATGGAGAGAAATAGGAAAGAGATATTACAAAATCATGGGACCCACTGCTTTTTGCTTTCTCTGCAGAGCAGCCAAGAAAGGGAAGATAAGTGTCTTATTATTTGTTGTTCCATTAAGACATGAGATGTAGATAATTAGGTTTTTTTTAATCAAATCAAATTTGTAAAAAAAAAAAGGCTTTTTAATCAAATAAAATATACATGAGATGGGGAAATAATGAATAATTAGGGAATTAGATGATGAATTGGTGTAGACGGTAGAAGTTTGACAATTCACTCCTGGTTCATGATTTTATTTTTTCAAAAATCTATATATTTTAAGTAAAATTAATTATTTAAATTTAATCCTGAACTTGCCATGATTATTTTAAATAAAATCTTAAATTAAAAATTAATTTAGATTAATCAAACTAATTATTAAATTACTTTTGATAGAATTTTTCATGATTCAAGGGTATTTTGGTACTTTCAAAAATAATCAATACCTCTCTCTTCTCCATTTCTCTTATTTATCTTTTGTACCAAATAACACATCAAATCTACTCTATTAAATTTCTGATATCAAATTTCTCACATCTTTATCTCTTTTCGCACTCTCTCTTAGTTATTTCTCTCCTAACAAATTGTCTTATAAACCACACAGACCATAAATGCCACCATAAATGTGCATAGAAAGTCTCAAATCCCAAGTGGATTGTCAGAAGGCATATTATTGGAAGTCCAATTGTAATTGTAACTTGCAATAAAGGGCATCTAAAACCCAATCATATTTTTCAGCAAACCTTTGCGCGTTGGAATTTGGAAACCATAAAATAGATAGATGCGATAGGCTGCACGCAAACAGCTAGTACAAGTACAACAAAAAACTGAGAAAAATAAGCTCATTCAATATTCATTACTTACAGCTTTCACATACAAGGAACCCTTTGTAACTAAGTTGCTACCTATATCAATATAGAGTTCAAGCTTAACCATGGAACGGTACGAGATAGTTAAAGATATTGGATCAGGTAACTTTGGTGTTGCAAAGCTTATAAGGGAAAAATGGAGTGGCGAGTTATATGCTGTCAAGTTCATTGAAAGAGGTTTTAAGGTCCTTTTTTTAACTCCATATATAAATGAACTTTGCATTGTGCTCCATTTATGATGTTTAATTTAATTCCATTTGGTTTTGTAGATTGATGAGCACGTGCAAAGGGAGATTATAAATCACAGGTCCTTGAAGCATCCCAATATTGTTAGATTTAAAGAGGTAGTACATATTTTTTGCTTCGAATGAATATACTCTTTTTTCTTTTTTACGAAAAACATTTTAAATGAGTTAGATGCTGGAAGCTCACCGATGATAAACTTAAAGGTTTTAATAGTGTCATTATGCATTCTATTGAACTAGTGCTTTCTTTTGCTACTTCATACCAACTTTATAAAAGTATAAATGTAATGAGTGCTGTATATACAGTGTCTTTTGCTCCTTCATCTTGATTCTGTTTTTTACTCTACTATATACAGTGCTCGTTTATATACTCCATATTGAGCTATTATACATTTCATATCATACAGTCCATTCATTGCAGGTGTTGCTACTTCAATTTTTGCTAATTCATAGTTATACATATGAAATGTCCATTCATTGCAGGTGTTGCTGACTCCAACTCATTTAGCAATAGTGATGGAATATGCTGCTGGGGGAGAACTATTTGAAAGAATTTGTAGTGCTGGTAGATTCAGTGAGGACGAGGTAGTTTATTATAAGAAGCCATTATGTTAATTAACTGTTTTAGATTCTAGAAAACAGTAATTAGGATTTCATGCAAGTAATATATTAACAAGTGGGAGTACTTTTTCTTCTTAAGCAAATATATATTTTAGTTCAATATTAATAGTTACATATTTTAGCCATAACTTTTAAGTTTTTTATGTAACAATTTGTTTCTTCATGTTTTTTTTTTAACGTTACACATGCACAGTATTAGCATTTCACATTCTACATAATTTCATCTTAATTTCTGATTTTTTTCCTTCTTCTTTCATATAGGCAAGATATTTCTTCCAGCAATTGATTTCTGGAGTCAGCTATTGCCATTCAATGGTATCATTGTTGTCCAATCTGATTCATATTGTTTCAGTCTCACGGCTTTAGCTAAACTTAAAAGCTGTCATTTTCTTGCAGGAAATTTGCCATAGAGATCTCAAGCTAGAAAACACACTTCTAGATGGAAGTTCAGCACCACGACTCAAAATATGTGACTTTGGTTACTCAAAGGCAAGAACTAATTGTCTAAGATATCAAAATAACATGCTATCCACCAAAAATTGATAAGACCAAAAATTATTCAGAACCAAAATTTGTCATGTGTTGTTATTGTAAGAGTGATGTCTTTTTAAAATTAGTATATTTTTCAAAACTTATTTTATGTAAATTTAATTTTTCTATCTTTTTTCATATGCAAAATTGCTTATTAAATTATCATAAAAATTTTAATTAACAATTCTTTTTTAATAGATAATAAAGTCAACTCATATAATTTTTGTTGATACATTGTCGATCTTAGCTAAAATTTTATTAATTTTAATTGTTATTAAAAAAATTAATACTTTTGTGAAAATCGTAAAGTTAAAAAAGTCGTTGATATCTCATTACTAGTGTTGCCGCTCATCTTCCTCTTCTCACGCGCACGCACTTGCGTGCCCACACCAGTTAAAAAAGTATAAAATTTGGGGCCTAAAGCAAGGGCTTTACTGACCAAATTGTTGAGACAGCCCTGGTTGTTATGTCTTGTGTTGTTTTGTCAAGTACTTATTTTTTAGCAGATCAAACATATCATTAACCGATCAAACACATCATTAACACATGGGATGCAAGACACGCCTTTATTATAAAGCGCCTCTATAATATAATCATATTCTTTTTTATTTTTTTGCAGTCATCTGTTCTACACTCCCAGCCAAAATCAACCGTAGGAACCCCTGCTTATATTGCACCAGAGGTATTGTCAAGAAGAGAATATGATGGAAAGGTAACTAATTAAATTTAATCAATCTAATCAATCTACACGAAAAAAAAATGTAAGCGTGTGGTCTTGCTCATTTGGAGATAAAATTTGATCGACAATATATTCTTATCCTGAGAATGATTAGATTGCAGATGTTTGGTCCTGTGGGGTAACTTTGTATGTTATGCTTGTTGGTGCTTATCCTTTTGAAGATCCAGAAGACCCGAAAAACTTCAAAAAAACACTTCAGGTTAGTTGAACAATTAAATAATTACTAGTTGATTTAATTAATTTGCTATGGTGCCCCTGGTGTAACATACATAACCAATACGTAATTTATTAATTTCTTTTTGGATAATTTTGACAGCGAATTCTTAGTGTCCACTATTCAATTCCAGACTATGTTCGTATTACTCAAGAGTGCAGACATCTTTTATCTCGAATATTTGTTGCCAACCCTGAGAAGGTACAAACAATTTTTTGATTTTCTTGCGTAACTCAACATTTCAAACTAGTATTGTGAGTGTATTCAAAATTTTAAATTGCGGCTGGCCAACTCAGGTTGGTCTAGTTAATAACGTTATTTAAACCTTGAGGTGTAAGAATCAACTCACCTAAACTTTTTCTATAAAAGATGATAATAAATTGCGGCTCGAGTTGCTAAACTTTGTTATTAATTCTGGGGACATAGTTATTAGTTCTGATAAACTTTGTAAAGTGTTCGTGTCACTTTAATTAATTAACGATGATTTTAAAATAAATAAAAAACGTACAAAAACTTTTATTTATTGATTTGTGATGTTAACTTTTCGTTACATTGTTAATGATACAGAGAATTACCATACCAGAGATTAAAAAACACCCTTGGTTCTTAAAGAATTTGCCACTAGAATTTATGGAGGATGGTGAAAATTGGTCACAAAATGATGAAAATAATTCATCTCAAAGCATAGAAGAAATATTGACTATAATTCAAGAGGCTATGAAAGCAGGGGATGGTCCAAAAGTGGGTGAGCAGTTTGTTGGTGGAAGTATGGATCTTGATGATTTAGATACAGATGCTGACATCGATGATATTGAAACCAGCGGTGATTTTGTTTGTGCCTTGTGAATGATGATGGTTGCTATTATGCACTTTGTAGACAATTCTTCCTTAAAAGTGGTTTTAAGATAAGATGTGTTCTTTTTTCCATCATCCTTAACCATGTAAGGGATCAAACATACAAACAAACAAAGGTTTAGTTGAGTGGGGTTCGATTAATTTTCCTTTCATTAGAAGTTACTTGTCTTCATCTATGCTTGAGTGGGGAATAATGGGGTGTTGCTGATTTCTTGCTTTATTAATGCTTATGCACTTTGCTAAAAAAAAAATCAAGTTTGTAAGATATGTTCTTATATATATAAGGTTTCTTTAATTATAACTATATTATTCTTTCCCGTTTTATTCTTTTTTAGTTTGGTGTGTTTTGTTTTCTTCTACGAAACTATAATGTGATGACAAATTCACAATTGAGTAATAAACGATCTATCATTGTCATCATATCAGCATCTCGGATGGAAGCACTAGTTAATAGTGTAATAGGAATTATGCTGATGCATGCACCATGCTACACGGTCGTGAAGTTAACCTTTGAAATTAAAATATTAAAACCTTTCTTTATAACTAAGACTAGGACTGCTTCAAAAATAATAATAATAAGACTAGGATACACACTCTTAAAATTAGTGTTCACCTAACTCAACAATACAAAATCGAATTGAAAAGTGAAAAATAATAAAGTCTTATTTAATGTGATACTCTTATCAAATCCTTTTAAGTTGGAGGTGATCCGAATGGTCTAATAACAAGTGATCCAATTGATTTTAGATAACTTTGATATCATCTTATAATTTAAATTCATCTAACTAACTCTACAAAAATTTCATTTAAGGGAATAGATATATCATAGTTATAAACCAATTTTGAGGTCATTTCTAGTTCAACCTTGAAACTTTTACACTGCCAATACAAACAAAATTGTTATTGGAAAAAAGGATATACACAAATGGTCGACGTTACACCTACAAGGAACGCTATTTTTTAATTATTGATTCAACCTATTATTTAGATATCTCTTTACTTAAAGTAGAACTTACACTTTTTTAGATCTTAAATTGTGATCGAAACAAATTTCTAGACAACAATTTGATACATGAAATAAGATCATGTTTTATCCATGTTTCATTGATAATGTAACTATTTTAGAAGCGCAAACTTGGTAATGAATTTGTGAGACCTCTAGTTCTTGATTTAATTGGTTGAGTTGATCCAATTATGGTTTAATTTGATGACAAAAAAAAATAGTATTAAAAAAGGTGAAGAAAATATAAACAAGAATCCATTGAACCAATTGTGATCCAATTGAACTCAATTCAAGTTTAATCGGATTCAACCATACTAAAATACAACTTGGTTCAACCATCAATTCAACATGATGTTTAAAATCATTGTGTAAGATAGAATCAACTCATTCAAATGACTCCACTAGACTATAATTAAAATTCATGAAAACTCAAAAGCCATAATAAGAAGTTGGAGGAAATGCAAGACCGACATTACTAGACTACACACGCCTTCATTCGAATTTTAATCGGAACCTCACAATTGTGTGAGCGAGTTTCACTAGTGTTTGTCACTTGTAGGAGAAAAAAAAGTTTGGGGAAGGAGGAAAATTGCTCTTCTCTCTTTCAAAATTGTTCATTCCCTTATCTTAGCTGAAGTTAACTCACGCTTGATATTTTTCAGCGTGAGTTAACTCATGCTGACACTTTTAAGATCGGTTGACCCAACTTAAATAGTGATTGAACCGATCTTAAAAGTGTCGGAGTTAATTAACTCACGCTGAAAAATGCCGAGCGTGAGTTAACTCCTACTGAGATAAAGGAATTAGCAATTTTGAAAGGGAGAGAGTAATTTTCATGTAGTAGTGGGCAGTAGCAGTTGGGTCAGGGCTTAAGAGAGAGGGGGGGAAAGGCCCAACAACTTTGAAACCGCATGATTTGTCAAACCAAAACCCTAACCAAAAATCAAAACGCGCCACAACTGCATCATCAAACCAGAGCAACCATGGGAAGTAGAGGAAGGTCACGAACTCAAAGAAAGCACTTTCGTCAAAACAGAGAAAACGTTTGGAAGCGTTCGAAACCAGATCCAGACCCTTCCTTATCCTCTGAAAATTCTCAAACTACTACTCATTGGACTCCTTTCTCGACTCAAAACCCCTCCTTCGATTCCTATTACAAGGAACAGTTAATTGTTGATCCACAAGAATGGGATCAATTCGTCGCAGTTCTCCGAACACCGTTGCCTGCATCGTTTAGAATCAATTCTAGGTAAATAATTAAATTGCACTGTCAATATTTACATTCATTTCTAGTTTCTGATTTGTTTTTTATTATTATTATTTATTTAAATGAATTGTGTGTTTGTTTGGTTATTGCAGTAGTCAATTTGCTGACGATATTCGTTCCCAATTGGAAAATGATTTTGTGCATTCGCTTCGCGCTGAGGTATTATAAAATGTTGCGACTGATTTTTTTTTTTTAGTGTGTTTGATTATAGTTTATACTTTATATTGGAATGTTGTGAATTGATTACTTGTAGGTTGTTGAAGGGGGTGAGACAGAGGCGATTCGGCCTTTGCCTTGGTATCCCGGGAACTTTGCTTGGCATTCAAATTTTTCACGAATGCAGCTCAGGAAGAATCAAACATTAGAGAGGTGAATATTTTATGTTGATGCATGAGTTGCATTCGATTGTGTGACATTTATAAAACCAAAGGGTGCATTAGGAATGTTGATGTGGTTGCAATTTAGGCTGGAATGCATATATTTTGTATCAATGTATTGATGTGTTATTTTATGACATATAAGAATAGATGATTAGTTAAAAAATTGCCAGTTTGTCACTACTCCCTGAATATTTTTCCCTTCCTTAATATTGAAAAATCGCTCCTTAATGTAGGCCCTCTTGCTAAAACAATATTTTTTGGATATTTTTGGAATACGATTGTATTAGTACTAGCTAGGGCTGGACAAAGAACCGTGACCCACCCGTAACCGATAAACCCGACATCAAAAAATGGACTGACGGTTGGGTTGGAGTGGCTCGTTGGATGGTCGGTTGAATGTTTTTGGTTTCGCATGGATATTAACGGTCGAGTTCGGATCTCTACAATGAACCCATGAGTAACCCGCAGCCGACCGAATTGTATACAACATATATCTATTTTTTATTCAAATATCAGGAGCGCTACGAGTGATGTGATGAATCAGCCATACTTTGTAGTTGTACAGCTACTTGACTCTTGAGAACCACACCACAGTATCAGTTGCCTACGTAATCTTCATCTTGAAAAGTTTAATATATTCTTTTATGATACAAAAGTTGAACAAACATTATTTTATTAGTATTTTTCCAACTTTATTATTCTCTCTCCCTATTTCCACATCGACATTGAAGAGGACAAACAGCTCCATCGTCGTTCTCATCTTGTTTCAGCTACATCTCCATGGTTCCATGCGTGGTATTGACGTCGATGACCAAAATCTCAGTAGCTTCTTCTACCTCTTTTACCCGTCGGAACACACCCGTTCAACCCGCTCCCGGTTGAACCCGTTACCGAACAACCGAACAGTCTAAACGGTTGAAGATCGATTTAGATTTCCCAGCCGACGGATTATTCGGATGGAGGTTTCCGGTCCGGCACCGACCGGAACTGACCGTTTGTCCACCCCTAGTACTAGCTACTCAAGAGGTTTTTGTGTTTGCTTATCTTGTGAGAATGTGGTTCTGCCTCTGTTCTGACTAAGATAAGTAATACTTTCCGGGCCTTTTTGACGATGACAATTTTGGTGTTTTGCAATCCATTGGTTTGAAATGGAAACAATGTTCAGTAGTTGGTTTAAAAGATATAAATACTTAGCAGAATATCATATTAAATGGGCAGAAACACTAGGTGTCAAAATATCAGGGATCTCAGATTCTCAGTCAGGATGCAGAAATTCTAATACAAATATGCTCTTTCTTCTCAATAGTACATGTTTTATTTTCTTCTGAAAATAGAATAATAGCAGACTATTTGGTTATGCATTAAATTGTATGATGATGCAAAACTAGACACACCATCCTCATGCACGTGCATTGTTTAATTTTCTTTTGTGATCTTATGTACATATATTGCGATTGATCTGTCCTTATTTCTACATGGTATACTTAGCTCTGGCTTGTTTTCCCCTTTAGAAAATGATTTAGGGATAAATCATTTATCATTTCTGAAATTGAAGAATATTAAACTAATTTAGTTCTCAGTTGTTGTCGATCTTTAGTTTACATATAGCCCTTAGAGTTGGAGGAGTCATTGGGCACAATTGTTCATGTGTACAATTGTTCATGCATTTATCTTTATTTCACACTCAGCGGAAGAGCTATACAAACACAGACATCAACTTGAATGAACATGATAGTGTCAACTCATTAACTGAAATTAATATTATCAAACAATGAATAACTCATATTACTTTATTATTATGATATTTCAATTGCTGCCTCTGATTCTGCTAAATTCTCAGGTTCCACGAATTCTTAAAGCTAGAAAATGAAATTGGAAATATCACAAGACAGGAAGCTGTTAGTATGGTGAGTCCACTTTATATTCTCTTTCAATCTTCATGATCATGCAAAAGGATTTTTTGTTCTAGAATTCTGAATGGTTCAGTACCCGTAGGTTACTACTACTTTTGACGTTTTAAGATTGAGTTTTGCTATATATTACGAAGAGTTTACACAGGAATGGAAAGAAAAGTGAAGAAGCGGTTTTTAAGAAGAAAAAATACACACACACACACAATCATACTTTGACAGAAATCTCGGCTGTTGCTTAGTGATAATCTACGAATCTTAACATGTTCGTGTATTTCGTTGTTATGTGTTTTGTAAGAATAAGATTTATCCATTAAGAATTTATTTTATGTCTCTAATGTTTGTTTTTGACATAGGTTCCTCCCCTTTTCTTGGATGTGCATTCAGACCATTTTGTACTTGATAGTAAGCTACTTCTGGTGCTCAAAGTATCCCCTGTTTTTTACCAGTCCTGATTCGATTTGCTTAATTTGAAATGCAAGCTTTGTTTTTTCTGACCTTTCATTTTTCTTTGCTTTAGTGTGTGCTGCACCAGGTTCAAAAACATTCCAATTGCTCGAGATTATACACCAATCCACAAAAGCCGGATCACTACCTGATGGAATGGTTTGTGTCATTTTACTTTTGTGCCATTTTTAATTGCTTTGATTGTCAATTGGTCTTGGACTCAATAGTTTGCTAAAATTATTGGGTAAAACAGCATGCTGCATTTGCAACATTTGCTAACTAGTCTCTTTTTTGTAATTAGGTTGTAGCAAATGATCTTGATGTCAAAAGATGTAATCTTCTCATCCACCAAACAAAAAGAATGTCCACAGCCAACCTAATTGTTACTAATCACGAAGCACAACATTTCCCAGGATGCCGTTTAAAAGGGAATTATGAAAGAGTGGAGTTAGATCACAGTATTCACCAACTGTTATTTGATCGTGTTCTGTGCGATGTCCCGTGTAGTGGAGATGGTACACTTCGTAAGGCACCTGATATGTGGCGGAAATGGTAGTTTCAATTTCTTCTCCAACTCTACTTTCTTTACGACCTAAAATATTTTTTAAGACTTATTTTACTTTCTGCAGGAATTCAGGGATGGGACAAGGGCTTCACAGCCTACAAGTTTTAATTGCTATGCGAGGTACTTTCTGAATATTTTACATATATTTTAGGGCTTGTCATTGTTAGGCTTTTGTTTTCGTTTCCTTATCTAGTGTTGACACTGTGCTCAAATTTGTTGGCTTTTTCCAATTAGAAAATTGGTAATAGGCAATGAAGGTTGGCTCACCAATTTGACCTTTTGCTCAAGACATTTCGACGACTTTGATTTTAATCCTGGCGTCCCCTGCTCACAGGGGATACAAAATTTTATTGTAAATCCTTCTCGAGGTTGGGGGATACTGAGTTGTCTTTCCCTTGGAATGATAGCCTCCCCTCATCCTAAAAACTTTGTAATCATTTGAAAGAAAAAGATTGATAATAAGATGACGCAAGTCTAACCGTATAATGGGTTAAATTTCGTGCTTTTGTGCATGCTCATAAGTTGAACTAAACTAGATTTGTCATAGTTATCTAGCATGGGGAATTGGACATTTAGATTTAGTCCCAAAAAGTTCATGGAGACTTTAACTGAGTTATCCTTCTGTTTGAAATTTGTCACCTACCATTGAGTGAAAACCTTTTGTTCTTCCAGATTAATATTGCTCCTTATATGTTTTAAAGAGCACACACTTGTATAATGTTGAATTGAGTGAAAACCTTTTGTTCTTCGAGATTAATACTGCTCCTTATATGTTTTAAAGAGCACACACTTGTATAATGTTGAGCCTCAAGGAGTAGAGTGGCAGCTTCTCTATGTCATGTTCGTTATGTGTCTTCTGAAGCTGAAAAACATGATTTTGCAGCAAGGATTAACTTTGTATTATGTTGCTTAAATATCTAGGTCTTTTATTGTCTTAAATGAATAGAAATGAATTTGTGAGAGTTATATTGTAGCAACCTCAACAACTATATTGATTATCTCAGGTTTATCTGTACTCAAAATTGGGGGAAGAATGGTTTATTCAACATGCTCAATGAATCCTATTGAAAATGAAGCTGTGGTTGCAGAGGTAATCTACTTTGAGTGCTCTATACTTTTGTGAAGCCCTGCTAGTTGCAGGCTTGACTCAGAAAAGTGCTTTGGTATATTAAGATAAGCTAACCACTAATTACCTTCGAAGCACGGTATACTAATTTCTTAGGCATAACTGTACCGTATTCATAAAATTTATGGGTGAGCCTTACATACACACTTAGAAAAAATTCAACACAGGGAGAAATAGGTAGATCTCCGGCCCAGTACATGAAAATCTAATAAGGAGCTGTGCTCAATTCCATTTTTCTTTATCCCCTCTTTTACTGTTTTGCAGGTTTTGCGGAGGTGTGGTGAGTCTGTCAAACTTGTTGACGTGTCTAGTGAGCTTCCACAACTTATTCGTCGGCCTGGTCTCAAGAGGTGGAAGGTTTGTGTTTTCTGTGTTCGATTGAACATACTCTTTTTTCATTCACCAATCTGAGTTTTGATTTTAATACATTCAATATTAAAAAAAACAAATATGCTATTTACCTATACATTCTAAAGTTTTAGTGCATTCCTGGGTTTTCTGGAGATCATATGTCTTTTAATATCATGCAATGATACAATCTGAAGGATTTTGAAGGAAAATAATGGGTGGTCGCTTTCTTAGTTTCCAATGTTTTTTAATGTAATTGGTGTTTCGTATAGTGCAGTAGTTGTGGGTAAAATACCCTGGAGCCTGGTAGTTATGCCTCTTCTGATTCGACCTTTTGACTATTTTGCTGATTTGCATTTGTTTGGAATGTGTCTTGTTGTAAATAATTCTAATCAAATTCTGACATTCAATCGGTTGGATGCCCATCAATATGCCTACATTAACACATTGATGGTTTAATAAGAAAATAGTTTAAAAAATTTATGAGCATAAAATACTTATATTGATCCAACTTTAGCATGTAACCTTGCACCTGTTGGTTTTGCACTTGATTCAGCTTATGGCTTCAAATATAGAAGGGTCAAGCTTTTCTCATAGCAGTATGCTTTTGATTTTTTTTTTTTTTTTTTTAAAGTTGTTTGATTTTGGAGGTGCAGGTATATGACAAGAGCAGTTGGTTTGTCTCTTCCAAAGATGTTCCCAAGTTTCGTAGAAGAGTGATTCTTTCCAGTATGTTTCCTTCTGGCAAAGGCTATCAGGATCTTGGTGATAGTAATTGTAATGTTGACATGGAAGATGACATTACTAGTGTGGAAAATGAAAATGCTGAAGATGGTATTGAAGGGCTAGAGAATCCTGTGATGGCGGAGTCTGCTGAGGAAGTTTCAGATTTTCCTCTAGAGCATTGCATGAGGATAATGCCTCATGATCAGAACACTGGAGCCTTCTTCATTGCTGTGCTGCAAAAAGTTTCTCCTCTGCCAGGTAGTCTCATACGTAATAACATCCTCTCTCTCTCTCTCTCTCTCTCTCTCTCTCTCTCTCTCTAAATAGTCAGGAAATTTTGGTTAACAAGGGAAATAATTGCAAGTTCGTATATATTCATTTTACCTGGACTTTTGCTCATAATAGGTTTTTTGTTTCTGTTCTTGCAGCTGTTCTGGAAAAACCTAGCAAACAGAGTCTTGAGGATGCACAAGCACCGCACATCAATTCATCTGAAACTACACTTGAAGAAGTCTTCAAAGCAGTTCCAGAGGAAAATGTGAATGATAATGTATCCAATACGGATGATTTGGAAGATAGTCCTCTAACACATGAAGAACGGAATTCTGAGGAAACTGAAGAGCCGCATAATGCACAAAACACAGCAGAGAAGGTTCCAGGTAAAAGAAAGCTACAATATCAGGGCAAATGGAGAGGTGTTGACCCTGTTGTCTTTTTTAAAGATGAAGCAATTGTTAATAGTATAAAGAATTTTTATGGAATCGATGAGCGTTTTCCATTCAATGGTCACCTTGTTACACGAAACATTGATAACAGTAATGCAAAAAGAATTTACTATGTCTCCAAGTCAGTCAAGGATATTGTTGCTTTGAACTTCTCAGTTGGTCAGCAACTGAAAATGACCTCGGTCGGCATGAAGATGTTTGTAAGTATACTTTATTCTCATTTTAGAGATATTGTTGTTCTTGTTAAGACTTTTTTTTATTACATGGTGGATTTATTTGTCACCCATTTTCCTGATTTGAATAAATAATAATTTCTGTAGACGATAATAATTTCATGAGAGACATTCAGTCAGACTTTGAAGAATTTAATTAAATAGCAAAAGTGAAATGTATAAACTTTTTTACTGTTCAATATTAAAGAAGTCAATGATAATTATATCTTGTGGCCTCTATTAGAGTTAGATACTAGTACTCCATAGATCATTTAATGAATTTCAGTACTTGTTTTGTTGGCTCAAATTTTAACTGCATGTTGAGTTTTATTGGAAATAAATTATAGTCTGTTGAAATTTGGGGCCTAACTCATCCTTACAAAACCGGCTTGTAAGGTGAGTAGTGCCTCCTCTTTATAAACTCTGATCAAGCTTCCTATCTAACTGATGTGGGACTAAATCCACCCCCTCAAAGACAAGCCAACATAAGGCAACTAGGGGCAGATCACAATTAAGGTGGGATTACCAACACACCCCCTCACGCTCGGGGCGGGATTTCCAACATAGTCAAGCATTCATATCTTATTTTTTTGACATAATAACAAATTAACTTATTTAGAACTGCTTCACAAACCTAATTCTTCTACGTGTCATTCTAGCACAACAACACAAATAGCATGCATGTTACAAGGTATTGACACAATCTACACTACTAAATTAGTTTCGTCGAGGAGTTTGTTAGATAAATCTATTATTATTTGAATGGCATGCCAGTCCATGACTGAGTGAGATATAAGTTTTTGTTTGTTTTTTATTACTGCTTGTGAATAACTGAGTGAAATGTACTTTGCCCTTATCTTACAGGAAAGACAAACAGCACGAGAAGGTAGCTCTTCACCATGTGCTTTTCGGATATCATCCGAAGGATTGCCCCTCATTCTTCCATACATAACCAAGCAAATTATACAGGCATCTCCCGAGGACTTCAAGCGTCTTCTGCAGGACAAAGATGTAAAATATTCAGATTTTGCTGATGCCGAGTTTGGTGAAAAGGCAGCAAACTTATTGCCTGGTTGTTGCGTGGTTATTATGGGTAAAGGTATGTATCGGTGATGATGAACAAAAGGTTAATCTATACCCATTAACATCGACATATTGTTAAGCAGCATTTTCCTTTTCTGCAGGTAATACAGTTGCAACAGAGTCCCTCAAAGTTGATGAGTCAACAATAGCCATGGGATGCTGGAGGGGTAGGGCAAGGTTGTCCGTGATGGTCTCTGCAATGGACTGCCAAGAATTGCTTGAAAGGCTTTTAATACGTCTAGGCAGAGAAAATGGCTCTTCTGGACAGGTGGACAAATCCTCTAATGATGTTGGAGGTGAAGCACAGGCTGTACAGGAGTTGAACGATAAAAGTGATAACGATTTGAAAGCTGCTGCGAGTTAGAGAGAGACTGCTTAACTGATATTTAATACTTTGTTGTTACAGATATTTATGTTATTGCATTTTATGGAAATGGTGATTTTTTCCTTCACCCGTGAAAATTCAATGCTAAATTTATGTGAACTTTTCATTAGTTACTAAGACAGTCCCTGACTCCCTGGTTCTTATTTGTATTAGTACTCAGACTCTAAATCTTCAATAGTCTGCATAAGTTGTTTTGTGAAAAATTTAACACTGTTGTAACATACTTATGCTATTGCATTTACATAAATGTTGATTTTTTCTTTAATATTGTGAACCTCGTCCTTAGTTTCGAAGGCATGCCTTTGAAAGTTTAGATACTTTTTTATGAGAGCCCCTTTTTGATGAGAGGTTCTGTGTAAGATCATTCCGATAATCCCATTCTGTGTATACTAGCTTATCAATGACGTAAAACTGGTAGATTATGGTCAAACTCAATAGATATAAATTGTTGCTGAACCTAGGTTGAAAAGAAACAAATTCGCAAGCGACAAATTTGTGAAAATAGGGTTTCGGAATCTCTTAGGCTACAACTGTTAAGCTTAAATAGGGAAATAACAAACCCTTCATGGGCCGAAAAATAACAAACTGAAATAAAACAAAAAAAATAACAAACTAAAATAAAACAAATAAAATAACAAACTGAAATATTAAAAATACTATAAAAACCCTCCTACATCAGACTCCTCCACTTCTGAAGAACTCGACCCCAAGTTCTCATTCTGATAAAAAGCTTCCAATGCATATTGACTCCTCCAATGAACAAGAGACCACCCTCCTGGGTCCCATTGAGTAAAAGGCAAAGAAGTTAAGGAAAGCAACTGTGAAACACAAGTAACCCAATAAGTGTGAGGCATTAAATATTCCAACCTTGTTATATGAGTAACAATTAATGCCAATTGTGTGAGAGAGACATTCTGACTCGGGCCCATTTGTTGGTTCTTATACAAACAAATCTCATTATCAAACAAACTTTCCTTGCCATTCAACATACGAGGCCAGCTAGAATTTGGGGTATACTCATAGACCAAGAGCATGTTATTATCATTGTTATAACAACGCCAAAACCTGCTAATATTCTCGTCGAGTTTAATATCCTTGATGTCACCACTAGTTTCCAATTCTTGAAGCCCATCCTTGATTGTGAAATGAAACTTCACTCCAAACATGTGAGATATCACAAGATATTTAGCAGCAGCAGTAATATCACAAAGACGCAACACCCAAATTAGACTATGCAATAGTGGCAGAACTTGCTTATTATGGATAAAGATATAGCTTCTACCGAGTTGTGACATTGAAAGAAAGTTCACAATTCTCCCCATGGGTTGCTTGCCAATCAACACTTCATTGCCAACAAAGGAATAGGGACTGAAGTTACCATTGCCAACAATGTTTTCAGATGTTGATGTTCTTACTCTTGATTGAGAAATTAATGAATTTTCATGAAATCCATGTTCTATTATTCCATCGCCCACCAACACACTCTCTGAATTTCCCTCCGAGTTTTCTTCATCATATCTACCTTCAACAAATTCTAAATTTGAATCTTCAACGCTCTTCGTCAGCTTCTCTAACTTTTCTTGAGTGAAGATGCTATTTAATACACCAAAGTGCAGTTCAAAAAATGGAAGCCATGAAAGAATGCAGTAACATCTCTGAGTGGTTAATATATAACGTCTTAAAGAAGAGTGATATGGTTGCTTATCAGAAATCAGAGAGATCAATCCAGAGGGCTTTTGCACTAGTTCTTCAACAAAAACACAACACCCATAAAGTGTTGACAGATCCATTTGTTTAAGGTGTTCCTGCCCGAATTTTTTTTTATTCAACTCACTCATGGAAGGGGTTCTCTCAATAGCTCGAACCTCCAAGCCTTCAGGGAAACAGAAAGAAAGAAGATTCTTGCATTTAAGAGGTAGTCGTTTTTCTGGAGGATAAACAAACAAGACCTGAGGTTCAATAGTGGGTTCTACACGAGATCGATTCTGACAACCAAGTGAACTTCTCAATTTACCAGATCCTTCAGATTTTCTATCAACAAATTGCTCATGCAGTTCTTGAACATCACAATTAGGGTGAAGTCCAACAACCACCATGCTTTCAAACAGCCGCGAGAGCCCCTTCCACGATCTATGACCCTCTTGATCAAGTTGGAAAGAGTCACAAGTGTTCCTTTCAATGGTGAGTGGTGGTGAGTCGATTTGCCTTGGATAAACTGAGTGTTGTAGCCATGGTGGTGCGAGTGGCGGCGGCAGAGCAAAAACTAAGTCCGGTGGATCTTTTACTAACAGAGTTGTTCCAAAAAGTTTGAGAGTTCGACAAGGTGATTCTTCTGCTTCTTTTGCATAAACACTTTCATCGGTGAGAATCTCGAGTTTCAGAAGAGGTTTCTCGTCAGGAGTTGAATCAACATCTAGCCTAGTTTCTTTCTCTGACGGCCTTTTGGATTCAGCAGGTCTGAAAACACTTGCTCGGACACAACTAATCGATGATATCGGAGATAAACTTCCGTTCGGTGTATCTGAATCGGATGAACCAAGGCTTTCGGAACCGAGTGTAGATAAAACTGATTTGGGAGATTGGTTTGCTTGATCAAAATCTGATGTCTTCAGAGAATTAGAGTTCATTACCTTTTTCGGGATTGCAATTTCTTTACTACCAACCGCCTCAACAAGCTTGCAAGGATAAGGGTGTATAGGCTTACGTTTTGGAAGGAGGAATTTCAGTTGATTCCTTGGTGTTTGTAATACTTGCACTCATGTCACGAAGATCAGCAGTCTCCTCCACTTTTGAAAATCTTGAATCCCCAATAATTCGATTGTTTCCACCATGTGGAACCCTAATTGGTCCACCTCTCTTGTTTGGATTGTTTTGGTTGTTGTTGTTGGTGATGCCATCGACTCTAGTTGTCAACACCGCCATCTGATCTGTTAACGCCTTGACCGTCGCGGCCAAAGCGTCAAAGTCCGCCTTCGTAAGAGCTTGATCTCCCATGGTTGATCACGTTAGGAAAAGAACAGGAGAAACCTGCTCTGATGCCAAATGACGCAGTCGGAAGCGTAGGCTAGCAAGCGTTAAACCTAGGTTGAAAAGAAACAAGTTCGCAAGCGACAAACTTGTGAAAATAGGGTTCCAAAATCCACCAGAAATTGAGAAAACTCTCTAAAATATTATTGATTGAATAAAAGTTGTCTCTTAGGCTACAACTGTTAAGCTTAAATAGGAAAATAACAAACCCCTCATGGGCCAAAAAATAACAAACTGAAATAAAACTAAAAAATAACAAACTAAAATAAAACAAATAAAATAACAAACTAAAATATTAAAAATACTATAAAAACTCTCCTACGTTAGTTAATATTGGACATAAAAGAGGATGCATATATATATGATTTGCTGATTAGTGTAGCGTTGAGCTAATTTTGTGTAGCGTTATCTATTTCAGATAAAGACGTTTTTGGATTTTATAAAGAAACTTGTCATCTAATTCCATATCTCAGGGATTGCCTTATATGGTCTTATCTAACAAATAACCACATTAGACTGTGGGCACTCGAGACATTTTCACACAACATTCTCAGTAACATCAATTCACTTGAGAAATTTATGAGTCATGAATATTATCGGCAATCTATATTATAACCTTCATTTGTTGTCCTTCACTCAGGAACCCAAACAAATTAAATTTTAAATGTACAAAAGGAAATTCGCCAAACCTTTCAAAATTTGGTAACAGGAACATTGAACCGTAAGATATACTAAATTGAAACAATTTTTGAAAAAAAAAATTAGGACTGGCAACACATATTGCTCTTAGCAGGGATTTCCTGTGCAGGACCTGGAATAATAATTTTCTGGCCCAATAAAGATGCTGAGTTCCCATTTCCCTGACTTTCATCAGCAGCTAGGTTCTTCTTGTTGACAATGTTGTAGATTTCTGTCAAAACTGTCATGAAGGATGCTTCAACATTAGTTGCTTGCAATGCTGAGGTCTCTAAGAAAAATAAGCCTTCTTTCTCAGCAAACTCTTTTGCATCTTCTGTGGGTACATCACGCTGGTTCTCAAGATCACTCTTGTTCCCTACAAGAATGATTACTATATTCTTGTCAGCATGGTTACGAAGTTCTTCTAGCCAGCGGGGTATATGATCAAAGGTCTGACGCTTTGTGATGTCGTAAACCAACATTGCACCTACAGCACCCCTGTAGTATGCACTTGTAACTGCTCTGTATCTGTACCATAAACCATTGAAATATTAGGGAAAATTGCAATTTGGCATTTTAAATGTACATAGATCTACCATATTCTAACTAATTATGTTAGGACCTGATACAAGTTAACCAGAACAAAAAAATAATTGTACAACAAAAAAATACAAAATGGCTTGGTATTAGACTAGATGATGTCTCAAGTAGAAAGCAACTTGATCTAAAATGTGAAGTTCTGAACTGATAGGGCAAAACGGCCAATATTTTACAGCCCCCTTCAAGTGTGAACCATTTGTGTCACATTCTTTGATGCTGTCACAAATATTTCCGGTTATGTGTGTTGAATGTGAAAAATGAGGGTTCTATTGTAGTTCGAATTGGAAATAGAATGAAATTTTATGTCCTCTCAAGTCCTACAAGTTTCAACGTATATTCATTTCTCTATGATGTTGTAAACCGTGAATATCAAACATGCATGTGTTGTTCAGAAATCTTTCATGTACTAATTATTATTCGTGTCATGTAGCTTGAGAATGTAGAGTAAAGTTCGGACAGAAAAACAATATGCAGGGGAACATCAGCTTAATTGAAAGTCAACAACAGTTCCATATGAATAATTTATCAAATGGCATTAATTTCAATTCCTGCAAAGTTGATCTATTCACAATATTTTATCACGATAACATAGACAATAGCTTCTGTGCAAATTTAAATCTAATGGGACTATATTTTTTTAATTCCTTTGAGTTTTACAATGATGCATCATCTATTAAAAAACAAAAAAATAAAGCATGAAAGCAACGGATGAGTTATTGCCTCAATTTTATTCCATTGCAGCTTTAGCTTAAAAAAAAAAAACACAACCTGCACTGCAGTAGCTGCAACGCCGGCAATCACGACTTTAAAAGTTAAAATCAATCAACTCTAGGCACAAATAACAATACATTCCCGAGAATTTAAGCATAAAAATTTGTATTATTAGTAGTATTAGGTAGTACTCGCTCAGGTTCTATATAAGAGAAAGTTAGACCAATAAAAGTTTCTTTTTTGAAGATAGACCAATAAAAGTTTATGTATCTAGTTCATCAACTTTTATTGATCTAATTAGGCATTACTAATTAAAAAAAATCACTAAGGTTGCTTAATTGTAAATTAACCTTAAAATATTATAGCTACAATATATTTTCACTTTATGAATTTGACTTTTTCTAATGTGCCCAAGTAAAAATAGTTTTGCACTATGCAGAGGTGTGTTTTTCATGATTAGATCAATAAGTTCCAATATATCTCATTTGATTAAATTGTGAATTTTATTGATCCAACGATGAAAACTAGCATATGAATATTATTGAACAGAATTTTGTTCAATTCATTTTCCTTTTAGCCAAGCTCCAATTAAAATATTATTGAATCACATAATCAGCTATGATTCAATATAACAAAAGTCCAATAATCGATCCTTATCTACCAGTACGATTAGATCGCGTATGCTATGATGTACAATTGTAACAGCGATAACAGATTCAAGTAAAAGAGTATGCAACTACACAAAACGTGTTAGTTAGTTAGTTAGTTAGTTATAGAGAGAGAATAGTAGAATACCGTTCTTGACCAGCAGTATCCCAGATCTGAGCCTTAACAGTCTTATGATCGATGACCAAAGTCCTTGTCTGAAATTCAACTCCGATGGTGGACTTTGAGTCCAAACTGAACTCGTTCCTAGAAAATCTAGCAAGTATCTGTGATTTTCCCACCGCTGAATCACCTATTAGAACCACCTTGAACACGTAGTCTATTCTCTGGTTTGCATCTCCATAACCTCCTCCACTTGCCATGATCACTTCTCACAACGATGATAATAACTTTTCTGTTGGTTTTATAGTGTTTCACTTTCTGGTTTTGTGTTTCTTTTGCTTCAAGGTTAAAACTAGTAAAGGAGGTAGATATTCATTTAAGAATAATAATAATAATAATAATAGTTGGATTGATCTTATGATAGGTGAGAGAGACACTTTTCTGTAATTGGCTTTCTGATTAAATGAACATTATTTTATTATTTTCTGTTGTTATTTTTTATTATTTATTATAGTATATTGTTTCGGTGGATGAACATGCACGGAGGGGTATGGAATCAACAGACAGGTGTTTTTACGCGCCAATGAGATATGCCAAGCTGGCATCTGGCTTGTTGTTTAGTTTTTAAGGTGAAAAAAAATGAAAAGTGGCGCAAAGTGTAGGGTGTATCTAACCGAAGAAATATGATTGTGGTGGGAGAGACATCATGTTCTCATCTTAATGATAAATTAATTAATGTGATACAAAATTAATGAAGGTTTGTTTTGTTGGTAAATGATTGATCGACTCAACCATGAGGTTGTGGGTTCAACTATGTGAATATTTATTGAGCATTAAGACATATCCTAGGTATTGGAGTCCATAAAAAATATGAATGTGATCTTCAAATCAAAAAAGTGTCCCTGAGTTTTGAAAGAAAAAAAAAAATTCATTGTAAAGTTGTGGTTAGAGGAAATACATTAGACTAATTGATAATGTCTACGACGAGCTTACTTTAGATCCAGGTTAGGCCATAATTTTTTTATTTTTTAAAAATAAATTAGGCCAAGGCTTTTCAAAGAAATACACATCGAAAATTGTGTGTTTTACTTTTTGAAAGTTGAAAAGGAGTTCTTTTCAATACAAAATTGATCTTTTCTTTATATTATTAATTTCTATTGTTTACTTTAGACAAACAAGTCAGACGTCAAGCCATAAAAAAAAACCATTTAGACCTTATAGGTCGCTGCTTAAGTAAACATAATTTTTTTAACAGTTATTTTTATTATATTAGATTTTATACTTCATGTCAAACATTTTTATCTTTTTTTACGAAAGATATTTTCATTAGCTTAAGCATATTAACTTACTAACTTACGTTAATTTTTGACATTTAAATATCATATTATGGAATATAATAGAAATATGTTGTGATATGAAGTTAAACTAAATATCATGTTTAAATCTTAAAATAGAACTTAACCTAATTAACATATTGGTTTGTTAGTCTATTTAAATATGTTTTGACTTATTTATTTAAAGATTTTCATATGAATTAGGTCTTGTAAAGCCTAGTTCGGTCCAGCTTATTTTCAATCCTAGTTGTGACATGTTTATCTTGGGTGAATCTTAGTTTTTTTTATTGATGCTACCGTTGATGACAATCGTGATTTTTCTCAACTTTAATTAAATTAAAACTAATCATAAAAAGCTATTAAAATTGTAATAAAAAAGTGGAAATCGGTTATATTTTCAACATTTACACGCGTTAAAAAATAAAATGTTAACATTTACTCATATGTCACTCAAAGGGTTCAAATATCCTCTCCTCCTGCATTCCTCTACCATCAATCTCATTTTTGTCACCATTTTTTTCTTTCCATTTTCTACTATCAAAGAACCGCACCTGAAAAGGAGGTACTTGGACTATCAAAGACTTGCAGATATGGTGTAGGCGCGGAATAAAAAAATACACAAAAAGTTGTTTGTTTGTGATGGAGATCCATACATTGCATTCTGCTCACCATTCACTATGCTTCTCAATGATTCCAACCATGTTCACTTGAAACGTGGTTCTGGTTGGTATGTTGTAGTTATACAATACATTGAGTTTATATCATTTTAACATTTTCTTCTATTAATACAACATTGTACCTAACATTCATTCGTATAACATTTTTATCAATACCTATCGTGAGGATAGAATGGTTGATGTGGCTTTAGACATGTATCGTCATGTGCGAATCAATGTAACTTTTTCTAGTTAACATGTTACTTATTTTCATATGACTAAAACTTTAGTCAAATATGGTTGCATTGATGAGGCACGCAAACCAGTGCACAAAATCACATATCAAGGTAGAGATGTAGACTCGACGATTTACAATAATCTCATACATGTGTTTCTACTAAATGCGAACCTAAAGAAGGCTACTAAGCTTTTTTATAAACTTAAGGAGTTTTTTTTTTTCATGACTCGTTGAGTTCGCAAAAAAAGCCTAGTGGCCTTCTTTAGGTCTCCACTATCTATAAAATTAGTATAGGAGATATTGTAAATTGTTGGTTATTCAATATGTCATTCCATACAATAGTTCGTGTGTCTCATTAATAGAACAAGTTTGCATTAAATCTTTAGTCATGTGGATGAAAGTTTCATTTGTAGTGGTATACGGTGCAATGATTAGTACGTGGAGATATAAGTAAGTCACATTAGTATTTCCATTATAACTATATGTATTGATAGCAATGTTATACATGTTAATATTGGGTACAACATTTTTACTAGTACGAGAAAGATTGAGATGATTTATAATTTAATGTTTGATTTAGCTATCAATGTACACCATTTTGAGCAATTTAATGTTGTTAACCTGTTGTTATTCCTTACATGTTGTCGTATCCTTGACAATTATATTGTTTGGAGTCATCCTTTTTGTCAACTAGATTCATGTTAGCAATGAATCTTCCATTAAGGTGTGAAGGGATTTAATCAAGAGTCCAATGGGTCGGAGTAATTATATTAGGGATGTCTCACGATCCTTGGGCTTTATGACTGCTCAGTTGTGTTTAGACAATTGTATGGACATTGAAATTGTGTTATTTTTATGTGATTATATTGTCTTTGATGACGTCGTTATATCAAATATTGTGTTTAGTTACGTTAATAAAATTTATGTGTTATTTGAATATTAATCATTAGATGTCAATTTCAATACGTTAGTTGATTATTTAATGTATGTAATTCGTGTTAGATGTATATTATTCAATGTTAAAATGGTTGTTATATAGCCTATAATGTATGCTTTATGATTTTATTGTATTCTGGGACGTTTATATATACAAAAATTGATTTTAGGGCGATAGAAATTGACTTCTAAGATGGAGATATATATGGAAATCAAATTTAGAAGATTTGATTTCCGGATTCTATATATCCATTTTAGGATGAAGTTAAAGACTAATAGAAAATGAATCAGAGAAAATGACCAACGCTGATATTTGAAAAATTATACGGTGAAGGGGTAACATGCAATGCTTCTATTGAACATCCATGAAAGAAAGCAGAGAGAGAAAAGAATAGAAAAAATAATATTCAATACAATCAAAGAAATATTTAGAAAAATTCACGAGGTTATAACAAAGGCTTAATTGCAAGATCTTTTCTATTGAGAGTCATTATACCACGTTGTAAATCAGTCAAGTTGTTGTTATATACTTGAATCAATATATAATCGAATTGTAATATCCTCTCTATAAGTGTTGAAATTGTAAGTTTAGATTTTATATCAAATCGGATGCAAACTCATATGTAATCGCAAACACTTTATCACTTCGATCAAGTGAATACCTAAAAGGACTAGTTGGTCACTAGCTTTGAAAAGACAAATAAAATTTAAGTTGAGGTATTTGTATGAAACTCAAAGGATTTGTCTAAACTTTTTTTCCTGTAAAATTTGGAGCATAGTTAGGTTAACAATAGACACTTTAGTGACTATAATCAATTTGATTATACTAGATTAAGTCATCGACTCTGCTGAAACAAATCTCTATGTAATGGGATGGGAGGACTACACATAGCTAGCAGTTGAGTGTTGAAATAGTATAAATATAACGTGTCCATTTCTATTTTTTTCACTTTTGGTTTAACCTCGACTTTTGTCTAACTATTTTGATTAAAGTTAATTGATTTGATAAAAAAAAACTTTTTCATCTCGTCAAGTTAATTTTAGAAAATAATTTAAAAATGATAAACACAATTCAAACCCCTTATTTCTTGTGTTTTTGACATGTTCATTCTAGACCTAGTTGTGTATGTGAGTTTCGTGTGATGTTTTCCACTTCGTTCATAGACAAATGAAAATATAATCAATAATTGTTATTTCATAATACATGATATCATGCAATTAAACATATTAATTTATTATGTTTTTATAATATTAATATGAAAAATGTTACTACCCTCATCTTAAATAAGGTGTCACTTAAAATCAAAACACAACATTGAAAAATAAAAACAAAAACATGGTGTCCATTTTGAGTTTTACACGTCAATTAAATAAATGATTAGTATTATTAATTTTAACGATAACATGTGTTTCATTTACTAAAATACTCTTAGATTTTAAGAGAGGTGTGACTTAACTTCTTACCCACTAACTTCTAAAAAAAAACTAAATAAACCACTAAATCGATGATACATTAAAAATGTATTTATGTTTATCTATACCTATTGATACCCGATTTTAGATTCACCTTTTATCTTCCAATTATACTATTCAAATCATAATTTTAGTTAAAAAGAACACTGAAATTACATTTTTTTTAAGGAAAATCACTGAAATTACATGATAATAAGACCAATTAAACTACAATACAGTTTTATGATTTGAATAATATTATTTAACTCTTCAATTAAAAAAAAAAGTAAAATTACATGGTAATAATAAAACAAACAAAAAAGACGAACAAATTAAAATCAAAACTAGTTGGTGTATAAAAAGAGCAGAAAACAAGGTTCGTTACATTACATTAACCTAATTCACATCGCAATAGCATTTGGTTGCGTGGAATCGAAAGATGGATGAGGAAGAGCACGAGGTTTACGGAGGAGAAATCCCAGACGTGGCTGAGATGGAAGGAGACGTCGACATGTCCGCCGCCGACGATGAAGCCGGTGGTATGAAGGAGCTCGACGAGATGAGGCGCCGCTTGAAGGAAATGGAAGAAGAAGCCGCCGCTCTTCGTGAAATGCATGCCAAGGTTGAGAAGGAAATTGGCTCCGTTCAAGGTTTTCGTTATTGATCTAATCATCTTTCGTTAATCACTCTTTAAAACCTGAATTGTATTAACTCGTATCCGATTCAACACCATCGCATGCAATTATCTCCCTCGCTATATAATCTAGTGTTTCAGCATTTAACCTTTTACGTTTGAATCATAATCGTAAGCATGATTATTGTCGTGATTAACATAATTCGAAACATTTCAGTTTTCATGATTGAAATATACATAGCTAAACATTCAATTTGCACTTAAGGTTGTATTTTGTGATCGTTGATGATATTGTAATTAGAGATAGCTTGATTTGAAAACCTAGCTTCAAAATTATATTTCGGCGATATCATACAAAGTAAATTAAAGTTTTATGATACTTCTGTTCTCTTTTTAACATTTTGTTTGGAATTCTTGTGTAGATCCTGCTGCTGTAGCTGCTTCTCAGGAAAATAAGGAGGAGGCAGATGCTCGGTCTGTTTTTGTTGGCAATGTATGTATCTCTCTATTTCTTATTTTTTATTGTTTTTCAATCGGAACCATGGTTCTTCCTTTACGTGCATGTTTGCATCCTATTATTTAATTGAATATGAAAATCTAATTTTATTCACCTAATCAACATAAAGGACAAGGCCTGATTTAGTTATTACGAACTAATTTAGTAGTCTTGTATACTGCAAAAATAAATACATAATCCTCATCATCAAAAAATTAAAATCAAAAGGGCGGCAGTTTGTCGCCTTCTGCTCAGAATCCTAATCGCTCTACACGTATTTACTTTTGTCGGGATTATATTTATGCGAAGAATATATAAACCGATGAAATAGACAGAGTAGGCAATGGATTTTGAGCCTTGCTTCCAACTTGTTCTTTTTTGTCGTCTTTGCATTTACTGTCCTCTACGTGGCATACAAATTCTTCACCCAATATCTTTTGTATTTATATCCCCGTTAATAGCTCCACCAGTTGCATTTACTATAAAGTTTGTCGCAGCATTACCTTGGTTCTTTTTGAAATGTCCGCGTTAGACCAAATGAATGCCACATAAGCCTCTGTCTCTTAACTCCATTATGTAGACTCGGTTTCTGATGACGACATCTGACAGCTTAGCTTCGGGAGTCATTATTTAGCCATTTTTCCCTCTTAGACTGGGCCTTAGTTTCAGCTCATTTATTCGATGTTCTGTCTGTCAAACCAAGGGTCGCCGAAACTGCTTTCTTTTAATAATGGTACATAGTACAGTTATCGATCCCTGCTATAGAGAGATCAATGTAATCATGGATCGCAAAAAACAGTGGTTTGTTCAAATCAGTCTATGCTATAGTGAGTGTCGCTACAGCTGCTATTTGATACCACTTTGAAATAAATAGCGTATCGCGGAACAGCAACGATTTGTTCAAATTGCACAACGCTATAGTGCTGGTGGAGATGCTCTTTGACAACACTGAGCGAGATGACTGCTAAATATTTATACTGCAGTATGCTGAGGTATAAATGCTCAGTAATTAAAAAATCACCTCACATAAAGGTACTCATAATTATTAATCGAAAGATAGTATTAAGAGAAACCCACAATTTAATAACAACAAAAGTCACGGATCATAAAGGGGGAAAATTCAGAATTAGTGCCACTTCATAATAAATTGAAAGACGTCTTTGAAAAGTAGGCGAACCTTGGCAAAAAAAAAAAGGAAAAGTAGGCGAACATGTTGAGACCTATCTGAAAAGAAAAAACAACCCAACCATGTATCGATAGGTGAACATGTTGGACCCATTTATTCAATGTTCTTTCTGTCAAACCAGGGGTCGCGGAAACTGCATTTTTTCTTCTTCTAATAATTGTACACAAACACAGTACAGTTATCAAACCCAGCTGATCTCAAGCTGCTATTGCGGGATGAGTGCTAAATATTTATCCTGTGGAGTGCAGAGGTATAAATGCTCAGAAATTAAAGATTACCTTAATTTAAACTTTGAAGACCATTATAATTATTAATTGTAAATTTGGATTAAGCTAAACAAATAAGTGAATAACAAGAAAGTCAAGGATCATAAAGGGCTATGAAACACAGACACCTCTAGGATTAGGCGTGTCGCGGTGTCCGACACGTGTCGGTGTCCGACACTCCTATGACACTCGTACGACACGTGTCGGACAAGTATCCTAAATATGTTGTTTTCATCTTTACTTTGACACTCTTTGGACCGGTGTCCGACACTTATATAACACTTATATGAGGCGTGTCGGACAACTCAGACAAATGTCTGAATTTATTTCTCGGCTTCCACACACAGTAGATTCGAGAGTTAAAGATGTGTGGGAAATGTTGATCAACGAGAGGTTATAGACATTAAAGTTGATTACAACGTTTTTAAATATTTCGATAGTAGATGGATAAATAAAAGCTAAATACTATTGAATCTTGTTAAAGAACTTTTTTTAGTGAAATAAATTGCTCAAGTTAGATGCATATGTATGTATTTTGATTCTCAATTTATAACTTTTATAAATAAATTAATATATAGGTAGCGGTGTTGGTGTCCTATGTTTTTTACATTAGCGGTGTCGACATGTCAGTGTCGTGTCAGATGTCCGTGTCGGAGTCTGTGCTACATAGATAAAGGGGATATAATCAGAATAGCCGCTTCAAAATTGAAAATTGAAAGACTTCTTTGAAAAATAGGTGAACATGTTGAGACCTCTCTGAAAACAAAAAACAACGCAACCATTTATCTATAAACATGACACAAACTAAACAAAAATGAGAAATAGAACAGATAAAGGCTAGAAAAAAAACAGTTACCTCTCTGAATTTGTGAGGATGTGAACCGAACAGAGACCAAATGACAGTTGTGTTCTGATGCGTGAAATAAGGATTGGCTGGAAACAATGTCAGAATGCCGTTAGTTTTCCGGAAATGCCGTAAGAGAGTTGGTTTGGAGTCTACAAAGAAGCCGTCCTGTTGATCAATATACTCAACCAATATTGTACCCATGTGATTTTGCAATTCTTGAAAAATATAACCCTTTTCCTTGTTCCACGTAATTATTCTATTCTGGTCAATCAAGAACTTGTTACTAGTTCAAATTAGTTCAGTAACACGTTTAAAGATTTATCTATTCTTTATTAACTGCTTTGTGTAAAATACTTTTATACAGATTAGTTACTAGTTCAAATTAGTTCACACACCCTATTAGGATAAATGCTTTTCAAGAAGCATTTGTAACTATTTGTGTAGGGAACATTAGGTATTTGAGGCCTTCATTGGTTGTGAGTGAAGAGAATGACACCTTTTTGTATTGCTTTCTTTTATTATAATTTATTCAAAACTGTACAGTTTTTTTGTTTGGAGTGATTACTAACAATCTTCAGAGACAGGGTTTGACATATGTCTCACTATGATCGCAGGGTCGTTGTTATTACACATGTCCTATAATTAGCGCTGGATGTTAACATTGTATTTTGTGGGTGGGCCATTGGTGTTTTTTAGGCTCATAGTAGAGGGGGAAAAGAATGTATGTTGTTCTTATGAAATTTAGTAAGGTCTCACACGGAGGAATAGAAAATAGAAAAGATTGAGAAGAAAAACTTTTAAGTTTATGAAAAGAAATGTGAAAAAAAATACAAAAAAGAAAAATAGAATGAAGTTGAAAAAAAAAAAAAAAGAGAGAGAGAAAAGAAAAGAAAGAAATGGGAAAAGAAAAAGGAAAAATAAACAACATTTTGAGACTGTGAATGACATCTCTCATGAGCATGGCAGAAACTAGTACAGCTGAAGGTAGTATGTGTTAAAGATGATTCAACTTCACAACTGGAGGAGACAGCTTGTGGTTCTTTTGGAAGAACTTTCTGTAAGTTTTGCGCATGCATCTTAGTCATAGAGAGTCCTTTTGTTGACTGCAATTAGGTCAGTGGTGCCTCTACTGTGTCATTTGCCCAACGTGCCAAAGGGTGTGCAGCTGTTGTTTCCCTTTGGTCTTTATCTCATAATTGTTTTCACGTTTATGAATTAGGCTTCCTGATATTTTTTTGTTGAGGTTTTTTCCTTTTTCCCTTTTCTAAAATATCTTACAAAATTGTTTTTACAAAAGCAGTTTGAATTCTAACCAAATGATTTCATTATCTATTCATTACACGCTACCTTCATAAATTTTGTACAATTTAGGTCGTGCAATCTTCCTCATTCTTTAGGTGACTTGTAGACCTGATAAGGTTGGTGCTGTTGTGAATTACTACTATGAGGAGGACAATAAACAGTAGTATGTGACTATGTCTGAGAAGGCCTGTGGAGTTTGAAAAAAGCCTGTAAAATGAGTAAAATGCACAATGAAGGCTGTTATAAGCAAACTTCTTATTATGGAGTTGGCTTGGTTTGGTTTTATTGTTGGTGGCTTGTGGAGTCGGAATTGATACAATAAATAACTGTTCTAATGTTTGAAGAGTTGGGAAATAAAGATTCTTGTTGTCATTGTAGTTAAAAGTAATAGCTGTGCACAAATTTTACAGTTCTAAAAGGGTGACTTCACAATGACTTTGCAGGGTAGAGAACGTTAGTTCTGATATATTCAGTGATCTGTCTTACCAGTTTTTTCAATATATTCTGTATTAAAAAGATCATAAATGTGCAAATAGTTTTCAATTTTACACTTTTATATTGCATTTCTCAAAAGGTTGCAACTGAAGATATAGATGATAAGGTTCAATTGACTAAGACTGTTTTTTTTTTGTTAAAAAAATAAGATATAGTTGATAAAATAGTTTTACCGAGACATGAGTCTTGCATATATATGTAATCTTTAATAGTGTGATTATGGAGTGTAGTTTTTTGTATGATAAATGAATCGGGTTTTAGCTCATCTTGATTAACATTTTGTACAACTAACTATTTGCATCAAAATCCCTTGAAATTCATGTGTCTTCAGGTTGATTATGCATGCACACCAGAGGAAGTGCAGCAACACTTTCAGTCATGTGGTACAGTGAACAGGGTCACTATCCTGACAGACAAGTTTGGTCAGCCTAAAGGTTTTGCTTATGTGGAATTTGTTGAAACTGAAGCTGTTCAGGAGGCTCTCCTGTTATCTGAATCTGAATTGCATGGCCGTCAATTGAAAGTATGTTTTTTTGAAATTTATGTGAACCTTGAGTTTAAATTAGCCATGAGCTCGTCTAGTGAATTTGTAGTTTTTGATGATATGTATGTTATGTTTCCAGGTTCTGCCTAAGAGGACCAATGTTCCTGGAATGAAACAATATCGTCCTAGGCGATTCAATCCTTACATGGCATATGGCTTCAGGAGGCCTTATGCTCCTCCTTACATGTACTCCCCTTATGGATATGGGTACGCACCATGCCTCATTTAAATTTCTGTATGCTATACTCAATTGTTATTTTCTACTGTTTTCGACCAAAGCTCAATTGTTATTTATAATTGACTTTTTGTGGTTTATTCTGTTTTTTCGTCAAACTGCAGGAAGGCTCCAAGGTATAGAAGGCCAAATCGTTACATGCCATACTATTAGATTTTCATATGGAACGGTGTTCAAGATTTGATGATAGTGTGTCCTGGAGTAGTAATATTTAAATCTGGGAAGCATTTAGCTATACTAGTCTTCATCAGCATAATATACACTGTGATCAAGAATGGTTGTTGTCCATTTGTCCTGGGATGTTATTGGTGTTGTACTTTTCTTGCTCGGTTTCTGGAAGTTAGTTTATTATTGCCTTTGAATTTTATGTTAGTGACCATATACTACAGCAAGGTCAGTTTTTACTTTATACTGACCAAAGATATATGCTGCAGTAAACTCATCCGGCCTCTTTAACTGTTCAGTGATCCCAAAACTTGATTATATGCCTGTTGATGAAATTTATATCATTGGATCAGAATTAAAATGGAGTGTTTTGGCTTGTGATGTATTGCATATTAGTCTTTAGATAATTTTATTCTTTATTTACACCTGCCTGGCTGCCTATATTCCCTTCATTCAAGCAGGAGAGATGTGGTTGTAAAGTAGAACTTGCAAGTTGATTTGATGGAGCCCCCTCCCCTGGTGTGGAAAAGCTCCATTCCCAAGTTATCTTCATTTAAGACACTTCAGTCGAAGTCTTTTAGTCACGGTGCAATCTCTAGGGCTGTCTTCTTGTTATAAGGGGAAGACCCATCGAGTTCTAGGGTTGCGATCTAGCTAGCCAATTTTTTGTTGAATGACTAATATTAGATGTTATTTTTGTTAGTTGTAGGAGCTGATCCCACTCTTTTCGCTCAAATCCTTCCGAATACCACCTTGCCATCTTATCATATTTCTTTCAACATAGCCAATTTGAAGATCATCAATCTAATTTTGGGGAGTGTTGTTCAAGGGCTGAGCATCATGTATGGTTATATAGATGCTCGCTCAATAAGTGTGTAATCCTTGTTTGGTGCCCAGTATGTCACAAGGGACCTTTGTCCTACTCATGTGTTTGACCTTTGTTTGCATCCTCTATTTGGGTTGATCCATTAGCCTTCCTGTTTCGAAATAGAGGATGCAAACACATGATATCATTTCGTCTATATCCAGTATGTCACAAGGGACCTTCCAATTAACTACACAACTAACCTTCCTAACTAATTCTTAACGACTCTATATATCATTTCGTCCTCAAAGTTAAAAACACAAACATAAGAACGCTGCTTGAATGTTACTTTTAGCTACGGTAAAGTGGATGACTCCTTCCAATTTTAGGCAGTAGTGTCTGGATTACTCAACTGTTGATGTATTCTACAAACTACTACTACTACTACTTATTTGCCCATTCTGTTCTACCATCTCCATATATTCACTGTTCATAAAAAAGTTCTCCATACATTCACTACAATTTGTTTTACTTGAAATACGGAACCGGTGTTTGTGTGTTCAAAAACATTGGTGGTACTCTCCAAACTTCTTCCTTGCTGTTAGGTACTTGGCTCGGGTTATTAAGCGCAAAATTAAAATTGAGTTTGGTTGGTAGAGATTGCTTGTTAATGCTCTCTCGTAACTTCCATTGTTGAGATGCTTTTGAGCTGAAAATTTGAACCCAGATTTTTTTGCCATTGTAGGTTATTCCCATCCATTCTTGATCATTTTATTCAAACCTTTCTCTTTCTGGACCTTTCCGTCAACACCAAGACACGGTTTGGTTGGACTGCAATGGTTTTAATCTTCATAATGAACTTTTTTAGGGACGCCTCCGTCACAATGAACTTTTCTGCATTTCTATCTTCAACTTACACCTTTATCGCCTCTACCTTTTGATCATCTATTTTTTCTACCTCTTTTTAACATTCATTTTTTGTCTCTTGAATTTCCAACATTGTTTTTAATATGTTTCATCCCATCTGATGTTAAACATGTTTCTTTCCTTTGCTCAATTTGATCTCCAAAATATCATTTTCACCTGTCTTCTTGCTCGCATTGAAAAAAATATCTTGTAAACAATCCTACAAATATTTTGAATTATAGTCTCTCACTAAATTATAAAGGCATATTTTGTTAACAAAAATACAATGAAAGGGATACTTAAAAAGCGTTTCCTTCTTCTTTATTTTTTGTTATGAAGATTTTTTTTGTAATAATTTATTGTAATATATTACTCCATCCATTTCATATTATATAACTCGTTTTAGTAAAAAAAATATTGTTTTATTTTATATGTTAATATAGAGAAAACAAACACTAATGCAAGACGGACAGTAACATGTACGTCATTCCACTTTTTCACTAAATTGTATATCTATTTTATCACAATTGATTGTAATTTATTTTGAATATAACGCAATCAATTAATTTTGGCAAATAATCTACCAAAAAATTTGGCAAATAAGCTCAAAATGAGTTTCTTTTATAGTGCCTCATATTCGTCCTATTAGTTCAATATTTAATGTTTCAAAGAGTTTTAATTGATTTTTTAATTAAAAGTTTAAAAAGTAATATGTTTTATGAAGGGAAATAACAATATTATAAAAATAATAAATTCATAAATACAATAGTTTAAATAAATATTGATGTAGTAGTTGGTCCATGGGTTTCAAACTTTTAATGGGGGTTTTAGTTGAACTTCCTCAAAAGGACTGTCTCCGCACTTGGTTTAAATAGAGAGTATATTTGAACTTGTAAAAAAAAAAAAAAAGAGTATATTTGAAAGAAAAAATGTTACATTAAAATTAACTATTCCTTTTATACTTTTATAGATATAGATATAGATAGATTTTATTATTCCAATGATAATAAACGACTTATTAAAAAACTAGTACATAGTTTCAATAATATACTCAATCCATCTCATATTTATATGTTTTAATTAATTCGTCTTAAATTATAAGTCGTTTTTGAATATTCTCTCAAATATAAGTCATTTTATAATACCAATGAAATATTAGATGATATTTTTCTATTATATCTTTAGTTATTTATTACTCTTTTTTAATTCTTTTATTTATTTTTATCATGCCATTGATGAAGAATAATTATGTAATAACTCATAATTTTTCTTCTATACAACATTAATTATTTTTCTTAATTTGTGTAAAATGATCAAAACGACTTATAATTTTAAACGAAGAGATTGATATGTTAAAATCTAAAAAAAAAATAGTTTAAATAAAATATCTATAAAATAACTATAATATTAAGTACATTATTAAATTTATGGTGAAAAAAATTACCTATGTGTAATTAAAATATTTTAATTAAATAAACTCTCAAACATGCCGGTCAAAGTTTTGATGGTACTATCATATTATGAGTAAATGGTCACTTTAGTCCCTGACTCTGCACCTCGTTGTCGCAAAGGTCCCTGACTCGGGATTAAATACAAATCAGTCCCTGAATGTGCACTTTCGTTATCAGTTTAGTCTCTGGAGTTAAAAAATTCTGTTAACTGATGAGGTGACAAATGTTTTGTGCTGACAAGGTGCATGAAGTGTCACATGGACTAAAGTGAAAGTAGAAAATGTTCACTTTGGTCCCTGAACCGAAAATCAATATCTCCAAATTTAATCTCAAATCCTTAAATCCCGAATTTAATCCTCAAATCCCTAAATCTCAAATTCTTAAATCTCATCTAATTTTCTCTTTTGTTCAAAATCAAATCTTCCATTAATCACCAAAACCAAATCACATGATGATGGGTGTTGGTGCAAACTCCTCCCAATGAAGTGTTGCTCATTCGTCAAAAACTGAGTCATCTTTCTCAATGAAGTTGTCCTGAGTATATAGAATAAACAAACAAAATCATTAAAATGGTCATTAAGGTCCCTGACTATGCATACTTACTATCAGTTAGGTCATTGACAGTAAACACTTACTCCCACCAAGGTCTCAGACAGTAAAGACTTACATGCACAAAGTGGCAGCATCACAATCACATATAAAAATAATCACTACTATAAAAAATATGTACCTTTTGCATCATTGATTTGCATTTTTCATCATTGTATATAGCTCTACACCTTTGTTTGTCATTTTTCAACCACTTTATATATCTTCCATGGTACAACTTCATTGAATATATCCAAAGTTTCAAATTTCATTCCTAGCTCCAAGTGAACCTGACAAACTTTGCATTTGAATTAAACTGAGGGAAAACTTTCTTCCACTTCCATCACCTTCATCATCGGTACTGATAGGGCTTCGTAGTTCTTCAGGATGATAACTGTCATTGTCATTAAGAAAATCATTCTCAGCAACATTCTCATCAACATTAATACCCATGGTTTGTCAGGGACCTTATTGACGGTAAGTGTTTACTGTCAGGGAATTAACTGATAGTAAGTATGCATAGTCAGAGACCTTAATGACCATTTTAATGTTTTATGTTTGTTTCTTCTATATGCCCAGGTCAGTTTCTTTGAGAAAGATGACTCAGTTCTTGACGAATGAGCAACACTTCGTTGGGACGGGTTTGCACCAACCTCCATCATCATGTGATTCAATTTTGGTGTTTAATGGAAGATTTGATTTTGAACAAAAAAGAGAATTAGATGAAATTTAGGGATTTGAGATTTAGGAATATGAGATTAAATTCGAAATTTAGGGATTTGAGATTTAATTTGGTGATATTGATTTTCGGTTCATGGACCAAAGTGACCATTTTCTACTTTCACTTTGGCTCCTGTGACACCTCATGCACCTTGTCAGCACAAAACATTTGCCACCCATCAGTTAACATGATTTTTTAACGCTGAAGATTAGACTGATAACAGAAGTGCACATTCAAAAAGATTTTTGTGACTGCGAAGTGGAGAGTTGGGATAAAATTACCATTTAGTAGTCATATTATAATATAAGTGATATGAATTCACCCAAACCGAAGCCAGAATGAAGCCATGGTCAAACAAAGCTGAAAATCGTATCTTGATGATATCGAAACTCCCGTAATGTTCTTTCTTCTACTTCTACCAAAAAAATCACACTAGTAACACTTTCAACTTCAAATTCAAACCAACAATGTTACTCACTTGCCATCATCACCATTTCACACATTCACCTTTTTCTTCCACTCCCCATTCACTCTTCGCCATCATCCCCTTACGCCCTCTTCATCTCAATACTCCAATCCTCAGTCTCAAACCACTTTCCACACCCTATCGTTTCACTTCCTACACCGTCCACACCAACTCCTTCCCCCGCCGATCTCAAATTTCCGTCGCCGATTCCAATTTTGATTCCTTCCTTTCCTTCCTCGAACTCTCCGCCCTTCTCTCTTCCCTCATCGTATCCGCCACCGTCGCCGTGACTGCAAACTGGAAGAAGGAATTATTCACAGCAATCGGTAACAGAGTTGCTCCGTGGAGTATTTTGTTGTTGGTGGTTGGTGTTTTGACTGGTGCGTTGATTAGGAGAAGGAAATGGAGAGAGACGCTGTTGAACGGTGGAGTTTCTGTTTCGGAGGTGGATTTTCTACATAGGATTGAGAAATTGGAGGAGGATTTGAGGAATTCTGCGACGGTTGTTAGGGTTTTGTCAAGGCAGCTTGAGAAACTAGGGATTAGGTTTCGTGTTACGAGGAAGGGTTTGAAGGAACCTATAACTGAGGTAATTACTACAGTACTCTTTTGTTTAATTACTAATCTTTTTGTGATTTCTGATTTGTTAATGTGTGTAAGATGAATTGTTGAGTGAAAATTTGTTTATGTTTGATTCTAGAATAAAGTTTATCATGATATATGTTTTAGTATTCTCAAGTAGAATTGATTTTTTCTCATTAGATTCCAATTTGAAGTTTTTGTCTTTATAATTGATTGTTAGCTTGCAATCTATTGTTCAACTTACTTTTACGTGAATTTATCTAAACATAAGTCACTTACTTTCGATTCACTTTTAATGAAAATCAATTTCCGAAGAATCAAACACACATTTAGTATAGTTTTAACCAATGGAAAATACCTAGGGAATATTAGATAGAATAGGTTCATAGAGCAATGTAAGATCGTAGATGAAATGCATGATTCCCAGATGACAATTTCAAATAATCAAAATATTGACAACTTTGTTTTTGAAAGTATAGTGAATATGTGCTGAGAGTTTGTTGGATTGTTTATTAATATTTGTCAAAAGTAGTAATTTAGCACTTATAGTATGAGTTCAAACTGCTTGTTGATAAGATATAAGTACTCAAATATTCTAGCAATGTTAGGTTGCTAACAAAATTAAGGTTCATAACCAATCTTGGCAGTTCTACAGAATAAAATGCATGAAAAAATTACCTAAATAACCTAGATTTGCAACCAGAATTAGTTAGGTGAATTAGAAAAGAGAAATAATTCCAAGTGTGTATTCATGGGTTCATCGTCAAGTTCATTCCATGGTTGTAGACTACAACTTGTAGTCAAGTACCAACTTTCCTAAACACATAAGCTTATAGATAGAGAAGCTCACGAAAGAATGATTTTATGCCTCTAAACTAATCCCTGATATGAGTAGATTGGAGCTTGAAACGCTAATGCACGGCTTTCAATCTTGGATAGCTGGCGCAGAAAGACTAACCTCAAACTGCTATTGAGAATAGATTCTGACACGTTATTGAAGATCATAGATACATGTGAAAAGTTCTATGCAAGACATATATAAATGCTAAAAATGGAAAGACAGTGTGAGAAACTCATAGCCTTAAAGCTAAAAACACTAGTAAAAAATGACAGAAATCATGAAATAATAAACAGAAGACTCAGAACAGCGGGAATAAAAACAGGAATGTGGAATCTGAGCAAAGGATAGGTAAACAAAGTGAGAACTCATGACAGGATATGTGAGAATGCTGAAAAGAAAACACGTGTAGAAAGTGAACAGAACAAAGTACGTGAATCGAACAGAGCAATGAGCTTGTGAGAAAATGCAGGTTTTGGATGGAAATGACTTTGGAAAACAGTGTATCTTTGGATAAAAATATGAGGTTTCAAGAAGGAAGGTCAAAACACAATAAAACTGGGGACAAAGTGTTTTGCCCCCGTTTCATGAAAGCGGCCACTACAACTGTAAATCTCCCTAAAAATGGACACAATCTGGTTGCAGGAGCATGAAGCAAAAACTCTCCGAGATGTAGATCCTGTATTGTAGTGTCCTCCAAGGAATTCATATTACTGGAATTAATATTTGTTAATAAAAAAAATAAGATTTACAGAACAATAAGTAATTATTACTTAGTTCTTTAAAAAAAAAGTAATTATTACTTAGTGCTCATTAACATTTTGAGTGACCGGTTGAAGGTTTATATATTGCATCAATTTAATTAATAGAAAAAATATAACAAAAATGATATCTAATTATTTGTTTATTTCTTGAATGAAGACTGCAGCTCTGGCACAGAAGAATTCCGAGGCCGCAAGAGCATTAGCCCTGCAATCAGACATTTTGGAGAAGGAGCTGGGGGAAGTTCAAAAGGTTTTGCTAGCAATGCAGGTAATTATCCCTTCAATGTTACTTAAACTCTGAAAGAGCAAGCACTCTTTAGAAATCAAATGACACTAGTTTGTTAGTACTTTAAAGGTTAAAATTATTGCGTGACTGTAGTATTCTATTCAAACACTTTAGCTCTCATGTGCTGGAGATTTTATTTTGATTCGTTGACAGTATCATTCACCCACCTACGCACACCCACACACAATACAATGATGTGACATAATATTTTATTTTGAAGTAAAATGTTTACCAGACCATGAATCTAGTATTCCAGTGTATACTCATACATCAGACTAGAGATTTTATATTCTCTTGAACATTTTTTTTTTTAAAGAATATTCTCTTGAACATTTTATTTTCTAAAATATCGCCATGATTTTTGCTCATCGAGTTTGACTTGTCTTGATGGTGTTTGATCGTTCATGTAGGAACAACAGCAAAAACAACTTGATCTCATTCTTGCAATTGCGAAGGCAGGTAAGCTATGGGAAAGCAAGTGTGAAACTAGTGAAGAACACGGTACAATAGAAATGTCTAACTCAGCTGCGAATCTCAATGCGGTAAATCAGGAGGTCCATCAAATTTGAAGCTTGGGTTAAACTAAGGAAAATCATCAAATTTACCACAAAATCAAAGTAGCCAGAATTTTATTGGAACATAAATAATGATTACACATTTACTAAGGGCGCCTCAAGTTTTACTCAACGAGTCAATTCAAAGAGGGGAGAATTGTCCGAACTCTCTGGTTCTGTGGTAAATTTCGGGATTGTAGTGTTGGTTCATTGTGTTTGTCCATGTACTTTCATTTCAGGTTTACAAGGTACTCATCATCAGTTTGTCACAGTTCACGTCTTTCCCTTAGTTTTGCTGTAACAAAAACAGATGAATATACATTGGTGTAGAACATACTTTGGTCCAGATTAGTGACTGGGCTATTTGAGTCAAGTTTGTTTTGTATTAGATAGGATTGAATTCATGGTGGTGGTGTTGTTTTCACAATTACCCTTGACTGAAAGTGTAGTTCGGTAGTTGGTTAGATAATATTAAATAGGATCGAACTATTTTTTCAAAAATACCGTGGACCGAAAGAGTACTTCCAGCTGTTGTTTATACACAATATTATGGAAGTTTTACCCAACACCCCAACAATTATACCTCTACCCTTACAAACTATCAAAAATACCAATTTTAACCCTGTCTAAATTCACACCCATTCACCCCAACAATTGTTTTCCAGATTTTGGAACCGTGTGTTTCTATTTTTACTATGATAGAATCGTGAATTCATATCTCACGTTTCTTTCCATGTTGTATCCATGAATAATTCAGAGCATACCCATTTTCACCAAAACTCATCAAAATCATCTCATGTTTGTCTTTTTCTTATTAACTAAAATTAGATTATGTTTTTATGGGTTGGTGTTATTTCAGAGGCTACAAAACAAAGGGTAAGTAGCTTCAATGGAATAAGAAGCTTATCCATGGTTCCAGAATTTTTTTAAGCTTTCTGTTATCGTGATAAATTCCCAAAAAGTTGGATAAATGATTATTGCATTTCTTTTTTTTTTTTTGGTACAAATGATTAGTGCATTTCAATGATCAAAGGAAATGATGAAAGTAATTTTTGGTATTGATAAAGTAATTTTTTGTCCAAAAATGATGTAGATTTCTTCATTCATACATGCATTCAAAGTTGAGACAGGATTCTTTTGCTTTGACTTTGAAGGTGAGAGCACGATTTGTGGTGAATGAGTAGGATTTTTTTTAAAAAAAAAAAAGAAAAAAAAAACTGGAAAACAATTGTTGGGGTGAATGAGAGTGATATTAAAATGGGTTAAAATTGGTATTTTTTTTAATGCTTTGTAAGGGTATGGGTATAATTGTTGGGGTCTCGGATAAAATGTCCCAATATTAGACTAAACTATTTCAGATGCACTAATCTGGACTTGGAAATACATCAGAGGTTTACATCTGAATGTTGTGTATTACTTTTATTTTTGGGGTACTTTCAAATTTACATACTAAATAAAATTAAGGATTGTTTTTTTTAAGGAAAAAATAAAGGATTGTTACATCATTATATTTCTAATTTTGTATATAAAACCACTTTATCATTTATATATATATATATATATATATATATATATATTAATCCTCCTAAAAACATTATGATGTAAATTAACAACATACACCCACTTTATCACTATCCAAACCAATTTAAAATAGAAGGGTAGCTTTGTAAGTTGATTTATTTTGATATTCACTTATTCCTTTGTGATCAAGATTGCAATGAGTTCAGGGAAAAATAAAAGTGAAGATTGTTGTGAATATAAATAAATAGATGCTTTTATATCTTGAACAAAAATGCTTTAAGAATACAAGATTGATTAGTTAAATTGGCTAATCCGTTCTATACTAAAATTGTTTAAAAGTGAAAATGATTCAACTGCAGGTAAAATGCATACATCGTTCAACCCTTTTTTTTTTTTACCGACATCGTTCAACTCTTAAATTAGTACTCCCTGTAAATGAAGACAATAATATTACAAATATAATTTACTGTCTACTAAAATACCAACATCGTCAAACTTTTCAGTAGTAAACAGAAATGGCGATACACCAGTTTTCCAGCATTACCTAGAAAAGCTTGCAGCTCAAGACAAAGGAAACCACCAAGCCGCTGGAATATTGGGACAGCAAAACAAAGTGACTTCCAAACTCTTTCATCACTACTAGCCTATCAATCAACGACATAATTAGGAGCCACAGCCAAAGTTCTATCATTTCTAGCTGCAGACTCTGATTGCTCAGCCCCAGTAGCTTCTGATGCTGCTTGCCTGCCATCATCTATCACGATCAAATGCCCCTCTCTTCGAATTAAAATCTACAGAAAAATGTTTCATATAGTTAACATGTCTGCCAATAATATACTAATTTCATTGAAGGATGTATAAAACAAGTACATACCTCTATAATTGCTTTAATTTGGGAAATTTCAACTTTCGCCTCCTCCACGGAACTGTAATTATTTTTCTCATTTTGCTGGTCTACATACCATTTAATCAAATCCCGTTGCTTCATCCCAGCTAAGCCACTTCCTGCAATAGATAAACCCACAGAAAATTCAACTTTCAATATGATCACATGGAGTTTGGACACATCTCAAAGGTGCGCCAGAAAAAGGGTATCCAGATGTTTAGAACCTGAATAAAGTTTAGAATTTTAATTTTACACAGCAATGTATGATGATCAAAACTTTGATGTATAACTAACAATGTTGAGATATTCTATAACAAACGACAAAGTTTCAAGTAAAAACCTTCTTGCATTACAGTCTCCTCATGCTGTCTAAGACGCATGACAAGGGCCTTGGTAATCCTTTGAAAGTATTCATCAGTTACAGTAGATTTTTTTCTTTGGGGGTTAGATCCATCAGCTGGTTTTTCTGCAAGGCAATTAAACCAGTGAATAATTAAATTTTATCCCATAGATGATTGCAAGGTAAAATGGGTAGGAGACACCTCACCATTAGTTCCAGCGACTTCCTGAGCGTGAGCGGTAGAGTTTCCCACTTGACCATCAGCATCATTATTATCATTTCCATCGCCACTACCTGCTTCTTCGTCCATATCTTGATCTTGAAACTCAGATAAATCAATCTCACTTGACTCCACTCTGCAAGGAAAAAAAGTAAAAGAGCAGTTATAGCCAAAAGCTAGCTCCCAAAATAGAAATTTAAAACAAAGCAAGAAATATATCCTACCTTATTATTGACGTTTGCAGCAGTTTTACTGCTAAACGAACATGACGAGGTTGTACCTGTTATAAAATCAGAAATTTTTTAGACCAGGTAAGAAAAACATATACAAATGCCTATTTACCAGCCTCTAAAATCTTTAAACACCTGATTATCCAAATGACACCGTGCAATGGCCTCCGACAGCCTGATTAAAGCTTCCAACTGCCTAACTGTCATCCGATATGCAACCCTACTGCCAGGATTTGTATCAGCTCTACGGAGAGAAACATAAGAGTCTACCAGTAGTTTTCTTGCATCTGACGTTAGCTGCATTAATCAGGCAAGGTAAGAAAGAAGCAAAAAGGCAAAGTTCTAACACAGTTTGAACCAAAATAAAAAACAAGTGTTCAAACCTTTGGTTTAAGAGTTTTTGCATAGGCTATATAACGCTTCAGTTCTGCTGTAGTGAACGTTGGAGCAAGAGCTTCTTCGCGCTTTTGATGAACTCGCACAATATGAGAAGCTATGTGGTAATCTGTAACATCGTCTGGGTCATCAATCATAATGTATACAAGATCAAACCTTGAAAGTATAGCCGGTGGAAGAGCCACATTGTACTGAAACAAAGAAAGGGCAAAAACTAAATTAGGCCAAGTTGAACTCAATAAGGCAATTAATAACCAGGTTACCAGAACATGTTATTACCTTCAGTGGTTTAGACTTATCGTACCGTCCTCCAGCAGGGTTGGCAGCGGCAAGAATGGAAGTACGAGCATTGAGTGTTGCTTGTATTCCTGCTTTTGTGATACTAATAGTTTGTTGTTCCATAGCCTCATGAATCGCAACCTTCAATCCAATCAAATATGAGATACTTTCCAGTCCATGACCCTCAAATGCCAGTAAAATATGTATGCCTCTTACCTGATCTCTTATGTCCATCTTGTCAAATTCATCGATGCAGCAAATGCCATTGTCAGCAAGCATCAAAGCGCCGGCCTGAAAACAAGTTCTTACATAAGAAAACAAGACACTAGAGAGTATTAATGCAGCCAGATAATGATAAAGTGCTTGAATATATTAAAACCCACTTGTTTTGAATTCATCTTTACCATACTCAGGCAATACCTCTCAAGTCATGTTTAATAAATAGTTTTTATGCTATACTTTATATGGGTTTCTGAATGGAAAATCATAATTACAACTCGCAAACATTTTGGAATGCTTAGTTCAGAATCCATGGTGGACAGACAAACTTATGATATACGGCCTACTCTAACTTAATTCTTAACTGTTTATAATACTTAATAGTTCATTGATTCACTATTTTCCAGGGAGTAATTTCAACCTAAAGCAGCTCTAATCTTATTATTGTGCTTTATCAAATAATTATGATGAACAGTAGAACTAGTTGAATCTGATTTAAACTAGGACAAGTTAAATGTGTACCAATTTAAATTTGCCAAACCAAGGATACATACACAAATGAAAAGAAATAATGTAAGTTTTTGAACATATAATCGTATTATCATTTTCCTACACTAGTTCTATCGAGCCGCTTTTATTGAGAGCACAACTAATATTTACACTTCCATTAGTACAAAAGAGCGGCAGATTAATGACCTCAATACAAAACTCTCCAGTTTCTGGTTCCTTGGCAACAGTTGCAGTCAACCCAGCAGCAGATGATGACTTTCCAGATGTATACACAGATCTTGGAACGATGCTTGAAGTATACCTGAAATGATAACCATACATGATCCATTCAATTCGCACAAACCAGCATGAAAGTAATCAAAGAAAAATAGAAAGGGTAGTACTTAAGAAATTGAGACTTTGCACAGCTAGGATCTCCAACAATACAAACATTTATGTCCCCTCTAAGGCTGATGCCTTCATGAGTAGATTTGTGAACCCCACTCATAAGCATAAGAAGGATTGCTCGCTTAATATCTTGATGACCAAAAATAGTTGGAGCTACACTTTCAACAAGCTTGGTGAAGAAATCTGGAGTGTTCCTCATTCGTTGAACTTCATCGAGTTCCTGAGCCTGTTAAATCAACCAGTCAAATATATAGTGTTGATCATTTTCTCTCGTATATGAGAGAAATTTGACCAAGAACATCATGTATGTGCACAGAACATGCGTTAAAGAAAAATGAACAGGTTAAGGACAGCAATAGATTGATAATATTAGGGGGAAATAGCAGGGATGGTAATCAACCTAAAATATGGAGTAAAGCAAAAAACTATATATTATTCATAATCATATTATATGTAACACCAGTCAGTTGGTCACGACAGCTGACAATGTGAAATCAAAATCAAACGGTGACATAATAATGCATAGAAATCATCACCAACTTACAGTGAATTGCTGATCATCTTCATCTGAATCCTTCTTTCTATTCCTGATGTCTATTTCTCTTCTACCATCACAAATCTGGAACAACCCATACAGAAAACACATTTATCACAAAACTAATATTAAATCATATGAACATTATGAATAACAAACCACAATATAACGAACCTGAACAGAGTTGGCAATAAAAGCAAGTCGGTAGGAGAGGTCTCTGACTCCCAAAGCCCTAAGGCCCCTCACACCTTCATTTCCAGATGAAGCACCCTTGCGTTGAGAAGCTTCCCTACGACATTCTGATCTCTCTCCAGGGGACGCCAATGCCAATATATCAGGTATGACAATTACAGTGCCAGTAAAAATCACCCTGCAAATTGGACAGTTTGTGGTTTGATTATTTTGAATTTACAAATGCCATAAAGTTTACATTACAGTACAATTCGAAAAGTTAAAGCAGATTCAGGGCAAGAGAAATCTCACGTGTCACCAGCCCTGGCATGTTCCACAATCTCATGACGAAGAATAACATCCAATGATCTAGGCAGAGAGCCGGCAGGTATCTCATTGGACGTCTCCTGCATTCTGACCCTTTGCCAATCAGTAAATTTGCTCTCTTGGCGAAGCAGTGCCCACTTTGCTCTGTTGTTACATGTAGCATTTGGACAAATTGTTGGCTGCATTAGCACAAACAGAACAGTTATATAAAAATCAAAATAAGCAATGATATAAAACACGGTATTATTCATAGTTTAATACTACGAGCAACAAAAAATTACAAGTTTTTTTAACTACCTCGGTATACTTGAATTGCTGTTCAACATTCTTTATAACCCCACCACATTCTAGACACTTGAAAGTTCCTTGGAGAAGCTCGGGTCGAACCTCACTTGTCCTTGTTACCACTCCTGTTACAGATACAAGCCTACCAATCTCTGATGTAGCCAATTCCCTTAACCTATAAGACATGGAACACAGACACAAACTTAATTTTAAAACCCTTACACCCACAAACCTAATCACAACTCCAAAGCCTCAATTTTCAATTAAAAATACATTAAACTAAAACTAACGAAATTGGAAATGAATTGAATATACCTCTTGACAATTGGAATGTTATAGAATGCAACATTGATATCCTTGTTAGGGTTATCATCAGAAATGAATGTCGGTTTAAGCTCCATAACAAACCTCTTGCAGGCATTCTGCAAGTAAGGTTCAAACCTATCATCAACAACACAAAAACAATTATCAGTATCCCAAAATAATACCAAATTTTAGGGTTTCAGTAATTTCAATAAAAACCTATATGAAAAAAATAATAATACCTCAAATATTCATCAGAGATAGCTTTCTGAAGAACATCGCTGAATCTAATAACATGTTCAAAATCAATGAACATAGTGTTGGATTCGTTAGCTCTCATGATTTCAATCTCTGCTTCGTAATAGAGTTCATTCCGTTGTCCAGATCTGAAACTGGTGATCCAAAACATAACAGATACAATTATTAAACTAATTCAGTTAATTATTACGAAAATGAAGAACGAGAAGAAGATGAAGAAGAATATCGAACCTTTTGAGGAAATCTAAGAAAGCGTTTTCAACCCTAACGGCTTTCTCATCGACCAAGTAACCGCCGAATGCTTCCATTTTCGTTGAATCGGTTGAAGCTTCTCTGAAACCTAACTTCCGATCGGTGTTTGAAGTTTGGGAAAGTTGGGAAATGGTTTCTCAGTTCTTCTTCTCGCTATTCCTACTGAGCGCGAAGTCTTCAGTGGCGGGAAACTATATGTGGGACCAACATTCTTCCCGCCAAAAATACTTTGTGGGCTTGTTGACGGGTACGGGCCTAAACATCACGGCCCATTCTTGTTTTAAAATTTCATTTTTAAATGGCAGTATTTTATCCACTTTAATAGTTTTTTTCAATATTAAAAATAAAATAAAATTATATTCTTCATATTTTATAATAGGATTTAGAACTATATGTAAATGATATTGTGATGTAAAATAGAAAGAAATAAATACACGCATTGGAGTTTTGATTATATTGAGATGGACCTGTAATGCCCGTTTATCTGCTTTTCGTATATAAGATTTTCGTCGTTCGACTATAAAAAATGCTAAGGGATGGGAGTGTATACCACTTTGTCAATATGAAATCAAATTCAATACATGTTGACGTAAAAAACCAATTGATTAAGCTGAAATCAAAATATATACAAGTAAGACCATATAAACATGACGAAATTTGATCCTCGTGAGCATAACTCAGTCAGCAGTCAAACTTCAAACTCTCTATTCTCCACTAAATCATACTTGATAAAAAAAAAACATAACAAAACTGGAAGAGAACTTTAGTAAATTTTTTACCCTAAAAGATAAATATTGAGAGAAAAAAATAATAATTAAGATGAGTAATTGAAGTTTAAAGAAGGAAAACAAAAAAAAAATCTTTAGCGTCCCATTCTTTCACTAATTAAGGTTTTCTAAACTTCATTAATACGAGAAGTCGACCCTGATTTTTTAGATATCTAAGCTCTACCCTTTCTCTATTGTTCTTTTTACGAGAAGATGGATGATTTTAGGACGTATTCTGATCTAGAATCACTCTTGTGCATTTTTTTCACCTATTTCAATCTAAACAAGTAGCTTTTGCGTATATCGAGTTTTTTTTTTGTGATTTTGTCGTTCTGGTGCGACGTTCTTTGATTTTCTCTTTTGGGGGTGTTTATTTGATTTAAGGTATGAGTGTGAGGTTTATGTTGTTCATATTGACAAATCAACTTCGATCAATTGCAGATTCAACTAATGATTAGACCGTCAACATTGTATATCAGAAGGACGTGAGTGTTTTGATGACTTTGATTTATAAGCCACCTATGACGAGCATTGTATCTTATATATAGAGGGATGGCCAATTAGGCTATCAACATTGCACACGAGTGCTCCGATCACGTTGTTCGATAAGCTGCTTATGACGAGCATTGTATCTTATATATAGTGGTAGCCAATTAGGTTTTCATTATTCCTAAATGGATTATCCTAACATCTACTAGTATTTAACTCATATCAATTAATTCGATATTTAATTAATTGTCCACTCATATGTGCAGGAAAATAAATAATCTCACATGAACAATATTGCAATAAGCTTTCAAATAGCTTAATCAATTGAAACCGATCGAAGCTCATGACAAAACCAATTTGAATAAATGTATTGACGTAAATAAATAATTGATCCAACCTTAGCTCCTTGCTTATCAAAAAATAAATAAATAATTGATTAAATTAATATTAAAATAAATACAGCTAAGGCCAAATAAACATGATGAAATTGGAGAACTTTGGCGATAATTTTACCTTATAAAAAATAAGAAAGGAAGAAAAAAAAAACAAGAGGAGTGGGGAGGTTAAAAAAGGAGAACAATGAGATAACATTTACAGCCCTCAATTGTTCACTCCATATAAAGGGTGGGTTTCTATAAACTCCGTCATCATGAAAATTCAACCCTAATTTTTCAAAGATACAAGCTCTATCTTTTCTTTAAGTTTATCTTCATTTTCTTTCGGCGGAAAAGGTGATTTTGTGTCGTTTTTTGACACGAAATCACATTTGTGTATTTTTTTTTTACATTTTTATTCTAAATAAGTGGGTTTCATATATGTCAATATTTTTTTCATGATTTTGTTGTTCCGTGCACGTTTGTTTGATTTTCACTCTTTGTGCGGTGTTCGTTTGATTTTCATCTCGATGTTGTGTTTGTTTTGATAGATCGACTTTGATCAATTACTGGCTTAACTAATGGCTAGATCGTCGACGTTGTAGATTTAGTGACATGAATATTTGAGTCGCTTTGAATTTGTCACATTATTTTTAGGTGGCTTGCTATTTTATGCTATTAATTTAGATTATGTGAATTTATTCACATATTCGTCTCTTTTCATTTTAATGGTGCTAAATATGTGTTTTTATTTAGCATATGTATCAATTCGAATGAGTGCTTATAGTATTTTATCAAACAAACAAAACATGAAGAAATTATCAAGACTCCCTATTCGTGGAACCACACACAATCATAATATACCCGGTACATATCGTATTATTCATATGTAACTAGAAAAACAAAAACAAAAATGTGTCACGGTCCAGGGCAAGGACAAAGAATTATGCAGTAAAGAATGGTCAAGTTCTAGAAAAATATAAATAAAGTTTATGCAACAAAAGAATGTGAACTTGGATAGTTTGGATTCCAATTCATGGATATAAATCATCAAAATTTAAAAACAATCACAATAAAATAAACATGAAGATTCGCTTGTCAGTTGTTAAAATTATTAATCCAACAATTAATCATACAGGGCATGCTATCTCAAATACTATATTGCGGAAAACTTATCAGACATGCTCCATTCATGTAGAATGAACATTAAATCTAGATGACCCTTAAGGTCCACGTCATGTTTATTTATTAAGGATATTATGAATACTTGAATTTATTTGTTGATAGTCTACCAACGACAGCAATTTACAACATAAAGAAACATACGAGTAACACTTGTTGGCGATAAAAGTATCATTATTCCAAAATGAGGCATATGACATTTATGAACTCATATCAATTGATTACATATTTAATTAATTAAACGATTAGATTTTTAATTAGTTTTAGAAAAATGATAACTTGTGCCTTTAGGCACGTGTTAAGGAACCTAAAGTGAAAAATTTGTTTAGAAAATTGTGTCAATTTATTCTTCTAGAGATTGAAAATTAATGTTCTGTAATATTATTTACTATTTATAGAATCCTTAACATGTGTCCTAAAGGCACAAGTTAGCATAACCCTTAGTTTATTATTTAATTTAATCACTAATTAATTAAGACTTAATTGAAACATAAATAATATAATTAATAAAAAGGTGTTAGCACACGTAATTGATATATTATAATGGAATATAATAATTAAATAAAATATTTAATAAAATGTTCCAGCGATTTTATGCTGAATTTTATAAGTTATGTAAGATAGTTTATAGCTTATACAAAAACAATTTAAATTTGTTATATTTTTTGCTATAGATATAACAAATTTAAATTGTTTTTGTATAAAAAACATGTGATATTCATCTCTTTCGTTTTAGAATTGAATCTTAATTGTGATTATAGGTAAATTAACTTCAATTCATTAAAGGTAAAGTAGGCTTCATCCATGGATACCCATTATTATCCTTACTCATAATCGTTGAAATTATGAGTGCCAGTAAATCCGGCATTGCATGTGAGTTTGAACTCATGGTACTTGTTTTTTCATTTAATTGTTCTAACTCTAAAACAGAATGCAGGGCAAGCAAGGAATTGAGGACGAATTTGGAAGGTACACAATAATAATATAGGCGCAAGAGGTAGGGTGGGTGTCGTTGTCTTTTGCCCGAACTTTTTACTCCTCCAATTAATGGTAACTAATTGTATTGACCCTCCATTGGAAAACTTGGGAGAAAATGAAGTATCATCAGCACTCAATTTGTGACAACACAAAATGAAAAGCTTGGATAAACGGGCAAAAGTGTACAAATTGGAAAATATTAATATTTGGAGACACATCTTTTTCATGCTCTTCTAAGTAGTAAAAAAGATGTGTACGTATGGTCACTCACACAGTCACTATCCCTCTCACCCTCTCAGTGCAATGTCGATGGTCTAATTGCAGCTTTGACTAGTTGAAAGCTGCGGAATTTAACACAGCAAGGAATCACGTAACCTTGAAAAGGAAACTGAAACAAGAATAGTTCCACATGCTTCTTTAAGTCTATTTGGTGTGAAATGCTTTTTTTGTTAGGAAATGTGCTCGATCAATTTCGGAAATTCACATCAAAGGTGGGCCGGTATCGGGGATTTTTTTTTCATTCTAACGTGTCACGGTATCAAACCCAAGTCATAAGGTTGAAGAACACATTTTCAACCAAATGATTATAGGGTAATTGATCATGTCGCAACGCGTTCTACATGATCAAATTAGAGGCGTCCTTTGTGCATGCACATTGCTTGTATATCAAATTGGAGTTAAATGAATGGGTAAATGATCAATGCAACTAGGCTTTTTTTTTAGTAAAACAATAAAGCTTATTACTATTTACGGGTTGATTCTCCTCTCAAATATTATTTACCGGTTGATTCTTATCATATGACTGAAATGATATTTAATATTTCGAAATAGTGAGAATGAGTTTGTGTATCGGTGGTGCATGTATACTAACTAATGTTGATTTATACAATCTCTTTTTTTTTAGGGGACAATCTTATCATCAGTCTAGGATTTTTAAGAAAAAATTTATGGCTCCAAAAAAATAAAACAATGTTATGTAAATATTCCCCTCAATTTTATTTTATTTTAACAAAAATAAATGATATTCATTCAAATTGATAAAGTATATCGATACAGTACAAATTCGTTAAAAACAAAAAGGACGAATCTGCGAACAAACTCACAACATCCATGTTAATGACATAAAACGACAAAGTACAAAAGTCCTACATATATGACTATAATCTAGTCTCTGGAATAACCATATCTTCAGATCTGTAATGTGGACAACACCAAAGTCATTGATTGGATCTGCACTGGATCGAAGTTGATCCAACAATCTGAACCAAACAAATACCTGAACGAAACAAGAAATACAAACAACGCGGCACAAAGACGACGAACAAACCAACGTCGCACTAAGACGACGAAATAACAAAATAAAAAAATAAAATGGATGTGAAAATCACTTATTTCAATAAAATGGAAAGATAGAAACGAGTTAGAGAGATGATTTTGGGTCAAAAATTGACCATAAATCACCTCTCTTTGGTGTATGAAGGAGAAGAAACTAGGGTTTTAGTAACGGCTCACAAAATAAAGAAAGGAAAAAGAGATATTCCCCTAAAAAATTGTTAGGCGAATATTGACGAGACGATATGAATTTATTTAATGTTTAAATTTATGCATTTTTTTACATGGCTGTAAAGTTTTGGGGATAAATAAAATACAATGTTACAAAAAGAGGTGCAAGATTTTACCGGTAATGGTCAATTGTCAATATTTTTATTTTTATTATGCTAGTTTTGTTAGATATATCATACGGTGGGGCAGTTCTGTTTATGAGAAGAATAAATACATGTCAGCCCTCACTTAATCATATTCACTTTCTTCGTCCTTCATAAAAACTTTTGGGGCAGCTAATTCGTACTTTACACCCAAAATCCACAATCCACCGTTTAATTCGAAACCAATAACGTTTCGATGAAAGATTTTTTTTGCAGAAATGTAATTTTGTAGGGTAATTTAATTTCTTTTATGTAAATTTAGTTTTTTGGATGATAAATTTAGAAATTTTTTAAAACAATGAATTTTATGAAGTATTTTGTCGAAGTTAAAATTAAGAAATTTTAAATACTACTTAAAAATTAAGAATTTGAAATTCTTTCTTTACTCCATATAACATGAATATCAAATTTGTCTATATGATTCTTTTAAATCTTATAACCATCTCTATAAATTTTCAAAAATTACAAATTGGTCATATTTTCCATATTTTGATTTAGTCTCTTAAGTTTTTGTAACTTCATAAATATAGTACAACAAAGTTTAAGAATGAAGAATTCTATTACTCTATCCAAGGACGACCCAAGGGTAAAATTACCAAGATAATCATCTTATACCTCCAATTTTATTTTATTTTTACTTAGTGAAAAGATAAAAGACGTCATATTTTACTTTATTTTTTTAACCAAAATTAGAGATGATTGCATCATGGCAACAGAGTGACATCCCAACAATATGACACTCCAATATACCACCGACCATATACAATTTCTCTAAAAGTATTTTCAATATGAAAAAAAAAAACAAAGGATGTGGGGGATAAATCAAACCCACCAAAACAAGATTAATGAAAACTATAAGAACGTAAAGCAACCATGTTTAAAAAAAAAAAACTTTTTTATAACAACTAGATAGTTGATCTCATCGGAATAAAGCATCAAAAAAATGTTGACGCTCAAATCATCCATTGAAGTTGGAATTTCAATAAGAACTAAGTGAACATCGCAACAAGACGCAAAATCAAACAACGTCGCATGAGTATTAATATTAGATTGAAACAACGCCGCAAAATCAAAACCAAACGAACAACACAATGCCACACTCACACGACGTAATCACACAAAAAAAATTGATATATGTAGAAACCACTTATTTACATTGAAATAAAGGGAAAAAAGATGAAGATAAGTGATTTTATGTCAAAAAACAACCTAAAACCATATCTCATCAACAAGTGAATGAGAAAGAAAATTTGGAGAGAATATGAAGTTTCTCTTACTCCTAGACAACATGTGTTGGATAGGCCCCGACTCTATCAAAGCTTAAATATTTAGAAATAAAAAAATTTAATTGAAGTATTTGAACTGTCTAGAATTATAACTTTCCAACGATTTTTAATTTCTTCTTCCAAACACACTTGTAAAATTTTGATTGACATTGAGATTGTCATAATTAATGAAACACTCTCCTGTTGACCAAAGATATGTTTCATACCTAAAAGATATCATTGTAGAGCCAAGGTAATTTTGAGAAACTCACTATCAATCCAAGACACACGCACCTACTTCTTTAAGATGTAAAAGTAACTCTTGATACCTAAATTGATTTTCAAGGTGTTTAAGTAGAATCATTTTTATTTCTGTACTGGCTGTGAGTACAATGTATGAAAACTAGGGTTTCAGAGTCTGTTTAGGTCATGCCTTGGGAATGATCCCAAGGTTACTATTTGTAGCCTTGACTTGGGCCTATCTGGCCATGGTTTTTGGCCCAAATCGTAAAGGGCCAAAACCATGACTAGGACGCCCTCGTCAGATGCTGAGGGCGCCACCTGAAGGTGTCTTTTAGGGAGGTCACCTAAGGTTATTTATGACTGTCAAGTGGGCCCTGCGCCCTCTTGGAAGGCGCCCAGCCTTACTCCAAGGGTTCAAACCCTTGTTTTTAGGATCTCAAGGCCTAAATGGTGAGATCTACGGTCCATAGCCCAACAAGCACGAGTCTTGGGACAAGGCGAAGTGATTAAACTGTTAACGGGGGGATTTGCCTATGACCTTTTGCCCAGCAAGTGGGGCTTACTGATCACGAAGCTATATGAAAAAAATTTATGAGTACTAGCCCAACATGGATACTAGCCCGATCATGGGCGCTAGCCCACGATGGGTGCTAGCCCAACACGGATACTAGCCCAACATGGGTACTAGCTCCATGTTTCTGTTTTGGGGGCCTTAGTGGGTACTAGCTGTTGAAGCAGTATTTCATACAACAAAAGTAAGTATTTTCTATTATCGTCTCCTCAGGGATTGGTGCCTTACTTCGAACCATTCAACGATCGGTATTGTTTTGAGTTAAGGATTTGTACGATTGGTTTCATAAACTAACGGAATGTAAATGCGGAATTAAAACGACAAAGAATTAGGGAATAAAAGCGTTGAGATTAAAGTTCATCAATCTTGCAAAGAATGTAATAAATAAATCATGCATATGAATTTAGCGTTTTAGCGTAAATATCACGTATCGCTCTACAATGTCATTGATTTCCCAAATGACATCGTGAGATCGATCGTATCGTTTAATCGACGATTTCCCAATCAATCAAACGATCCGAAAGCATTACGATCCGAAACTTAGTGCGATTATCAAAACCCAAATCCATTTCTAGATTTTCTTATTTTGATAGAAGATTATTCTTAAACATAGATTCAAAAGTATTTGTCAATATCATTTGAATCAATCATGAGAATGAAAAGCAAGAATAACTTCATAAACCCTTGAATTGCTAAACCATATATTCACATAATCATTCATTACAATCAAAGCTAGAAAGATTACCTCTAATCCCAACAAAGGGATGTTAGTTACTCATTTTCATGGCAACTATGCAAAAGTGAAGAGAAAAGATGAAGATACAAACCAAGTCTTGATTTCCCAAAGTCTTGATTGATTTCCACTACCCAATCACTTTTGATCTTTGAAGATCAAAGCTCTAGCCCTAATTACTAAGTCCTAAACTACTACTAAAGCAATCCTAACAAATTGGAAGAAAAAGTCTCAAAGTTCTCCAACTGGTTTTTTTCAGAAAATGAGCCAAAAATGCTTTATAAAACTGGATTTTTGCACGCTCGCTACAAGCGATGAGTTGGTCGCTTGTAGCGAGGAAGATTAATAGCCAATAGGGATCCTCCACGTCAGCATGGAGCCATAAACCGCCCTTGGTCGCTTGAAGCGACCAGTCCATCGCTTGAAGCGATGAAGCCTTCAAAATCCCTGCCTATCCTCGCTTGTAGCGTGGCATCTGGCGCTTGAAGCGATGAAGCCTTCAAAATCCCTGCCTATCCTCGCTTGTAGCGAGAATGTCTGCGCTTCTAGCGATGGCTTTGAAACAAACTTCATTACTTTGCTCAGCATGTTCAAGCATGAATTTCCTGCAATAAAAACATGGGGTAAGACATAGGATCTCAAATATAGCATTTTTAACCATAAATACGAGCTTATCCTATGATAACTTGTGAAATAAGTTACATAAGTGCCTAAAATAAATATGCTTTTTAAGTCAATTTTGGCACTTATCACACTCCCCAACTTGAATCTTTGTTTGTCCTCAAACAAGGGACATAACAAAAAAGGAAACAAGCTTTAATCATGGCTTTGAGCAAGAATGCAAAAGAATTAAAAGTTTGAAGCAAATAAGTGATAGATGAATGATTTAACATGATTGCGCAAACTAAGGTTAAGTTTCTCACAAAACGAGATACATACTATGAATGTGAACTAGTTCTAAACACAAAACATCAAATCACACAATTCTTAACAAGCAATATGTTTAAAATTGAACCAAACCTAACACACTTCTAAATAAAGTATATGAACAAATGAAATCATTTGTAAGGGTTATGAACACTCATCCAATAAACATGATAACATACAATCACATTATGTGTCTATCTAATTATCATTTCCAAAAGCATAAAAGGCATTGATCAAAAGGTCTTTAAGGGTTGTAATTGGGCTAGGCTACAAAAGAATTGTCATATGTGGGATATTTGAATTCAAATGGCCAAGCAAAAGGAAACATTCAAACTAATTACACTTCCTTCTTTTTCCAATACAACACTTGGTGAATTTCCAACTTTTCTATTCTTGATTGATTCTTGACAACTTTTTCTTTGAAATCTTGCAAACCTTTTCATTTTTCTCTTTTCTTTTTCTTGGTTTGCTTTTCTTTCTTTTTTTTTTCTTTTCTATTCTTTTTCTTTTTCTTAGTTGTCAAGATCAAATATCACATTCACCATACATTGACTTAAATAAAACTTCCCTTTCTCCCCAACTTATTTCAATGATACCCTAATCGAATGTTCCTTTGTTATTATGGCAAAGGTCAATAAAAACGATGGATAAGGGTTCAAAAGAAAACAATTATCAGAATTCAATAAAGAGTTAACTATGAACTGAATTTTTTTACAAACTCCGGCAATTTAAATAAGCAGATGAGCTTATTAAATTGACAGTCCACAGTTAACAATTCTGATTCCATTAGGCTCAGATGGGTTAACAGATACTCACACATCTCACAGGGTAGGTTCATTTGGTCAAGTATTTCTCTCAATTTCAAAAAAAATGCCTTGATCATTTCAATGCTTTTACACAATTTAAAACAACAACAGATTTAACATAATATAACTGAGTTAAACATGATATTGGTCTCCTGCATATATATACATTGGTTGAGGATTCCTCACATTTTTGGCTAGTTCTAAATTGGTTCAAAACTAAACACATGCTTGCTTAAAAATTGAATAAATTAACTTGTGCGTAAAGAACTTATTCACATTCACGAATATACCTAGAAAAACAAGAAAACGAGTACCTTAGCTGAGCGCTTTAACATTCATTCTATCATTATCACTCAGATGATTCAAAGTTCAAGCATTTGCTTTTGAATCTTTCATCTTTCTTTCAAAATTTGTTGGGATCATTCCAAAAAAAAAATTTTTACCAAAAATAAATAACAAAACATAACTAGAATATAAACTATACTAACATGTTATACCCAAAATAAATAACAAAAACATAAATAACTAAAACCAAAAAGGTACATCATCCATGGTACAAAAGAAACATAATCAAAGTACAAAGCATAAATCAAAATGTTAAAGAAGTACAAAGCTGAATAAATAAAACAAAAGAGAAAACAAATCAAGATCTGCAGCTCTGCATCATCAATCCGAGTCTGTGGCCATGTCGTCCTCAGAGTCTATCAAGTCAGCTACCCTGCGATCAATAGAATTTGTTGCAGCTGAAGAATCATCACCCAGATCATCATCGACATCAGCGTCGTCATCACCCTCATCACCGGCATCCTGCTGATCACCAGCATCCGCTGCATCTACCCCTCCTGGAAAGAATGGCCTGTCCCCAGGCCAAGCGATGTGCTCTGAGAAGAAAGCAGGTGTCCACGGGCTTTGGCCACTGTCGTGCAGATGGCTCTGAATCGTAGTAAGTGCCCGGTGATTTGACGCATTCTGCGCCAACAGAAGAGAGCCCACAGTAGCAGAATCCCAACTCGAGAAGTCCAATGGTGGAATGGTCGGGTGGCTAGGGTGGCTAGTATGCTCAGGTGGTGGTGGTGGTGGTACATGAGAAGGTCCTGCTGAGGAAGATGGTCCAGCTGAGGTATGAGGTGGTGGTGGTGGGGCAACAGGTGCAGGTGTAGAGCAGTACCTATTGATGTATCTATCATCAATAGGGTTTTTAATTTCCTCATCAACCTGTGATGGCATGTGAACTCTAGCTCGCCTACATAGACCCATGATCAATCCGGGAAAAGTCAGAGGGCATTTAGGTTTGCCCGGGGGTAATAAACCACTCTCAGCAACTATCCTCATCTCATTTGCTATCAATCTAGCAACGTCAACCTGACGCTGAGTGAGGATATAGTGAACAAGGGGGGTCACATCTAAAGTGGTGGAAGAGGTGTGAGATTTGGGGCGGATGTTATATAGAATAAGGGTAAGGATTACCTGAGCCTCAGTGGTCATGTCCTCCCTCAATGCTCGGAAAGGCTTACCCGAAGCCCTACTCACATCATAGCTCTTCCCCTGCTGGAAGATATCCCGTGCGATGCTGTCGTGATCCCAGTCACCACTCCTCTGACGTTCACAAAAATCACAAAGTGCAGTGGGTGCATGCGGATTATCTTCCTCAACCAGCTCCAAAGGCTTGCCCAGATATGCGTTGATGGACATGCGATCGAATGTGACGGTGCGCCCACGCACGTAGGTTGTCCAAGTAAACTCATCAGACGGATCGGAGGGGATCGCGTTCGCGTAGAACTCGCGCACGATTTCATAGTTGATCCTCCTAGGTGGCGTACAAAGAATACCCCACTTCCTCTCTTTAATCATGGCTGCTAAGCCTCCATATTCCCCTTCTTCAGATATCTCAAACCTCTTTTCAGACCAAATGCGTCTTGTCCTCAACTCTTCATAACGTTCCTGGTTCCTCCAACTTAGGAAATGAGCTGCATCGTGTGGTTGAACATTTGCTCGTGGTCGTGACGAGGAACTTTCAACGTTCCTTTGACGTTTAGAAGAGGTTTTAGGTGCCATTCCTACACAAATGATCAAAACAGATGAAAGTTAAGTAGGGTACAAGTCAAGTCTCAATCAAAACAAAAATAAAACAAATTCTGGGTTCGCTCGCTACAAGCGACAGCTTGGTCGCTGTAGCGACGAAACCCAGAAAAAGTCTGGTTCCTGCGCTACAAGCGCTGTTCTAGCGAGGATACCCATTTTCAAAAATCAAGTTTTTTCTGATTTTGACTAACTTGTAGCATGCGAAAATAGCATTAAAGCTAGAATAAATGACTAAAAATCACCTAAACTTCCTAAATCCTCAAAAACCCTAATTTATTTTGAATTTTCACAAAGGGTTTTTCCAAAAATACGATTTCTATGAACAAAAGGATTACAGGGAAGTTTTTTAAGTGATTTTCGTTCATTTATAACAACTAAAACTATGTAAAACAATGGGTAATCAACAGGGCATTCTTAAGTTCAAAATTTCATAAACCCTAAACCCTAGAATTACGAAATCACCATGCAAGCACAAATGAGCAGTAAAAAGCAACTAATCAGTGACAGAGAGGTGCGAAATACATACCTGAGGTGTTGATTTAACAGGATTAAACAGGTACAGAGAGGATTTTTGCAGATTTTATGCAGAAATAGAAAGGAACAAATGCAGAAATGTAAGATTGCAATGGAGTATGTTACAGATGCTAATAGGATGCGAAAATAGGATATAAAACGGCTATAATAATAAATGAAAGTGGTTGGGGGGTAGCTGAAGCGACAGGAGTGGCCTGGGTATTATAAAACTGTTTTCTGATACGCTCGCTACAAGCGCGCGACCTGTCGCTACAGCGACAGGCAAAAAGCCCATCGCTACAAGCGTGGTTTGGCGCTATAAGCGCAAGTGCAAAAACTGTCGCTACAAGCGACAAGTGCGTCGCTACAGCGACGTAGTGTAAATTCCATCGCTACAGCGATGAGTTGGTCGCCGTAGCGACCATGACCGAAAACAGAAAAATAAATTTTGGAGTTCTAGCCACTATCCCAACATGCATGGATGAATGTTAAAAATCAAAATACTAATTAAAACAAAACTAAACAGTTGGGTTGCCTCCCAACAAGCGCTTGTTTTACGTCGTTAGCTCGACGCCTTTTTCGTTAGGGTGGCCAGAATGAGACGGAGATCACACCAGCTTTAGTATCCCTTTGCAGCGGGAGGAATTCCATGAATTTGAAGAACCGCTGATGTGGAGTCCATAACCTCCCTAACCATAGTAAGCTGAGCAAGGAACATAAGCAATCTTGTACTCGTTCAAGTTCCACCTTGCTCACTTTCATCCCCTCATCCTTGGAAGTTTGTTCCTTGTTAAGAAACGGTTCCGGCTTCTCAATCTCCATACTTTCTTCACTATCAACAACACTGGCCTCTTCAGTATCTGACCTTTCTTGAGAAGTTTCATCTTTGCGTGGTATCTCTAATTCTTCCACTAATGGCTCTATACCACATCCTTTAAACATTGGTTCTTCCTCACTCTCATCAACATCATCTTCAACAATCTCTCCACATTCCAGAGTGGATTGATTGTTGGTCTGAACATCCACGATTCTTGGTAGATAATTCATTTGAACTTGCAAAACTTCCAATTGGCATGACAAAGCTCTTAATCTATGGTTGGTGTTTTGCATGTTGATCATGGATTGTTGCATGAACATGTTCAGAATATTCTCAGTTCTTGACATTTGTTCATCTTCAGACGGATATTGTTGATATTGTTGATAAGCTTCATACTCGTATGGCTCATAATAGTTGAAATAATCATGATGATCAGCCATGATTTCTTTCAATGAGAATCTGAAACACAATTAACTAACAAGAAACTTTTCTTTGCATAACAAAGAGGGTTAATGCCAAACAGTTTATATATACAAAAGAAATGAAAGAATATTAACAAGGTATATACAAAAGCTCAAAACACTACAAACTATTGCGATGTTCAAAATAAGCGCTTGTTGAAGCAGTATTTCATACAACAAAAGTAAGTATTTTCTATTATCGTCTCCTCAGGGATTGGTGCCTTACTTCGAACCATTCAACGATCGGTATTGTTTTGAGTTAAGGATTTGTACGATTGGTTTCATAAACTAACGGAATGTAAATGCGGAAATTAAAACGACAAAGAATTAGGGAATAAAAGCGTTGAGATTAAAGTTCATCAATCTTGCAAAGAATGTAATAAATAAATCATGCATATGAATTTAGCGTTTTAGCGTAAATATCACGTATCGCTCTACAATGTCATTGATTTCCCAAATGACATCGTGAGATCGATCGTATCGTTTAATCGACGATTTCCCAATCAATCAAACGATCCGAAAGCATTACGATCCGAAACTTAGTGCGATTATCAAAACCCAAATCCATTTCTAGATTTTCTTATTTTGATAGAAGATTATTCTTAAACATAGATTCAAAAGTATTTGTCAATATCATTTGAATCAATCATGAGAATGAAAAGCAAGAATAACTTCATAAACCCTTGAATTGCTAAACCATATATTCACATAATCATTCATTACAATCAAAGCTAGAAAGATTACCTCTAATCCCAACAAAGGGATGTTAGTTACTCATTTTCATGGCAACTATGCAAAAGTGAAGAGAAAAGATGAAGATACAAACCAAGTCTTGATTTCCCAAAGTCTTGATTGATTTCCACTACCCAATCACTTTTGATCTTTGAAGATCAAAGCTCTAGCCCTAATTACTAAGTCCTAAACTACTACTAAAGCAATCCTAACAAATTGGAAGAAAAAGTCTCAAAGTTCTCCAACTGGTTTTTTTCAGAAAATGAGCCAAAAATGCTTTATAAAACTGGATTTTTGCACGCTCGCTACAAGCGATGAGTTGGTCGCTTGTAGCGAGGAAGATTAATAGCCAATAGGGATCCTCCACGTCAGCATGGAGCCATAAACCGCCCTTGGTCGCTTGAAGCGACCAGTCCATCGCTTGAAGCGATGAAGCCTTCAAAATCCCTGCCTATCCTCGCTTGTAGCGTGGCATCTGGCGCTTGAAGCGATGAAGCCTTCAAAATCCCTGCCTATCCTCGCTTGTAGCGAGAATGTCTGCGCTTCTAGCGATGGCTTTGAAACAAACTTCATTACTTTGCTCAGCATGTTCAAGCATGAATTTCCTGCAATAAAAACATGGGGTAAGACATAGGATCTCAAATATAGCATTTTTAACCATAAATACGAGCTTATCCTATGATAACTTGTGAAATAAGTTACATAAGTGCCTAAAATAAATATGCTTTTTAAGTCAATTTTGGCACTTATCACTAGCCCAACGAGAGTATTCATATAACCCAACAAGCACGAGTCTTGGGACAAGGCGAAGTGATTAAACCGTGTGTCGAAATGGCTCCTTTGAGTAGATTAGATCGCCGCGCCGGAACTAGCCCAATATGGGCGTGATACCTTTTGAAGGTTTAGGTTGAGGACGCACCTTAGTGGAATCCGACGGTTGACATAAGGCGACCGTTCGCACTCGCTGACGTGTTCGCATCACAACGGTTCTTGGAAATCGTGCCAACTTAGGTGACGTCATCTGCGCGTTTTCCCAGGCTTTTGTACTTTAAACTGATTTCGGATCTACTTTTCTCCACTTCCTGTCTTTCCTCTACCTTTTCACTTCCCTTACCCACGTTTTTCTCTCCCAAATCGTTTTTTGCCGTTCAAACTGTTACAGTCTCTGTGGATCGCTGCGCCTACCGTTTGTGGATCGTTCGGAGCCCGTGTTCGTTCTCAATCCTTCGCTTGTCTAAATCCAGGTATCCCTATTCGATCTTGTTCTTTTTAAGTTAAATCAGTAGTATGGTGATAATTAGGGAGTGCGATGAGGCGGGTAGGGAGTTATCCCCAGCGAATTCGGAGGAGAGGTGTAGGTTGTGGAGGGAAAGTGTTAGGCATGCGAAGCGGTCAGATGGAACCACTGATTGGGTGGTGTTCGATAAGGCCTACTACGGCCACTCCCTTTTAACAGAGTTTTCGAGCGATTCAGACGAGGGTGAAGGAGGGAGTAATAGTGGAAATTCGTCTGACTGTGTTATTCATTCTGTTCGCCCAGGTCCGTTTTGTCGGAGAGGAATTTGTTACATGGCGTCGTCCAGTGGATCAGAGCAGGAGAGTTTCGCCGACGAGGTGCTTCGTTCAGAGTCCGTGTACATGGACCCCCAACGAGTGGCGTTTTTTCGGAGTAAGCTGCATGTGTCCTCTACGAGATTTGAAGAGGATGTGGTCTTGGAACATTGTCGCCCAGGTGAGAAAGTGTGCGACAAAGGCCGAAGGGAGTAAAGAGTGAGATGTTTCACATGTATACGGCTGTTTTTGAGGATCTGGGTGTGAAGTATCCCTTCACGCCCTTTGAGGTTGACATACTTAATTGTTTGAATGTGGCACCTTCTCAGCTGCAGTCAAACAGCTGGGCGTTTATACGTGCTTTTGAAATTGTATGCGAGGGGCTGGGTTTCCAGCCCTCAGTTGGATCCTTCTTCACGTTCTATGGCACGAAAGGGGTGGATAAGATGTCTTGGGTGTCCATCAGTGCGCATTCTGGCAAGAGGTTGTTCCCGCCCTACGCCTCTCATTATAAGAATTGGAGACAGACGTTCCTCAGGACCCGGGGACGAAAGGATTGTGAGGCAGCTGCCGTGTGGGTCGATGGTAAGCCGAGGTTTCCCATATGTTGGACGAGTGCTCCGGCGTCTATCATGGGATTTGACTACGAGAAGCTGGACGCATACGACCAGGGCGTCGTTTGTTTTTTGGATAAAATGCTGCCCATGAACATCCGGGAGTTGTTGAATAGGGAAGGGGATGTGAATAGCTTAGAGGCGTACTTACGTGAGTCGAATTTATTTATTTGTGCCTATACTGTGCTTTTCTATTTTCTTGTCCTCTTAACATTTCTGTTTTCATTTTCTGTAGAGGACATGGCGCCCATGACTGCGGCGGAGAGGAAGAAATATCTCGAGGAAATGAAGGCCAAGAAGGCTGCTGAGGGGATGGCAGCCACTGATTCTGCTGGACTCATTACACGCAAGCCGAAGAGGAAGGCTGATCATCTGCCCGAGTCTCAGGCTGAGTCCCTCACGGCGGCCACGCATGATAAGGCGTCGCCCGAGAAAGATGAGAGAGGGAAGGCAGTAACTGAGAAAAAAGGTAAGACAACGCCTTCTCCTTCCTCGATTAGCGCCATCAAGACCAGTGGATCGGTGCAATCTTTCTGGGATAAAGGTTTTGACTGTGGTGCCTATGTCAAAGAGAGGTTGGTTTTTAGTCCAGAAGACGCGGAGGCGGGGAACCAGGGCGTTGTTCCCTTTATGACGAGGGATGTGAGAGTTCATTGCTTGCGGTCTATAATGCTCTTGGATGCGGTGGATCGGAAGTATGAAGAATTGGTGCAGAATGAGGAGGCTCTTCAAGCTACGGTGAGGGCATTGGAGAAAGAGGTGAAGGAGGCCAAGGACGCGAGGGAGAGAGAAGTGAAGGAAGCCAGAGAGGCGGTGAAGCTTGAGTGTGATAAGCGTATCTCCGATCTGAAAATTGGTTATGCAGCGGATCTTGCTGGGAAGGACGGGGTTATCGCTAAGCTGCAAAATGATGTCGCGGCTGGAGCGGAAAGGGAGGATCAGCTTAAGGTCGAGGTTTCCGAAGCAAAGGGCGAGCTGGCTCTGAATTTCGTTGCTGGCTTTGAAAGGGTTAAGGCTCAAGTCACCCTTCTGCACCCTGGCGTCGATCTTTCCGCCCTTGATTCCTTTAAAGTTATTGTATATGGCGCCCTAGTGGACGAACCATAATTTCACTTGTTGTAATTTTTAATTTATTTCGAACTCAGTACTCTTCTTTAAATTTGTAATGATGCATCGTTTTCCTTAAGCTTCTCGTCTGTTCCTTTTATCTTCAAATTATTCATTTTAGAAATCACCTCCTGGGCGGTGGTCATTACCTGTGTTCGTTTCATAACAATGTTGAGAATTGTCGGGTTGTTTCATTTTCGGCTCACGACATCTTAGAGCCCTCTTTGGGGTTAAGGAATTAGGTGGCGATTTCATCTTCGGCTCACGACGTCTTAGAGCCCTCTTTGGGATTAAGGAATTAGGTGGCGATTTCATTTTTGGCTCACGACGTCTTAGAGCCCTCTTTGGGGTTAAGGAATTAGGTGGCGATTTCATCTTCGGCTCACGACGTCTTAGAGCCCTCTTTGAGGTTAAGGAATTAGGTGGCGATTTCATTTTCGGCTCACGACGTCTTAGAGCCCTCTTTGGGGTTAAGGAATTAGGTGGCGATTTCTTTTTAAGCTCACGACGTCTTAGAGCCCTCGTTGGGGTTAAGGAATTAGGTGGCAACCGTCGTTGGGGTTCACAAATCAGATGGCGATCTCATTTAAGACTTGGCGTTGTTGATCTGTTACAGGCCATAAGAGTAATATAAAACAAGTGATATATATATATATATATATATATATATATATATATATATAATAATAATAATAATAATAATAATAAAAAAGCGGGGCCTCATTAAAAACCCCCACTACTGCGGGGGAAAAGAGTGCCCCTTTTTCTTTAATGCTGTACAGAAATGTTGCAATACATAAGATAAAAGTCAAAGTAAAAATTAAAATGGTTTTGTTGACCCTCTAGTTCGCCTTTGAATTGTTGTGGCGAGCTTCTCCCTGCTTTGTAGCTGAATCGCGAACATGCTTAGGTTTGTGAAATCCCAGAATCATGCTTGTTGCCTTTGGTAGGTCTGTCTTGCTAGCTTTCTCTGTGAAACTTCAGGTACGCCCGGCGGGCGTGCTGACTGGCTCGACTACATCTGTCTGCTGGATTGGATAAAGAGCGGGGCGACGACACACTTCGGCGGGGTGAACGCTAAGCATATCTGTCGGATGACGAGCGGTAAGATTCAGATTTGTCTTTAGGGGCTTTGTTATGCTCAGCTCTTTATCCGCCAGACTTTCCTTTGGACCTTTCGCTGCTTCTATGCGTTCCTGCTGAAATTCTTCTTCTGGACTTGTGCTAACGATGTTCACTTGGTGTGCTTTTGGGTTGCTGGTTCCTTTCTTTTCTTTCTGCAGCTTCAAGCTATTGTGATAACATTCTCGTGCAATTTTCTGATCTGCTCTGATGGTGTCGACCCGTCCATTGTCCAGCGGGTATTTCATGACGAGGAACTTAGTGGAAAGATAAGCGTCAAGGACGTTGAAAGTCGGGCGGCCTATTATGATGTTGTATGAACAGGGCGAGTTTACCACTAAATATTTAATCCTGATTGTTTTGGCGCTGTTACGTGTGCCGAAGGTTGTTTTCAAGGTGATGTATCCACGAACGTGTACCTGCTCCCCTGTGAAGCCAGCCAGGATTCCCTTGAAGGGTTGCAACTGGTCCTCGTCCAAACCCATTCTTTCAAAAGCAGAATAATAAAGGATGTCTGCGGAGCTTCCAGTATCAATCAACACCCTCTTGACATCCCAATTGAAGATTTGTACAGTAATGACCGTGGGGTAGTCATCGTGTGGGATCACTCCTTTGCGGTCTTCGCCTGAGAAGGTGATATCTGTCTGGCGCTCCGTCGTGGCGTGGTCATCGACCAGCATTACCTGCCTTACATATCTTTTTCGGGAGGTGCTGGACTCGCCTCCTCCGGCGAAGCCTCCGGATATGGTGTTCAAAGTGTGGCGTTCACCATCCTTCGCCACATCTTTCTCCTTTTGCGGATCTTCGGGGGGACGCCTGTCTCCTTCTCTGCTTTCCTTCACGTATCCTCTTAGCCTACCATTTTGAATCAGCTTCTCAATCTCTCTCTTTAGGTGGATGCAATCATCTGTGGTATGTCCTTTTATGCGGTGATACTTACACCATGCTTCCTTGTCGTTTCCCATGATGTTCACTCTCGGCGGTGGGGGTTCAGGGATGAGTCTAGAATGGTACACATCTCTCCAGATCTGCTCACGGCGAGTGTTGAGGGCCGTGAAGGATTCCGGCAGGAGTGCGCGTCTATCTTGGGCATGACGTCTGTATGACGCTCTGTCTCTGTGGGCGGGTGGATAATAGTTGCGGCGATGGTCGTAGTTGCTGGGGGCACGCTCCCTGGAATCCATTGCTTTCTTCTCAGCGTTGCTCTCCTCTCCCTTTATGTAACATTCTGCCCTGGACATGATCTCCTCCATGGAATCGGCCGGTTTTTGCGCCAGCGATTCGTTGAACTGTCCGGCGCGGAGGCCGTTTTGGAAAGCTCCCACGAACAGCTCTTGGTTCGGGTTCACGACTTTGATTGTGGCGCCGTTGTATCTTGCAAGATATTCACGGAGGGTCTCATTCGACCCTTGCGGACGTTGAAGAGGCTGGTAGAAGACACCTTGCGGTGGCGACTAGCCGAAAACTGGTGTGTTAATTTGCGCGTCATGTCTTGGTAACTGACGACTGAGAAACGGGGCAAGTTCATGTACCACCTGAGGGCGGCGTCTTTGAAGGTCCCTGCCAACATCTTACATTTGAGGGAGTCAGCAACGCCGATGATGGCCATCTGGGTGTTGAAAGCTGTTACGTGCTCCACTGGATCGCTCTTTCCGTCGAAAGACGAAAGAGAGGGTGGCTTGAAGTTTTCCGGGATCGGCGTGTTCCAAACTTCGGTGGAAAGTGGTTGTGGATCTGGATCTATTGATTCGTCTTGCTGGGATCCGTTCCCCTCAGCGTGTCGTTGTTGCTGGATTGTCTCCATCGTCGCTTGCAGAGCTTCGTTGTGGTCGCGAAGCTGCTGGATTTGTTGCTGTAGGGCTTCCAAGACCGCCGGGTCCGCCATCAATGGCGACGATGATGATCGTTTGGGTCGGTTATGAAGATTAAGGCTGATGGTTGAAGATTAGCGGTTAGGATCGCGAATCTCAGGGGGAGGATTGATGTTTTGAACAAAGAACGGGTTGAATGTTTGATTAGAGTTAGGGGTAGATTTAGGGTTGAATCGCGGCGGATTCGGAGGTTTCAGGGTTGCTCCTAAGAAACACTGTGGATTCACGGCGTTCTGGTGATTTTCAGAGGCCGTGGATCAACTGCCTTTCTTTCGGAGACGGTGGCTAGGTTAGTTTTACCGTAGCCCCACGGTGGGCGCCAACTGTACTGGCTGTGAGTACAATGTATGAAAACTAGGGTTTCAGAGTCTGTTTAGGTCATGCCTTGGGAATGATCCCAAGGTTACTATTTGTAGCCTTGACTTGGGCCTATCTGGCCATGGTTTTGGGCCCAAATCGTAAAGGGCCAAAACCATGACTAGGGCGCCCTCGTCAGCTACTGAGGGCGCCCCCTGAAGGTGTCTTTTAGGGAGGTCACCTAAGGTGATTTATGACTGTCAAGTGGGCCCTGCGCCCTCTTGGAGGGCGCCCATCCTTACTCCAAGGGTTCAAACCCTTGTCTTTAGGATCTCAAGGCCTAAATGGTGAGATCTATGATCCAATTTCAAAACTTTATTTTAGCTTCAAAACTTTGATTTAAAGATTGTCTAAAAAAATTAGGGAAGATAATTTTTTTAATTAAATTAAGGAAACAAGCATATTTGCCAAAAACACTGGAGGTGCTAGCTCAATATTAAGTGCTCAATCTTGTAACCTTAAGACATTGAGCTCGAATCCATTCAAAGATGATTATAAAATTACCATTAATATCATTTTAATTAATAAAAAGAATCCGTACCATACTTATATCTCTCCATCCAAAAATATACGTCGTTTTAAAAAAATGTCTCAAATTATAAGTCACTTTTCAATATCAATGAATCTTTAAATACTATTTTTCCTATTATACCACCAACTATTTATTACCCTTTATTTAATTCCTTAATTTATCTCATATTACCATTAATAAAATATAATTTTTTAAACTGACATATATTTTCTCTTTTCCATACAACACTAATTACACTTACTAATTTATGTAAAATTATCAAGACATCAAATAATTTGGGAGAGAGTATCATACATTGGTTAAATAAACTTAATATCCTAATAGTTATTTATACGCGTAAGTGTCCTACTCTCTTCGATCACATTTATAAATAAAAAATTACTTTTTAGATTTATTGAATGTCTAACACACTTCTATGACATTTTTCTTAAACACTTATTTTATGTAAAATAAGTCAAATAAAAATAAAAGTTAAAAAATGAAGTCCACCGTAGTCAAAACGATGAATGTGTAGGCGGTGAACGGAGACAAAAATTAGATAGCATAATAAATGCCAAATTTAACTAGCTCTTGCCTTTACCTTTCATTATTTTTCTCATTGATAAATACTACTCCGTTTTTGTATAAAGCTAGTAAAATAAGCTGCTATGCTATATAGACTCAAAGGCTAGATTACTGGCCAAGGGGTCCTTCATACAGCTCATTCGTCATTTGTATTCTCCTAAACTCTCTTCTCTCTGCTCATCTGCTTCACAAGCCTCAACACAACCACAAATCGATAAAAAGTTACAGAGAGAACTGCATTAGGATCTCACTTCACTAATCACTTACACACTACAGTAATTATTTTCACTTTTCTTCTTTTTAGATGAGGAACGACTTCAACCGGTTGACATAATATGCATTAATTCATGGCTTCTCTTAACTCATATCACTACTCAACAACCACCTTGCTTATCATAGGTCTTCTTCTCCATCATTTGCTTCCTCCAGTTTCTTGCTTCAATAAGCTGCAGCCTTCAATTCCTCCTCGGGTATGCTTTAATTTAACTAATGCCATATTCTACTCTTTCATAGCTCCTATATACTATGCATGTTTGGACTCATGACGAGTTTGACCGAATCAATGTGATTTTGTCAAATTCACCATGATTTCATACATGCGTACTACAACTTTTCTGAGTTTGTGTATGGTTTTGTAATTAATAATCTAATATGGGTTTGTTAATATATGTGTAGGAGTTGTTATTTGAGGAGAAAAACAGGCTAGGTTCAATGCCACCAAGTTGTCACAGCAAATGCAATGAGTGTCATCCATGCACGGCAGTTCAGGTGCCATCTTTGCCAAGCCAAGATTCTGTCCCTTCCAAAGTTGCTTCCATGAAAAAATGGCTTAGCCCATCTTTACAAGTAGGTAGCAACAGGTACTCAAATTACAAGCCATTAGGGTGGAAATGTCATTGTGGTGACCACTTCTTCAACCCTTAATTAGAAAGTGTACACCCTTGTGGATCCAAGATTTTGCTCCTCCTAATCAAGTAAAATGAAAATGAAAATTACCCATCTTTTTTTTTTTGTATTAAATTATCAATATTAATTAATGATATTTGTGTTTTAATTACTAGTAGTATAGTTTTAGGTGTCTATGTGGTTAAAGCTTAGGGTCACAGAAATGCGACGTTTGCGTCAGCATTGATTGTATACAAGTTTGATAGTACATTTGTACAAAGTTTGTTATAGACCTGAATTCCTATGTTATGCTAGCTGCATCTATATTTTCAGAAACCTTCATCTACTGCATTTGTGTGTTTAAATTTATGATAGGAAATGTGATGACTAGATTTTTAATTGTAAATTTCCTTGCGATTTACGATGATTATTTGCTAATTTTGTTGCCAGACAGAGGACAAGAGAGGAGGTTGTCTTGTCCATTGCAATTGTCCCTTTCCTTATTTTCGTAATGTGTGGATCTGTCTCATGAACTTTTGCTTATCTTCTAGATCTCTATGGATAGTAAATATTTTTGGGATATCTACCTTATCTATAAAATGCTCGTTTGTTATTTCCTTGTTAGAAGTGCTCAAATATATTATCTCCGAAGTACAAAACTAATTTTTTCTCCTCTGTATATATACTTACTCAATTTAATCTTCAATAAAAGCAATTCAGTTTTGATCAATTCCTTATAATTAATTATTTTTTTACAAAAGGTTAATAAAAAAAATCTAAGATATCATTTTTTGTGTGCTAATTCTCGGGTTACATGGGAAGTAGCTGAGAAATAAATAAATATCGATGAATAATTGTTTTACTTAGAAATTAAACTCAAATTCCAAATCCAAGATATCATATTCCTTCAAAAAAAAAATCCAAGATATCATATAGTATTGACTAGTAGTAACTTTTTAACATGGTAATGTCTCTAGCACTTCTTAAATATTCTAAATTAAAAATTGTTCATTAAAAAAAATCAAATATTTCAGTTTTCAATGCATTATATACACAATTTTTATTAAAAACTTATCATTTAAAGTTTTTAAAGATTATCTCTGAAAAAGTTGTTAGCATTTCCTTTTTTTAATAAGATGTCGTATTTTTTTTTATTGTTTTAATAATCTCTTTGTTTAAACTTATAAATGAGTTGAGATCCTATCAATATTTTTGTAAGATTTTTTTTTTTGCGGAAAAAAATGAATATATGAATATGACGCTATGACCAAGAGATATATTTTGTTTTTTTTATATGTATAAAAATATTTAAAATCTCATTCAAAAATTAAAATAAAAATAAAAATATTAGCGTGTCTATCTTTTTCAACGAGACTCTATTTCTTTTGGAGATGGAAAAGAAAGATGATGCCTACTCTTCAAAATTGGATGTGGGTGAGATTTTGAGTAGGGGTGAAATTTAATTAAAGAAAAAAGTGAATCCGGGATGTTAAACTCAAGACCAAAGCAATGCAAACACACGCTTTAACCGCGAGACAATACGGCGAATTTGAAATTCATGTCACGGTATTTGTATATATTAATTGTTTAGATGCAGTATTAAAAAAAATGAAATTTGGACCCTAAATTTTAGAGGTCAAACTCAATAGATCTATTTGCACCCCTAAAAAACGATCTTCGATAATACACAAGTGTATATGACTAGTCAAACAATACACGAACAAAAAATAAAAGTCGTCGCACAGTCAAAGGTGGAGGATGACAAGTGACGACTATTATTTCATGCCACCAATTCAAAAGCATGAAAATGAACCATTTTGATTAAAAACTATTATTTCATTTCATAATCATGTCATAGAATAGACAAAGACTGTGTAAAGTCAAATACATACCAAAGCAGTGTATTTCCTCGAAGGTAGAATCATTATCAAGATATAAGATCTATTAAATTAGAATCTACATTGAGCTTCAATCAATGTCAGTACTGGAGCATCAGTTCCAGATTCTAGAATGGAGAGTGAAACCAAACATGTTATCAAGCAGAAGAAGAACATTGATGTCTTAAATATCCTAGGTGAAACTCTAACCATCTATTCCATAAACATAAACTTCATCCTCTTCACTTTACTCACTTCACTTCCTTTCTTTATTCTCATGATTTACTTTGAAACATTGTTCCAACAAACTCTAGTTCAAACTCCAAAAATCATCTCAAATTTACCTTTCCAAGAAAGAAATCAACTTCGTTTCTATTCAGTTATCGACCACAATTTCATTTATAATGGCCCAAGTTTTAGCAAAGACTATCTACCTCTTTTGATTCAACTTGGATTTATTTACACTATCCCTCTTCATTTCCTAGAATTCTGTTCTAAAGTATTAACTATGGATTTAACTTCAAAGCTTATAAATTCTGAAGAAAACACTAAAATGAGTCTCAAACACATGTTTCAAAATTCAATTGATGCGTCAACCATGAAGGGAGCATTTATCACTTCTTTGTATACACTTGCATTATCAAATTGTCTTCTTATTGCATTTCCATGGACTGTGAGCAATTGTTTCATTTTTACTAGATGGTGCTACATAATTTTTGGATCAATTTGTTTTGTAGCTGTTGGAAAAATGTTGATGATATATTTGGAATGTAGTGCTATCTGGAATATGGGTCTTGTGATATCAGTGTTGGAGAGTATTTATGGTATTGGAGCATTAAAAGGATCTTATTACTTCAGCAATGGTAATCAGAAGAGAGGACTTGTTTTGATGCTTGTTTACTTTGTTTTTGGTGGTGTTTTGAGGTTAATGTGTATCTACTTTGAATGCTATAAAGGAGGGCGTGGAATTTTTATACAAATTGGGATTCTTACTGTGGTGAATACATTGAAATGGGTGTCTTGTGTGATTTATTTCAATGATTGCAAGGAGATGAAAATGGAGAAGAAAGTTGATGAAGAAATAGGTAAAGCTAAGCTTGAAAGTAATTCATATTAGAAATATGTTGTGATGTTGATTGTTGTTCCTCGCTACCATGCAGAGCAAGATATAACCAATCCCAACCACTCTTTGATGGTTGCATCATTTTAGACTTTAGAAAGAAAGACGTGTCATTATACTACTTGTGAATGAATGAGTCCCACACCGCTGAGAAGAAATATCATTTGCTGAGGACTTCATTATAGGCGAGGTCTAAGGTGAGGATACCAATAGATACTTCACGGGTGAGGGAGGAAATATACTTTTTTTTTTTTAACCTTAAGATTAAACCAATGGATTGTAGAGTCTCCACCTCATCAAAAGAACACATACACCTCTCCACACTCAATCCAAACATATCATACTCTCTCTCCTCTCCTAAGTACAATTCTCTCTCCTCTCTATCCTCACCTATCCTCTCCTCTCTTCTTTTTTTTGCCAGAAACCTCTCTTCTCTTCTTGTTCAAGGATTAATACTTTTATACAAGGATTAATACTTTTTCATGGCTTTAGCTCTAATATACTGGTTGATGTAGCTTAGTGGTGGTGAGATGTTGGTGTGGCGGCTACTACCACCCACAATTTTCTGCAGTGCAAAACTTTTGGAGCGGACAGGAGGATTCTAATCTTGAATAGAATATGTGGGATTGTGGCAGTTGCAATACTTTCTGTTTTACAAATTTCTAATTTTATTGTATTTTATATTTAAAAAAACCCGTAGAATTTAAGAGAGGAAATAGTATGCGGCTGTCGTGCAAATTCGTGGTGTTATTTGTCGAGCCATATAGCAGCTCTCTAAAATTCTAAAGCAATCAACGTCTCTGTGTGAAATGTTATAACTTCCGTTTCCGTTTTTTAAAGAACCCTAAAAAATAAAATCTGTGATTGGCTTGTGGATTTGCAAAATAAGCATTGGCTTGTGGATTTGCAAAATAAGCATGTCCTTTCTTCATGCCTTTCAATTCCGATCAAAACTACGTAAAAATCGTTGAATTTCATAGTGTACCAAGGGAGATCCGATCGGGTCAAATCGTGGGTCACAAAATCCGTTTTAGAGTCCACGGGCGAAGAAGATGAGTTTTTAAAAAAAAAACTAAAATAAAAAAATATGGGAGCACAGGAGTCGAACCAGCGACCACTGAGACAATAAACAATAAAAATTACCAACTGCACCAAGAAAAATTGATCATTCCTAGGATTTGTATTTTATTTAATTACTGTTAACAGTTTTGAATTGTCATCAAATAATCAATGATTTAATTCATTTTATTTCGGGTTTTTATATAGAGCAAGTCTTACATGAACACAGGCCTAAATAAAATTGATATGAATACACATACATGAATGATAAAATTTAAAAGAGAAACGATATTAAGTGATGTGACTAAATTATTTATCTTTTAAATTTCATCATCATTTTTGTGTACTGTGCCCGAATTTTTTTATTTGGGGTTGTTTTCAACTAAGTAATTCTCTTTTATATAATTAATTCAACTGTTGAATAAGACCAAAGAGGATTAAGAACGAAGTATGAACTCGAATTTCGGCGATAGGAATCTTCGTTATAATATAGTCAACATGGACAACCACTAATCCGACCACCTAAACAGAGCTAGGTACTAAACCGAAACAAGTACATCCGATCAGACCGTTGGATATGGCCTACATAGAGTATGAAGGAAGCAGGAACTGAAATTTCTTAGATCGGATTCTCCGAGACGCGCCTCTCCGTCAGAATATGCACACAGAAACTTAGTCAACATGGATCACCACTAATCCGACCACCTAAACGGAGCTAGGTACCAAACCGAAACAAGTACATCCGATCAGACCGTTGGATATGGCCTACGTATAGTAGGAAGGAAGTAGGAACTGGAATTTCTCAGATCGGATTCTAAGAGACACGCCTCTCCGTCGGACTATGCACACAGAAACCTAGTCAACATGGACCACCACTAATCCGAACACCTAAACGGAGCTACGTACCAAACCGAAACAAGTGCATCCGATCAGACCGTTGGATATGGCCTACATAGAGTAGGAAGGAAGCAGGAATTGGAATTTCTCAGATCGGATTCTCCGAGACGCGCCTCTCCGTCAGAATATGCACACAGAAACCTAGTCAACATGGACCACCACTAATCCAACCACCTAAACGGAGCTAGGTACCGAACCGAAACAAGTACATCCGATCAGACCGTTAGATATGGCCTACATAGAGTAGGAAGGAAGCATGAACTGGAATTTCTCAGATCGGATTCTAAGAGACGCGCCTCTCCGTCGGACTATGCACACAGAAACCTAGTCAACATGGACCACCACTAATCCGAACACCTAAACGGAGCTACGTACCAAACCGAAACAAGTACATCTGATCAGACCGTTGGATATGGCCTACATAGAGTAGGAAGGAAGCAGGAATTGGAATTTCTCAGATCGGATTCTCCGAGACGAGCCTCTCCGTCAGAATATGCAGACAGAAACCTAGTCAACATGGACCACCGCTAATCCGACCACCTAAACGGAGCTAGGTACCGAACCGAAACAAGTACATCCGATCAGACCGTTAGATATGGCCTACATAGAGTAGGAAGGAAGCAGGAACTAGAATTTCTCAGATCGGATTCTCAGAGACGCGCCTCTCCGTCGGAATATGCACGCAGAAACCTAGTCAACATGTACCACCACTAGTCCGACCACCTAAACAGAGCTAGGTACCAAACTGAAACAAGTACATCTGATCAGACCGTTGGATGTGGCCTACATAGAGTAGGAAAGAAACAGGAACTAGAATTTCTCAGATCAGATTCTCAGAGACTTGCCTCTCCGTCAGAATATGCACATAGAAACCTAGTCAACATGGACCACCACTAATCCGACCACCTAAACGGAGCTAGGTACGGAACCGAAACAAGTACACCCGATCAGACCGTTGGATGTGGCCTACATAGAGTAGGAAGGAAGCAGGAACTGGAATTTCTCAGATCAGATTCTCAGAGACGCGCCTCTCCATCAGAATATGCACACAAAAACCTAGTCAACATGGACCACCACTAATCCGACCACCTAAACGGAGCTAGGTACCAAACCGAAACAAGTAAATCCGATCAGACAGTTGGATATGGCCTACATAGAGTAGGAAGGAAGCAGGAACTGGAATTTCTCAGATCGGATTCTCAGAGACGCGCCTCTCCGTCATAATATGCACACAAAAACCTAGTCAACATGGACCACCACTAATCCGACCACCTAAACGGAGCTAGGTACCAAACCGAAACAAGTACATCCGATCAGACCGTTGGATATGGCCTACATAGAGTAGGAAGGAAGCAAAAACTGGAATTTCTCATATCGGATTCTCATAGACGTGCATCTCGGTCGGACTATGCACACAGAAACCTAGTTAACATGGACCACCACTAATCCGAACACCTAAATGGAGCTAGGTACCAAACCGAAACAAGTACATCTGATCAGACCGTTGGATATGGCCTACATAGAGTAGGAAGGAAGCAGGAACTGGAATTTCTCAGATCGAATTCTCCGAGACGCACCTCTCCGTCAGAATATGCACACATAAACCTAGTCAACATGGACCAGCACTAATCCGACCACCTAAACGGAGCTAGGTACCGAACCAAAACAAGTACATCCGATCAGACCAGTTAGATATGGCCTACATAGAGTAGGAAGGAAGCAGGAACTGGAATTTCTCAGATCGAATTTCTCAGACTGGAATTTCTGATTAACTTTATATGTTGTTCAACTATGAAAATGCAGGGATGAACTAGGTTGATTTGCTGTTGACAAAAGAAACCTCAAAACCTCAAGATGGAAGGTTTCATGCTACAAAGTAATTTAAGAACCTCCTCACATAAAAGTATAGATGAGAGTGATAACTGCTAATACTAATGACGAAATGGACGAGATGATGAGTGCCTGTTGCTTTGATTTTTTTTTCATCACATTTTGGTTAACTCTAATATTATTGTGGTCAAGAACAAATTTATGTTTTGATGTTATTTTCACATTTTGGTGATTTGACGTTATTATTGTGGTCTTGAACAAACTTACGTTGGCCACTAAGTGTAGAAACTACTTTTTTTTTGTATGTTATTTTAATAGAGTTTGGTTCCATGTTGGGGTTGACCAAAAGCACTTTTGGAGTGTTTAACGTGATTTTAATGGTTAAAATGATGTTTGGTTCTCCATATGTAAAATTGATTATACATCCTGAAATTGATTCCAAGCAAAGCTACTCCCCCTATCTTTTGGCTTCTTGCCGCAATCAATTCTCTATTATAAACAAATGATCATGTATGGTTTATTCTAATTTCCTAATTTTTCCCTTTCAAACCCAACTCAAGCTCTAAAAGTTGAATAGTTTAATTAACTTAAATAAATGATTTTTTATTTATTTATTTATTTTTGGAAAAAAAATTTGTTAGGTGATATGACACATGACTTAATTAATACAACCAAAAAAATAATGTCACTTTTTTTAGAAGGATGTTTGTTTGTTTTTTTTCTTCTAGTCAACATGGAAATATATTTGTCCGTCGACTGAAACTTACCCAAACGATAAACAATATCAAATAAAATAATTTCGACTGTTGGATATGACCTAATTGAACTAAGAATGAACCATAAACTTGAATTTTGCATATCGAAATCTTAGAGATAAGTCGATCTGACAAACTATCCCTTAAGAAAGCTAGTCAACATGGAAGTATGTTTGTTCGTCAACTGAAACCTACCCAAACCACAAACGATATCAAACAAAATCATTTCGACCGTTGGATATGACCTAATTGAACTAAGAATGAACCAAAAAACTCGAATTTCACTGATCGAAATCTTAGAGATAAGTTAATCCGACAAACTATCTCTTAAGAATTTTAGTCAACACGGAAGTACGTTTGTTCGTCGTCTGAAACTTACTCAAACGACAAACATTATCAAATAAAATCATTTTGACCATTGAATATTACCTAATTGAACTAAGAATGAGCTATAAGAGAAATGATTAGTTGGACACAACCTCAAATAAAAAAGATTTGAGCACACACATAAATGACAAAATTTAAAAGATAAATAATTTAGTCACATCACTTAATATCATTTCTGTTTTAAAACTCGTGACCCTCAATCTTTCAAAAAAAAAAAAAAACTCGTGACCCTCAAAGGCTCAAACTAATTTTCTATTCAATGGCTATAATTCATGTTTATTTTATGTATGTATATAAACGGAAAATGCATTAATTTACAATAATGAATGGCTCAACATTGGAAACGGTTACTATTATTGTGTACAACCATTTCATTTTTTTTTTGGTCTAGTAGCCTAGTGGCTAGAGCTCACACATTTAAATGTGGAGAAGTGGGGTGTCCGGGGTTCGAACCCCGGCCCCTGCATAAATTATGCAATGTCCCTACCAATTGACCTAAGCTCACGGGGACCAACCATTTCATTTTCTACTATTGACCATGAGATATAATTTGCTATAAAATGGATCACCAAAAAAATTTATTTGCTATTAATTGAGACTTAAATTGATTTGGTAAATGATGTCAAATACGACTAAATTGATTTGGTCATTTATGTCAATATTCTTATAATTATTAGACTATTTTGAATAAGAAATTTATTTATTTTTTTGCAAGGAAATCAGAAATTTTACTTACACCTAAGTAAGACATGGATCATAACATAACATGTGCATTGAAATTGAATTTGCTATTATTTTGACTTGCTGTCAACACGACATGACTCTTTTGAATGTTGATATTATTTCATATATTTCTTATGGATATAACTCTTTTGAATGTATTTGTCAAGGATGTTTTTGTGTATTTGGTATTGTCATACCCCAATTTTTGACCTAAATTTTTTTTTTATTCGTCTTTTTGGTTCGGAATTTTTCGTCGTTTCAGACGAAATTTCGGCAGAGAGGTATTTTAAAATACCTCATTTTTTATTTCGAAGGCCGACATTTTTCCTTTTATTATTATTTGTTATTTTTATTTATTATTCTCATTATTATTTTTCTCTTGTTCATTATCCTTCTATTTTATTTTATTTTTTTACATTTTTATTTTCGTATTTATTATTGTTATTTTTATTTTCAAAAGAGTTGACTGATGAGTTTTAAGGGCCATTTTAATGGTTGCCTTATTTGGTCATTGGTTTGACATGAATGTGTTTCATGGTCATTTAACTGGCATGACATGAATAAAAGAGGAGAAAACAGGTCATAAAAGGGGATCAGTCATCAGTAACCAAAGGAAACCAAAGGCCAGTTCCATCAGCAACAAAACACGTTCCCCCATCACCAAAACAACCCACCCAACCGCCATCCACTACACGACCAGCCACACCCATAGCCACCACACGACCACCACAATCACACGGCTAAATCAGGTTAAACCAACAAATTTAAACCAATCACCAAATCCAGAATCCATCCGAACCAAACAAATAAGAACCATCAAAACCAAATCCGGCCTAGCCACCATAACCATACACGGCCAAATCCACAACCTCACAAGCAATCACAAAGTTAATCATAATCCGAACCTCACACAAATCACTGAATCCGAACCTCACACAAACCATTAAGGCCGAATCAAAGCACAAATCAAAGCCTCTTAAACACAGAATCAAAACCGAAAAGTTTTTTTTTTTAAAATAAGGTGGTCTTCTCAAATTCCTTCAAACTTAGATCTACTTGTATTTAAAAAGTTTACAAGAAATCCAAGTCCGGATTTGTGACGAGCCAGAAAAAAAGATTTAAGAAAAGCAAAAAATTTTTAAAAAAGAGGAAGTTTGCTCCTCCGGCGCAGCGGCGCCGCCCTCTGGGCCGGCGACCACCGCGCCGGAAACCTTTTTCCGGCCACTGGTTTTTTTGAGAGAAAGAGTGAAGAAGAAGAGAAGAGAGAGAAGATTTTAAAAAATGAACATAAAACCGGCCTGCTTGGTATATATAGACACCGAACCGATTCGGTTCTCTCAGACCAAACCGGTCCGGTTTTCTCCTCCTCAGCCCGCTGGACTTTTTCTTCGGCCCATTCTTTTCTCTCTTCTCCTCTTCTCTGTTTTTCCTTCCTGCACCTCCTTTCTCTGCTTCTGCACCCCTTTTTTTTCTCTATTTCTTCTTCTTTTATTTCTTCCTTTTTATTTCTTTTCTTGCATTTTATTTTTCTTTATTTTATTTATTCTCGTGCATTTTATTTTATTGCATTTATCTTACAGTATTTCATGCATTTTTTTTTTATTTTTCTTTTATTTCATGCATTTTTATTTCTTTGTTTATTTTTAACATATTTATTTTATTGCATTTGCAATTTTATCTTTATTTATTATTTCGTTTTTATTTTATTAGAATGTATCTAGGAACAATGTAAATATAAATAAGAATATCGCACCGACACCCGCACTTTACTTATTCCGCTTTATGTCAAAACGAAAAATACAAAAATATTAGGCTAATTTTATTTTCAAAAGGATTCCGTGGTGATCCAACGTCACCACGGAAATTCCCTCGCGTTTAGCTTGTAGTTATGTTTTTTAGTCTTAGTTAATTATAAAAAAAAACAAAAACATGCAAATAATCAAAAACTCAAAAAAAAATTTATTAAACAAACATTGATTTTCAATCAAGTGCCCCTTTTTCTTCTTTTATTTTCTTAAATAATCATTAATCCACTTTAACAACATTTAAATCATTTTCAAAAAATAAAAAAATACAAACCAATCTCATTTTTGCCACTTGGCTTCATTTTTATCTTTAAAACCTTTTCAAAAAAACTAAAAAATACAAAAACAAATCAATCGGCATTTTTACCCCGAACTACGAGGTTTTGATCCATCACGGGTACGTAGGCAAAAGACCTTGTCCTTCCAAATCATAAAAAATAAAAAAAAAACATTTTCTTTTCTCACTACTTTAATTCTTTCTCTAAAAAAAAAAATAAGCAAGTTATAGCCAAAATAAATAAATAAAATCAAGAGGTTCTCGTAGAGTACTACGAACGTTTAGGGTGCTAACACCTTCCCTAAACGTAACTAACCCCCGAACCCTAAATCTTTAAAATTGTGGTAATTTAGAACTTTTTCCCATTTTCTCTTGAAAAATTAAAAGTTCAGTCGTGAAATAAAATTAGTGAGTCAACGCTAATCAATAGCTTGATCTCCGAAAATCATCGCAACAGAAATGGCGACTTCACTGGGGACCACCCTAAGATGGTTGAGCCTAACTTGAATTTATTTAATTATTCTGTGCTATAACTTGCTTAAAATAAAAATAAGAGTGTAAATGTGTGCCTATGTGTTTTCTTTCTTTTGCGTGAGTGGTGAGATAAGTCCTACACCCGGACTTGAGGGAAATCATAAGATAGGATGGTGGTATAATCAAAGTGTCATACCAGGAGTAGTCTTGGGTTTTGGTACATGTGATATAACCCCACTCAATGGAGGTCTCTTAAGGGTAATACTATGTCGACATGAGTAGTCGTGTTTGACATTGTTATTTTTAAGTGGCCTATGAAGTTGAGGACCTTTAGAGTTACCTTTAACCCATCTTGGCCTTTTAGGACGTAGTGCGGTGGCTAATCAAGAGTAGTCTTGAATTGGTTGATACGCGATGCTACACTTAAATGAGACTTTCCTACGAACGTCGTTGGACCGGGAGTAGTCCCGTAATCCGACAATATTCGGAAGTGGTCAATGACTTTGGGAACTTGGTAGAACCCGTGATACAGGTACATATGAAACCATAGTCCTTACCAAATGGCGTGTTCACCCTTGACTCCAACATTATGGACTTAACCTCACCATGTTTTCTCCGCTCTTTAGCATAATCATGCATACATGCATCCATTCATAAATATTTTTTCCATTAAATATCGAAAGACTTAGACAAGTTTTTTTTTTAACATCATAGATATGGGCTTTGCAATAAGGCTATTTAAAAGAGCTTTTGAGCTTATCCTTTGGCTTTGTTTGTTAAAAAGGGAACTGTTTTGTAATGCTTTAATGCTCAAATAAATGTTCAACTATGATGTCTGCAATTACTTTGATAAGTCCTTCGATAAAATAAAAAATTGTTTGGTTTTGCATACACATACCATGCATCATTTTGCATTCATGGTTTCCAAGTCTGAGTCTCACATTTTGTTTTTCCAAAGGTCCATCTGCCTAGTCAAAGAAAGTGACCCGACGTCCTCTGCAGAAACCGACTTACACCTACAACACTCGTGTAAACAGAAGAAAGAAAATGGATCTGGTCATGCAAACACAAGGAGGGGTTTGCCGCAGTTGGGTCGTTGTTGACATTCCCTCAGTTACTCATGGGTCCAAGTGATGTGTTTTCGTTGTCTTGTCTTTCGTTTCGCCCGAGACGAAAGTGAAATCATGTAGGGCTCTACTTTTGTCTTCAAGTTACCACTATCAATGAAAAATTGTCGTTTCTTTCGCGACTTTTATTTTTATTTTACTGCTTTTTCTGAAAAAATGGTAACACAAAATACCCAAAAAATATTTTATTTTCTTTTCACTCAATTTCAAAAGGTCTGCATTTTTCACTCATTTGCTAAAATCAATCATCAATCATATGTAGACTAAACATCAATAAACCCGTTGAACACTGTAACCCTGTGCTCTCTCCCGACTTTGAGTTCCCTGTTTACGAAGCTGAAGAGGAGGAGGATGGAGGGATCCCGGAAAAGATCTCTTGGTTATTAGTGTATGAAAGGATTAACTTGGGTTCCGAAGAACTGCCATTACAATATTCCTGGTCGAATACCAGACGAATGGTGCCAATTGAAGCTGCAAAAAAAAAAAACAACAATAGAAAAACAAAAAAAAACAACAAAAAAAAAAAGAAAAGAAAAAATACATCAAGAAGATAGTGCAGGAGATGGTAGTCACCTACAAGGACTGGCATGAAATGTTACCGCATGCTTTGCACGGGTATCGCACTTCAGTGTGCACATCAACAGGGGCAACCCCTTTCTCTTTAGCATATGGTAAGGAAGCGGTACTCCCTGTAGAAGTTGAGATTCCCTTAATGAGAGTTCTAATGGAAACCAAGTTGTCTGAGGCTGAATGGGGTCAAAGTAGGTATGATCAGCTGAACTTGATTGAAGGAAAATGCATGACTACCTTGTGTCATGGACAACTATATCAAAGGAGGATGAAACAAGCCTTTGACAAGAAGGTTCGTCCCCGTGAATTTCGAGAAGGAGACCTTGTGCTCAAAAAGATTTTATCTTTCCAACCGGACTCCAGGAGCAAGTGGACGCCTAACTATGAAGGCCCGTATGTCGTCAAGAGAGCGTCCTCCGGTGGTGCAATAACTCTTACGACTATGGATGATGATGAACTTCCCTGTCCTATGAACGCCGATGCAGTCAAGAAATACTTTGTCTAGAAATAAAAGAACAGCTCGGTAAGTCGAAAACCCGAAAGGGCGGCTTAGGCAAAAATGAGCGTCTCGGTGGACTGAAAAACCCGAAAGGGCGGTCCAGGCAAAAATTAGAGACATAAAATTGAAAATAATCATCCTGATAGGTCGAAAACCCGAAAGGGCGATCTGTGCAAAAATTAAGGATCAAAAGACAAAGTAACTGCATCAGGTTGGCCATGACTCACTTGGGGCACATTAGCGGTCAAAGAGACTCTGAATCTGAAGCATCCAAACAGTGGAATTCAAAGTTGCTAGGGAGAATAGTGGTTATTGTGTTCAATGTACTTTCCCCTTATATTTACCATTTTTCAAACTTTGTGAGATCCGTGGAACCACGCCATTGGCGGGCCACCACTCTGTTAAATGAATCTGAGCCTATGCCTTTTATTTGGAATTCTCATTTATTCTGTTTATAAAATTTCTTCTATTTTTGATGGTAGTGCTTGAAGTAAAATATTTTTCAAAATCATAAATCTTTTTATAGTTTTGGAAAGCATAAACAACAGACACATTCTCTCTGAACTCATGAATAAGTGAAGTGTGCGTCAACATCTGTCCTGAGAACGGATAAACTTCGCAGGCTGAACATGGTCAATTGCTAAAAAAAAAACAAAGAAGAAAGAGAAAAAGAAGAGGCTCGGTAAGTCGAAAACCCAAAAGGGCGGCTTAGGCAAAAATGAGCATCCCCGGTGGATCGAAAACCCGAAAGGGCGATCCAGGCAAAAATTAGGGGCATACAAAATAACACATTCCCGGTGAATCGAAAACCCGAAAGGGCGGTTCAGGCAAAAGTTAGGGATACAAAAAAAAGAAAAAACAAAAGACAAGCATGACCACAGAAACACCAGTTCTTCTGCCAGGTTTATGGATTAACACGTATCCCCCATGAAGTGTTTGCTTCCCACCAGTTGTTGCATACATCGGGCTTTACCCCGTCAATGTTTTGATATGTCCCCAATGACATCATTCCCAATGAAGATTGCAGAGTATTTGTACTGCGCCGTCGGTCCACTTTCCATCTTACCTGTCCAGTCTTGTCTCATCAAGTTCAACAGTCATACAATCATACAAGTCAATCCTCCATATAGTCATACGAATCGTATAGTCATACATACATTCATACATTCATGCATATACACATTCATGCATATACAACATACATGACAACATCATCCAGTACATGGTTGCATTAACCACCCTGAGCCTTGCTTTTCATATCAATCAATCATGAACAATTTTTAACTCTCTTTATCCCCCAAGTGTCATCCCCAGTGTGTCTGGTCCAAAGATGTCACCCTCTTTATGCCAAGTGGCAGTTCTTTAACGAACAACTTGTGCGGTCTTTTCGCCAAGTGGCAGTTCTTTAATGGACAGCTTGTGCATGTCTTTACTTCATTTTGTCGTCAGTGGCAGTTCGGCAACACCCCGAACAGCTGACATTTACCTGTATTTCTTGTCGTCAGTGGCAGTTCGGCAACATCCCGAACAACTGACATTTACCTTTGTTTCTTGTCGTCAGTGGCAGTTCGGCAACATCCCGAACAGCTGACATTTACCTTTGGTTCTTGTCGTCAGTGGCAGTTCGGCAACATCCCGAACAGCTGACATTTACCTTTATTTCTTGTCGTCAGTGGCAGTTCGGCAACATCTCGAACAGCTGACATTTACCTTTGTTTCTTGTCGTCAGTGGCAGTTCGGCAACATCCTGAATAGCTGACATTTACCTTTGTTTCTTGTCGTCAGTGGCAGTTCGGCAACATCCCGAACAGCTGACATTTACCTTTGTTTCTTGCCGTCAGTGACAGTTCGGCAACATCCCGAACAGCTGACATTTACCTTTGGTTCTTGTCGTCAGTGGCAGTTCGGCAACATCCCGAACAGCTGACATTTACCTTTATTTCATTGTCGTCAGTGGCAGTTCGGCAACATCCCGAACAACTGACATTTACCTTTCTTTCTTGTCGTCAGTGGCAGTTCGGCAACATCCCGAACAGCTGACATTTACCTTTGTTTCTTGTCGTCAGTGGCAGTTCGGCAATATCCCGAACAGCTGACATTTATCTTTGTTTCTTGTCGTCAGTGGCAGTTCGGCAACATCCCGAATAGCTGGCATTTACCTTTTACCGTCACTTTGTCGTCAGTGGCAGTTCAGCAACATCCCGAACAGCTGACATTTACCTTTGTTTCTTGTCGTCGGTGGCAGTTCGGCAATATCCCGAACAGCTGACATTTATCTTTGTTTCTTGTCGTCAGTGGCAGTTCGGCAACATCCCGAACAGCTGGCATTTACCTTTTACCGTCACTTTGTTGTCAGTGGCTAGTTCGGTTACATCCCGAACAGCTGGCAGGTTGCTTTTCTTTCCGTCCTCACCTCAAGTGGCAAGCTCTACAAACTGGCAGCTTGTGGTCGGTGTCTTTGCCCATATCATACTCCCTTTTTTCAGCTGTCAATACGATAGTTGATCCCTTCTCCCTTGCTTTAACAAACTCAGGTATCCTTTGGTTTTGTTTTATCCCCAGTCAGGTCATCTTCGCCGTCTTGCATTCACATTTGCATCACGAGCATTTCATTTTTTTTAGGTCCAAAATTGAAGTACTCTGTATTTAAGTCCCTTCGTCCCACCGAATCAAAGATTTTATCTTCAAATCTCCGGACGGAGAGACTTATATAGGGGCATCTGTCATACCCCAATTTTTGACCTAAAATACTTTTTTTACTCGTCTTTTTGGTTCAGAATTTTTCGTCGTTTCAGACGAAATTTCGGCAGAGAGGTATTTTAAAATACCTCATTTTTGATTTCGAAGGCGACATTTTTCCTTTTATTATTATTTGTTATTTTTATTTATTATTCTCATTATTATTTTTCTCTTGTTCATTATCCTTCTATTTTATTTTATTTTTTTTCATTTTTATTTTCGTATTTATTATTGTTATTTTTATTTTCAAAAGAGTTGACTGATGAGTTTTAAGGGCCATTTTAATGGTTGCCTTATTTGGTCATTGGTTTGACTGTTTTGGTTTATGGTCCATCAATGTGTTTCATGGTCATTTAACTGGCATGTCATGAATAAAAGAGGAGAAAACATGTCATAAAAGGGGATCCAGTGATCAGTAACCAAAGGCCAGTTCCATCAGCAACAAAACACGTTCCCCCTCCATCACCAAAACAACCCACCCAACCGCCATCCACTACACGACCAGCCACACCCATAGCCACCACACGGCCACCACAATCACACGGCTAAATCAGGTTAAACCAACAAATTCAAACCAATCACCAAATCCAGAATCCATCCGAACCAAACAAATAAGAACCATCAAAACCAAATCCGGCCTAGCCACCATAACCATACACGGCCAAATCCACAACCTCACAAGCAATCACAAAGTTAATCATAATCCGAACCTCACACAAACCACTGAATCCGAACCTCACACAAACCATTAAGGCCGAATCAAAGCACAAATCAAAGCCTCTCAAACACAGAATCAAAACCGAAAAGTTTTTTTTGAAAATAAGGTGGTCTTCTCAAATTCCTTCAAACTTAGATCTACTTGTTTTTAAAAAGTTTACAAGAAATCCAAGTTCGGATTCGTGACAAGCCAGAAAAAAAGATATAAGAAAAGCGAATTTTTTTTAAAAAAAGAGGAAGTTTGCTCCTCCTGGCGCGGCGGCGCCGCCCTCTGGGCCGGCAGCCACCGCGCCAGAAACCTTTTTCCGGCCACTGGTTTTTTTGAGAGAAAGAGAGAAGAAGAAGAGAAGAGAGAGAAAGATTTTAAAAAATGAACATAAAACCGGCCTGCTTGGTATATATAGACACCGAACCGGTTCGGTTCTCTCAGACCAAACCGGTCCGATTTTCTCCTCCACAGCCCGCTGGACTTTTTCTTCGGCCCATTCTTTTCTCTCTCTTCTCTATTTTTCCTTCCTGCACCTCCTTTCTCTGCTTCTGCACCCCCTTTTTTTCTCTATTTTTTCTTCTTTTATTTCTTCCTTTTTATTTCTTTTCTTGCATTTTATTTTTCTTTATTTTATTTATTCTCGTGCATTTTATTTCATTGCATTTATCTTATAGTATTTCATGCATTTTTTTTATTTATTTATTTTTCTTTTATTTCATGCATTTTTATTTCTTTGTTTATTTTTAACATATTTATTTTATTGCATTTGCAATTTTATCTTTATTTATTATTTCGTTTTTATTTTATTAGAATGTATCTAGGAACAATGTAAATATCAATAAGAATATCGCACCGACACCCGCACTTTACTTATTCCGCTTTATGTCAAAACGAAAAATACAAAAATATTAGGCTAGTTTTATTTTCAAAAGGATTTCCGTGGTGATCCAACGTCACCACGGAAATTCCTCGCGTTTAGCTTTTAGTTATGTTTTTTAGTCTTAGTTAATTATAAAAAAAAAAACATGCAAATAATCAAAAACTCAAAAAAAAATTCTTAAACAAACCAAGTGCCCCTTTTTCTTCTTTTATTTTCTTAAATAATCATTAATCCACTTTAACAACATTTAAATCATTTTCAAAAAATAAAAAAATACAAATCAATCTCATTTTTGCCACTTGGCTTCATTTTTATCTTTAAAACCTTTTCAAAAAAACTAAAAAATACAAAAACAAATCAATCGGCATTTTTATCCTGAACTACGAGGTTTTGATCCCTCACGGGTACGTAGGCAAAGGACCTTGTCCTTCCAAATCATGAAAAATAAAAAAAAAATATTTTCTTTTCTCACTACTTTAATTCTTTCTCTAAAAAAAAATAAGCAAGTTATAGCCAAAATAAATAAATAAAATCAAGAGGTTCTCGTAGAGTACTACGAACGTTTAGGGTGCTAACACCTTCCCTAAACGTAACTAACCCTCGAACCCTAAATCTTTAAAATTGTGGTAATTTAGAACTTTTTCCCATTTTCTCTTGAAAAATTAAAAGTTCAGTCGTGAAATAAAATTAGTGAGTCAACGCTAATCAATAGCTTGATCTCCAAAAATAACCGCGACAGGTATGATTTATCCATTTTTACTTTATTAGTTATGACTTTAAATGAATTACTTATAAAAAAAATAGTATTAAATGTATCATTTATTTAGTATCTGGTTCAAACGGTTTTATAGCGGTTGAACTGGTTGGACCGATTGAGCCATGACCCGGAGGCCACACCTGTAACACCAATATAAAGATTGCCTAGGATCTTATACGAATATTAAATTTCGTACTGGATGCATTAATTTACAATACAGAAAATTCAACTGATTATGATACATAACATAATGTATTAATACATCCAACTGATAATACAAAACATCTTTGGTCAATACATCATAATACAACATCTGAATACAAGATATCTAGAACAACTAGAAACCAGCACGATTAGTCTAAAGCCTTCTCTTTACCCTTGTTGTGTGCTACCTGTGAACCTGCATTAGAAGGAATGGGATGAGACATAATGTCTCAGCGAACTCCACCCAACCTACTGTTGGCAACCTCGGGGAACCTAGGGTCGCCAAGCCTTAACTGTTGGCAATCTTGGGGAAACCTATGATCGCAAAGCCTTAACTGTACCCATAGAGGGTTTATACCTGCCTGAGCCTGCTAACCTGTGTAGTCATGAAAACTGGACTACAAACTAATAACTTGGTGATCAAGGGGAAACCTAGGATCACCGCCTGAAACTACTACCTGATACCTGCCTGGATAACTATTTCCTGCCTGATAACATAATAAAGTAATTTCCTGATATTATTATGTTAGATGTTAGCGTGTAACAAACATTATTATCTGAGTTGATTTTACGGAATGCCCCCGAGTGGAGTAACCCCGGAGTACATTCCCCTGATAACTGGTGAAAATTCCTATCTGAGGCTAATCGCCGGACTCCTCCTGCCTGTGTGTGTGGTTATCCTCGCAGAAGATTCCTGCCCGTTCCAGCTGTACTGGAACCCCCTGTGGTCTCTACCTGACGAGAGCACAGAAGACACACGATTACCATAATTAAACTTATGTGTGGTTATCCTCGCGGAAGGTTCCTGCCCATTCCAGCTGTACTGGAACCCCCTGTGGTCTCTACCTGACGAGAGCATAGAAGACACAAAGTTTAACCTGGTAATTAATTAATTAAGTTTTCCTGATATAGTATATTAACCTGATATTCCTGATAATTTCCTGAACTGATACGTGTACCCTCAGTGTCACTCTGACGTGAACAACTGAGGCACGTCCTAATGTACATATAAATGTACCTGAAACTGGGTAAACCTGGTACCTCTAACTACGGTACTCTATATCCTGCCTGGTTAAGGGTATCCTAGAAACTATCCCTTAACTAACCTGATTTCTTGTGGATAAATTACCCATCACTCTGTATGATACATGCGTTTGTCCTAGATTAATCCTTGATAGTTCATGAGTATCTCTATCCCAAAGCATATCAAAGATCATTGGCATGGTACAATTGTTTGATAATAAAAAGACGTTCTGGGCAACTTCGCTTTGCGACCCTCAACTTCGCTTTGCGAGCACCTGAGTCTGATCATTCAGAGGTCTGAACATTTGGAGTCTGACATTCCTGAGTCTGAAGCTTCGCAGAGCGTCCAAAAACTTTGCTCATGCGAACTCAGCTTCTGATTACTTTGCAAAGCGAAGTCTAGGCGATGGCTGGGAGAAGTAGGTCAGAAGCACGTTCTGAGTCTGAACCTTCGCATAGCTAAATCCTGGTCGCTCTGCGACTGTAGCAGAACACATAATTCTGAAATCGTGTTTTAACTTCAAAATCTTGGTACCCAACTATCCAGTGACCTTTGAAACCTGCCAGGGACTCATTTTAAACTATAAAAACATATTGGGTTCAAGGATTAAACAGGAATCAAGCTTAGGGGAAAACTATCCTTTTTCCTAAAATCTTACAAATTGAATTGTAATCCTCACACAATATGACCCAGAAAGGATATTGCTACTCTAAGGAACTCACTTTATACTTGCTGATCTGCGACAGATTCCTTGCTCCAAAACCCTAGCTTGGTCTTACTCTTTCTTTTAACTTTTCCTTAATCTTCCTCTTGCTTAAAACTTTCTCAAGAGCTTGCTTACTTACAATACTTAAGAATTTAGGGAAGAAAATTGATGGATCAAAGCTGGTGGTGGTGCTGGCCGATTTCTTAGAGAGAGAGGGAGAGGTTCCTGTGTTCTAGAGAGAGAAAGGTAATAGGAAAATGAATTAATTCTTGCCTTATTCCTATATAAAGCCTTGCCGTCTCAAATTACAACTTTGCCCCTATCTCTCTTAATTCCTCTGATATAAATAAAAGTTACATCTGAGCGGGATATTACAATCTACCCCCTTAAAGAAATTTCAGTCCTCGAAATTAGAATTTACCTGAAAATAGATGTGGATAACTCCTTCGCATCTCTGGTTTTAGCTCCCAAGTAGCTTCACCGTCGGGAGAACCTTTCCACACAACCTTAACAATTGGAATTTCCTTGTTCCTTAAGGACTTGACATCACGATCAACAATCTGTTCTAGTTTTGGCTGAAATGTTAAATCTAATCTCAAGTCGATAGTTTCCAATTCTACTGGTTGAAAATGGATCTGGAATGTATTTCCTCAACTGAGAGACATGGAAAACATCATGCAATCCTGACATAGCTGGTGGCAGAGCCAACTGATAAGCTGCTGGACCAACGCTTTTAAGTATCTGAAACGGGCCAATAAATCTTGGACACAATTTCTTTGTCCTGAAAACGCCACGTAAACCCAGCTTAGGTGTAACCTTCAGGAATACATGATCTCCCACTTCAAATTCTAAGGGCCTCCGCCTCTTATCCGCATAACTTTTCTGACGACTCTGAGCAGTTCTCATCTTATCCTGAATAGATTTAATCTTCAGAGTAGTCTCCTGAATAATCTCGGGTCCCAGAATACTCTTATCTCCAACCTCAGCCCAACAAAGTGGTGTCCTGCACTTTCTACCATATAATGCCTCATAAGGTGCCATTCCAATGCTGGAATGGTAACTATTGTTGTAAGAGAATTCAATCAAAGGCAGATGATTATTCCAACTTCCTCCATCTTCTAAGATGCATGCACGTAGCATATCCTCTAATGTCTGAATAGTTCTCTCGGATTGACCATCTGTCTGAGGATGATGGGATGTACTCATCTTTAACCTCGTTCCTAAAGCTCTCTGAAAAGCTTTCCAAAAGTAAGAGGTAAAGATTGGATCTCTATCTGAGACAATACTAGTTGGAACACCATGCAGTTTCACAATCTCTGCAATGAATAACTCTGCATATTGAGAAGCCTTGAATGTAGTCCTAACCGGTAAAAAGTGAGCAGATTTGGTTAACCGGTCTACAACTACCCAAATTGAATCATGTCCTCACTGAGTTCGAGGTAATCCACTTACAAAATCCATAGATATCTCTTCCCATTTCCACTGAGGAATTTCCAATGGTACTAGCATCCCTGCTGGCCTCTGATGTTCAATCTTTACTTGTTGACACACTAGACACCGTGACACAAATTCCGCGATGTCGGTTTTCATGCCTGGCCACCAATAGTCCCTTTTTAAATCTTGATACATCTTAGTGGTACCTGGATGGATACTGAAACTACTCTTATGGGCTTCTTCCAGAATCAGTCTCTTCAATTCTGCATTGTTTGGAACACAGATCCTACCATCAAACAGCAACGTGCCATCTGATGCCTGAGAAAACTCTGATTGACCGACCCTCCTCTGGAGGTCCATATCCATACCCTGAGCCTGTGCGATTCTGGCCCGCAGATCACAAGTGATCTCTAGCTTATGCAACATAATGCCATTATCTACCTCAGTAACGTTGAGATTAAGATCTCTGAACTTTTCATACAGACCATAAGTATGCATCATCACCTCTGCTATATCCAAGGACTTCCTGCTTAAGGCGTCAGCAACTACATTCGCCTTTCCCAGATGGTACTTTAGATAAAAATCAAAGTCTTTCAAATATTCCATCCACCTGCTCTGCCTCATGTTCAGTTTCCGTTGGTCAAACAAATACTTTAAGCTTTTATGGTCACTGAACAAGTCAAACTATGCACCATATAAATGATGTCTCCACACTTTCAATGCAAAGACTATGGCTGCTAACTCAAGATCATGAGTAGGGTAATTCTCCTCATGAGATTTAAGTTTTCGTGAAGCGTAGGCTATCACATTACCTTCCTGCATGAGCACACTACCAAGTCCTTTGGAGGACGCATCACAGAAAACAACATATCTCTTGCCGGGATCCGGTATCGCTAAAACTGGGGCCTTAGATAATTTCTTTCTCAAAGTTCTGAAGCTCTTCTCACACTCCTCGTTCCACACGAAGGGCACATCCTTCCTAGTGACACGTGTTAAAGGCAAAGCAATCTGAGAAAACCTCATAATAAATCTTCTATAGTAACCTGCTAAGCCCAAGAAACTTCTAACTTCAGCCACATTCTTAGGTCTGGCCTAATTAAGGACATCTTCAACTTTCGATGAGTCTACTGACACTCCTCCTTTAGAGATAACATGACCCAAAAACTTAATTTCAGACAACCAAAATTCACACTTACTGAATTTGGCATATAACTTGTTTCTCTCTGAGAATGTTCAAAACAATCTCCAGATGTTGGGCATGTTCCTGAGGGTCCCTTGAATAAATCAAGATATCATCAATAAAAATCACTACAGACTGATCCAGGTAAGGCTGAAAAATCTTCTTCATGTAATCCATGAACACTGCTGGGGAGTTTGTCACTCCAAAAGGCATAACCAGAAATTCAGAATGTCCATAACGTGTTCTGAACGCAGTCTTAGACACATATGATGATTTGATGCGAATCTGGTGATAACCGGATCTAAGGTCAATCTTAGAAAATATTGTTGCTCCCTTGAGCTGATCTAAAAGATCATCAATCCTTGGAAGAGGATACTTATTCTTAATAGTTACCTTGTTCAGCTGGCGGTAGTCTATGCACAATCTCATACTACCATCCTTCTTCTTAACTAACAAAATATGGTGCACCCCAAGGTGACACACTAGGCCTGATAAAATGTTTCTGAATCAAGTCCTCTAACTGGGACTTCAATTCCTTAAGCTCTGATGGTGACATTCTATATGGTGCCACAGACACTGGCTCCGCTCCTGGAATGAGATCAATAGAGAACTCAACTTCATGTTCTGGGGGTAAACTGGTTATCTCAGAAGGAAAAACATCTGGATACTCATTAACAACTGGAATGTCACTGGGACTCAGCTCTGAATCTGAAGTCACAGTAACCATTACATAAAAACCCCTATCCTGAGCACAAATAAACTAAATTAACTGGTGGGTACGATTAATCAATTCAGATAAAGCCACACCTTCAGTTGTATCACTTGTAGGCATAAAGATACTCTTTTTAGCACATCCTATATACACATGGTTAGCGGAGAGCCAATCCATTCCTAGAATCACAGTCAAGTTGTACCATGGGAAGACACACCAAATCTATATAGTGTGTCTTATTGGATACCTTGATAGGACAATTCTCACATAAATAACTTGCTATGACTCTGCCTTCTGTAGCGGTGGTTACCGTCATAGGAGGAATCAAAGGAGACATAGGTAACTGTAGTGTTTCTACACACTTATATGAAATAAAAGAACATGATGCACCGCAATCAAAAAGAACTTTAACTGGGTTCTGACCAAGATAACACATACCAACAATTAAATCCTCATTAGCCAGAGCTTTCTGACCATCTAAGGAATACACCCTGCCTTTACTGGTTATAGTTCCTTCATTTGTTCCCTTGCCTCGCCTATTGGGGCATTCTCGCAAAAAGTGTCCAGGTTGCTTGCACCCGTAACACACATTAGCACCCTCCATGCATTCTCCCTTATGAGTTCTCCCACATGCCTTACAAGTAGGATTAGACCGTGGAGAGTATGACTACTTTCCTCTCTGAGGGGAACCCTCTGGCTTCAGCTTATCATGGTACCTGTCTTGAAATTTGCCCTTCCTTTTCTCAAAATTTGCAGCTTTTTCTCTAGCGATCTTGGCAAAACCCGCTTCAGCAATCAAACTATCATGAACCAATTCATCATAACTTGTATTTCTCTGGAGGCTCACTGTGGTGTCAATTTCACCTCTTAAACCCCGTTTATACTGGTTCATTTTCCAGTTGTCATTTCCTGCATATTCGTTGTGAGTAGAATAATATGACAACTCTTCAAACTTCTTTGTGGACTCTATAACCGACATACCACCTTGTTTCAAATCAAGGAACTCCTGTTCTTTCTTCACTTTATATGACAATGGCAAAAACTTCTCTAGCATTGCTTCCTTGAAGTTTATCCAATTTACCTCTACATCATTTGCCATCATTATGCGCTGAGTGGATTCCCACCAGTCTTCTGCTGCGCCTCTGAACTGGTTAGTGGCATACAATACCTTATCAGCTTCAGTGCATTCAGCCATTCGGAAAATCTTCTCCATCTGTTTAATCCACCTCCTAGCTTCCTGAGGATTGCCCTCTCCATTAAACTCGGGAAGATGACTCATATTAAATTCCCTGGAAGACTGGATTTCCAACAACTGGAGGCGGTGAAGTCTGCTGATGGAAACCTTGCCCCTGATGCATCATTTCCATCCACTTGATGCTGACATTGGTTCTGCTGCTGCACTTGCTGTTGCATCATCTGTATCATCTGCTGATGCTGTAATGCATTCTGAGCCTGTTGATTTTGATACTGTTGTTGCAACGCTTGCTACTGTTGCATCATCTGAGCCCAGAAATTTACATTAGGATCTCCACCTGCTTCCTCATTAGCCTGATTTACTTTAAGCCTTCCTGGTCCTCTTCTTCTCCCAGACATCTTATCCTAGCTGTCATATACAAGTCAAAGTGATCAGTTTCAACCAGATATAACGTTTAGAATAATGTCCTGGATCCAAATGGTCCATATACTTGGATTGTAATTTTAATGACCCAAGGCACGATCTGAATCGACCTGCTCTGATACCAAATGTAACACCCATATAAAGATTGCGTAGGATCTTATACGAGTATTAAATTTTGTACTGGATGCATTAATTCACAATACAGAAAATTCAACTGATTATGACACATAACATAATGTATCAATACATCCAACTGGTAATACAAAACATCTCTGGTTAATACATCATAATACAACATCTGAATACACGATATCTAGAACAACTAGAAACCAGCACGATCAGTCCAAAGCCTTCTCTTTACCCTTGTTGTGTGCTACCTGTGAACCTGCATTAGAAGGAATGGGATGAGACATAATGTCTCAGTGAGCTCTACCCAACCTACTATTGGCAACCTCGGGGAACCTAGGGTCGCCAAGCCTTAACTGTTGGCAATCTTTGACCTATGATCGCCAAGCCTTAACTGTACCCATAGAGGGTTTATACCTGCCTGAGCCTGCTAACCTGTGTAGTCATGAAAACTGGACTACAAACTAATAACTTGGTGATCAAGGGGAAACCTAGGATCACCACCTGAAACTGCTACCTGATACCTGCCTAATAACTATTTCCTGCCTGATAACATAATAAAGTAATTTCCTGATATTATTATGTTAGATGTTAGCGTGTAACAAACATTATTATCTGAGTTGATTTTACGGAATGCCCCGAGTGGAGTAACCCCAGAGTACATTCCCCTGATAACCGGTGAAAATTTCTATCTGAGGCTAATCGCCGGACTCCTCCTGCCTGTGTGTGTGGTTATCCTCGCAGAAGATTCCTGCCCGTTCCAGCTGTACTAGAACCCCCTGTGGTCTCTACCTGACGAGAGCACAGAAGACACACGATTACCATAATCAAACTTATGTGTGGTTATCCTCGCGGAAGGTTCATGCCCATTCCAGCTGTACTGGAACCCCCTGTGGTCTCTACCTGACGAGAGCATAGAAGACACAAAGTTTAACCTGGTAATTAATTAATTAAGTTTTCCTGATATAGTATATTATCTTGATATTCCTGATAATTTCCTGAACTGATACGTGTACCCTCAGTGTCACTCTGACGTGAACAACTGAGGCACGTCCTGATGTACATATAAATGTACCTGAAACTGGGTAAACCTGGTACCTCTAACTACGGTACTCTATATCCTGCCTGGTTAAGGGTATCCTGAAACTATCCCTTAACTAACCTGATTTCCTGTGGATAAATTACCCATCACTCTGTATGATACATGCGTTTGTCCTAGATTAATCCTTGATAGTTCATGAGTATCTCTATCCCAAAGCATATCAAAGATCATTGGCATGGTACAATTGTTTGATAATAAAAAGACTGTTCTGGGCAACTTCGCTTTGCGACCCTCAACTTCACTTTGCGAGCACCTGAGTCTGATCATTCAGAGTCTGAACGTTCAGCATCTGACATTCCTGAGTCTGAAGCTTCGCAGATCGTCCAGAAACTTTGCTCTGCGAACTCAGCTTCTGATTACTTTGCAAAGCGAAGTCTAGGCGATGGCTGGGCGAAGTCGGTCAGAAGCACGTTCTGAGTCTGAACCTTCGCAGAGCTAAATCCTGGTCGCTCTGCGACTGTAGCAGAACACAAAATTCTGAAATCGTGTTTTAACTTCAAAATCTTGGTACCCAACTATCCAGTGACCTTTGAAACCTGCCAGGGACTCATTTTAAACTATAAAAACATACTGGGTTCAAGGATTAAACATGAATCAAGCTTATGTATCAAAAAGGGGAAAACTATCCTTTTTCCTAAAATCTTACAAATTGAATTGTAATCCTCACACAATATGACCCAGAAAGGATATTGCTACTCTAAGGAACTCACTTTATACTTGCTGATCTGCGACAGCTTCCTTGCTCCAAAACCCTAGCTTGGTCTTACTCTTTCTTTTAACTTTTCCTTAAGCTTCCTCTTGCTTCAAACTTTCTCAAGAGCTTGCTTAGTAGCAATACTTAAGAATTTAGGGAAGAAAATTGATGGATCAAAGCTGGTGGTGGTGCTGGCCTATTTCTTAGAGCGAGAGGGAGAGGTTCCTGTGTTTTAGAGAGATAAAGGTAATAGGAAAATGAATTAATTCTTGCCTTATTCCTATATAAAGCCTTGCCGTCTCAAATTACAACTTTGCCCCTAATCTCTCTTAATTCCTCTAATATAAGTAAAAGTTACATCTGAGCGGGATATTACAACACCGGATCGACTACCGGTCCGGTTTTAAAAACATTGCTTTGGACACACATAAAAATTAATTATATATGTGTCAATATAAATTTTATTTAGGCTTGTGTCAACTTAAGATTTGCTCTACCTAGAAACCCATAATAAAATGAATTAAATCAATGATTATTTGATCACTATTCAAAACTGGTAACAACAATTAAATAAAATTAAAATCCTCAAAATTCACAATTGTATGCTTGGTACAGATGGTTAGTGATATTTATTACTCGTTAAAGGTCGCTGGTTCGAATCTTTGTTGGTCCAATTTTGTTTTTTTTTGTCATTTTTTATTACTCATCTTCTTCGCCCGCGAGTTTAAAACGGGTTGTTTCGACCCGTTTCCGACCCGATCGGAGCTCGCTCGATTCACAATGAAATTCAACGATTTTTACGTAGTTTTGATCGGATTTGAAAGCCTTAATTTTTTTTAAGGTTCTTGCAAAACCAAACGTGTTAAAATCTTGATTTTTCACGGAAGTTACATCATTTCACACCATAATTTCGAGAAATAATTATTCACACAAGAGAAGTCTCACTCAAATTGTAAAACAAAAAATGGATTATGCGAAAAAACTGAATCTCGGAATGGAGGCATTTGGACGGCGGACGGCGGCAGCGAACTGAAGGGGGTGGAGTGAAGGGCGTTTGATTCTAAAAACTCTATATCTGTTGCAGGAAGAAGTTGTTTGCCTCACTTGCGGCGATGTAGGTTTTCCAAAGGTCAGAGTTTTTTGCAACAAGTGTCAGGATTGTGTGTGTTTTGAAATGGTGGAGGCATGTTTGACGGCGGAAACCTGCTGGACAGCGGTGACACGACGAGATAACGACGACGGAGTTTAGCATTTGGGCTGTGAAATGGAAAAAGGATATGACTCTATGTTATGTGTCTGAGATTGCTCTAACGGATGAGATTGGATCAAACTTATGGTATGTTAGTGATTGAGTGTGGAGAGGTGTTAGTGTTCCTTATATTTCATCTAGACCATAAGTCTAATCCAATGGTATTTTTTACACCCTCACGGATGAAGTACCTATTGGCACCCTCATGTTAGACGCCACCCTTCATTATAAAAGAAGGACTTGTAATCCTAGTGATCACCACCTCATATATGTGGTTATTATCAAATATTTTATTAAAAAAATGGTTGAATGTAACTATATTTGGGGTGTAAAAAATAAATTTTAATTTTTTATTTGTTATTTGTTATTGATTTAATTTAATTTACTTTAATTTTTTCCTCAAAAAAAATAAACATTCTTGTAAGCGAAATTGTTTAAGAGTTTTATTTATCAATATCTTCTATTTCTACTAAAAGAAGACTATTTTAAAATCTATGCCAAAGTTTTATTTTTTCCATTTTACTTCCTCTTGTTTCAATACTTTGTGCACAACATAACAAGAATAGAAGCACAAATTTCCAAATTAAAAGAAACTTCTTATAACCCCAGCATTTTAAGTAATTTAGGTTAAGAGAATGACTTTTCTACGCATGCAATTTTTATTTTTATAGTTCCTAATTCCCCCACATAAGAAAAAGTTAAACATGAATTATGTAAACATATAAATTCATCAACAGGACCGCAACTCAATTTTTTTTAGTATGTCATATAATAAAATCCAATTACTTCTTAAATTTGTTCATAGATGAAAACAAACTCCAATGTTTACAAGATATTTTATGGATAACCGACAACTCATCCATAATCACACCCATAATTTCTAATCTTATTCACATCCGTAATAATCAATATATAGTCTATCAATTTTTTTTTTTGAAGGAACTATATAGTCTATCAAATTTAGAAACCACCATTTACATATCGAATTTTCAACGAAAATTCGTAAATCATAATCAATATAACCATTATAGAAATTTTTCATAAATATTTTTCTGCAATATTTCACCAATAAAAATTTATTCGAAAATTTCTTGTACCTAGGGGTTGGAATAGGTTAGACTTTCCGACATAGGCCTACTAACTAGCATATTTAAAGCCTAGTTCGACCCAGCTCGTTTAATAAAAATGCTAAGCTCAAACTTTTTATAAAGTCTATTTAATTAAATAGGGTAGACTAATATTTACAAAAAAGCCTATTAGGCTTATCAGGCCAGAATATTAAGTTTTTTATATATAATATCTCTTCTATTATTAATATTTAGTAGCAGATATATTGATGTGATTAGAACTTCATAAAATTTTGTTATTTGGCAATAGTGTAAAATATGATTTTAAATAGGCTTTCAGACTTCACTGGGTCTTTAAAGAGGTCAGACCAGACATTAAAAATGAATTTATGACGGATAATTAACCAAACTCAGACCTATAATTTTTGAAGTAGGTAATACTTAAGCCTTACAAAGCTCTATCCAACCTAGCCCATTTTCACCCCTACTTGTTACCATAGACACAAAAATTATCGCATCCCTAGATTATTATGTTTATATCTTGAATAAATTACACTTTTCTCCCTTCAAAGATGCTTGAATTACACTCCCCTTTTATGTTAAAATATACACTTCTCTCTCCCTCTTATTCAAAACATATTAGAAAATATTTCACTCTCTTCCCCTAAGAGATGCTTGAATTACATTCTCATCCCCTCTTATGTTAAAATATACACTTTACTCTCTCAATAAATTTTTTTATTTCTAATAATATAGCAAAAAAATAATAATCTAACACACTTCGAAAAAAATAGTATTGCAGGTCTATTTTAATATGATCAAAATTTGAATACATATTTTTCGCTATTTTTTATTCACAATTTCATTAACATATAGTTTTAAACCCTGTTATAAAATATGAAACAACTCAAAATAAAATTAAAATATGCAAAAAATTACTAAAGATAATAAAATATGGTTATTTAAAAGTTAATTTTATACGCTAAATTATAAAATTTATAACAAAATATTTAAATTTAATTATCATTGACATTTAAATTATAAAGAAATGAATTTATTTTTCTTAAATGGTGGTTTAAAAGTTAGTATATATCATAAAAATATTTATTTATGTTAAAATAGATTAAAGTGTAGGGCATATTTAATTATTAAGGGAGGGGGTTGTAATTCAGACATCTTATAGGAGAGGGGAGTATAAATTTTACTTTTCAAAAGAAGGAAGTGTATATTTTAACATAAGAAGGGAGATGAAGTGTAATTCAAGCTAATGCAATCGGTTACATTCCATTAGAGCTAATTAATAACTCAATCAATAAATACTCATCCCTCAGTACCAAAATAAGTGTCTGCAGTTTTTTTATAAGCATATATGTATTATTTATATAACTTATTTTAATCATATTTTTTTTATTAATATATAAAAGCAAATACTAGTATATAAGCTGTTTAATTTGTTTCAATAAATATTTTTAAAATATCAACTTTTTTATAATTTTTGTTGTTGATATATAATTTCATATAATAATTGCTATGTGTAAATATTATCAACTGTATTTTTTTTGGGGACATAGTAAGTAGTATTACATCATAATTAAATGGCCATAAAACAAGACAATCAGCCGTCGGGTATTTTGCTAAAGTAATCTTAAGAATTGGTCAAATTATATGATTTTAAGAAGACAAACTATAGTAGGAGTAAAGTGACTTGATTGCCATTACATTACATCCACAAAGTCAAAGTCATCCACAAACCATGGGGTGTATTTCCTGGAAGGTAGTATCAAAAGATAAGATCTATTATTTGTAAATGAAAATCTGCATTCAGCTTCTCAGATTCAACTAGTGTGTTTGCAAATTGCAATGGAGAGTGAAACCAAACAAGTTAAGCACAAGAACAAGAATAAGGATGTCTTAGATATCCTCAATGAAACTCTAGCCATCTATTTCAAAAACATCAACTTCATCATCTTCACTTTCCTCACTTCTCTCCCTTTCTTTTTTCTCATGGTTTACTTTGAAACATTGTTCCAACAAACTCTAGTTCAAACTCCAAATATCATTTCATCTTTACCTTTCCAAGAAAAACATGATCAAATTTTTATCCTTTCCATGGATTCTGATGATGACTACTTAGTCTCACACATTGATGATGTCCCAAGTTTTAGCAAAGATTATTTACCTCTTTTGATTCAAATTGGATTTATTTACACTATCCCTCTTCATGTTCTAGAATTCTGTTCTAAAGTATTAACTATGGATTTAGCCTCAAAGCTTATAAATTCAGAAGAGAATAACACCAACATGAGTCTCAAACACATGTTTCAAAATTCAATTAATGTATCAATCATGAAAGGAACATTTATAACTTCTGTGTATACACTAGCTTTATCAAATTGTCTACTTATTGCATTTCCTTGGATAGTGAGTAATTGTTTCGGTTTGGCTAGTACTTTTTGGTGCTACATAATATTTGGAACAATTTGTTTTGTAGCTATTGGGAAATTGTTGATGGTGTATTTGGAATGGAGTGCTATTTGGAATATGAGTATAGTGATATCAGTGTTGGAGGCTATTTATGGAATTGGAGCTATGAGAGTTTCATATTACTTCAACAGTGGTAATCAGAAGAGAGGACTTGTTTTGATGTTTGTTTTCTTTGTTTTTGGAGGTTTTTTAAGGTTATTGTGTATCTACTTTGAATGCTATAAAGGAGGGAGTGGAATTTTTATACAAATTGGGATTCTTACTGTGGTGAATACACTGAAATGGGTGTCTTGTGTGATCTATTTCAATGATTGTAAAGAGAGGAAAATGGAGAAGAAAGTTGATGATGAGGAAATGGGCAAAGATAAGCTTGTAAGTAGTAATTCATGATAGACATAAGAGTGAGTGAATGATAGTGTTTTGATGTATGATTTAGTTTTAAGAGTTTTGAATAATGTACAAGACATGTTTGAGTTGCAAATGTTCTTACTTTCATTTCATTCCACAAAAGAATCAAGGGATTTCATAAAGTCTGAGATGTTAAATAGAGTATGAATTATGTACGCTGATCAAATCTATTTGTATCTGGCAGTTAATGTCATCTTTTGTTGATTATAATAATAAATTTAATAAAGCTAACATTGTTGTTTGAAACATGGATATGGAAAGTGGAAGCAAACAAGTAAAGCAAAATGTGATGAACAAATGCCAAAACTTTGAAGTTGTTAGGGTGAAAGCACACACCGTAACGATCTATGTCAAACACATCAACTACAGTACCTTAACCTTTATCATTTGTGTTATAGTTTGAAATTTTCCTTAAACTTAATGGGATTCGTTCCAAACATAACCCTAATTAATACTGCCCTCGTTTTTATTATAATAAAAAGTTCACTTTTTATGTTTATTCAATAAATGATATATCTAATCCATAATATTGACTAAATATTGAATACACTAATTTATTAAATGAATCTAAAAAATAAAATTTCTCTTATAATTGAGACAGAAGGAAATACCATTAATTTGCATTGAAATATAAAAAATCAATATTAAATACACTATACAAAAAAGTCAATTTAGCGATATCCTCACATAAACACATTAATTACACTATCAACTTTTCTTAATATATACTCCCTCCGTCTTTTTTTATAGGAATAGTTTACAAAAATCGCAGGTATTAAGAAAAATGTTTGAAGTAATAAATTTGTCAAAAATATATGTTACTATTACCAAATTACCCTTTGTAAATAGAGATATTTAATGTTAACTTTTCATATTTTAAGATATATTGATAATATGAATGAGGGGTATAATTGGAAAATGAGTGATAAATACATCTAGAAATTTGTAGATAGTCTTATATTTAGGGACAAAACTTTTTTGTAAAGTAGTCTTATAAAAGGGGACGAAGGGAGTATAAAACTTGTAATAGAGATTTATACTTAGGTACGAGGATGATTTTTCTTTTTGAAGGTCCGATAGAGTATGATATGAGGCGACAAAATAAGTTCTTATTAGATGGTAGAGTAAACTCATTTAAAATGTGTGTGCTCTAGCCACTAGACTACATGACAAAAAAAAAGAGTAAAACTCATTTATATTGATAGTGTATGTCATTTAATCCTACATATTAAAGAAGGAAAATATATATTCAAAATTCAAAAATAATACTCCATCCGTCCCTTTTTATAGGAATAGTTTACAAAAATCACGTGTATTAAGAAAGATTGTTGGAGTAATAAAGTTGTCTCAAATGTGTGTGACTATTACTAGATTACCCTTAATTAAATATGTATTTAATGTTAACTTTTTATATACCAAGACAAATTGATAGTATTAATAAGGAGTATATTTGGAAAAAGAGTAATCAATGCATCTAGGAATTTGTATAGATCTTATATTTAGAGACAAAACTTTTTTGTAAACTATTCATATAAATAGGGACGGAGGGAATAATACCTTAATTAATCTTAATCAAAGTTTTAAAAATTGAATTTAACACAAACGAAAATATTAGGCTTAATTACATATTTGGTCCCCTAAATAATTTTTAGGTTTCGTTTTGGTCCTTTAATTAATAAATGTTACATTTTGGTCCCTCAAATATGTTTCCGTCAGTCAAATTGGTCCTTGTCTGTTAATTTTAACCCAAAATGTATAAGGTGAATCAATATATTAGGTGGTCCACTGTAGACGTTATTAATTTATTTAATTTTAGCCCCTTGATCAATTTAAAACAAAATAGACCTTTAGATCATGAAAGACCGTTAAATCTAATAATGAACCACCTACGCATGATTTTAGTTTCCTTTTCTTCATCTTCTTCCTTCTATTTTTTCTCCAGCTTCATCATTTTCATGCCTCTTCAACACATTCAAATCCAGAAAGAAAAAAAAAATCACCCAGAAAATGAAAACAATTATATCAATCCTTCATCTTCTTCGTACATTTATGAAAGAAAAAAAAGGTAGAACATACTAAATTCAGAGAAATCAAATCCCGAAAAGGTAAAACTCAAAGAAATCGAAATCCAAAATCCTTCATCCTCTCAGAATTTAAATCACAAACTCGAAAGAAAAAAAACAAGATCCAAAATCGAAATCCAAAAAAAGAAAATCTCATATCCAAATCTCGAAGTTGCTATAGCAGAAAAAATTGATGAAAAAGACATTCAATAGATGAAGATGAAGAGCCAACTCTGAATTTGGAGGGTGTATGTTCCATATGCAAACTTGCTTGAACACATCATGTGTTTCTAAATAAATAAAAAAAGCACGACTGCTGTATTCACTAAAAACAGAGAGAGACGACAAACACAAACTCTATTGTGTTGTTGATTCGATCGTAGCTACAAACAATAACATTCAAACTTTCTTAATTTTCAACACACACATTTTTTTCTTTTCATTTCCTTTTGGATTCGCTTGTTTTTAATTTTATTGTAATTTTTTCATATTTAGTTTTTTTGTTTGAATTTGAGGTTGTGATTTCTACACAATCGTCTAGATTATTATTATTATTATTTCCAATTATTGGTGTATTTTTGTTTCTGAAGAAGAATGGATCGAAGTGGAAGTTGAAGTTGGAAGAAGGTTTCTCAATGTGAAGGTTTAAATTGGATGGTTTGATTTTTTATTTATTTTTTGGTGAATGTGGATGAAGATGATGAAGATGGAGAAGAAATAGAAGGAAGAAGATGAAGAAAAAGAAAGTAAAATCATGTGTTAGTGGTTCATTATCAGATTTAATGGTCTCTCGTGATCCATGTTTCTATTTTGTTTCAAAATGATCTAAGAGGTAAAATTAAATTAATTAATAAAGTCTACCATGCTGATTTACCTTACACATTTTGGGTTAATATTAATAGAAAGGGACTAAATTGGCTGACGGAAGCATATTTGAGGGACCAAAATGTAACTTTTATTAATTAAGGGACTAAAACCGAAACCTGAAAATTATTTAGGGGACCAAATATGTAATTTAGCCAAAATATTAATTATAATTTTTTTTAAAAAAAATACACATAAGTAGTAACATTATCCAATAGGTGATTATTGGCACGATTTTGAACAAGTTAGGAGAGGGAAATGACAATGGAGAGCCACACAAAATCGAGAGTGATCATGAATAAATAAAGTGTTGAAGATGAATGGTTAATAACGAACATGGCAATGGCCTTTACTCTCACTCCAACTCCCTCCACCGCCATCACCACTTCCTGTTCCTATCTTTCTCACACCAACCGAGTTTTTCGACATCATAAATTTCCAACAACTAAGTTACATTCTTTCAACAATAATAACTGTAATAACCACCGTGTCTTGTTCAAAGTCTCAGCTTCATCTTCATCTTCATCTTCGTTTCAAGCTCTTATATTTGACTGTGACGGTGTCATCTTGGAATCTGAGCACTTACATCGTCAGGCTTATAACGATGCATTTCTTCACTTCAATGTTCGTTCTCCATCTTCTTCTTCTCAACCACTCAACTGGGATATAGAATTCTATGATCAACTTCAGAACCAAATTGGTGGTGGCAAACCCAAAATGCGATGGTTCCACAAATTTCTTTCTTTTATTCTTGAAACTTTGCTTCTTAGTATTATGTTATGTTTGTGTTTGTGATTGTGATTGTGATTGTGATTGTGATTGTGATTGTGATTGTGATTTTTTTTTTTTTTTTTGAGAATTTTCAGGTACTTTAAGGAACATGGGTGGCCTTCATCAACGTTATTCGAAACTCCTCCAACTAGTGATGAAGAACGAGCCAAGTTGATTGACACTCTTCAGGTTTTTATGCTTTTCTTAATCTTACTTTCATTTCTATATATTTATAATGACTAGGTCACTATACACTCACAAAGTGGACACGACACTGACACGACCAGACATTGACATGTGTTTGACATCAGACATGGCTTCAATCTGAAGTGTTAGTGCTACATACCTTGCAAGCTACTATCGGAACAGATATTGTGTAGTAATTTAATAATTAGGAGTTAGGAGCTTCACTATTTAGTAACCATGTTTCCCATTGTTCATAGGATGAGATTTGGATTAGAAATTATGCAGGTCATTTCATAGACTAAACTTGCTTGTCCTGGTTACTATTTATTTAGAGGGGAAAACTTGGACATGAAATTGTTCTGCTCCTTTAGAATGAAACTGACATTCATTACGATTATAGTTTCCTTGTTTGGCTATTTAATTTGCAAATTCAAGATTACAAAATTCTGTGAACTAGAGGTGTTTCTTGATCCTTTTTCAACTTATTTTGATTGAGTAAATCGAGTTTTTGTGCATATCTAAGTATCAAACTTGTATGCTTATGATGACCCTGTCAATTGTTGCCTCACTTAGAGTATGGTGTCACATTGAAGAATGAATTTGAGATTTAAGTCAAATGGTAGCTGCATTGGATTTTAGAAAGAAAGAAATAGTATTATACTACTCATGAGTTCTATGTCCCACATTGGTTAGATGAAATAACCAGTACTGAAGCTTCTGATATAAAACAAGAGTCCATTCTCTTAGCAAATCATACCTTTCTCGCCCTTTTGGCTAAGATCAAGTGTAGTATCTGTTCTTATCAGTTTAATATCTGATATGTGGGCCAATGGTCCACACGATATTAAATTTATTTTTTGAGGGGGAGAGTCCACCACAATAGCTTGCTATTGGGTCTCTCATGTGTCGCTTTTGTGCTGCAGTATTGCAATTGTCTGGCGCACCCCACCAATAAAGTCTGAATTTTTGTTTTTTTTAAGTATTTATTTTGATTAGTATTAATTATGTGGGTTTTTAACCAGTATCATAAGTTCTGTAAATGAAAAATTTAGAAGCTGGGACGAGATTATTTGGATTGCATGGAAATTTTGAACTTGGGACTCTTGTATTGTAGTGTTACTTCTAAAAAGCTGGACTTGGCTCTTTGCTCTTAAATAACTGTAAACCTGGTTAGGAATTGTAAACCTACTTTCACACTCAAATGAACCATCTATTTTCATGAACATGTCTTCAAGAATTTATCCAAGACCAACAATTTGAATCCCATCATTTTAATACGTTTCTTAAATATATTAAATATTTATTTCACTCTCCAAGAAATATATCAAGTAAATCTACATGAGAAAGAAGTCTTGATTTGTTGTTTGATATAGTAGTCTGCTTAAGCATATGAAATTTCAGATTACAAATATTCATTTTGTTCTTTATCTCTCTAAATTGAATTTAATCATGTTAAGATATGGATCTAGTTGATTCCATACGACATGAAGGATACAACTAAGTGATTCTCGAGTCAAAGTTATTTTGAGTGAGGAAATCAAGTTTATGCACCTATGAAAGTTCAAACACTTGTATGCTTTTGTTGCATGCATAAGTCGCTTATTTTGGTTTCTTAAACAATGAAGACCCTGTCAATTGTTGCCTCACTTAGAGTATGGTGTAATTTCATTGGTCATGTAGGATTGGAAGACAGAGAGATACAAAGATATAATCAAGTCTGGCTCTGTACGTATATTTCCTCTACTAATATTCCACATTCCTGGATTGTGAAGGTGGTATTTTTGTTTATAAGCTACCATAAATTAATTAAATTACCTTAACATTTTGGCACAGGTAAAACCTAGACCAGGAGTTTTGAAATTGATGGATGAAGCCAGAGATGCCGTACGATAACCTTATTTACCGGTTATATACTTTTGTAATGTTTTGATCTATAGTTTTTTGTTTTGTTGCACGAAGTATAACCTTGTTTACCATTATACTTGAATGGTTTGGTTCGGATCTTGGAATCAATATCAATATTAAGATATATTATCATAAGGTTGTAATTTTTTGCTCAATTGTTGATGCAGGGGAAAAAGCTAGCTGTTTGCTCTGCAGCAACTAAAAGTTCAGTTATTCTTTGTCTTGAAAACCTCATTGGAATTGTAAGCCTACTTTAATACTTGATCTCTCTATTGGGAGTATGAGTTTTCTTTATGAATTTGCATTCAAGCAGCTTATTTTTTCTGCTGTAGGATCGCTTTCAAAGCCTTGATTGCTTTCTTGCTGGTATATGCACATTACTTTAACCTTGAAACATATATGTTTCCTGCTCATGAGTTTAGGACCAAGTTTAACCTTATCTATCAATTTTATTTAAACTTTAAGGTGATGATGTGAAGGAAAAGAAGCCCGACCCGTCAATATATGTGACTGCTTCCCAGGTTTTAATATGACAATACCATCAAGAACTTTGAAAAGTGAAATTCTGAGGGTCGTTTCTGTGTGCCAAATTACCAAGTATAATTTATATATTGTGCATTGCAGAAGCTGGGTGTATCAGAGAAAAATTGCTTGGTGGTAGAGGATAGTGTTATTGGTTTACAGGTAAATTTTCTCATAGTATGAATACTCAACATATGTGCTCAATTAATCTCTTTATATGTTGTGAAAAAGGAAAGTAGGAATAAGCTTACTATCTTAGCTTGTGTTAGAAAGTTAGAGGGCAAGGAAAACTCTTGATTTGTTGTTTGATATAGTAGTTGGCTTAAATAAATGAAATTTCTATTCACAAATCTTTATTTGGTTCCTTATCTACCCAAATTGCATTTAATCATGTTTAGAATACTGTAATCCTGACTTTGTTAACTGTGGTTAAGCGCATTCATCATCCAAGGCTTGAAGTGTGAATCGTTAGACTTGGATGGTTGCTGCATTGGACTTTAGAAAGAAATAAGGCTTAATTGCATGTTTGATCCCTTATGTTTATTTTAGGTTTCAATTTGGTCCCTTATGTTTTAAAAGTTTTAAGTTGGTCCCTTACGTTTTAAAGGTTTCAAATTGGTCTAAAACGTTAGTTTAGTCATGTTGGAATAAGTTAGTCCCTTCCGCGACATGATTTTGAGTTTAATAAAACAAAAAAGTTAAAAAAAATGTTTTAAAACTGATTTTCTAAATAAGTTAAATTTCATCACCCATACTATCAACTCGAATCTTTAAACGGTCAAGTGACATAAGGGACTAACTTATTCCAATGTGAGTAACGTATTGACCAACTTGAAACTTTTAAAACATAAGGGACCAACTTGAAATTTTTAAAACATAAGAGACCGACTTGAAACCTAAAATAAACATAATGGACCAAACATGCAATTAAGCCAAGAAAGAAATAAGAAATGTTATGCTACTCATGAGTTTTATGTCCCACATTGGTTAGAAGAAATAACAAGTGCTGAGGCTTTGCTATAAAATAAGAGTTCATTTAATTAACAATTCATACCTTTCTCGGCCTTTTGGCTAAGATCAAGTGTAGTATCTGTTCTTATCAGTTTAATATCTGATATGTGGGCCAATGGCTCACACAATATTAAATTTATTTCTTGAGGGGGAGAGTCCACCACAGTAGCTTGCTATTGGGTCTCTCAAGCGTTGCCTTTGCGTTGCACTATAACAATGGCCTGGCGCACCCCACCATTGAAGTCTTAAGTTTTGTTTAATTCTTTTAATAAATAGTTTTTTTTTCACCTTATTATCTTGCTAACTGCATTTAATCATCTTATGTGACCAAAATATGTTCTCAAACTATCAACTAAACTAATAAATTACTACAGGCAGCAACACAAGCAGGGATGTCTTGTGTGGTTACCTACACATCTTCCACCGCTGAGCAGGTGAGGACTCTGAAATGAATTTAACCAGAAAATACTACGATTTGATATTGAAATTCGGGTAGAAAAACTGGCTGCATGATGACATAACTGGTTTTGTCTTTGATCTAATGTAGGATTTCAAAGAAGCCATAGCAATCTACCCTGACTTGAGTAACGTAAGGTATAATCATAACGCATTGCTGAAAACTGTTTCTTTTAGGTGTTCTCAAGTCAAACACAGCTACTAAAATTTTGTGAACAATTATGCAGCTTGAAAGATTTGGAGTTGCTACTTCAGGATATTGTAGCTGCTAAATAGGATAATTGTTTATGACTTGGAAATGTTATTATTATAAGTTGCCTTGAATTGGTTGCTGTGAGTAAAGCGGGTCGAAAGTTTGAGGTTTCTCACAAGTCTAAGATCCTTTGTTTTTCTTTTCTTCTTTCTTTTACATGTTTTTATGTGGATTCAGTTCATTGCAAAATGTAATAAAGGTCAATCCATTGTTTGTATTTTGAATGTCTCTCATAGATTTACTTTCATAGTTCATCAAGTTCAGTGCATGAAAGTTGAGATGTTTTTATTTTTAAAATTTTCAAATAATTAATTTCTTTCCTCCTTAAGATTCTTAAGAATGAACATAATCAGCAATGAACTTTATATTTCTTCACTCAAATCATCTATTGAAATATCTTGAGGCCTATTTAAGCCGTAAAATACATATTTAGAGGCTATTAACTGATTTAATATATACCTAAGAACCTCAAATTACATTTTCATCAATGAAAACTAACAAGACTAATTGTATATCATTCAAAGGGCTAATTTAATTATTTACTCATCATTTACATGTTTTCAGGATAATTTCCAGTGTGGAACAATATAAATAAAAACATTTTTAATCCAAATTCATTGAATTTACCAAATCTATGTCATCGTGATTTAACATGTAGTAAGTAGAGGTGAAAACATTACGGACAAATATTAGTTTTGTAAGAAAAGCTGCTAATAAAAGTTCCAACTCTGGTTGTGGTGCTGGTTGAGGCAGAGGAGATGGTGGTGTCATGTCCTTCGGAGGTTGTGGCCGCGGTAAATAAGCATTGTACTCACTGCAATAAACTGGTTCAACCAATGATGTTTGTTTCACGAAGCATGGCTGTCCACCTCATTGCCAAAAGACCAATAATGGTTCTGCCGACAATTGTACAACTAGTACCACTGAAAATGAAGATGGTAAATCTAGTGCGGCTGAGGGATCTATTGGAGATGGCAACAGTTCAGGATTTACACCAGAACAACAAAATGATTTTTTGACTCTTGCAAGGTTCTCCATTGCTCCATCTCATAATATCAACCATCTAACCAATTCTTCTTTGAATTCAGGTACTTGCTTCTTGAATAAAATTTCAAATATTAGTAATTCTAATTCTTGGCTTCTAGACACAGGAGCTATTGATCATGTTTGTTTTTCTGCTTCTTTATCATCATACCTTCACTTGTTAATGTTTAATAATTATTACTTTTGTTTACCAACTTAATAATAATTACTTAGCATTTAGTAATTTAATACTTGGGAAGCTTCGCTATTTTTTTTTTTTGGCGTTAACCCTCCGGTTCCCAGGGGAAAGGGGCCCCTAGTAATCCGGAGTTCGGCCATGAGATAAGGATAGCCTTGCCAAGAATTGTTCCACCAGGAATCGAACTCGGGTTCTCCCGGACGATTCTTCCTTGGTGAAGCTCATTTACCACTTGAGCTCAATTGCTTGGTTCGAGCTTCACTATTTAGTTACCATGTTTCCCATTGTTCACAGAATGGGTTGGAAAATATGCATACAGGTCATTTAATCTACTAAACTTGTCCCTGATACTATTTATTTAGAAGGGAAAATTGGACTTGATTTTTTTTTGTCCGTTTCAGTCATAACAGTAGGAATGAAACCGTTCATTCATTATGATTGTAGTTTCCTTGTTTGGCTATTCAATTTGCGAATTCGAGACTAAAACAAACTGTGATCTAGAGACGTTTCTTGATCATTTTTCAACTTATTTTGAGTGAGTAAATCAATTTCAGCACCTATGAAAGTTCCAACACTTGTATGCTTATGTTGACCCTGTCGATTGTTGCCTCACTTAGACTATGGTGTCACATTGAAGAGTGAATTGTTAGACATAAATGGTTGCTGCATTGGACTTTAGAAAGAAAGAAATAGCATAATACTCATGAGTTCTATGTCCCACATTGGTTAGATGAAATAGCAAGTACTGAGGCTTGAGATATAAAACAAGAGTTCATTCTCATAACAAATCATACCTTTCTCGGCCTTTTGGCTAAGATCAAGTGTAGTATCTGTTCTTATCAGTTTAATATCTGATATGTGGGCCAATGGTCCACACGATATTAAATTTATTTTTTGAGGGTGAGAGTCCACCACAATAGCTTGCTATTGTGTCTCTCAAGTGTCGCCTTTGCGTTGCACTATTGCATTGGCCTGGCGCACCCCACCAATAAAGTCTTAATTGTTTTTGTTTGTCTTTTCATGGATAAGTACTTTTTTTGGTTTTAACTAATGATGTGGTTTTTTAACTAGTATCTCAAGTAGTTTAATAATGTAAAATTTCGGAAGCTGGGACTACAATGATTATTTGGATTGCATGATAGTTTTGGACTTGGGACTCTTGTAGTGTTACTTACTAAGCTGAACTTGGCTTTTTTGTTTTGGAGGAACTGTAATCCTGGTCAGGAATTGTATACCTACTTTCACACTAAATTTAAGCATTTATTTCCGCAAACGTGTCTTCAAGAATTTATACAAGACCCACAATCTGAGTCCCATCTTTTTAACATATTTATATTAATTTCACTCTCCAAGAAATATATCAAGTGAATTTATATGAGAAGTCTTGATTTGTTGTTTGATAAAGTAGTTTGATAAAGTGGTGTTGATTGTTGAATGGCCTTTGAGTGGAGGACCTTCATCAGCAGCCTTCTTCTTGGAAGGCGGGCGTGGTACTTGAAAAGACATTCCAACGTTCAAGTCAGTAAGCGCCAGTGGATCTATTTAGGGTAAAATGTGTGCATAAGGCAATGCCCCTGAGTTAGTATTTATAGTGTAGGTTTAGGGTTTTGGTCCTTGGAGGACAGCTATAAGCAGATCGTGAGAGTACGCCTTGGATCCGGCCTGGACGGCCCAGATGGCTCCAAGAGGTCATTATTCCAGTGCAGTCGAGGGACATGTCCATCTCAGGGTCCTTCATGACCTATGAGACTGTCTTTGGTTTGGGTCTTGACCCAGACCAGAACACAAATCTTCATTTTGTTCGTTATCTCGCTAAATTGCATCTAATAATGTTATGATATGGATCTAGTTGATTCCATATGACAGAAGGGTCTAACTACGTGATTGCTTTAGTCAGTTATTTTGAGTGAGGAAACCAAGTTTATGCACCCATGAAAGCATAACTGACTTATTATGCTTTTTAAACAATGACAATTCTGTCAATTGTTGCATCACTTAGAGTAAGGTGTCATTTCATTTTTCATGTAGGATTGGAAGACAGAGATACAAAAATATAATCGAGATCTAGCTCTGTAAGTATATTTCTACATAATGTTCCACATTCCTGTACTGTGAAGGTGGTATTTTTGTTGTGAATCTATCTTTTAAGTTAAATTACCTGTACATTTTGGCATAGGTAAAACCTAGACCAATAATAGTTTTTAGATTGATGGATGAGGCCAGAGATGACGTACGATATCATTGTTTACCAGTTATATATATTTTTCTACTGTTGTGATCCCTAATCAGTGTTTCATTGCACAAAGTTTAATTTTTTTTACTGTTAGAGTGGCTGCAATATGAGCTAATCTGATTATTGTTCCAACTCTCCAACTCACCATTCTATGATCTATCTGCTTATAAGTTTGTCATCGTTTCTGTGCAGGGTAAAAAGCTAGCTGTTTGCTTTGCACCAACTAAAAGTTTGGTTATTCTTTGTCTTGAAAACCTTATTTGATTCATAAGCCCATTTTCGTATACGTTCTCACTATTGGGAGTAAGATTTTTTTGTTAATTAGAGTTCAACCGTCTGATTTTTTCTGTTGTAGGAGCATTTTCAAAGCCTTGATTGCTTCCTTGCTGGTATATTCATTCACACCATATTGTTTATATAACATTGAAACATATGTTTCTGCTTAAGAATTTTGGACCAAAACTTATTCCATGTTGCCATGCCTATTGAGACTGAGGCATCTAAGCTCAAAGTTAATACATAGTGTAAGACAAATAAAATTCAGTTGGTGTGAGTTAGAGAGGGTTTCCTTGTTGATTTACTAAACTCTATTCAATTTTATAGATTGTTGTCATCTAGCAATACTTTGCATACTCAATTTTAAACTTACCTATCCATTTAATTTAAACTTTCATGTGATGGTGTTAAGGTAAATAACCCCGACCTGTCAATATATTAGACAGCTTCTTAGGTTTCAATAAGAAAATAATACCATCAAGAATTTAGAAAGTTGAAACTGTGAGGTTTCTTATTTGTGCCAATAGTATAATTTATATATTGTGCATTGCAGAAACCTGGGTGTTTCAGAGAAAAACTGATTGGTGGTAGAGGATAGTGTTATTGGTTTACCAGTAGATTTTCTCGTGTTATCAATATTCTACTTGCTCAATCAATCTCTTTATATGTTGTGCAAAAAGGAAAATAAAAACAAAACTAAATATCTTAGCTTGTGTTTGAATGTTAGAGGGCAAGGAAAATTGTTGATTTGTTGTTCAATATAGTAGCTGGTTTAATTTATTTTTATTTTTATTGAAAAGGCAAAAGAAGATTCTATTAGATATAAGAAAGCACAAGGTGTGCATAGCAGTACAACAAAACAAGCAGTAGCTACCAAGTTGCATTTAATCATGTTAAGAATACTGTTACCCTGGCTTGACTTTGTTAACTGTGGTTAAATGCATTCTTTATCCAAGGTTTGAAGAGGGAATTGTTAGACTTGGATGATTGCTGCGTTGGACTTTAGAAAGAAAGAAATAGCTTAGTACTCATGAGTTCTATGTCCCACATTGGTTAGAAGAATAACAAGTACTGAGGCTTTTGATATAAAAGAAGAGTCCATTCCCTTAACGAATTATACCTTTCTCGGCCTTTTGGCTAAGATCAAGTGTAGTATCTGTTCTTATCAGTTTAATATCTGATATGTGGGCCAATGGTCCACACGATATTAAATTTATTTCTTGAGGGGGAGAGTCCACCACAATAGCTTGCTATTGGGTACTCTCAAGTGTCGCCTTTGCGTTGCACTACTGCATTGGCTTGGTGCACCCCACCATTTAAGTATTAAGTTTTATTGTTTTCTTTTCATAAGTGCTTATCTATTAAGTACTTATTAGAACTTTTGTTGGATTTTTAACCCGCAATATCTTAAGTTCTGTTGGTGGATAATTTCTGAAGCAGAAACAACAAGGATTATTTAGATATGAATGGTAGTTTCAGAAGCTAGCACCCCACCAAGAAATCTTAAATTGTTTTCTTTTCTTGGATACCTTTGTAAGAGTTCTTTGAGCCCAAAGGTCTCTTCTGGCCTTGGACTAGGGCTCCCCTCACCCTAAAGACAAGTTAATTAAAAAATAAATAAAGCTGTGTTAATGGAAAATTTCAGATGATGGAGTTACAGTTATTATTCGGATTGAATGGTAGTTTTGGATTTGGTATTCTGTTTTTGAGTATTTTTAATCCTGCAAGGAATCGTAAGCATAATTTCACACTCAAATAAAGTATTTATTTTCACAAACATGTCTTCAATAACCTATCCAAGGCCCACAGGTTGAGTCCCATCTTTTTAATATATTTCTTTTAACTATAAATATTTATTTCACTATCCAAGAAATAGTTGTTTGATTAGTTAAGCATATGAGATTTCAGATTATAAATCAGCATTTTGTTCCTTACCTCGCTAAATATGGATCTAGTTGATTCCATATGACATGAAGGATCTAACTAAGTGATTGTGTATCACCATAAGAAATAAATCCTACAGGTCTAGGGAGACCCTCCGTGCCCACCACGAGGGTGAAGTCCCCCCAAGCAGGCCTACCACGTGGATTGGAGAACAGAGAGATACAAAGATATAATCAAGTCTGGCTCTACAAGTATATTTTATGGCTATTGAAACAATAATCGTTTTTTTTTTTTTTTAACTGGCAATATATTGCATACACAAATTTAAACTTATATATCCATTTTATTTAAACCTTCCTGTGATGATGTGAAGGAAAAGAAGCTGGAACCATCAATATATTTGACAGCTTCCAAGGTCTTAATATCACAATTCCATCAAGAACTTAGAAATGTTAAATTCCAAGGTTTCTGTTTTGTGCCAAGTGCCAACAGACCATGTATAATTTGTATGTTGTGTGCATTGCAGAAAACTGGGTGTATCAGAGAAAAAAAATGCTTGGCAGTAGACAATATGTTATTCGTTTACAGGTAGGTCTTCACATGTTATCAATACTTCTTTATATGTTCCGCAAAAGGAAAATAAAAACAAAACAAACTATCTTAGCTTGTGTTAGAAAGTTAGAGGGCAATGTAATGTTTATTTTTGTTGTTTCATATAGTAGTTGACTTGATTAAATGAAATTACAATTTACAAATCTTAATTATGTTCCTCATCTCTCCAAATGTGTAACCTGTGGTTAAACTAATTCATCATCCAAGGTTAGAAGAGAGGATTGTTAGATTGGATGGTTATGAAATTGGACTTTTGAAAGAAAGAAACATTATACTCTTCATGAGTTCTATGTCCCACATTGGTTAGATGAAATAACAAGTACTAAGGCTTGTGATATAAAACAAGAGTCCGTCCTCTTAGCAAATCATACCTTTCTCGGCCTTTTGGCTAAGATCAAGTGTAGTATCTGTTCTTATCAGTTTAATATCTGATATGTGGACCAATGGTCCACACGATATTAAATTTATTTTTTAAGGGGGAGAGTCCACCACAATAGCTTGCTATTGGGTCTCTCAAGTGTCGTCTTTGTGTTGCACTATTGCATTGGCCTGGCACACCCCACCAAAAAGTTTAAGTTTTTTTTTACTTTTCATGGATTGGTCTGGCACACACCACCAATAAGTGCTTCTTTTGATGAGTTACATATGTTACTTGTGTTGGGTTTTATGGAGTATTTCGGATGAAGCCGGTAGTACAATGATTATTTGGGGTTGTGAAGTTGTATTTGTAATTTTGCACGGACAAGTACTTATTTGGATTTTGCCAAAAAAAAGGTATTGTGCTAATGGAAAATTTGACAAGCTGGTGGTAATTTTTTACTTGGGACTCTTGTAGTGTTACATCTAAAAAGATGAGCTTGGCATTTTGTTTGAGTTTTGTAATCCTGATTAGGAATTGTAACCTTATTTTTGAATGAAGCATTTATTTTTGTAAACATGGTTTCAAGAATTTATCCTTAGAATGGATTGCTACCTATGACTAGATCTCGGATAAATGGAAATTTTATTGATAAGACCTTTACCATTGTAGTCAATATCTTATTACGAATAATTTCGACAACTTCCGGAGAAAAAGAGGCATTCACTTATTACAGAGATGGTGTGATTTGTTTTTTTTTTTTTACCGATCTCAGTCTTAGAAGAAAGATACATTCTTCGAAGAGAAAAAAATTTTGAAAAAAAAAAACTACGTTTGCTGAAGGTGAAGTTTGAAAATAAAACAATAAGAAAAATAACTTGAGTCCCATCTTTTGTTTAGTAACAAAAAAAAACAATTTGATCCCATCTTTTGAATATTTTTCTTAAATATATAAAATATTTATATTTATTTCACTGTCCAAGAAATATATCCGGTGAATTCATATAACAAGTCTCGATTTTTTGTTTGATATAGTATTTTGATCAAACATATGAAATTTTAGACTACAAAGCTTCAATTTGTCCCTTATCTTGCATTGCATTTAATCATGTTATGATATGGATCTAGTTGATTCCATTTGACATGATGGATAGTGATTGCTTGATGGACAAACTTTTTTATCTATAAGTTGTTGACTCCAACCAATACAAAATCTATTTGCTGGGATTTAAAGGTGGCATCAAATGTTTTATTACTTTTGAACAAACGTTTACCGTCAATTGGGGTGGTGGCGCAGTTGGCTAGCGCGTAGGTCTCATAGCTACAGAGTGATCCTGAGGTCGAGAGTTCGAGCCTCTCTCACCCCATAAAATTTATATTTTTGGACTATCTGTTTAATATTTTATTTCAAAAATAAAGAATAAGATTTTGCAAATTTTTGCTGCCACTTCCCTCAAAAAAAAAAAAAAGATTTTGCTGCCACTTAAACAACACGTATAACATACAAATAAATAACCTGGCACGAATGATAAACTCACCCCATAAAATTTATATTTTTGGACTATCTGTTTAATATTTTATTTCAAAAATAAAGAATAAGATTTTGCATTTTTGCTGCCACTTCCCTCAAAAAAAAAAAAAGATTTTGCTGCCACTTAAACAACACGTATAACATACAAATAAATAACCTGGCACGAATGATAAATTTGCAATATGGTCCCATGGTTCATCTAATAAAGATATCACAAAAATGTTAAATTTTGAAGGATGAAAATTAAGAGAGAATATTTTGGTGTTAGACTCAATAATCCCATAAGGAATCATAAAATAAGAAATACAGTGGATTTTTATTTTTAAAATTAATGATAAAGATAGGGAAGTTACTTATTTGTAAAGTGGTACTCAATGAATGGGTAGTGATAATTATGGATTCTGCAATTCTTTTGAGGCAAAAACTTCATTTTCAAAGAAAAATAAAATGTTTTAGCTATTAATTAAAAAATAATATATGTTTTTTGAGTCTAACACCAAGAAGGGTAAAAGAGTTAAATAATACTAGAGTTAGTTGCTAAAAATGATAAAATATAGCGTAAAAGAAGGGTAAAAGAAAAAATACAGTAAATTTCGAAGGAAACACCTTAAAGGAAAATTCAAAGTTAGGTGAATCATGACCATAAACATTTTATAGGGCTAATTTGGTTCATCAAATTTTTTCGATCAAATTTGGTTCATCAAATCAAATACCTAGTAACTAAAGGTGTCAACACATAATAGGTTCATGACCCCCTCATAGAAGGAACATGTGGGACCAGAATGTTTTCTTAAAAATCACTTCCAAGAGGTGAATTTAACAATATCCACCAACTGGAACACATATGTCTCCTTCCCCAAAAAGATGTGAATGTTTCGGGAATTCTCCACGCACAACCAATCACATGATTGCTTGTTTGGAACTACGGCCAAGTTTATATTTTCCTATTTTGAGGCAATTTTTGCAGTGAAAAATAGAAGTTATAAAGTGTGGTTTCTCATTCAACACGTGTCTACACTAAATGAGACTTTGTTTCTTTTGTTTTAGGAAAATAATTAGGTATTGCTTAGTTTTCATCCGGTTTTGAAAGTGAATTTCTGTGAACTGCCAAAATCTTATAAGTTAATGGTTGCAAAAAAAATGGTAAAACCACAATCTTTAGAAAAACTTGCGCGAATAACATGATGAACTGTGCCTAGGGCACATTATGTAAGTATTGCCCTTTGTTTTGTTGGTTTTAATTCAAGTTAGATTGGTTTTAATCTTAGTTAGTTGAGATTAAAACATGATTAGTTAGTTTGTTACAAGTTTGTTATGTTTAGTTTGTTTTTAGCAAAGGTAGTTAGGGCTTGTTAGTTTACTTGTAACGCAAGCCAAGTGAATAAAGCTTTATATAAGCATGTGTAATGGATTGTTCACTACTAATGAATACACAACATTACAGCAAATCAATCTCCTTCTTCTCTCTCGTATTCTCTTTAAATTTCAAACCCTAGATTCATAAGAACCCTAACTTGCATTGCAAGAATTGGGTTATTGCGCTATCAAATTGGTATCAGAGCCTTTGGTTCTGATCTAAGGGAGCAAGAAAACTTCAATCACACAATTATCAAGGTGCAGAAACGTTGTAGGAGAAACCATGAATGGTAGCAGCAGTTTCAGTACTCATCTTCCAACTCTTGAAAGAGGAAACTGGGAAAGGTGGAGTGATGTGATGAAGAACTTGTTTGGGGCACAAGACTTGTTGGAAATTGTGCAAAACGGTTGTGATGAACTGGGTGGAAACGCTACTGAGGTGCAGAGGAATGCATACAAAGAGTTAAAGAAGAGGACTGCAAGGCACTTTTCTTTATTCAACAAAGTGTTGATACATGAAACTTTGAAAGAATCTCCAAATCCACAAGATCAAAGGAGGCTTAGGATGTTCTTGAAAGGTATCATGAAGGAGATGCTAAGGTGAAGCATATAAAGCTTCAGTCTTTAGGAAGGAAATTTGAGTTTATGCAAATAGAAGATGAGCAAAAGATTGATGATTATATCTCCAAATTGATTAATGTTGTAAATTAGATGAAGGCTTGTGGGAAACAATTTCTGATCAGCAAATTGTTGAGAAAATTATGAGAACTTTATCTTCAAGGTTTGATTTTATTGTGGTGGCCATACAAGAATCAAAAGATGTGAATCTGAGTACATTGCAGGGTGCTTGTTTAAGTTTTTTAATGCTTTTATATCATGGTGTGCCATCAAGACAAGAAGAGCATTTCAGGTTACTTGTTTAAGTTTTTGAATGATCCTATATCATGGTGTGCTAAGAAGCAGCCTGTAGTAGTACTATCAACCAGTGAATCTGAGTACATTGTAGTGTGCTTAGCAGCATTTCAAGCAGTTTGGTTAGAATCTGTGCTAAAGGAGATGAAGATTGAAGTCTGCAAGCCTATCATATTGTTCATAGATAACAAATATGCTATAAAATTAGCCAAAAATCCAGTGCTACATGGAAGAAGCAATCACATTGAAGCAAAGTTCCATTTTCTCAGGGAACACATGAACAAGGAAGCTCCCAAGATCATACATTGTTCAACTGAAATGCAGCTTGCTGATATGTTTACAAAGGCTGTGAAGATTGAAAGGTTCAACAAGCTTAGAAACTTGATTAGAATGGTGAAGTTGGAAAACTTGAATTAAGAGAGGATGTTGGTTTTAATTCAAGTTAGATTAGTTTTAATCTTAGTTAGTTGAGATTAAAACATGATTAATTAGTTTGTTACAAGTTTGTTATGTTTAGCTTGTTTTTAGCAAAGTTAGTTAGGGCTTGTTAGTTTACTTGTAACGCAAGCCAAGTGAATAAAGCTTTATATAAGCATGTGTAATGGATTGTTCACTACGAATGAATACACAACATTACAACAAATCAATCTTCTTCTTCTCTCTCGTATTCTCTCTAAATTCCAAACCCTAGATTCATAAGAACCTTAACTTGCATTGCAAGAATTGGGTTGCTGCGCTATCAGTTTTACACCTTTCGTCAATCTTACCATATAAACTGTTGTGCTAACTTCTATTTTTAACTATGAGTTTAATGGGCATGCACAAATGTAAAATATTTTTCCACCGACATTCAATGAAAGATCAAAAGATCAAAATACTTTCATATCACATTACAAACTTCTAACTACTCATACAAAAGTTAGGTGACATGGCAAAGTGCAAACTAGTGAATTTTGATTGAATATCAGTGTAAAATTGTTTTACACTGACAACCCATATCTTTTGTGCATAAAACACTTAATTAATGACTTCATTTCATTTCATATATCCTAGTTGTGGAGGTATAATTCGGGTCCATCTGGTCATTCGAGTGGTGAATTCTCTATATGTGGCTGAATTGTAGGGGTCTTGAAAGGTTTGTGTGACAAGGTTGAGTTGGTGGTGTGGTTAGTGCTCTTGTAGACGACAATAGAGTCTATCATGAAGCCAACAGTGCAAAAGCTCAAGATGGTATGGGGTAAACCATTAGGTGTCCACTCGGTTTTACCATGACTTTAGGCTAGGTTTACTAGATTAAGTTGGAGGACGGCATAGTTTGACAAGTTTTTTTTAAAAAAATAAAATAAAATAATCATAACTTATCAGTAGAACTTCAAAAATAAAATGTCTAGAGTGAACGTGAAAGATGATAAGTTGTTAACTTCCCTCGAAAATGATTTCCTGAAGAATTATACCAGCCAAAAATACAAATGGTGTTATAATGGGAATGAATTTTGAAAGTGACCTTGACTTTTTTTGGGATTTTAAAAAAAAACAGATGGAGCGTTGAAGCTCATTGCATGAACAAAGGCAAATATATACTCGAACATTCATCAATACAAAACCCCATTAAAATTAAAACACTTGAAGGCCTTGTATAACAAGACAAAAAACTAGCAGGCCTAAATCATGTTTACAAGTTCCCCTTTCAACCTTGTACCTTCCTAATGATTATCAACTAAAATCCTAACCAACAGGGGAGAGGGTACCAATTTAGCACCAGATTATATGAACAAATTAGTTATATGTTGAAGGTCTTGGTTTTGGTGGTATATAATACGAATTACCACAATCAATTGGAGTTTGCATAAGGGGATTCAATCTGTCAAATATTATGCGGCCGCCTCTGCCCATTCTTCCACGAAATGTACATGGTTGTGCTGACACCCCACTTTTTGTGATAGGATCTGGTGGCAGAATACCTGCCATTGCCAACTTATCAGGAAGTAATGGCTTTGTGAACAATAAAACTGGTTCAAGTGGATCCTGCATAGTCCCATAACACAAAACTCATCAACCATCACACTAAATATGAAGGTAAAATGAAAAATCTACATGAATCATCTTATAAGACAAAAATATGGAAGGGGATGAGGACCTTACTCAAAATGAGCAATGTATATATCATTACCAGTTTTTGAGGCCATCCATGTGGAACCAATCTCCTCTTTAACTCTTGCTTTGTGTTGACTGTAGGAACCAGGGGCATGTTGGAGTCATAGGGATGGAAATTCTGTACAGCAGTAGACCGTGTACGAGGAAGACGGCTTGTCATGACATCATCTGAATCGAAAAATTCCTCTTCACTTGAAACAAGCTTGGAAGAGAAGGGAGTAAATCCAGACAGTGCCAAGTTGTCTTCCAAAAATTCTGTTTCATGCTGAAATATAAAATTCTACATCAGTTCACATGCTCAAAGAAAATAGTTTATAATGCACTTAACACCTCACCTAGAAAAACACAACTATGCGTTCATTGGAAGGATATACTAATTACTAAATCATAAAAAACTGGAGAATAGAGATTTTTGTCTATAAAAAAACAAAAAAAGAGATTTCTCATTAAATGACTGTTTAGCAGAACCCAAAGTAAGAGAAAAATCAACAACGAATAGTCTACAATTGTCTTTACTGTGTTCAAGAGGTCTCAAATATCTTTGAATAGGTTTTGTAAATAAAACCATCATAATCGCAGAAGCACACGTAAAGATTCCTCAGGAATTAACAATAACAATCAGCTCTAAGTACCACAAACAGGTTCAAACACAATAAACATATGAAATGATACTCATACCTTGTACTTCATTTGCATCCTCTGTAGTGTAACTTCACTCTCTATTACTTCTCTTTTTTTCTCTTCCCTCTGGTTTATGTTCATATATCAACACAATAAGTAAGCATACAAACAGAAGATTGTGTAAAACACTCTAGACAGCTTGAAAACCATACCTTGATCAAAGCTTCCAACAAGCTCTTGGCTTGGTCAAGGTTGCGCCGAACCTGTTTATGCAGAGAGCTTTAAATAAATTCTCAGGTAATATATAGTATAAACTTCATCAGAAACATTCAAATTTCAATGATTTTTTTTTTCAACATTTCTTTAAACAGAAGATACGGACAAAGAAAATGCTAATTACTACAAAAAAGCAACAAATTGAATTTAACTGTTGGATTTGATTCTGGTTTAAATTTATTTTGACTTTGATTTAGTTTAAAATAGAACCACTGTCTGGGTGAATTTGTAGCAATTTGTGCTCGACATTCTTCATGCGATATAGCTACTCTTTATGAACAATTCCAACTACACAACCTAAGGCATATAGTTTAATTGGTAGTTTCACATTATAAAGGCTACAATCACACAGAAGAAACTGGAAATGGATACAGATCAAATCTTTTTAATGTAAAACGACAACTACATGCAGAACAGCAGCACCGTCTATTGCATAAGCAGCATTGAACTCAGAAATCATAAGCTGAACACCAAGAGATGTATTTGTGTTACTTTCAATACTGAGTGATTTGATTCTATGTATTTAGTTGCAAGCAGTCTTATCAGCCAAATGGAAAGATAAAGCATGTCAGCAAAAGACACTTTATAGTACACTCCATTAAGATGAGTGTTTTGCTTTACCATTCCCTATCGTCTTTCAAACAAAATCCAGCACACAAGCCATGCCCTAAGTTAAGGAATTTACAGCCTGTGTGTTGTTCATTATTCTCTTTGGCCAAATCAGCTCCGAAACTTGTTAATATGGTTGTGCTAGGATGGCATAATCGTATGTATAACACCATAACTGCTATTTTTTTCAAGCTAATGGTTTTTACATTATTTTTTAATCAAAAAGTGGTGCCGCTAAAAGTGAACGACAGAAGGTATCACAAACCAAAGATCATAACAAAGTAAGTAGTAATGCTTTTTTACTAGATTTTTGGGCAAGGAACTATTATTTGCACTAAATACATATATACAACACAATTATAGCATATAGAAACACTGGTTTCTCTATGTAAGAAACTCGGTTAGAAAAATACAAAGTATGGATCAAAATGCATTTCAAGAAAATTGTTATTCCGTGTTATTGAACAAAGAAATAAATCTTTATCAATCCTTTAAAAACTTGTACATACGCTTTCAGATAAATAACAATCCATAGTGCAAGGATAAACCACAAGGGCATAAACCTATTACCCCAACTCCACATGGAAAACCAGGCCCTCAAACAAGAGTAGAAAAAGCTTCAAGCCCAATTTTAACAAGTTCAACAAAAGTCTTTGAATCGGGATCAATTAACAAAAGCTAACCTGGCGAAGCTTTTCAAATGACTGCACATTGTTTTCTCTCCTTTGCATCTATACAGAAAAAAGAATGGGCTTACTCAGCCAAAAGTACTGCATAAATTTTCATAAATAGAAAACTCGGAGGAAAATGCATATTCCCAAAACCAAAGTACAATCAAAACAAGAGAATTTCTCCACTTACCCTTCTTGTATGAAGCCTGTGGGCTTTCTCCCTTGGACGAAAGACATTATACGGGTTGGTGTCATTAACAGCTGGAGCTGGCTGCATACATAATGCAGTACATCTTGTCAAATCTCTTCATAATGTGCTTGCAAAGCATACTACTTAAGGAAAACAAGTATAGCTAACCCAACAAAAAGACAAAATTGAGTGACCCTAACTACTGAGGCTGGCAGTAAACTGCTTAAGAAAATATTCAAATAGAAGACTTTGAAAAAAATAGTTGATTTGGGAATGCAGAAAACTTGGTTATGAATGAGAAGGTAAATTATGCAAAAATTATGCCAATAAAATAACTATAAAACTTAATGACTAAGATAATGTCTACGCAAAACCAGTAAACAAAAAGGGATAACATATTCAACTATAGTCCCGTATCAAAATTTGAAATCATGTCATAGGAAGTTATGCAGAACTAGAAGTAAAGGCTAAAGAAGAAAATTATAAATCTAAATAAAACATTTGACAGCAGTGTAGCTCAATTGAGTTATAGAACAGATGAATCTTCTATCAAATATATATGAAGTAAACTCAGAAATACACATACATTATATATCAGTGACAGAATAAATTAAATGTAAGGTTTGAAAGCCAACCTGCAAACGTCGCAAAATGGGCTTTTGCCACCGTATTCGCTGCCAAAGACATGCAAATAAGTGGGCAAGGCATCAATAATTTTGGAAAATACTAACTAATAGAAGAAGCATACAAAGAGGGAAGATCCAGATTCATAGCACGGCTTGCATGCCTTAGATAGATCTATCATATAACGTAACAAAAAAAAAATTGACGTAAATATCACAAGATTCAAGCTAGGTGGATGATTGAAGAAGTAGATACTTCAAGTGTTTTTCGAGGTCAAAAGGTTCCCTTTAAACTCAAACAACTTTTATAACAAAACCATAGCACTTGATGCTTTATGGCACTAAATCATGGGTGGTGACAATATAAGCATAAGTCGAGTGTTGCAAAAATCAAAATGTGGTCATTGATGAGTGGAAATAAAAGACAATATCAGGAATAAGTGCATAAGAAAAGTAGGGGTAACATAAACACCTATTGGGAAAAGAAAGAAGAACCTCGCCTATGATGGTTTGGCTAAGTGCGAAGAAGGCTAAATGAAGCCCTAGTAAGAAGAGCTGATCAAATGGATAAGAGTCCAATGATTAAGGTAGAAGGTAAGTGAAATGATTAAACAAGATTCCAAATAATACATCTAAATAGCCTTTTTAGAAACCTTTTTCATTAAATAATACAACGGCATCTTTCAATCCATGCAACCAACCGCGCCTAGTAGGTGGCGGGGAACCTTGTGTTGCTGTGGTTTAATTCATTGTGGGATAAGCAGAAAATTATAAAATGAAACACCAGCATAGATAAGTGAAAGATGATATAAATTAATTACAGTATCCTTCAACTCATTAATGACACTTTATTATATAATCATCCCCTTTGATTAAGCTAGTGAAGTCTGAGCTCTGAGGCATATTCTAAAAGTCTTAATACATTCCTCTCCACCCAATAGCATTCACATTTTGTCATGTGAATATTATTAATAAATACCAAGCCCTAGTGCAATTTCCAGATCTCAAATGAATACAATTATTGAATTAAATTCAGAAAGTTAAATCAATAAACAAAGGAGCCGTATCCCTCAAAAGAGAAAATCAAATTGCATACCTTTTCTTTCCAATAATCATACACAGACTGGAGAATTGTGTCTTTGACAGTCTGAGCTTGTAAGGACTGAAATTTAAAGAAGACAATTTTCAATAAGCTAAATAGGATTCATATCCACATATGCAAGGAAATGTTTGTACTGCAAGACAGTGATATGAAATGCACAGTGAAACTTCAAAGATGCTCCTACAGTATCAAGAACAATAAATAAATAAACAATAACCTAAATAATGAAATTTATGGAGAAAACCAATAGTGATTAGCATCACTATTTTGCAAAACCAAGTACAAAATAATTAAGCATTGATGATATTTCTTTTTAGAAATCTAAAAGCTAAACTAACGAACACATAGAACAAAATTGTTTCGAGATAGATTCTTAACACATAAAGACCCTAAAAGAGTTTGACCTCGATAGCAGTTTCAAATCGTAGTAGCACAGGAATCCGGGGAACCAAGAGTGGCTGTTAAAAGGCCAGCTCTTTCACGAGCTTTATGATCCAACACCTCCAACTTGAAAAGAAGACTCTCAAACCTATCCATAAAAAAAAACATATATAACAACTGGAAGAAAGAGAAAACAGTTATATAATGCATATCTTATAAATTGAACTTAAGAAAAGTAGTATCAAACAAACAAAAACTCAATGGACTAGAAGGCTGACTCAAACTATATTAAAAATCCATGTTGAGTGACATCACAAGATTTCAGATCAGTCGCATGTCAGGCAAGAACACAACTAAAGGTCAGTCACATTATAATATAACACTGACACTACCATTTTGTTAAACTCTAAACAAAAACAACCATTATATATGAGTAAGACTTGTAATAAGTTGCTTTTCTTGAAAACAATGCTATTTATTCAATAATCAAAATCCATTTATTAATAATTTCTATCCAATAACAGCTGATGCACTACAACAGAAATGATAGTTAACTAATTAAAACAAACCACAATCAATAGTACCCCCATGATTTCAAGTAGTCACACACACATAACTGAAAGCTATTGAACAAAGCCAGAATTCAGTCTAAAAAGTTACATTTCAGGAGTCAGAATCTCCCTTTCTTCATTAAACTCTGAAAGCCAATCCTCATCTTCATTGTCTAAGTCATACTCAACAAACTCTCCGATCTCGGCCCTAACTGCAACAAATAAAAGAACTCTCAGCACACAAAGTGGAATTTATAAAAAGAACCTTCCAAAATCATTTCTAATATAATTAAATGATCTTATCTAGTGGCAATACCTCCTCTTGCCCGTAAATAGGAAGTTGGTTGAACGAAAGTGCAAGAATAGTCCCTTTCATATGTATCCACATAAACAAACATAGGAGTGGGTATTTCAGAGGCCAATTTCTTGCTGGGAACATGTTGAACATGGGCCTGAGAAAAATAAATAGAATTACTGATGAACTTAACAATACATTTGCAATGGTATCTTTCCTACTTAATATTTGATAGAGGAGAAAATTCATGAACAATTTCTTAATATTTGACAAGGCTTCAGTTCTGCATAGGAAAAACGGCTTCATTTCTGACAAGGTTTCATTTCTTAACATGAGTATGTATTAAATAACAAATTATACAGATTAAGATGATTTTGTACAAGGAAAAACGGTTGAGATGGTACACCAGCCGCCACCTTGAATCCTTGATGCTAGCTAAGTACAATCTAGTACATCGCTGACGACTACTAGAACACGGATATAGATATCCAAAAATATCCATATTTAAACAAGCCAACATAATGGCAGGCACCAAAAAGTTGCCCAAAAAAAAACATAATAACTGGAAAACATGATGCAGTAACATAATATTACGAAGGATTAGTACCTCGTGTTCAACTTCGGGAACAATGCGTAGCAATTGTGAATTACGGGTAGAAGTGGGTTGCTCATCATCTTCAAAATCCTTGAAGGACTTGAGTATGGGGAGCTTCTTGTGAATGTCAAGTGGTCGAGGCCTGAAAGACAACCTACTCATTTCTACTCATCTATTCATTCCCCTTAAATTCCACGGTTGTCAGTCTTTCTGATGCCAGCAATTTCTTCTACTGCTGTTGTTAAAGACGGATTAAATGACTCTGAGAGAAATACTATAGGAGAGGACTTCACTGAAGAAGTGATTTACCACACCATCAAACAGATGAAGCCTTTGGCAGCCCTTGGTTCAGATGGAATGACAGCTCTCTTCTACCAAAAAAACTGGGACACTGGGAAATGATGTTTCTATAATGATCCTCGAGGTTTCCAACAGGTAAGCAAATACTTTGATCTGATTATAACAAAAAACATTGTTAATAGACTAAAGCTGATTTTACTTAGTATTGTGGGCTAATACATGAGGGAAAAAAGGAAAAGCAATACTTGTTTTGTTGGAAGTAAGTTAGATTCTATCATTGGATTGAGTGGAACATCTTAAAAAAAGTGTTCATTTCTACGGGTTTCCCTACTAATTGGATTCATTTTTTAAAGTGTTTAAATATTGTTTCTTTGTCCACAAGTCCTAGCTCAACTGGCAAAATGTCGAAATTGTTAGGCCGGACGTCAAGACCAGGGTTCGAACCCCGGCACCTCCACTTGTGTGTGTGTGTGAGTTTATAATGGATTTGTCATTTCGTCTATCTACCAAAAAAAAATATTGTTTCTTATTGTTTTATTAAATGGAAGATCTTACCCCGACTTTTTTCCTGAAAGAAGTTTCAGACATGGTATCACCAATCCCCCCAACCATAATATTCTTTGTGCTTATGTTTTTTCAGGTATCATTGTTAAAGCTCGAGCAAGGAAGGTCGTCCGTGGAATTAAGATTGCAAGGTAGGCCTCTGAGATATCCCACTAATTTGTTGATAACAATAGTATATTCGGCAGGGACACTAAGGAGGAAGCTAAGGAACTGCCTAGTATCCCAACCCTATACCAAACAGCTTATACTTATGAATCAAGACATCAGAAATGTCACTCAGCTGAAATGTCCTAGAAAAACTTAGGGGTCTATTTGGTCTGCCCACTCATATGGGACGATCCATGTATTTAACTCTGTCCAGGGTCTGAGAAAAACTTAAGGGTCTATTTGGGGGGGGTTGGAGGGCTAGGTTTATTATATACTTGAGATTTTTCTAAATAAAAAATAAAAAATACCATGATATTCAATCACGCTCGGCTTCATTCATTTTTAGACCGTAAAAAAAAAATCATTTTTGGAAACATTTTATAACTTGTCCTTCTTAATGTAAGAAAACTGAATGTTGTGGAAAACCTTTTAATACCCCATGCTGGTTGCTTGCCAAATCACACAATTAAGGGTAAAAGTTGTCTAAAAATTCCTTTATTCAACTAAATGACCACAACTAACTATAATGATGTCATGTAACTACAAAAAGCTTATAGTTTAGTTTATTTGCTCTTTAAAAAGTCATTTCCATTACATGCCAACTATATGACAGATTTTGGTTGACACAAAACCCAATAAATCAAATGTTTCACTATTTTCAATATTACTACTCATACATATCATTGGAGCCAAATTCTCAATTTCAAATTTCAAATACACTTTATATTTATCATTCAATACTCTCTTATTCTCTCATCTTTCTCTCATTTTCCTTGTCCTCTTCTTTCTGACTTACTATCATCTACATTTTTTCTTCTCATTTTTTTAACTTCATTTTATTTTCTCTCATTGCAGGAAAATAGTTCTTTTTAAAATGAAGAACACGGGCAGGTAAAAGAATTTCTTTTCATCTTCACAAAGCTATGAAAATGTAATTAAACTCATTATTTCTTTATTGTTTTGTCTTCATTTTTTTGTTGAGCTTCATAAGACATATTTAACAAACTATACTTTTATGTTCAAATTCATCAACATCACATACGTGGCAAAATAAGAAAATGTAGAAAACGAGTCCAAACACAGTTTTACAATTATATCAACAAAAAAGTACATATCCAAACACAGTCCTAACACAATTTTACAATTATATCAACAACAAAAAAGTAAATATACAAAATATCTTCATAAGAAAACGTCTCAATTGTGACTTCTTTGTCTGGTTGATCTAACGCTTATCCTTTTGATTGGCAGGAAGATTCCAGACCACAGCAAGCAAGCAAAAAATAAAACGAGTGCATAAAGAAGAGAAAGATAAGATGTAAAGAACTTGACCTTAATGAAGACACGAACCGCGGTGGTTGCAATTTCCGGCGCGGAGGTCGTCGATGGAGGAGAGTCTTTTTTTGTTGGCCGAGATCTAGCCGAGAAGGTGGTGGTTGAGATGTTTACAAATCAATTTGATCTGAAAATAAATAATAGATTGATAGAGGATAAGGAATAGATCAAGATTATGAGTGTGGTTGAGCCAGAGGCAGCCGGAGATTGATTATGGAGGCCGTGAACAGTGATTCGGCGGCGGCTAGGGTTTCATAGAGCTTCTCAGATTCATTTGGTAAAGAGAGAGAATAAAATCAACAAATGAGTATTTGTGTAAATAAAAATAATACTCCCTCCGTTCCTTTTTAATTGTCACTTTTAAAGAAATTTTTTGTTCCTTTTTAACTGTCACTTTCAAAGTTCAATGCAACTTTAAATATTGTTTTACCAATATTATCCTTAGTTATTTATTACAGAGAGAGAAATATATGAGATGATATATTAAATGAATAAGGTTATTATAGTAAAAATATAAATTATTGTATCAAAAGTAGTGACATTTATAGTTTGTCTTGGTTTGTGTAAAATGTCAAAATGTGACAATTAAAAAGGAACGGAGGTAGTAGTAAAAGAGGGTGAGAGAGATAAATTAAAAATTGATATTTGTATTTACGATTAGAAGTAAATTAAATATTATGTGTACTCTTAATTAATAGTTGTGATTATTTAGTCAAAATTAAAAAGGGAGATGTATTTTAAAAATTATTTGTATTTTTTTAACCGATTCAATGCTGAAAAATGTGGATCCTTAATTAATTTATTAAAAAATTTATCTGCAATTGGTGTCATTATTTGAGATTTATACAATTAATTTTTTTATTACGTATACAATAAAAATATAGATTACAACAACGTGTGTCGTTGATGCAAGTACAAGAAAATAAATCATTAATTTAACGGTAAATTAAAAGAAAATTTTTTATGTAGAAAATATAAAATTGCCTTCTTAAAAAAAATGTGCATCGAAAAAAAAAATTCATTATTGTAGGTCCATCTTACGGTTGAAAAAAAAATGTCTGGATTATTTTTTTCGCCTATTCCTATTAGTTTTGTTATTAAAAAAATATATTAGATTATATTTGACCTTTTTTTTAACATTTTTAAGAAAATAAAATGTTACGTTGGATCACCGCTATCTATATAATATGCGTCAAGAAGATCCTATAAACGAATATGGTGATGCTGGAATAGTGCGTGAGGCAGTCGTACCAGTGCATAATATTATTATACATTGAAAAATTTGTTCATGCTAAAATGTTTCTACTATTTAGACTATCACATTGTTTCAATTCTATAAAAATATTTAAATCTTTTCAATTAAAATGCATTGGACAAGTTGACATTGCCATATAGAATTATCATACACAAAAGAAGTTGGCATTTATTAAATTAAACTATCATGCGCTTGACATATTTTCACTAATAAAATTTAAGAATTAACTCAAATTGTCCTTCTTAAAAAGCGTGCATCGCGAAAAAAATTTGTTCAAAGTAGGTCCAACTTACCGTTGGAAAAAATATGTTTGGATTATATTTTTTCGCATATTTCTATTATTTTTGTTATTAGAAATATTATATTATATTTGACCTTTTTTAAACATTTTTAAGAAAATAAAATGTCACGTTGGATTACCACTATCTATACAATATAAGTAAAGAAAATCATATAAATGATGATGGTGGAATAGTGTGTGAGGCCGTCGTCGCAGTGCATAATATTGTTATACATGGAAAAACTTGTTCCTGCTAAAATGTTTCTACTATTTAGACTATCACATTGTTTCAATTCTATAAAAATATTTAACTCTTTTCAACTAAAATGCATTGGAGAGGTTCACATTGATTATATAGAATTATCATACACAAGAGAAATTGACATTTATTAAATTAAAGGCCAAATACCTCTTTTGGTTCTTTAAGTTTGACAAAAATACCGGATTAGTCCTTTAAGTTCTTAAGTTTCAAATAATTCATTTAAGTTGTTAATTTATTACACCGTTACCCTTTTAAGGACCTATTTGAAACTTAAAAACTTCAAATAGGTGCATTAAATTAACAACTTAAAGGACTTATTTGAAGCTTAAAAAACTTAAAGAACTAATCCGGTATTTGTGTCAAACTTAAAGGACTAAACATGGTATTTGGCCTAAATTAAACTATCATGCACTTGACAAATTTTCACTAATAAAATTCAAGAATTAACTCAAATGCACGAGATAAGTTGTTACTTACTAAACTAACTTTGACTAAATTTTACAATGATATTAAACGCTCATCAACTAAAATGGACAAAATAAGTGGACATTGACTAAATTTAGTATATAACTGAAATGCATGAGGAAAAGTGGGCATTGACTAAAATTTCAAAGTTAAATCAAATGGACGAGATAAGTTGTCATTGATTACACTAACCTTGATTCACGGGACAAGTTGTCATTTATAAAAAAAAATTGTTCCTGCTGAAGGGTTTATACTGTTTAGAATATCACTTCGCTTAAATTCTACAATGATATTGAACGCTCATCAACTAAAATGGACGAAATAAGTGGACATTGACTAAATTTAGTATATAACTGAAATGCATGAGGAAAAGTGGACATTGACTAAAATTTCAAAGTTAAATCAAATGGACGAGACAAGTTGTCACTGATTACACTAACCTTGATTCACGGGACAAGTTGTCATTTATAAAAAAAAAAAATTGTTCCTGCTAAAGGGTTTATACTGTTTAGATATCACTTCGCTTCAATTTTACAATGATATCGAACGCTCATCAACTAAAATGCACGGGATAAGTGACATTGACTAAAAGATTCAGAAATAACAAAATTGCATTGGAGAAGTTAACATTAATTAAATAAAACTATCATGCATAAACGAGTTGTGATTAATAAAGTGCACAAGAGAAATTTACATTGATTAATTTAAACTATCATTCACTTGACCAGATTTAACTGATAAAATTTTAGAATTAACTCAAATGCACGAGATAAGTTATCGCTGACAAAACTAACTTTGATGCATGGGGACAAGTTGTCATTTATAAAAAATTGTTCCTGCTAAAAATGTTTATACTATTTAGAATATCACCTCATTTCAATTCTACAATTATATTGAATCCTCATAAACTAAAATGGACGGAATAAGTGGACATCGACTGAATTTTGTAAATAACTAAAATACATGGGAAAAACGAGCATTGACTAAAATTACAGAATTAAATCAAATGCACGAAATAAGTTGTTATTGATTACACTAACCTTGATTCACGGGACAAATTGTCATATTTAAAAAAATGTTCCTACTAAAGAGTTTCTACTATTCAGAATACCACCTTACTTCAATTCTACAATGAATTTGAACGCTTATCAACTAAAATGCACATGATCAGTGGACATTGACTAACAATTCAGAAATAACTAAAATGCATGGGAGGAACTGACGTTGATTAAATGGAACTATCATGCACAAGACAAGTTGAAAGTAATAAAATGCACAAGACAAGTTGACATTGATTAGATTAAGTTATCATGCACTTGACAAGTTTTAACAAATAAAATTTCAGAGTTAACTCAAATGCACGAGATAAGTTGTCGCTGACTAAACTAACTTTAATGCATTGGGACAAGCTGTCATTTATAAAAAAAAAAACTATACATGCTAAAATGTTTATACTATTTAGAATATCACCTCATTTCAATTCTACAATTATATTGCATCCTCATCAACTAAAATGGACGGAATAAGTGGACTTTGACTAAATTTAGATAATAACTGAAATGCATGGGAAAAATGGTCATTGACTAAAATTTCAAAGTTAAATCAAATCGACGGGATAAGTTGTCATTGACTACACTAACCTTGATTCACGGGACAAGTTATCATTTATAAAAGAGTTTATACTGTTTAAAATATCACCTTACTTAATTCTACAATGATATTGAACGCTCATCAACTAAAAAGGATAGGATAAGTGGACATTGACTAAAAATTCAAAAATAACTAAAATGCATGAGAGAAATTGACATTGACTAAATAGAACTATCTTGTACAAGACAAGTTGTCATTAACCAAATGCACAAGAGAAGTTGACATTGAATAAATTAAATTATTATGCACTTGACACGTTTTAACTGATAAAATTTTAGAATTAACTCAAATGCACGGGATAAGTTGTCGATGACTAAACTAACTTTGATGCATGAGGACAAATTGTTATTTATAAAAAAAAATCTTGGTAAAATGTTTATACTATTTAGAATATCATCTCACTTCAATTCTACAATTATATTGGACCCTTATCAACTCAAATGCACATGATATATGGACATTGACAACATTTTCGTAGATAACTTTGAAATGGATGAGAGAAGTGGACATTGACTAAAATTTTAAAAATAACTCAAATGCACGAGATAAATTGTCACTAACTAAACTAACTTTGATACACCGAACAACTTCAATATAAACATGAAAATATAGTCACATATAAATACAATTTACAACTGAACTAAAAAGTTAAAATAAGTACTATACATAGGACATGTTGTCGTTGATAAAAAAAATTTAAAAATTATAATACACGGACAATGTTGTCTTTGATATAAATTTTAAAATAATTATTATACACTATACAAATCATCGCGGATACATATTATAAAACTATCATTATATAGCAATTAAATGACACATGACAAGTTATCGTCGCTAATACATACTATAAAATTATTATTATACACAAGACAAGTTATCACTCAAAAAAAGTTAAAAATAATAACTATACACGGGACATGTTGTCACTAATAAATTTTTAAAATGATATTATACATATTACAAGTTATCACTGATAAACTTTTAAAATGATTATTATACTTTTGAAAAATTGTCGCTGGTAAAAATTTAAAAGTTATTATTATACACGAGACAAGTCGTCATTAATACGAATTTTGAAATAATTATTATGCACATGACAAGTTGTCACTGCTAAAAAGTTAAAATTAATTGATGTATAAAGGACATGTTTGTTTTGACAAAATATTTATAATAGTTATAATACATGGGCAAAGTTTTTTTTATTGATATAAAATTTAAAATAATTATTATACACAAGACAAGTTATCACTGATATATAATATAAAAGTATTATTATATATAAACTTTAAAATTATTTTTATATATGTGATAAGTCATTGCAAATACTTATGATAAAATTATAATTACACAATGGACAAGTTATCATTTCTAAAAAGTTATTGATAAAATTATAATTATACACGGGACATGTTGTCATTGATAAATTTTTAAGATGATTATTTTTTTTTGAGAAATTTTTAAGATGATTTTTTACACATGACAAGTTGGCAAACATATTCTAAAATTATATAAGTTGATATTTTTTTAGGAAAAAACAATATAAGTTGATATTATTATTGTTTAAACTTGCATATAAAAAATTCTAAAATTATATAATAACTCCTTTAATATATAAATTCCAAATATAATAACTCACATAAGTCAAATAATTTAAATCTAGAATTAATATTTTGTAAGTTTTGTCAATGCAGGATATCAAATTTAAAAAATTTCATTTGTAATTTTCAATTTATATTTTTCATACTACATTAATACTTTTGATGTACTATACCAAAATACAAACATTTTACATCTTTCAATTTTTAATTTAATTACAACTCAAATGTTTAATTTAAATAGATCATTTACTAACAATGTATACTACAATAACTATATGTGTCCACTACAATTTTTAACGTTTTTTAAATTGACAAATTTTAAAAACAACCATTAACTGTTAACAAATTAAACAATAACTTTCAATTACAACACAATCTCAATAATACGCCTATGCTTACCTAAATCATGTTACTATATTACAATGTTTCTATACCAACATTAATTAAATATATACATTAAATCTTTTAATTTACCTATATAAATGGAATTATAATAATATTTATCCAGTGAACAAAGTCACACTTTTAAATACCTAATCTTGAAGAGAACATATATGGTTAAGTATACTACATTTACAAATTATACTACATTTTATTTTTCATCTAATCATAATTTATAATATTCTAACTTATATAAATTATTATTTTCTTATGCAGAAATTACTATGTAAATTCGAGAATTATCTAAAGCACAACATCGGTAACAATACAACTCTACGTGAAGACAATGGAGACAATCAAACTGTGGATATTATTGTCAATAATGATCGGAAATTAACTACCAAATTAGGACCTATGTGCAATAAATTTTCCCAAAGCAATGTCTTTCGACCAGGTTGCACTATTAGATTTAAATTTTCAATCAACAATTGTTATGTTTGTCATGTATTTCGTGTAAAATAATATATTTGTGAAATATATAAGGTTTAATGTATATATTTAATGTATATAAGGTTTGTCAATTATCGCTAATATATTTCATTTTGTGGTTTACTAATAATCTCTACCATTTATTACGTACCAATATCAACACACTATCCTAAAGGTCCAATTAATTACCATTAACTTACAAGTAAAGTATACAATTTTATTCAAAACCAAAAAATTAATTATAAATAAAATCTTTCAATTTAAGAATTATTATAAACAAATTCACAAAGATTATAGACAAATTCTTAAATTTTTCAAACAACAAAATTTTATTGTACCTGTGCGTCAGCACGAGTTTGTTACTAGAGTTGTATGAATCTCAAGGCACCGACGTTTCATGTGATATCTATACAGGGAAGATAAGATAACAACAAAATTTGGAACATATTGGAAATACTTTGTTGAACTTAATGGATTTGTGAAGAATGATACTCTTAGGATGAATTTTCTAAAAAAGGCAACATTAAATGTTATCAAAGTTGTTAAATTTTAAATCTAGATAATATAATTTAGCTACTATCCTTAAGTTGTAATTGTATATTTATGTAGACTTAAACATGAACATCTTGGCAATAATCTAATATTTCTATGTTTATATTGTTTTGTTTACATGTCATAATAATATTATACACAAATTAATATAATGATTAAATATAAAACTTTGACAGGAACATTTATCAATGACAAATGTAAAAACAACCATACCAAAAATTGTTATTTATAATTAATTTTTATAAACAAAAAGGGGGTAAGTTTTGTCAATGATAAACATAAAAAACCCATATCAAAATTTTGATTTCATAGACATAAAAATAAGGGATCAAATTTTTAAACAAAAAATATGATAAAACATTAACCAAATTATAAGTTTGATTTCATATATTTCTTTAATTGTAATATTAAATAATTTAAATATATATTAACATTAAAACATTTTTTAACAATTTAAAGAACCTAACATATACTCAAATAATTTTTTTATTTACAAATATCATATATTCAAATTCTTACTGTATAAATCATCCCCGACCAACGGGTACCCGTGCGGATGCACAGGTATGTTACTAGTTTAATTTAGAAAAGAAAAACAAGTCCTCCCGTCCAAAATTGCGCTACCAAACAAACCCTAAGGTTGGAAAGAAAATAAATTTTCTACTGTTCGAAAAGGAATCCTCATAAAATCAATAGCTCAATCCATCCCCACTTAAAGTATGGGGTGTGCCCTTCAACCAAATAGACTACTTACACATTCGATAGTTATGTCTGTTTATTTCAATATCAAAGCATGGAAGAACTAGTCCACAAGCCCTACCTCAACTGGCAAAAAAATGTCAAAATTGCTAAGCCGAACGTCGTGACCAACCAGTGTTCAAACCCCGGCTCCTACACTTATGTGTCTATTGTCATTTCATCTATCTACCAGAAGAAAAAAAGATACAAGAACTCTGAAAATTTGAGTAGCTTTAAGAGTGTGAAAAATTCAGTTTCTTGACCTAACCCTAAAAATTAAAAAATCCTCCCATACAAGATGTTTTATCATGGATAATAATACTGAATAGTAATTATCTATGAAGGGAAGGATATACCTGTATTGAAATCAGTGTCAATAGTGCTATTGTGGAATCAAAAAATCAAAACCCTAAAACAGAAGAAAAGAGAATCAGTAATCGATATATGAAATTGAAACACATTTAAAAAGTAAATAGAATTGAGGCGTTTGTGTACAGTGAAATTTGGGATCTGGAAGCAATTCGATGAAGGAAGTGCTAATGGCGGCAACTTGATGAAGGAAACCTAACAACAAAATTAGGGTTTGTGTTGTTCGAATTTGGTTTCACGGGAATAATAATACAGTGCGATGCGATCTATTAGGGTTTTCAAGTTCTCACACACTAATTACTAATTTCTCAACTCTTCTACTATCTAACTATTAATAGAAGATACCCAGTCAATTACATAATTACCCTCCAAAAGGGCATTTTCGTAATCTACTAAATCAGATTAATTGAGAAGGCTTCATTTGAATTCATTTCCTGGATACAACTGTGATTTTACCATTTTACCCTTGAAATGCTATGAGAAGCCTTTCCTGTAGACATCACGTGTGATTGCTCCTTCACATCATATCACCTTTTCAGCTCCTCATTGCTATTGTTACTCATTTCTTCAACCACTTCTCTCTCATCAAACCAAAGAAGCTCAAGAAAACTTGCTTAGAATCTCTCATCAACATCAAGTTAGTGTATTCTTCAGCTTTTCATGTTATTATCTCTGATCCTAATGTTGAAAACATTATTATTTTCGTTTTTTTTTAACATTTGAACTTCAGATTGTATGTTTGTAAACCATGAAAAGATATGCTTATGTGTTCAATGTATATGAATGTTCAAAAGTTTCGATTCAAACCGCTAAAAGCTTCGATTTTTTTGTTACAATGTGTATGAATGTTGAAGGTTAAAGTTCTGCATGTAAAGCCAAATATTCAAATACACCTGTTTCAAATTTTGGCTTTTTTGCATGTGCAGTTTATGTTTAAAAAGTTACGTCCTTGATTTTTGCTTTTCTGGATAACTAATTATTTGTTTGAAAATGAACTGATAAAAGTTTCGATTTTTTTGTTAGAATGTATAGGAATGTTCAAGGTTCAAGTTCTGAATGGTAAACAAATATTGAAAACTACATTTTTCCAGTTTTTGGCTTTTTTGCATGTACAACATATATCATAAAAGTTCCAATTTTTTTTGTTGTTCTTCTGGAAAACTAATCTGCTATTGATAACAGATTTATTTAAGAAAAGAATGAATGTTCTTTCAAGTTCTTATAACTTGTGCTGACATTACATGGATTTTAATCCTTTTTTTATTTCTATATTGTTAGTATGTTATTATTATTAAATGTTTGTTTAATAATATGTTGATTTTGTTTACATATAAGCCTTTCGATGTCAAGGGGTTATGACTTCATTAAGGATCTAAGGAAGGATAACGAGATCTGGAAGATAGGTTTAAGAGTTCTGGATTCGTGGATTGTTAAACAAAGTAACGGAAATGAGCATCTTGAGTTCATCGTTGTTGATGCTAAGGTTATAATTTTTTTACTTTTATACATTGTACTTTACTTTAAGCACTTCTTTAGTTCATTATTTGTTGTGTGTTCAAGCCTGTTTATATAACTACAAACTTAATGCTCAATTTTAGGGTGATCGAATTCATGCCATTACTAGATACAAGGAGTTTCAGCATTGGAAGAATTATATTGAGGATCATAAGACCTATGTGATGTACAACTGCCATGTGTTTGACAATGATATTGCATTTAAGGCTGTTGAGCACTCTTTTAAGGTTGTTTTGGGCGGTGGTACTAAATTAGTAAAAGATGAATCATTGAAAGACATTCCTCTTCATGAATTTACCTTCAAAAGCTTTGAGGAAATTCAGAAAGGGAAATTCAAAGCTGATGTTTTATATGGTACGATTTACTCAGTTTATATATTTGAACATACATATGGTTGTAGGAAATTGTTTACATATTATATCATCAAGAGGAATGCTGATTTTATATTGGTTTCTATATGTATAGAAATCATTGGATTGCTTCATGAGGTCGTCAAGACTACAGCTTATGGTTCTGGAAAGAAACCGTGTACGAACATTGTGTTAACTGATGAAAGGTATAGCATTTTACCTAATTATGTGATTATAAATGAACAATTGTAGGTTATAAAATTTTGTTATTGATTGTAGAGGGAACATGGCTGATGTCACACTTTGGGAATCCTATTCTGTGAAGTTAATGGATTATATTGCTAACCGGAAAGAAAAAACTCCTATTGTTTAATCTTGACTCATGCTCAGTGCAAGCTAGGAGGTTTTCTACTTTCTGTTACCAATTTTAACTTAATTTGTCATTAAGTTTGTTTATATCATGTAGAGGAAACATGGCTGATGTTTATATCTTTATGTTCAACAGATAATGAGAAACCAAACCTTTGTAACAATTGGACAGGTTCAAAGTTGTTAATCAACTTACAACACCCAGCAGTTGAGAAGTTTAAGGCTGGGTAATAATATGTAGTTTTGTTGAATTTCAGTTGGCCGGTTGCAAAGGTTATTTACTTGCTTTTTAATAATTGTTTTGTGTTGATAACAGTTTGCAGACCATTCAAATGTCACAGTCTGCATCACAAGACTTCTCACAGGCATCAACCTCTGCTCAGTCTGCTGTTAACGATCCTTTTTCAAATATGAGTCAAGTTAAGGCAATTGCGCAGTTTCGTGAACTTATCAAAGTGACATAATCTTATATATTTCCTATAGTTTTCTTTTAGAATCTTTTGCTACATTGTCATTAACAATCTATAATCTGCAATTTTTTAGGACACATTCTTAATAACTGTTGGAAGAACAAAAAAATTCATGCCTAATCATTTTGGTTGGTATTACGAGACTTGCACTAAGTGTACTAAATCTAATAAAGGAATGGGTGATACTTACACATGCTCATGTGGTGAACAAGTCAAGGCTCCAATGACTAGGTCAGTGATTGTCAATTATATGACTTAACTTATTTACACTTCTTTTATGACTAATATGTATATGTATACAATGCGTATATAGATACAAAGTTGTGGTGCAAGTGGAACATGAAGGTCACAAATCTGATTTTGTTTTTTGGGATTCTGATTGTGTCTCCCTTATTGGAGTTTCGGCTGAAAATCTTAGGAAGACCATGAAAGAGGTAAAAACTATACAAAGAATATATTCAAAAAGTTTCATTGCTGATATATTTATATGCAATGTCTATTATTTACATCTTATATATACTTCGATTGTTATAATTTTCTTTATAAATGATTGCTACCTAAACCAGTTTGGTGAGGATGACCCTAAAATCTATCCTAAGCATCTTGACAAACTACTTGACATAGAGTTTGTGTTTCGTCTCAAGTATCAACCATACTATCGACAATCTTCGATTTCAAAGATTTCACGTGATCCTAATGTTATCAACAACATTAAGATGTACATGCAACGTTGTGGGGTAAGTGATGTGTTGTTTTTATTTAATTAAACAACATTGTTTTCCATTGGCATATATAATTATTTATGTTACATGTAAATTCATTTGTTTTCCATTTTTTCAACTTCAGATTGCTGTTGGACCTATTGAAGCTGTTGAGAAGGTTCCAACACAATCAAATAATGATGATACTGCTAACACTCAGTTTTCTGATGAACAAATATTTCTTTCAGTAAGTCGTAATTTTTAATCAAGCAATAACCCAGGTGCCTTGAATTAAATCAATAAGAGTTTGTTATCGATTAAATTTTAACATAATTAACTAATTTTAATCTTTCATTTTCTGGAGCAGCAAACTTTTTCTGCATGTGGTGAAAATTCCTTAGATCAATCAGTCAAAAATAGTTCTGCTAAGCGTGCACCCCCAACAATTAACCTTGATGATATCGCTTCAAATTTGTTTGACGCACCCCAACTTTCAGCCACTAAGGTTCTGAAGCACGTCAAAACTGAATGATGACCTTTCATGCTATAAGTTTTTTTGAAGTAATGCTGCAACACAATATGAAGCTATCTATGTTCTCATCACTTTAATGGCGTTTTGGTTAATTTATGTTTTCATTACTTTATAATGTGTCGCATTAACTTTATTTAGCCCTCTTATGGGTACCAAACAATCTGTACCTGACTTTATTTCTGTTTTCTGAATCAAAAATGTTGAAAGACAATGTTTCCTAATAGCTTCATGATCAATTATGGCAGAAGATTTGCAAAATGAGATATTAGAATGAGGTTTAAGAATGAACTTCATATATATTTTTTAGATACATGCAATATATATATATATATATATATATATATATATATGTATACTCAAAACTAAATCATAAAACAAAACAGAATCACAATATCACTTGATTTTATAGACCTCAAGATCAAATTTCAGTTCAATATCAAACAATTACTCGAACTACAATCAACTATAACTCACAAGAAAAAATTAATCGATGACTGTATCGATTAAAATGTATATTATGCAGATATATAATAAATTTGAAAATTCGAACCAATTGAGTACACATCAAACTAATAGGCAAACAAAATATTTGGATAATAACTAATATAGATTTTTGGATATCATTAAGGTTCAATAAAATGTGTTGGGATTAAACTATGGTTGTAGGAAAACAGTGATATAAAATAAATTTGATTGATTCATATATGTCATAGCCTTTTCATGTAGGTTGCAAGGCTTAATAACAATCTGTCATTGGTAAATGTAATTGTTTCTATTTCATCATCACAACCTACACCTACTACTTATCACATGTTATACTAAGAAAGAAGTACACTCATTATAATATTTTTTGTTCATTAACACACTCAACCCACTTGATACTAGATAATATTTATTATCCAATAATTATACTAATTTTATCATACATCATTTTATATTATTTTCGATTTTATTTAATCATTTAAGAGCTGTAATGTTAATAAGAATTTAGTAGAAATTCTTATTTGAATGTCTACTTTCCCACCAAAACTTTTTTAGCTTTCCAACTATAAAAACTCAAACTTTCTTACAACATACATCACTTTGGAAACTATTCTTTCAAACTGAACCTCAAACACTTAGATTCATATTTCAAAAGTAAGTTATTTCATTTGCACTACTTTATTCATATTAGTGTATTGCATTCAGGTTGGTTATGCATTATTCATATTCATTGTATAAATGTCTTTAGCTTCAGTTTATATATTTGATCGAATGGAACATCTTCTTAATATGTGTCATCAATTCATTGTTTTTAAATTAACATGTATCAGGTTCTGACTTTAAGATGTTTAGTGGTAAACATCTAAAAATCTTAGAAGCACGGATTGCTCGGTCTCGAAGATATCGTTTGCTAAAAATTCAACGAGAAAAACGTTGTTTATCTACCTCTATTAAGTTACCGACTCCTACAAATGTTGCAACGGTGTCATCCTCAGTTAAGATGGATGAAAACAATCAACCTCAACTGAAAAGAGGTCGTGGAAGACTAAAGAAATCAACAGGATTGTCCAATTTGGGAACGAAGCTAATGGCAAATACCGTTGTTGCTACAAAATGTACTCAGTCGACACTTACACAACAAACACTGAGTCAGATTAGTGGTAAACGATCATCAGAGGATCAATGCAGTGTCAACAAACAGGATCTTTGTAAGTTACTTAACTGATACATTAACCGATGTTCTACTGTCGTTATAAAAACATGTCAAAGATATATAATTTTTTTAAATTGTGTAATAATATATTAATGTATTTAATTTTCATTTTTGACAGTACAAGCATTGTCAATAGATGCAAATAATATATCGAGATCAAGTTCTTCATTGAAGCGCAAACCTCTATCTGAGATAACACCTTCCCAACAAAATGAAAAAAGGGAATGTCCAAGGTTTCCTCGATCCATTTCTTCAAATGAGTCTAATAAACCAACCATTCCAACATTGACTGAAATTGATAAACAGAAAGCAAAGATGTCTTTAGGTATTAATAAGTTTGATGAAAACAATCAACCTCAACAGAGAAGAGGCCGTGGAAGACCAAAAAAATCAACAGGGTTACCCAATTTAGGACTGAACCTAATGTCAAACACTACTGCTGCTACGAAATCTACTCAACCAGCATTTACACAACACATGCCAAGTCAAATTAGTATGAAACCAACATCAGTAGATCAATGCAGTGTCACCAAACAGGATATTTGTAAGTATAGCAACCAATACATTAATTTTGTTTTGAGATTCATTTTATACATTTTAATAAACTTCTAAATTCGTTAGAAAAACATCTAAGATATATATGATTTTTTTAAATTGTGTAATAATATATTAATGTATTTGATTTTCATTTTTCACAGCTCAAGCATTGTCAATTGATGAAAAATCAATCTTCAGTACAGGTTCTTCCTTGAAGCGCAAACCTCTATATGAGAATACACCTTCCCAACAAAACGAAAAAAAGGAATGTCCAAGGTTTCCTCAATCCATTTCTTCAAATGAGTCTAACAAAGCAACAATGTCAAGATCGACTCAAATTGATAAACACAAAGTAAAGATGTCTTTAGGTATTAATAAGTTGGGAATTAATCTTATGGATAAATTCTCAGTTGTTGATCATACCACATGCATTCAACTCAGTCAGAGTCAAAGTCAATCAAAAAGGACCGAACCGGAAAGCACTGATGCACGTCCAACATCTGTCTTTATCCCTCAAGCTAATGAAGATTTTGACAGTGTGGATGAATCGGATTCAGATTATGATCCGTTTGTTACTCCAGGTTCAATATATTAACCTTTTAAAGATTGTGATGTTTACAATACTGATATCAAGTGACCATGTATATTAAATAAATATATTGATTCTCAGAATTCTTCACACTCAGAATTCTTCAGACTCAGAATTCTGAGTCTCAGAACCTCGGACTCAAAATTCTTCAGAATCAGAATTCTTCAGACTCAGAATTCTGAGTCTGAAGATCTGAATTCTGAGTATTTCTGAGAATCAGAACCTCGGACTCATAATTCTGAGTCTGAGGTTCTGAGTCTCTGAATTCTGAGTCTGAAGAATTCTGATTCTGAAGAATTTTGAGTCCGAGGTTCTGAGACTCAGAATTCCGAGTCTGAAGAATTCTGAGTGTGAAGAATTCTGAGTCTGATTAATTCTGAGTCTGAGGTTCTGAGACTCAAAATTCTGAGTATGAGGTTCTGAGACTCAGAATTCTGAGGCTCACAACCTCAGACTCAGAATTCTTCAGACTCAGATGAATTCCTCAGAGTCTTCTGAACCTCAGAGTCCTCAGAATCTGAGGTTCTGTGACTCAGAATTCTGAGTTTGAAGACTTCTGAGTCTGAGGTTCTGATTCAGTATGGGTTGGCAAGGGGGTCAGAAAAATAAAAAATTAATATATTTATTTAATTGTTTATTCATGGTTTTTTTTTTCAAAATCGTCCTTGCAGAATCGGATACTGACTCAAATAGTGAAGGTGAAGATGAACCCCTTCTACAACCGGAAATAACTCCAACACCTTCATCTACATCAGGTTTATTGAAAGAACTTATTTTTTAAGTTATAAGGCAATATTAAAATAATGAGAACCCGATCAATAACAACTATTTTCCTGTTTCAGCCTCATACTACAATCTTGGTGATCCATTAATTCAATGTGGTTTTTGTGGTGCCTCTATGTGGTATCAAGAAAGAATGAAAAAACATAAAGAATCTGCAAATCCAAAGTTCCAACTATGTTGTGGAAGTGGGAAAGTTCAATTGCCGACCTTGAATCAACCGCCATAATACTTGAGACATTTATTGTTTGATCATGATTCTACAGATAGCAAAAAATTCCAAAACCAAATCAGAGTTTATAACATGATGTTTGCTTTTACATCACCGGGAGCAAAACTTGATAAAAGATACAACAATGGTAGAGGTCCAGCAATGATTAGAATTCAAGGACAAATGTGTCACAGAAATGGAAGTTTGTTACCAAAAAACGGAGAAGCTCCAAAGTTCGCTCAACTCTACATTTACGACACTCAGAATGAAATTCAAAATCGCATGCAAAGTCTAAGGTAAATTACCATTGTTATATAACTTTTAGAGTGACAAGGTTTGTTAAATAGGAAATATGAATGATAATTAGACTTAGCTTATGTTAACACTGTCTCATTGTTGTTACACAGGAATAACAACAACATTGATTCTGTCATTGTGCAAGAACTGTCCAAGATGTTGTATGAGCACAACACGCATGCAAAATCTTTTCGAATGGCAAGAGAAAGATTGAATGAAGGAAATGTTCATAACCTAAAAGTAAGGCTTCTCTCGGATAGAAAAATAGATGGTAGAGTATATAATCTTCCAACTGTGTCTGAAGTTGCGGCTTTAATTGTGGGAGATGTTGATGCTACCGAAGAAAGAGATCTCATAATTCAAACTAAAGGTGGTCAGCTCCAAAGAATAGATGAGTTTCATGCTAGCTACTTGGCGTATCAATATCCTTTAATATTTCCATACGGAGAAGATGGTTATAGGCCTAATATTTCTCATAGAGAAAAAGATGGTGATCAACAAGTAACACAAGTCAATACAAGAGACAGACTAACAATCAGGGAATGGCTTGCATATAGAATCCAAACTAGACCATTTGAAGCCAAAACATTGTTATCTTCTAGGCGATTGTTTCAGCAGTTCTTAGTAGATGGATACACAATGTTGGAGTCAGAGAGATTAAGATGGCTTGGAAAAAATCAAACCAAGTTAAGAGTGTCGAAATACAATAATCTCAATGTACCAGGTGATCAAAGTCAAGTTGAGGGTGCAACAAAAGGAAAAAGAGCTGTCTTGCCATCATCATATGTTGGAAGTCGTCGTTTTATGGATCAATTGTATTTTGACGGAATGGCTATATGTAGCAAAGTTGGATTTCCTGATCTTTTTATCACTTTTACTTGCAATCCTAATTGGCCAGAAATCAAAAGGGTATTGGAACCTCTACACCAGAAACCACATGATCGACCAGACATTATTTCAAGAGTATTCAAAATGAAGTTTGATCAGTTGTTGGCAGATTTAACCAAGAATGGAATGTTAGGAAAGGTTCTTGCATGTAAGTTTACAACTCTTTTGCATCTTCATGAATAACATATTTTATGCTATCAATGATTTTTATTGAAGTCAAATTACAGTTTATTTCCTACTTATTATATCATTATGACCAACAGATATGTACACCATTGAGTTTCAAAAGAGAGGTTTACCACATGCTCATTTGCTCATATTTTTACACCCTTCAAACAAATACCCTACTCCTGATGATATCAACAAAATCATATCAGCAGAAATACCAGATCCTGACAACCAGCCTGAGTTGTATAACTTAGTGAAGACTCACATGATGCATGGTCCGTGCGGTCCGAAGAACTTAAGTTCACCATGCATGAAAGATGGAAAGTGTTCAAAATACTATCCAAAAAAATTTGAACCAACAACAATGGTTGATCAAGATGGTTATCCCGTTTACAGAAGAAGGGAAAATGGTCGTAGCATCGAGAAAAATGGAATATTTCTTACCAATACTAATGTGGTACCACATAATCCACAGTTGCTCCTCAAGTATCATGCTCACATTAACATGGAGTGGTGCAACCAAAGCACTTCCATAAAATATTTGTTCAAGTACATTAATAAAGGCTCTGATCGAATTGGTGCTGTAATTGTTCCAACTGAACTACAGTCCTCATCGAAGCAAAAAGAGTTGGACGAAATCAAACAATACCTTAATTGTAGATATGTCTCTCCAAGTGAGGCGTGTTGGAGGATATTTTCTTATTCAATACATGGTAGAAAACCAGCTGTTGAGAGGTTGTTCTTTCATGATGAGGGGGAGAATTCTGTATATTATAAAGATTATGAGCAGATTGGTAATGTTTTACTAAAGCCCAGTGTTACAGAGTCTATGTTTACATCATGGATGGAGGCAAATAAAGTCTATCCAGACGCTAGACTCTTGACTTATGGACAATTTTGTTCAAAATTTGTCTATGTCAAGAAATATAGATCGTGGAAACCACGAAAGAGAGGTTATACCATTGGTAGGTTGATGTGGGTACCTCAAAGTACTGGATAGTTGTATTATCTTAGGATGATGTTAACAATTACAAAGGGACCAACGTGTTACAAAGATCTTAAAATTGTTAACAGAATTCAGCACATGAGTTTCAGAGAAGCTTGCTTTGCATTAGGGTTTCTTAATGATGATAGAGAATATATTGAAGCCATTAGAGAAGCACATGCTTGGGGATCAGGATTTTTTTTTGAGAAAATTATTTGTCATCATGCTACTATCTGAATCAATGGATAGACCCGATCATGTCTGGCGAGAATCATGGAAATGGTTAAGTGATGGAATTCTATACTATCAGAGAAGGATATCTAAAAATAAAGGTATCACACACACTCCATATTTTTAATTTCAATAAAATATTATATAGTTTAACTGTTGTAATAAATTACAAATATGATTTAAATTATTCTTAATACATTTCTCCACAAATACTCATTGATGGAATTTTTCAGATTTGACACTGACCGACGAAGAACTGCAACATTTAACCCTAATTGAAATAGAAAAACACCTGCAAACAAACAGAAGAAGTTTGAAAGAATTTAAGTGCATGCCATCCAAACGGATATGTTACGGATTTTTTAGGAAATAGGTTGATCTATGATGAAAGAAATTATGATCCAGCAGAGCAGAAAGAATTATTTACAAAGTTATTTGCTTCTCTTACAGGTGAATTTTTTTACAAATGTATATTGTTTCATAGTAGGCCTATAAGATAAATTTATTCAATTTTTTTGTTTTTTTATATGTTATCAAATTAACAGATGAACAAGGGAAAATATTTCAAGAAATTATGGAATGTGTTGAAAATCATAAAGGTGGAGTATTTTTCCTGTATGGATATGGAGGGACTGGGAAAACTTTCATGTGGAACACTCTATCTGCAGCTTTGCGAGCCAAAAAGAATATTGTTTTGAATGTAGCTTCTAGCGGTATAGCTTCTTTGTTGTTCCCAGGCGGAAGAACTGCGCATTCCAAATTTAAAATCCCTGTACCGACACTTCAGAAGTCAATCTGCAACATAGATCAAGGAAGTGAACTTGCTGAACTTTTAAAAGTTACCAAGTTAATTATATGGGATGAAGCACCAATGGCACATAAATTCTGTTTTGAGGCATTGGATAAGTCTTTAAAAGACATCATGAGTAAAGACAGAAAGGCTTCAAAACAAATTTTTGGGGGCAAAGTAATAGTCTTTGGTGGGGATTTCAGACAAATTCTACCAGTGGTTCCAAGAGGTTCAAGATCTGATATTGTCCATTCAACGATAAATGCTTCATATATTTGGGATCATTGTAGAGTATTGACTCTAACAAAAAACATGAGACTACAAAGTCATGATTTGCAGGGAAACTCAGAAGAGATCAAAAAAATTTCTCAATGGATTTTAAAAGTTGGTGATGGAAAAATCAAAGAACCAAATGATGGTTATGCAGACATTGATATTCCAAAAGAACTATTGATTACCAATTTCAGTGATCCCATCAAAGCTATTGTTGAAAGTACCTACCCAAACTTACTAAACAATTATCAAGATGGAGATTTCCTTAGAAGCAGGGCTATTCTAGCCTCAACGATCGAAGTTGTTGATGAAATAAATAACTATGTCCATCATCTTATTCCAGGTATATTGTTATGGAATTTTATTTAACAAATGGTGTACATATTCCATACGTTTATCAGTGATATGATATAGTTTATTATTTTTACAATCACAGGGGAAGAAAAAGTATATTTGAGTTCAGATTCTATAGATCGCAGCGAGGCAAATGATAATGAAGTGTTTGAGCAATTGACACCAGAATTTTTGAATTGTCTTAAAACCTCAGGAATGCCAAATCATTGTCTAAGATTGAAAGTTGGAACACCAATCATGTTGTTAAGAAATCTCGATCAAACTGAAGGTTTATGCAATGGGACAAGATTGACGGTTACTAAACTTGGGGAACACGTGATTAAAGCAAGAATTATCACTGGAAAAAATATAGGAAATTTGATCTACATTCCAAGAATGTCAATGTCACCGTCACAATCACCTTGGCCATTCAAACTATTGCGACGACAATTTCCAATTATTATCTCATTTGCTATGACAATCAACAAATCTCAAGGGCAGTCGTTAGATAATGTTGGTTTATACTTGCCAAAAGATGTATTTAGTCATGGACAACTATATGTTGCAATGTCTAGAGTAAAAAGCAAACAAGGACTAAAAATTTTGATACACGGTAAAGAAAAAAATTCTTTATCTAATACAACAAACGTTGTATTTAAAGAGGTGTTCCATAACATCTGATAAACACTTTTAGCTGTTAGTGTTCCTATTGTAAGTTTGCTTTATCTTTCTTTTAAAGATAATTATATAATTCGTGTCTCTGTGTGTGCGTGTGTGTCTTATGCTGTTGAAAAAACTTACCCACGTTACCTAAATTAATTTTGCAGGATCTGGGAATTCTATTACCAGTTTGAAGGTCAACTTTTTTCTCTATGGATCAACTCAAACAAGATCAGTTTAATATCGTTTCATTTCTACATAATCAAACGATATCGAATCTTTAGCAAGCACATATGTAAGTATAATATTAAATTGTGCCATTTATTTATGAAAATGCCTGACATATATAAATACATATTCAACTCTCATACAATTTTTATGTCATTTATAAACTTCATATGGAAAGTAACTGAATCAGTATGAGTTGGCCTTAGGATTGTTAGATGTTTAATTTCATTTTGTATTTTATCACCTAGAGATTCTACAATAGAAGTGATAGACATGCCAATGCAGTCCCTGCTATGCCACACTATCTAAAACATATCTTCTGTATTTGATTCCCTTATCAATCTAAATGACTTACCAAGGCATCTAGGCCAGCTTTACTAGATATCAAACCACATGCAATCCAATTTTTACTGCCATATCTCACAAAATCTGTACAATATATTTTATATGGGCACGATTTCAACAAATTAATCATTACAAACATTTAAACAATTTTTTATTCAATCAGAATTTAAAGTGATGAATACAAAGTTCTTACCTAAACTTCTATAAAAACACATTGATATGTTTCTATGCCAAACCAATTCATCTCTTAACACTTAAATCTTCTAAAACCATGGCTGGATATCGTGCAGTCCTTAAGAGAAAGCTGTTAGGTGGTTTTGAAACTGTGCATCTACCAGGGCAGGTATACAAATCTCATATCTGAACTATATGGTTAGCAAATTACTAAACTAAATTATGATGCAAAGTTTGAATCATATATTATTTAATCAAAATATGTTACAATGAGACAATGTTTTCTATCATTTACTCAACATTCACTCTTTATGTTTAGCTTTATGTCAAACTCATTTACTCATGTTCTGTATGCAATATATATTATAGGACTTTGGTGAGGTTTTCCCTAACTTCTGCGAAGAACATGATGATTTAGGAAGTGTTTAGAATTTGATTGATGCTAAAGGAAATTCTCATCACATTACCTTCAATGAAGATTATACTCTTCCACTTTTAACTGATGGCTGGACCAATCTGAGAGATTTTTACCATTTTGAAGACAAACAACAGATTGTGATGACCTATCTTGGTCAAAGTCGATTCATGCTGACAATTGGAAAGAAATTTGACGACAGTGGAGACATACCTTCGTTCCATAGCCGTAGCACCAAACATGGGAAGACTACTTATTTTGACATTACTTTGAATCATTTGCAAATGGCTATCAAATCAGAATTGGTTAAGTGTCATTTTAATCACAATCTTTTTTCTTCAAAGTTTTTAAGTCATTTGAGTTTGCTTTACATATTTGTAACATTACGTAAACTTATCGGTTGATATTAATACAGGTTCTTCCCCCAGATTTCAATGAATTCTTGTGGGAAGGTGATTTTGATTTTTTGTATCTGTGCAATGGGAATGGAAAGAAGGTTATGACTGAGATTGAATACAACAACTGTGAATCACTCAATACCAAGCTGAAAAGAGGATGGGAGGAATTTTGTACCACCAATGGATTTAAGATTGGAGACTCTCTTCGTTTCAAGTTTTTTGATGGACTCAAGACTCATTTTGTTCATGTATTTAAAACTAATCCTTAGGTTTCTCAGATATAATCTACTGTGTTGAAGCTGATATGCAGTTAACCTTTTATTTCAGTTATTTATTTTGATTTTCAGTTACCTTCTATTATGCATGAATCAATTGATGTACTCAACAATCAACTAAGTTTATTAATGAAGTTTAGCTTTGATCTATGTTAACATAATAGAATAACATCATCAATTATAACATTCTTAACAGAAAATCCACAAACAAATATATATCATTCGCAGATTTTGTAGTTTACTCTATCACATTCAGAAAATATAAATCATGATTTCAAATAAGGCAATCTCTACAATAATGTTGATTGCAGGTCCTTTTCATGAATTATGATTAACAGAACACCAATCATCACTGTATTCCACACATCTTTTCAGGAACCTTTGATGAACATAGCAAATGACATCAATTTAACATTGATACTTACAATTCATAACATAATTCATTTATAGGAGAATATCAGAATGTTTGTCAGTGTTGCTCAAGAGTCAAGACATTCCTTTTGCAATGTTTGTCACTTACTATAGTTACAAAAGATTTTTTTTATGTTGATGCCTTATCTACATGTGTATTAATCGGTCAGATTGGCTTATCTACAAAAGTACAAATTTACCTATATGGATATAAAATTACCACTCATAATCTGTGAGAAGTTAATTCTAATATGTACATTTTTATGCTTATAAGTTATTTACAATGAATAAAGTTTTGTAAAATAAAATAATTTAGCAATCGAGATCATTTCGGCCATAAACACGAAGCAATGAAATTATTTTATATAGACCCGTGCGAATGCACGGGTTTGTAACTAGTTTATTCAAAAAAACAAATAAAAATACTAATTTCTTAACACTCTCAATATAAAGTATGGTTATTAAATATTTAAGCAGTAAATTGAACATCAATTGGGGTGGTGGCGCAGTTGGCTAGCGCGTAGGTCTCATAGCTACTGAGTGATCCTGAGGTCGAGAGTTCGAGCCTCTCTCACCCCATAAAATTTTTATTTGTTTTCTGGATTATCTTCTTTTGTCTTTTTCCTGCTACCATTCGAATTTCGAAAGATGCTTGTTGTCTGCCACTTAATAACGAACACGTTGCCTCAAAAGAAACAAGAAAAACTACGACATTGAAGTATATGATTAATCTTATTATATATATTAATGACTATGGTGATGTAACATCAAACCGACCTTAGCTCAGTTGGTAGAGCGGAGGACTGTAGTTGGTAAACAGACATCCTTAGGTCACTGGTTCGAATCCGGTAGGTCGGATTTCTTTTATATTTTCGTTATTTTTTTTTGGAGGAAAAAAAGCTGTGTGTGGCTGCTGGGATTCGAGCCCAGGTCTCCACGGCCACAACGTGGAATTCTTACCACTAAACTACAGCCACATTTGTGTTATTTTGATTAATAGTATATTTCTAACTTAAACATTTTACTCTAAATATAAGAAATTTAATAACCACTATTATTACATAATTAACCTTTATTAGTTTCATAATCTCATTGATTTAATGGGATTAATTGTAAATTACCATATACTCATTAAATGTGCAACAATTGTAAATTTCTGTCATGTATTGTTAAGAAGTGCAACAATTGTACTCCCTCCGGTCCTTAATATAAGAAAGTTTTAAAAAAAAAATTGGTCATATTTATAAGAAAATGTCACAATTTTTAAGGTGTAATTATTGCGTAAAAGACTTTTCTACCCCTTATTTAATGGTTGTATTTTTAATATTAGTGGATGTATTTAATGTTTCACAACTCTATGTAAGGGTATGTTTGTAAAAATATTTAAAAAGTTACAATAATTAATGATTATATTGGTTTTGATGTTTTTTTGTTTTTCTTCTTATAATAAGGACCGGAGGGAGTATATGAACAAACATTAAAAGCAATTGCAAAAGCAATTAATTGCACAATCTCTCTCTCTTTAAATTTCTACTTCTTTTTATTTCCCATAAAAAAAATAAGTGAAATATCCTACCCCTTTAGATAAAATTTTTTCCGATTACCAATTCCAATTTTTTTTAAAGGAATTCCAATTTTCAATTATCTTTCTTTTCTCGCGGTTTTCTCTATTCCTCATTCCCATTATAATGCTCTCTCAGGGTCCTCTACTATAAATATAAGAACTGATTACCACATAATTTTCTTCGTAAACCTTAATTTAATTAAATAATATTGTAATAGGTTGATCTGTCATTTTATCAAGTTCTTTGTCTAAGGTTATCTACTACTATATGTTAATAATATACTAAAATCGTACTCTAGCAAAATTTCATAATTATCTTTATTTAAAATCATGATTTTTTTAAGTTTATGTGTCTAATGGTCACTCTATAAAATATATAACCAATTTTTTCTTCTTTCTTCTCCTTATTATCCAATTCTCTTAAATACAAGGAAAAAAATGTATTGTGACATAAATATAGAGAAAAAAGTTTATTATACTCTTTTATACATAATAATAGGAAAATAGTTTATTCTCATCTCTTTTAATTTCTTAATCTCACTAATTCGCATATAAAAAAATTAATAGAAACACTACATTAATGTTGATATTTTTAAAATAATAATTAGTTTTCAAAATTTGATTTTTGAGATATAAACACATAAAATCTGCAACGAGTGTGGTGCAAATATTTAATAAAAAATAGTCACGAGGTTTCAAAATAGACACGGGGTTTCAAAATTTTATAACATCGACTATCACATGTCGGTACATAAAAAATTTCTTCTGCATATATAAGCATATAAAATCCTCAATGAATGTGGTGCAAATATTTAACGGTGTTTTAAATATAAATTAAAAATTTATTTAATCGATTTTCTCATTATTGTTGATATTTTGAAAATAGTCACGAGTTTCCAAAATTTTATCATATCGATTTTCTCATATATGTATATAAAATTTTGTTTATGCAGATATAAGCACATATATAAAATCTACAACGCGTGCGGTGCAAACATTGAACGGTGTTTTCCATATAAAATAAAAAGTTATTTAATAGAAAAAATACATTAATGTTTATATTTTGAAAATATTCATGAGTTTTTAATATTTAATCATATCGATTTTCTCGTATATGTATATAAAATTTGTTTCTGCATGTATAAGCACATATAATCTGCAACTGGAGCGGTGCAGACATTGAACGGTGTTTTCAAAATAGTTATTAGTTTTCAAAATTTTATGATATCGACTTTTTTCATATATACACATAAAAATTTGTTTTCGCATATATAAGCAAATAAAATCTACAACTAGTGTGATTCAATTATGAGAGAAAAATATTTAACAGACATTGTATTAATACTGATAATTTTATTTTAATATCTTTAAATGTTCGACAATATTAATAATCTAATTATTTTGTTATATAATTACCACAATGTTACGTGACTCGTGCGATTCGCACGGGTCTTTTACTAGTAATCAACTAATGAAAAACAACTTACTATCCATCGCTTTGGCAAAAATTATTTGTAGAGACCAGATATTTTTTTATTTTTGTTAAAATACATGTGAGCCCATTATTTATATAACATGTAAATTGTCACATTATCCTATTAGAAAAAGTTTTGATTGAAGGACTAAATTGTCCTGATCTTTTTTTAAGGAACTAAAGATAGTCAATTTTTTTATCAGAGATCAATATGTCCTTCGTATTTTTTGTTAGGACCAAAATGAATACCTTTTAGAATCGTAGATCGTCACACACATTGTGACTCAAAGGCAAGTGAATTAGTTAAAGTCAACAATATAATATTTTTATACGCTTTTTTTATAAGAATATTTTTATACGCTTTATTATTAGTTTGATATATAAAAGGCCAAATTGTAGATTTTGTCCCTATATTTTAATTATTTTGTTAAAATAGTTCTTCTATTTTTAAAATTTGATAGTTTTGATTCATCCATCAAATATTTGGTCTAAAATACGATGATATGACATGTTTTAAATAATTTTTTTTTCGAGATTTTTCTTACATTTCTTTGATGTTGATCTTTTCCCATCATCAAATCATTATATTTCCCATCGTCAAAAAATTATCAAATCATTTAAAACATATTATATCACCAATCTTTTAATTCAAAAATACGGTAAAAGGACCAAAACCGTCATATTTTAAAATAGAGGGACCAAATCCAGAAAATGATAAAAATAGAGAATCAAAATTACAATTAAGCCTATTTAAAAAGTATATCGAGCATTTTCTCTCGAAAAAAAATCTATTGTTACTTCATAAATAAAATATCACTAAAAAATAATGTAGTTTTTTTTCTGAAGCAAACTATATGCATTATATATGTATGAGTTGAAGTTCAAACTTCGGACACCCCACTTATCCACGTAAAAAAATGAATTTCTAGCCACTAGGCTAGTTAAACAAAAATAAACAATTTTTTCCTACCGACGAACACCCCCTTATCCACCGCCGTTTAACAATGACTAATCTCTGTCGGAAACTTGTGGGACATTTAAGGTAGGTTACGCCCTTCCAATCGGATCTTTTTTATATGCATGAACCAGAAGTCGAACCCTTGACCACATGCTTAAGCAGCCTAAGTCTTTTACCACTTGAATTAGTCTATTGCTAGTTTGAGATGTCAAGTTTTAAAGAGATAAAAATGAGAGAGAAAGATTTATATGGACTAAAATCAAATTTTGTTCTTGTCAAAAAAATCAATTTTGTTTGTTTTACGAGTAAAAAAAAAAACCAACACTTTTTAATAATAAAAAGTTGAAAAGAACAGCAATTTTAAAGTGATAAAAACAAAAATTGAAGCATTAAAAATATATTTAACCAAAAAAAAAATTACATTAAAGAGAATATATTCTTAACATCAATCAAGCATCAATTTTTTCATCCACTAACTCTAATCCTCAAAGAGTGGAAGGTGAAACCAGAAAGAGGAAACAAGCAAAGCCAATGGCACTACCACCACCTCTTTCCACCCTCATCAACCTTTTCATGATTCTCATCTTAGCATCCACACCCACAGCCTCAACAACAGTGTGCCGTGACACATGTGGCTCAATACAAGTCAAGTATCCCTTTGGCACAGGTCCTGGTTGCGGATCCCCACTATTCAACCCATACATAGCATGCACATCAAATGGAACGTTAGACCAACTCATCCTCAAAACTCACACATCCTCATACCCTATAACCTCCATTTCATACACCACTTCCACTCTCATACTCACACCACCCTACATGTCTACTTGCACTACCATGCAAACCTCACCAAACTTTGGCATAGATTTAACTGCACCATTCCAAATATCTTCCTCCACTTTCATCCTCCTCTCTTGCCAAGTAAAAAGTTCAAACATTTGTGACACTTCTTTTGATTACCTTTGTGCTTCCATTTACTCTTGCCCTGAAGTAGTCTCACTTGGTATGCCTCTTTTTTCTCCTACTAACACATGTTGTGTATACTCACCGGGGAACCTCGACGGCAAAGGGGAGTTGAATCTTAGAGAGAATGATTGTAGTGGTTATACTTCGGTTGTGTCACTTGGTGATAACCCTACTGATCCTATTCATTGGGTTTATGGAGTGGCATTGAAATATACTCATGGTGCCTTTGATAGCTTTGTGACCACTAAGTGTACTAGTTGTGAGAGTAGTGGTGGTGTATGTGGATATGCTCCTCCAGGAAGTGGATTTGTTTGTGTTTGTAAAGGTGGATATAATACTAGCCTTGATTGCTCTAATTACGATCAAAACCAGGATTTCCTTTGGGACTCTATCTCTCCTCCTCCCATATACAACGGTACGTTTTTCCTTCTCTTTTTGTTGTTTCTTTTATTATTTTGAATAAATTAATTTACAATTTTTAAATTCCCCATAGTTTTCGGGTCTTTTTTAATTTTCATATATTATTATATATAAGTAATTAAGGGAAATGAGTGAAATAACTATTGCATCTTGTACTCTGTCGTATATCTTATACATTACATTTTCTGAGCACAAGAAAAAGAAAAAATAGATGGTTGGACATTGGAGATGTGTTTTTCTTTTATAGCTTTAGAATATGTAAAAACAATATGCCAAAGTAATGGGTAACTATTATTCCGTACACTTGAAAGGAATCGGATGCAAAAATACAAGGCTTTATATTGATTCTCTCTCTCTCTCTCTGGAAAAATTGTTACTTTTTACTTATATATGTATCATTAATAACCTGTTCTGTTATGAACAGTTGGGAATGTATGGAGTTCCATCTTGGCTGGTATCATTTTGAGCCTAGTGTAATCGGACGATAATGTTGCTGGGTTTGATTATTACTAATATTAACAACAGTTAAGTCTTTCAGAGGAGGTCATCATCAGCCTTCTTTAATGCACAAAAGTTGCCTTAGAAATGTACATTTGAAGAAAAATGGAATAAAGTTGTTGAGCATCCATTCCTATGAAGTCCGGTGTATTGTTTTTTTTTTTTTGTACAAGTCTGGTGTATTGTCAAAAAAAAAAAGACAGTTAGTGTACAAAGCTCCCGCATACGCAGAGTCTAGGAAGGAGTCTCACCATTTGGTGTATTGTACACGACCTTACCTTGTTTTTAGGCAAGAGCCTAAAAAAACTCGCGACCTTTCGGTCACATGACAACAAATTTACTTTTGCATCAAGGCCCCTCTTTTGGTATATTGTTATCTCTGTAAAAAAAAAAAATTGGATGGTGAAAAATTTACACCATTACATATTGCTGTTGAATAACAATAAAAACTATCTTTAGTCAAACGAGTCCAAATGTTAAATTTAGATATTTTTATTCAAACAACTTGTTATATTTATGCTATGCTACATACCATAATGCTACTCCTCCTATGCTATGTTATGCTATGCTAATGCTACAAACAATGTTTGCAATACATATACAGACAATAATAATAATAAGTGTTGAAATACGTACACCAGCTCTTAATATATTACAATACATGTGTAATCCCTGTTCGAGGGTTCCCTTAGCAATATTTGCGTTAGAATCAAATTATGCACCAAGCCTAGTTTCCTGAATTATGAGTTTATAGTGGTTGATTCGTAAAACCTCTTTACGGATGCTCATCTACATAGAAGACGTGGTTATTTTTCCTGCAGAGAACCATCTTTCCAAACTTCACATTCTCCATCACATGCAAGAAAAAAATACCACATGGTTGTTTACTATGCAACAAACATATAGATACACAAACATATCCGTAATGCTGAAAATCTCTATAATTTATATGGGTCAACCCTGCTAATCAAGTTTGCGACCATTACTGAGGTTTTCTTGCATTGGTAGAGTAGTGGAATTTATGAGGAAGGATTTTAAAATCTTAGACAGTTCCTTTGGCTTCTCCAAGTTGATTGCATGCCCTGCATTCTTAACAACAACTAGTTGTGCATTCTCTCCCAGATGCCTACAAACCAGAAGAAAGAATGAAATGTAAAGATAAAACAATCAAGTGTAAAACAAAACAAAATATATCATTTATATTTTTCGTGTTGCACTAGTTATCTTGTCGAAGATTACTCCACTTTGTTTCTTTTTCAAAACCTAGATATACAAGTCAATAAAGTTGGAGAATGGATAGCTTTTACATATTAATAATAATAATGGGGAAGAATTGTAGAGAAATGTTTGGAAGATAAAATTATAAGTTTGTTAAATTACCTTTCAATCTGTGGGCTAATTCCAGTGGGAATACCTGGTCCTGTTCTCCCCAGATTATTAGTGTAGGCTACATCATTGAACAGTTATACATCTTAAGTTATTAATGCAAGAGATTGCAAGACATAGTGAAACTAACTCACAAACACAAAGTAAGCACAAGAGAGAATAAAAGAGAAGAGAAACCTGGGTTATCTTGGGAAGATTAGACAGTTTTCTATCCTTATATAATGTTTCAATTAGTTCTTTCTTCTCCTGTCGGTATTCGGTGCACATCACCTGCAAGTAAAACCAGTTTCAGAAACCAATTTTTGTGAAATAAAAAAGCCATGCCAGCTTGTGTATTCACGTCAAGGGATAGGCAATGAGATTATTTCAGCTAAAAACTAGTAATAATAACAACAACAAAACCGTTTTTAGATCCATATAGGGGCAGCAGCTCTACATGAATATATCCATAGCCTCTTTTATTTCAAAAATAGTTTAACCTCTTCAGAGTTAAAGTGGTGAAACCTAAGATAGGTAACAGATAATACATTCAGGCATCAAGTATCATAATCAGCAAGAAAAACACACCTTCCACTTTTTATGCAAACATAATCCAGATTGCATCAACACTGTCAAGGCAAGAACAGTTTGATTATCCTTTGAAGATTGAGACAAAACGAATGATATAAAATGAAAAACACATGAATCAATTACTCAGTCAAACCAATCCTTCATGAACTCAATGTTCTAAAACACTAATGAAATTTGAAGTTGAAGCCTTGAAGAAGCTCTTTGGTTTCACCTTTTGGCTCCGATCAAATCAACTTAAAGAAAGGGATCAAGGGCAAGCAAAAAAAGGGAAGTTCTTCATCTAGCTCTGACTCGGATTCGGATTATTCTTCAAAGGACAGAGAAAGCAAAAATGGACAAATGCAAAATGAATTTCAAAAGATAATTGACAGATTAAAGCAAGAACTTGAAGTGGCACATAAGGAAGTTGATGAATTAAATCAGAAGTTGACAATTACACATGAAGAGAAGGAGGACATAAATTCAAAACATCTTGCAGCCCTGAGCAAGATACAATCAGCAGATGAGATTAATATGGATTTGAAAACTGATGCTGAGAATACTGAACTTAATAAGCAACTGGACATTACCGGTAAAGTAGAAGCTGAACTGAGTCAAAATTTGGAGGATATGAAGACAAAAAACAAAAGCTTGGCCATGGAGAAAGAGACAGCTCTTCAACAGATCGATGAGGAAAATAAGATTACAGATGAACTAAGAAACCTCGTTGATCAACTTAAAGATAATAAGTTAGTGATTGCGAAAAAATTACAAGCAGTAAGAGATGAACTTTCTATTCTGAAACAGCAACTGAAACATGTAGAACAGCAATAAACCAATCCAAACAGACCCTTAGCCTAACTTAACTAACTAGTGTAACTAATTATTGTAACTATTACAAATAATAATACTATTTACTAGACAAGATCCATATTCATTAATTATCTAGTAATATACTTCAACCTAAACCAGAAATAAAACATCAAAATTCTAACCAATCATGTGGAATTTCTAAAGTAAACATGATTACACTACACAGATATATCCCCTAGTAATAACAAAAGTTCATTATGATCCTAAATCATGACAATCAAAATACAAATTAAACTGAAAAAACCAAGCTTTGTAATGACAAAAAGCCACTCACATCAATGAAATCAATGAGAAAGCAAGCCGGCATAACTTTGAAAGGCTTAACAAAAGTCAGCTTAACCAGCTGCTTCATCATATCAGGAGTCTGAGGAATCAAAATCATAGCAGCTTCATCAATATTCTTAACAACAAACAGTCCATCCTCCATATCCTTTTCTTCCAAACAAACCCCAGCAGAACACAACACAACTTTCTCCACTCTCTCCGGAAACAACGCCGCCAAACTATACCCAACAAAACCACCATAACTAACACCAACAACATTCATTCTTTTCACCCCATGCGCTTCCATAAGAGCAGCAACACACTGAGCTTGAAAATATTCGGTTCGATCAGGTTTAGAGGTGTGAGACTCACCGAAGAAGAGAAGATCGGGAACATAGAGGTTGAAACGACGGGTGAGTGGGGAGATGAAGTCGTTCCATTGCCACATTGCGTTAGCGCCCATGCCGTGGAGAAGGAGGAGAGAGGGTTTGGTGGGTTTGTGGGATTTGGGAACCCAGCAGTGCATGATGGTGGTGTTGCCGAGATCGGTGGTGGTTGATTTGAGACCGGCGTTGGAGAAGGAGAAACGGTAACAACGGTCGCGGGAAGCTGTGAAGCTGAAACAGCCCGCCATGTTCACAGGGAGAAGTGAAGTGACAGATGGATGTGCGAAGAGGACTCTTTCACTCAAAGCTTTTTAGCTAACATAATCATAATGGAGACACTCGTCGTTTTTTGGTACTTAAACGATGTTAGTGGTATATATCACTCATTTATAATTTTTTAATAGTAGTATTTAACAAGAACTCGATCTCTTTAATCGAGCATTTTACACAAATTTTTTAAATGGATCTAGTAATCAACTATTAATAATTTTATGTCATTACATTTTATTTTTTAATATTAAAAGAGTGTCGGTTCCACTTAAGATTGGAGTCTTAAGTGAGATATCTTATAATATCTTGAAAAAATTTCTCCCCAATGTGGGTACCTAATAGGTATCGGGTCTTAAATGTTTAAGACTCTCCCATTAGATATGGTCTAAGCATACGATTCGTTTACTGATGACATTCTTTTAAAAAATAGGAGTAAATTTCATTAAAAATCAATTTAATAGTTTTTTTAAAAAATATTTTTAATTTCTAATAATGTCTGTATTTAAAAAAGCTATTTTATTTATTTGATTTTCAATTTTCTAGATTATATAAAATGACAAAATTACATACTCCCTCCGTTCCTTTTTAAGTGTCTCTTTTGTAAAAAAAAGCTTTGTTTCAATTTAACCGTCAGTTTCAAAGTTAAATACAATATTAAATGTTATTTTACCAATATTACCCTTAATTATTTATTATAGAGAGAGAGAAATATATAAGACAAGATATTAAATGAATGAGGTTATTATTGAAAAAAAGATAAATTATTGTATCAAAAGTAGTAGCATTTATTAATTGTCTTAGTTTGTGTAAAATGTCAAAAAGTGACAATTAAAAAGGAACGGAGGTAATATTAATTTACACGCTAAAAAAATAATTATATATATTTTAAATGAGTAATGCTCGCAACACACATTTTAACACGCACTTTTCAAAACACACACTTTGATTGATTAAAATCCACAGGGGTTCCACCAAATCATGTGGGACCGATATAAATTTGGTGGGACACATGTGAATTTTAACTAATCAAAGGAAATGTGTTAAAAAGTGTGTGTTAAAATGTGTGTTGCTAGCATTTCTCATTTTAAATTATTTCAAATTTTATATCCTAAATTATATTTTATAAAAAGGACCGCATATGGGTTGGGCTAACCCAGTCAATCTGACCTAGCCCAAAAAACTAAACCTGATTGGATATGATTGGTTTTTTATACAAAACAAACATAATTCATATTATAGTTGGGGGAGTTGGAAACCAAACTAATTCAATAGGAAACCGCAACCTATAAACTCAAACCGAAACTGCAAAAAACCGTGTTGAATTTTGGCAATTTTTTTTACTCAACCATGTGGTTCGGTTTACAATTTTTATTTTAACAGTCGAACTAAATTAGATTGAATCGCAACAAAAGGGATCCGATCTCAAACCAGCCCAACATTCAACACGATATGTTTCTTATTTTGATTCTTTCACAAAAAATATTTCTTATTTTGGTGTAATAGAACATGCTAATGATAAAACTAGCAATTTATACATGATTTGTGTCCTTGTTTTGATATAATGCAACATATTAATGGTAACCAAAGCATGATATGTTTCTTCTGCATAATTTGTTTCTTATTGTGTGTTTGTTTTTGTTTCAATTATAGAATGACAAAATTACAAGTTTGAATATAATTTATTTTTTAGTAAATTCATTAAATATTAAATGTGGGAAAAAATCACTAACATTTTACAATATAGAAAAACTAATTGTGTCAATGTAAAACTATTATTACTGGTATTAAATCACTACAATTCTTACATAGGAAATTGTATGTAACTTGTCATGTTCCCTTGGTGGAACATGAAACATAAACATTAGCAATGCTTCAAGCTGAGTGTTTTTCTCGCAAAAAACTGAACCAATCCAACATGTATTAGTTTGGTTTGGTTTGATTTGATCCAGGTGAAAACTGGTGGCGGAAACATGGAAGATTCAAGTGTTGGGGATAAGCCTAAAGAATTTCCAATGGTGTCGTCGAGTAACTTGTCAGCGTGGGGGTTTCCCAACAAATTTTTAGATGAGGAATATGGAATTTTGGATGGTACAAAATTATTGGATGATGAGGAAAGAGAATTAGTGTGTGTGGTGGAGGTAAAAAGTAGAGACAAAAAAAAATGAACACAGTCTCATGTGATAGGGAACAGGTGTCTTGGCCTCAATGGGGATCGGCAATAACTATCAGACAAGGACTATGAGCATGGCGATATGCGCAAATTGTTTAAGGTGGCTAGCCAACGAGGATATGGAGAAAATGTTGGAGGTTGTGTGAGGCCAACTGACGTTTGGGGTGATGGGATATGTGTGCCAGCTGAAGAGGGCCATGTGGAAGTGGATAAAAGGGAGAATGTGGAAAAAAGGTTCTCGCATGTGGATGTTGAATTGACAGAACTGCGCGAAGCGCATGGACTTGAAAAGAGGGGACCATGTAACACCCCAATTTTATATTTTTTAAGTAATTCAATAAAGTTTAATAGGTGTGGTGTGGTGAATATTATTATTAATGTTGTTTTATTTGAATGTGATGTAAATGTTGAGCGGGTTGAATTATATTGGTGAATTAATTTATGATACCAGAATTTAAATAATATAGAAAGAGAATTGAAAGACAAGTAGAAAAGAGTAGGAGGTGTAGAAAATAGGTTTTTAATAAGTGGGGGAGGGGAAAAGCAAAAGAATAGTGTATAGAAGAGGAAAGTTATATGAAGAGTAGCTGGACCAAATATAAATAAGGGTTTTGGGAAATTAGAAGTCAGTTTTGCTGAACGTAGAAACAGAGAGAAGAGCAGCAGTCAGAGAAAGGAAAACCTAGCTACAACGAAGTCAAGCCAAACCGGAGATTTCAGAGGAATCGAGGTAAGGGGGAGAGTTCTTTCACTTTAGGGTATTTTAAACTATTGTGGGGTTGTTTTATTCTTAAGATGTGATTGTTGTTATGATGAAGAATTCCAATGAAAAATCATGATGAATGGATGTAAAGTTGTTGTTGAAAGATGAAAACTAAGGGAACCTAGTTTAGAGATTAGATTTAAGAATTGGATCATGAAAGAGTGTATAATTAGATAGGGTAAGAGGGAATTAACGTCCAAATAGTGGGGTAACCCTAGAGTGATGATTTGGGATGAACTGGGTGTTGAGATAGAATTAAGTGGTTTAAAAGTGATTATTGGGTGAAAACGCACTTCTGAAACTGTTTTTCGTTGGCTGTCTGTCAGCAAAATCGTGCTACGATTTGGAGAAATCGTACTACGATTTTGGGCCAGAATTTGGTGTTTCGGTTCGACAAAAATCGTGCTCCGATTTTAGAAAATCGTGCTACGATTTTGGTCAGGACAGAAACACAAATTCCGCTTTCAATTGGTTTTTCCACTATTTTCCGTTCTGAACTGGGATTCGGTGTAAACACAAAAGTTGTAGATATGGAAGTTAGCTTTGATTTGGTTTTGGAGTGGCCTCATTTAGACATCCACAACTTGACTTATGAGCAAATTACTACACATGGGTCAGCACGGTGATAAGTGCTTAAAAGTAGTTATCTTTTGGTATATTTTAAGGCACTTATGTTACTTGTTTTGCAAGTCATCTTAGGATAAGCTCATATTTGTGGTTAAAATGTTAAATTTGTGATCTTATGTCTTACCCCATTTAATTATGCAGGAATTTCATGCTTGGACCTGAATTGAGCAAAGAAATATGAAGTTTTGATCAAAGCTCATCGCTACAAGCGCAAGCTGCCTCGCTACAAGCGAGCCTAGGCAGGGAAAAATGGAAGTTCATCGCTACAAGCGATGGACCGGTCGCTTCAAGCGACCTTAGGCAAGGAAATTTGAAGGTTCCATCTCTACAAGCGATAGATCTCGTCGCTGTAGCGACCAAGGGCGGTTTAATGCTATATGCTGACGTGGAGCATTCCCACTGGCCAAGACATCTGCCGTCGCTACAAGCGACCAGCTCATCGCTTGTAGCGAGCGTGTTAAAACTCAGTTTTATAAAAGCTTTTTAGCTCATTTTTTAGGATATAACTTTGAGAGTTTTTATTTTCATTTGAGGATTGCTTTTTAATTCAGTTTAGTAATATTTAGGACTTAGTTGTTAGGGCTAGAAGCTATGATCTTCAAGGAGCAAAAGTGATTGGATTATGGAATCAACCAAAGGCTTTGGGAAATCAAGACTTAGGCTATGATCTTCATCTTTTCTCTACTCTTTTGTATAGTTGTCATGAAAATGAACAACTAACTTCCCTTTGTTGGGATTGGAGGTATTCTTTCTAGCTTAGATGTAATCCATGATTATGTAAATATATGATTTTAGCAATTTATGTGTTTTTGAAGTTATTCTTGATTTTCATTCTCATGCTTGATTCAATTGTTATTGACAAATACTTTTGAATCTATGTTTAGAATAATCTTCTATCAAAATAAGAAAATCTAGAAATGGATTTGGGTTTTGATAATCGCACAAAGTTTCGGATCGTAATGCTTTCGGATCGTTTGATTGATTGGGAAATCGTCGATTAAACGATACGATCGATCTCACGATGTCACTTGGGAAATCAATGACGTTGTCGAGCGATACGTGATATTTTCGCTAAAACGCTAAAATTCATATGCATAATTTTTAGATTATATTCGATGCAAGATTGATGAACTCCTATTCCAACGCTTTTATTCTCTATTATTTGTCGTGTTATTTCTGCTTTTACATTACTTTAGTTTATATGCAACCAAGTAAAGAAACCCTAACTCAAAACGATATCAATTGTTGAATGGTTCGAGATAGCGCACCTAATCCCTGAGGAGACGATAATTGAAAAATACTTACTTTTGTTAATCAAACACACGGTCGTGCACTCTGTCCAGGCTTAGGAAAAGCAACATTTCCATCCCTCTCTATCCCGAATTGGACTTAGTGCCCTTCATGAAAGTTGTAGATATAGACGTTATATTTCATTTCCATTTGGTTTGAATCCATTTAGATCTCTAAGACTTGAGTTATGATTAGAATACCATGCATGGGTCATGCTGCGTCCTTCATGAAATTTCAGCACAATCTTTTCAGTGAACTCTAAAACATCTATGAAAGCAATAGTTAGTTTAAGCAAGCCGTTAATGTGTGAAGTGAAAGTAAGAATCCTTAAACTACATACCTAAGTGAGGGAGTGTGTTTAGGTATAAATAGAAGTAGTTACCTCAAGATATCGTAAGTCTAAACAGGAACCGGCGATAGTAGCCTATGAGAACCTAACGACGTTAAAGATGACGTGACAATAGGAAATGGAAGGCAATGATAAGAAGAGGGACAAGCGAGTCGTTTAAGATAGATGACTAGGATAAACATAAGTGCCTTGAATTAGAGATGAGCCTAAAAAGGTGAAGTAGTTTAAGAAGTAGAAGGAGAAGTATGAGGGATATAGATAAGTAGTACGCGGCGAAGTAATAACGACGAGAATAATCCCTTGGGGTATTTTAAAGGTCTAAAGTGGTAAGTCGATTAAGAGGGTACAAAATATGAAAGAGACGATGATAAGTAGGTGCTTCCCAATTTACTGATGAAGTTAAACATAATCTTCATATACCAATAATTAACTTAGGAATATTGTTAGGTTGAAGAGTAAAAGAATCAAGGTAATTAAAGAACTAAAGATGAATGTTAGATAGGAACGTATAAGGTGTAAAAATGAATAAAGAGTAGAGAAGTCAAATTTGGGTGATTGTAGACGATGAGATACGAAACGTAAAGGAAGATAAAGGGTTGTGTATTGGGTAATGAAAGATAATGGGAATGATGATAGCGGTGAATAAGACGGGAATCGAATAGAAGAGGGCAAGATGAATAGGAAAGAAGGTAAGAGGAAATAGTACAATGTTTGATGATAATAACAATGAACGATATCGAGAGAATAAAACCTTAAATTATAATGAAGTTTTAGTGAGGAAAGTTGTTGACGTCGGAAGTAACGATAAGGTGAGGTAATAACTTTAAATTAGAATTAAGTTAAGATTAGGGGAATGGTAGGGGTTATATATGACGACTAATGTGAAACGAAGTAATAAGAAATAAAGTCGTTTAATGAGAAGAACAAGTAGGAAAGAGTTATTGACGATGGTGAGGTGAAACCTAGTGGTATAGAGATAAGACGTTTATGTAATGTTAATGGAGAAGTAAACATCTTAAAACTAAGAATGACGTTGAAACGATAGCGCATGATGACGTAGATGGATAATAAAATAAAATAGGGGGATGTTGACATAGAAACAAGTCGTGCTACAGGGTTTGATTAACGAGGAGATAATGTGGTAACATAGACGGTGATAGAGAGTAATGATGAGGAATTCTATGATTGTGACAAAGAGCGATGACGATTGATATTATATACAAGTATATAAATAAATATGATGAGAAATGATGATGTTTATATTATAATGATGATTAGAAGGACGATGTTTAAATTATAATGACGATGAGAATGATGATGTTTATATTATAGTGATGATGAATGACAAAGTCTATATTATTATGATGATGAGAATAATGATGTTTATTTATGAAGACGATGAGAATGATGACGATGTGTTTTGCATTGATGTTGTGCATATTAGGGAGAGTCTTGCATTTATGATTGTGAATTCCTGATGATGTGTAATATTTGACGAGTCCGTCACCATGCATGCATATAGAGTTGTGTCTAGGAATTATGAAGATGAAATGACGATGAAAGTCCAGTAACATATCTCTGGCAAATTATGACGACGAAAGTCCAGTAACATATATCTCTGGCAAATTATGACGACGATAGGTGTGGTACCACATTCATATAGGTCTTAGGGTGAGTCCATATGCACTTAAATGATGATACTTGTATTTGGTGTTTTCAGTGTGATTTGAGTGAGATGATGGTATGTATGATTCGTTGAAAAGAATATAATAAATGATGATGACCGTATGACGACGAAATATTGTTATTGAAGTATTAGAATATTGTGCATGCTTTTCCCTAATATTATGTTATGGCAGGATTTCTCACCCCTTTATTGTTGTTGTGTTGTTTTCTTTGTGGTGATTGTACTCCCGGGTACAGACACTCAGGTTGAGGAAGTTTAGTTGTGGGACGACTTAGAAGGTGGAGATGGAATACGTCTTCCGTCTAGTTTTCATTTTATTTAGTATTCGATTAAGCATGTAGTCGCTACGAGCTCTGATTCTTGTGACACCAGGGTTGGGGTTGACATTGAATTAATTTGTTTTTAAGTCGAAAACTTGGAATTATTGTTATTTCTATTTGGGATGTTGAATAACAAGGATAATCTATATTAATGCAATCAATGAAATGTTTTCTGCTGCTGAAATTATTATTTAAAGAAAGTATTTATGTTATATGTGATATATTGTCAAGTTTTGTAGCATCCTCTTTATTAAATATATTCTTATTATTTAATAATTATTGTCGGGAAATAGGATGTTACATAGTTGGTATCAGAGCAAGTCGGTCCATCCGGCGTAGGTGTTATAATTTTGTTATGTCCCCACAGGCGGCATGTGTGCAGACACTGTCAATGTCTGATTCTGTTAATAGCTATTTAGTTGTTAATGGTAAATAAGAGGATGGTTAGATGGAGATAGTCGAGCGAAGTCTTCCGCTACAAGAGTACTAGAGAGGAGGAAGGTAAGAATCAGAAGTGTAGTAAGCCTTGTAAGGTTCCGGCTGATGAGGGAGAGTGGAAGTTTCAACGGAAGGTTGCAGGTAGGAAAAGAAACAAGTGGGGGAGACACTTCGGCTTCTCGGAAATGTTTTGCAGGTGGTGTCGTTTCAGAAGAGAAGTTTAGTCTTTCGAGGTGAGAAGTTAAACGTTATGGTGACAACCTCCGAGTTAGATTAGTTCTAGATATAGGTTGAAGGAATATGGGGCATGAGTTCAGTATTGAGGCTTGACAAGTTAGGACAGAGGTATGAGTTGAGAATTTTTGGTTCGACCTTGTAAGTGTAATTGTGGGTGAATAAGTTGTAGCAGAATGATGGATGTGGTTTAGATTAGTTATTATCTGGGATGAAAATCATTTGGCGGGACGTGTTTCAGATGGATAGTCATAAGATGTTAAAGAGAAGGATATTTTTGGAGGACGTAGATTAGATGGTATTCACTTACAGATGAGGAATATGAGTTTAGATCAGTTGAATTATTCTAGTAGGAGTGAAGTGTAGACAACCTTTACTTGTATTTTAAGCTTTCATATGAATTATTAAAGGATAAGTTGAGCGGTTGATTGGGGTATGTCAAGAATAGACCAAAGGGTGAAGTACTGTAGGGCCACATGAATGTTCGAAGGATTTAATATGTAACAGGTAACAGTTATATGTTGAGGATGGATGACGCGTGAAGGTGTAGACGGTAGCTAGTTGATTTTTATTAGTTTAGGATCTGGATTTCTAAGACTGAATATGAACTGGAGGAGTAAAGAATGAGTATAGAAGGGTAGAATCCGATGAGGAAGTTTTATCCAGAGTAGTTACCTTCGAGTAATTTTCGAGGACAAAAATCTGTTAAGTGGGGGAGAGTTGTAACACCCCAATTTTATATTTTTTAAGTAATTCAATAAAGTTTAATAGGTGTGGTGTGGTGAATATTATTATTAATGCTGTTTTATTTGAATGTGATGTAAATGTTGAGCGGGTTGAATTATATTGGTGAATTAATTTATGATACCAGAATTTAAATAATATAGAATGAGAATTGAAAGACAAGTAGAAAAGAGTAGGAGGTGTAGAAAATAGGTTTTTAATAAGTGGGGGAGGGGAAAAGCAAAAGAATAGTGTATAGAAGAGGAAAGTTATATGAAGAGTAGCTGGACCAAATATAAATAAGGGTTTTGGGAAATTAGAAGTCAGTTTTGCTGAACGTAGAAACAGAGAGAAGAGCAGCAGTCAGAGAAAGGAAAACCTAGCTACAACGAAGTCAAGCCAAACCGGAGATTTCAGAGGAATCGAGGTAAGGGGGAGAATTCTTTCACTTTAGGGTATTTTAAACTATTGTGGGGTTGTTTTATTCTTAAGATGTGATTGTTGTTATGATGAAGAATTCCAATGAAAAATCATGATGAATGGATGTAAAGTTGTTGTTGAAAGATGAAAACTAAGGGAACCTAGTTTAGAGATTAGATTTAAGAATTGGATCATGAAAGAGTGTATAATTAGATAGGGTAAGAGGGAATTAACTGTTGGAACAAAATGTGTTTAACAACTCTCTTATGAATTAAGGGGGAGATTGTTGAAACATTATGTGTAAACATATCTCTCTATGGTTTTGATGATAACAAAGTGTTAAATAGAAAATTGGTTATTTGCTAATGCTTTGTTCAAGTGATTTCAGAACCACGTGTTTATTGATTTGAAATTAAGAATGGTTATGAAAGAACAAGCTTAGAGCAAGAAAGGATAGCTAAGAAGCAATGTTGCAAAGCTAGAAGGAAACTGGGTCTGAAGAAGTGCTCCTGAAGAAGTGCTCCTGAAGTGGTGCTCCTGAAGTAGTGCTCCTGAAGTGAGAGTCTGAAGCCTGCGTCTGAAGCCAGCTTCTAAAATCTGAGTCTGAAGGCAGCTTCTGAAGGAAGTCAACAAAAGTCAGCGTCTGAAGAAGTCAACAAAAGTCAACTTCTGAAGACCAGCTTTTGATCCGTACAAAGGCAGCTTCTGATGCACTGTTCACACAGAAGCTTCTGAAGGCTGATGTGGCTTGAAAAGTGACTGGTACTGTGCGCATTTAATGCCTGGATGTGTCAGAACAACCCAATGGAACAGTTGTCTCCCTGACTCAAACATTCCCCAGCTTTTAAGGTAGGCCATTTCAAAAATGGCTGCTGCTCTGTTTTATTGAAAAAGTTCAGCACACATTTGCAGAAATCCTAGCTCAACTTGCAACGGCTCTTTCCTCAAATCAAGCAAATCTTCAACAGCTCTATTTCCTCTATAAAAGGAAGAAGATTTGAAGATGAATTTTGTCTAAGACTCTTGAATTCAAATTGCTGAACCTGTGCTCTGTTTTCTGCTGAAAAACTCATAAGTTCATAAAACTCTTAGAAATTCTTTTAGTTTCTGTAACTTAGAATTTCTTAAGGTTAAGAGTCTTAACCTGTGTTGTATTAAGAGAACACCTCTGATATTTTATCAAGTGTTCATCCCAAACTCATTTACTTGTAAACCAGTTTGGTCCCTAAAGTCTCAGTCTGTATACTGAGCAATTGTAACCTCATTCCTTTGTGGTCTGAGTCAGAAGTCTCTTGACTTAGTGTCTTGAGCATTGGGAAGTCTCTTGACTTGGTGTCTTGAGCATTGGAAGCCTCTTCCTTTGTGGTTGAGCATTAGAAGCCTCTTTCTTTGTGATTGAGCAACTGGAAGTCTCTTCCTTAGTGGTTGAGCAAGTGTAATCTTCAGATTATAGTGGAACTCTCTTGTTGGAAAACAAGGGGACTGGACTACTTCTCACATTGAGAAGGAACCGGTATAAATTTCTGTGTGTCTCTCTTCCCTTCTCTTTTTAACTTGTTAATTCGCTGCATATACTTCTGATAATAGTTCAGAACCTGGTTCTGAACTAGTGTTAAGCTTTTGAAAAGAAAAGAACAAGTTTTTGAGTCACACAATTCAACCCCCCCTTCTTGTGTGTGTTTTTCTCACCTTCATTAACGTCCAAATAGTGGGGTAACCCTAGAGTGATGATTTGGGATGAACTGGGTGTTGAGATAGAATTAAGTGGTTTAAAAGTGATTATTGGGTGAAAACGCACTTCTGAAATTGTTTTTCGTTGGCTGTCTGTCAGCAAAATCGTGCTACGATTTGGAGAAATCGTACTACGATTTTGGGCCAGAATTTGGTGTTTCGGTTCGACAAAAATCGTGCTCCGATTTTAGAAAATCGGGCTACGATTTTGGTCAGGACAGAAACACAAATTCCGCTTTCAATTGGTTTTTCCACTATTTTCCGTTCTGAACTGGGATTCGGTGTAAAGACGAAAGTTGTAGATATGGAAGTTAGCTTTGATTTGGTTTTGAAGTGGCCTCATTTAGACATCCACAACTTGACTTATGAGCAAATTACTACACATGGGTCAGCACGGTCGTGCACTCTGTCCAGGCTTAGGAAAAGCAACATTTCCATCCCTCTCTATCCCGAATTGGACTTAGTGCCCTTCATGAAAGTTGTAGATATAGACGTTATATTTCATTTCCATTTGGTTTGAATCCATTTAGATCTCTAAGACTTGAGTTATGATTAGAATACCATGCATGGGTCATGCTGCGTCCTTCATGAAATTTCAGCACAATCTTTTCAGTGAACTCTAAAACATCTATGAAAGCAATAGTTAGTTTAAGTAAGCCGTTAATGTGTGAAGTGAAAGTAAGAATCCTTAAACTACATACCTAAGTGAGGGAGTGTGTTTAGGTATAAATAGAAGTAGTTACCTCAAGATATCGTAAGTCTAAACAGGAACCAGCGATAGTAGCCTATGAGAACCTAACGACGTTAAAGATGACGTGACAATAGGAAATGGAAGGCAATGATAAGAAGAGGGACAAGCGAGTCGTTTAAGATAGATGACTAGGATAAACATAAGTGCCTTGAATTAGAGATGAGCCTAAAAAGGTGAAGTAGTTTAAGAAGTAGAAGGAGAAGTATGAGGGATATAGATAAGTAGTACGCGGCGAAGTAATAACGACGAGAATAATCCCTTGGGGTATTTTAAAGGTCTAAAGTGGTAAGTCGATTAAGAGGGTACAAAATATGAAAGAGACGATGATAAGTAGGTGCTTCCCAATTTACTGATGAAGTTAAACATAATCTTCATATACCAATAATGAACTTAGGAATATTGTTAGGTTGAAGAGTAAAAGAATCAAGGTAATTAAAGAACTAAAGATGAATGTTAGATAGGAACGTATAAGGTGTAAAAATGAATAAAGAGTAGAGAAGTCAAATTTGGGTGATTGTAGACGATGAGATACGAAACGTAAAGGAAGATAAAGGGTTGTGTATTGGGTAATGAAAGATAATGGGAATGATGATAGCGGTGAATAAGACGGGAATCGAATAGAAGAGGGCAAGATGAATAGGAAAGAAGGTAAGAGGAAATAGTACAATGTTTGATGATAATAACAATGAACGATATCGAGAGAATAAAACCTTAAATTATAATGAAGTTTTAGTGAGGAAAGTTGTTGACGTCGGAAGTAACGATAAGGTGAGGTAATAACTTTAAATTAGAATTAAGTTAAGATTAGGGGAATGGTCGGGGTTATATATGACGACTAATGTGAAACGAAGTAATAAGAAATAAAGTCGTTTAATGAGAAGAACAAGTAGGAAAGAGTTATTGACGATGGTGAGGTGAAACCTAGTTGTATAGAGATAAGACGTTTATGTAATGTTAATGGAGAAGTAAACATCTTAAAACTAAGAATGACGTTGAAACGATAGCCCATGATGACGTAGATGGATAATAAAATAAAACAGGGGGATGTTGACATAGAAACAAGTCGTGCTACAGGGTTTGATTAACGAGGAGATAATGTGGTAACATAGACGGTGATAGAGAGTAATGATGAGGAATTCTATGATTGTGACAAAGAGCGATGACGATTGATATTATATACAAGTATATAAATAAATATGATGAGAAATGATGATGTTTATATTATAATGATGATGAGAAGGACGATGTTTAAATTATAATGACGATGAGAATGATGATGTTTATATTATAGTGATGATGAATGACAAAGTCTATATTATTATGATGGTGAGAATAATGATGTTTATTTATGAAGACGATGAGAATGATGACGATGTGTTTTACATTGATGTTGTGCATATTAGGGAGAGTCTTGTATTTATGATTGTGAATTCCTGATGATGTGTAATATTTGACGAGTCTGTCACCATGCATGCATATAGAGTTGTGTCCAGGAATTATGAAGATGAAATGACGATGAAAGTCCAGTAACATATCTCTGGCAAATTATGACGACGATAGGTGTGGTACCACATTCATATAGGTCTTAGGGTGAGTCCATATGCACTTAAATGATGATACTTGTATTTGGTGTTTTCAGTGTGATTTGAGTGAGATGATGGTATGTATGATTCGTTGAAAAGAATATAATAAATGATGATGACCGTATGACGACGAAATATTGTTATTGAAGTATTAGAATATTGTGCATGCTTTTCCCTAATATTATGTTATGGCAGGATTTCTCACCCCTTTATTGTTGTTGTGTTGTTTTCTTTGTGGTGACTGTACTCCCGGGTACAGACACTCAGGTTGAGGAAGTTTAGCTGTGGGACGACTTAGAAGGTGGAGATGGAATACGTCTTCTGTCTACTTTTCATTTTATTTAGTATTCGATTAAGCATGTAGTCGCTACGAGCTCTGATTCTTGTAACACCAGGGTTGGGGTTAACGTTGAATTAATTTGTTTTTAAGTCGAAAACTTGGAATTATTGTTATTTCTATTTAGGATGTTGAATAACAAGGATAATCTATATTAATGCAATCAATGAAATGTTTTCTGCTGCTGAAATTATTATTTAAAGAAAGTATTTATGTTATATGTGATATATTGTCAAGTTTTGTAGCATCCTCTTTATTAAATATATTCTTATTATTTAATAATTTTTGTCGGGAAATAGGGTGTTACAAACCACATGTTGGATATTAGGGAGTTGGGCCAAGGAATTGGGTCGAGTTTAATTCTTGTTTTGGGCATGGATTATTTATAAACCGGTGTGGGTGTGGTTGGTAACATTGCATCTAATAGGCCTATTAAGGGTCAAGAGGTCGTCGAGGACCATGTTTTTGCTTTTGTTGTACCCTTTTTGACTTCTAGAAGCCCAAAACATATAATTGGCTTTATGGTGGATGAGGTATCTGGTTCTCTCGTGCATTTACCGTTCTGTCCATGTAATAGGCAGTTATCCCAGTTTTTTTTCTTCTAGTATGGTTTTATCCCATATTACCCTAACATCTCAGACTACTTACGATGCCTTTATCTCGGGAGCATGATATGCCCTTGGTACCGAGGAGTCTTGGTGGGACACATGAGGTTTTTCCGCTCCCAGTGGGTATTGAATGTTCCTCGCCTTTGGTGGAAGGGATACCTGTAACACCCATACTAAATTATCTAGAATATTTAGCATGCGTATTAATCTGATACCGGATACATTAAAATTTACAATAATTAATATACATACAAACCACTGAATGAGTACAATTTGCTCGTTTACATAAATATCCAAATATCATATAATACATGTTCATATACATATAAAATCTGTCAACCTCCTGAGCTTCCATGACGAGCATCTGCACTCCATCCAGCGCCTTCCTGAAGATCTTCATGGACATCTCTTGCTTACCTGAAAAACCTGCACCAGAAGGATTGGGATGAGACATAATGTCTCAGTGAGCTCCAACCCAACCTACTGTTGGCAACCACGGGGGAAACCTAGGGTCGCCGTGCCTACTCTTAGCGATCTTGGGGATACCTACGATCGCCGTCTTTCTCTACATATTTTGCGATCAAGGGGAAAACCTAGGATCGCTTCATTGTCTTGTCTCATGCATTTCATACTCTATTCTTATCTTAGTCTTATACGTAGTGATCTTGGGGACATCCTATGATCACATCTCGTTCACTAGGAACTAAACATCATGTCTCGTATTACATATAAAATATACATATTCATTTTCATATTCGTATTCATCTTTTCATATCATAAAGTTAGAAGTTAGCGTTGAACAAACAATACATTATCTTGGTTCATTTTACGGAGTGCATCCGGGTGGAGTAACCCCGAAGTACATCTCCCATCATACCGGTGAAATTCCTATCATATCAGGCTAACACCGGACTCCTCTTATCTTTGTGTAGGCAACCCTCTCGGTGAAGCCCCATCCGGCATAATCCGGAGCCTGCTGGACACAACTTGCATGTAGACAACCCTCTCGGAGAAGTCCCATCCGACGTAACCCGGAGCCTGCTGGACATGCTTAATCTTTTAACATACGTGTGGACAATCCTCTCGGAAGAGTCCCATCCGGCGAAACCCGGAGTCTGATGAACACGTTTAACATCGTCTTATAAATTACGTGTGGATAGCCCTTTCGGAGAAATCCCATCCGGCATAATCCGGAGTCTGATGAACACGTTATCATATTCTTTATCATTAAGTTCTTACTTACGTTCATATGCTTATCTAATACGTTCCATAGTCTTATGCATATCTGATGCATTCTTTAAGTAAATCGTTCTTAAATGCTTAACCTATCAAGGTTCTTAACTATAAACATGGATTCATTCTTGTACTTAGTACATGATGAGTACCATTCTAAAACTCTTTAACCTATAATAGGTTCTTGACTTATCATTCTCATAAGCCTTTGTCTAAAGGTTGGGAACTAAGCCCCTTTACCTTACTTGATAACTTAGGGTTTAATCTACCCATTGTCATATTGACACTTGATTCTTATGAGGTTAAACCTCAATGATATGTTAAGTTTCTAACCCCACTCTCATGCTAATACGAGGTATACTATGATCCATTCTTCCATTACTAAAAGCATAAAGGCATACTGGCACTGTGCGGATGGTTTCTGGCATTAAAACAAGTTTCCAAAAATGGAGTGTCATTCTGTCTCCATCGTGGCACGACAGGATCTCTAGTGGCACGATGACTCATCGTGGCACGACAGAACCAGAACTGCCAGGCCTGTAACACTTCCAGAAAATTCCAAAACGAGTTTTAAAATCAAAACACAACCCAGCAAGCATTTATGCATCAAAATTAAAGGTTTTCAACATATAAGATCATAGCATATCTAGTATTAACAATAGGGAAACTAACTTATGCAAATCTAACTTAAAATCATTCATGAATTCCTTTCCTCTCTAAACCATAAAACTACCCAAAAAGGGGTAAAATCCATAGGGAGCTCACCTTGATTTAGCTAGCTTTGATTCCTTGTCAAGCTTCCAATCATCAAACCCTAGCTTGATCCATCTTCTTCCCTTAATTCTTGCCAAACCCTAGCTTCCAATTCTTTCCTCCTTTCTTGTTTCCTTGACTCCCAATAGTTCAAGAGTTCCCAAAGTTAGTGCTTGCTCATGAATTGGCCATGAGGATGGATGATTAAGTGAAGATTAAGGTGAAGAGGAGGAGAGAATGGCGTGGGAGATGAGTAGAGAGAATGGGGAAAATGAATTGGAAAATATCTTGTTTTCCTATTTAAAACACATCTTCCATTTCAAATAATTTACATAATTGCCATGCCACATAATTGCATAATTGCCAAGCTTGTTCCATAAGTTTCTGACACTGTTAACTGTTACTTCTAAGCGGGATATTACACTTGCCATATAAATAACCCATTAACTGACCATTTACCAAATTGTCCTTTGCTTAAAACATTTCTGATACATCGTCTCAATATTAATAAACATTCGAGTCTTAGGCGGGATGTTACAATCTACCCCCCTTAAAGAAATTTCGTCCTCGAAATTTAGAATCCAATATCATATATGAATTAATCTCACATATTACGTCCTTCATTAGCCAAGACTCCAGTTCATCTTACTTATCGGAATCCCTTAGATTCCAACTCTATAAGTCGAATGTATCTGACAATCTTTTCGTTGACTGGAATACTTGAGGTGCATCACACAATTCTTGCGTAGCAGAATATGAGGTTATCCGAACCTTCGCATCCAACTTGTTGACTATATCCTTGTTCATACACTTCTTGTAACCCAAACTAGAGTTATCCAATCCTAACACTTGTGCTGAATTCTTATAATCTCGTCATAGTCCGCGTAATCTTACCTTGACGACATTGGACGTTCTTATTATCCTCGACGATTCCATTGAATTTTTATATTCGATCTCTTCCTTATACAACGGCATCCTACATATATGGTTTTACCATAAATATACCATCCTTTAATGAGGATAAAACTACCGCACTATCTCCATTATACAAATACAAGGAGGAGGCATCCTGGTGTGCTACTTTCCATAGTCTTAATCATTGCTTCCACTACGGAATTCCTCAAGGGCTCGCGTAATCTTACTGATTACCCGCATTCTGCTCCGATTGATCTATAACGTAACTTAGAAATCATTTTTTTTCATACTAGGAGTTTGCCAATCTCCCATCATTCTTGTCACAACTTATTCTCGTTTCCTTGTCGTAGCATAAATGTTTTCTACACCGATAATCCCAAACTTATAGTAGTTTAGTCCAAGTAATGAGTGGCTTAAGTCGTCGCACATATCATTGTACAATATATTTCATAGCATGTAACTTACATACATAAGCAAGCACGTGTACACTTTACATTACCTCATCTTTGTCCGACTAACGGGACATCATTCTTAATCTTAACATATTTGAGACACTACCACATCAATTGGGGTTCTTTTCTTACTCTTAACTCATTTCGTAACATCCGGGATTTGCCTTTCAACTGGCTTGCCAGGTTTGCCCCGCCAATGTTACCCATGTTTATTTCTTGAGTATATAACAACCCGTAAATTATTGTTACATTCTAACGGCATCACAAACTTATTTCTCATTCTGGACGTCGAATTCAAAATCCTTGAATATTCTTAACTAAAACGCGTTCAGTATCAACAAACCTGTTATGATTAGCATCTTCTCACTTTAAACATTACTAGTTGCGTACCTTAGTTACTAACACATATCACAACTGAAAATCTGATACACTACTATCTGAGTAGTATAAACACTGCCTGACAAGTACACATTACTAATCACAACCTGGTACATACGTCATGTTATCATATCGTGGATACAACGTGGAATAACTTACATGCCACTGTATTGTCGTTTTTGATCAATGCTTCAAATTCACAAATTTCACCTTGCAAGTGCAATCTGTATCGATGTTGTCTCATGCTCAATTTCTCTTTAGACTAAACTTATTCTTCAAGTATACTTGATGTTACTGAGATAAAATAGCTAAACTACCGTTTAGCGATAACTTCCATTGTTTCAGATTTAATGTGCTAGAATCACATCCTTCTTATTCCTTACCATATATTCTTAAACTATCTTGATATTCCATTTCTCATGGGTTCGAGGTTCGAAGTATTCCCCAACTTGATTTCCAAAATTTTCCGTTAGAACTTGTGATATGTTCAAGTCGTCTCTACTTACTACTAATCCATATTATAAGAATTAAGCATTTATCATCTTCTCGTTCCCTAAGCTTCAGCTTAGCATTTTCTCATTAATTCATTCTTGGATTGCTACTCCGCTGCGCCACTCTGATTCTTAACAATTCTAGTTAGAATTGGAGCAATATACCACTATTGCCAAATAAAATTTCATCGACCAATTCTCTTACTTTATCACTTTGTAGCTACCGTAACAAACCACTTGACGTTACTGTTTCTCTTGAGGCTTAAATCATCCGCTTAGCTTATGGATTGGTCATCGCCTGACTTGGGTTTCCTTTTGAACCTAAAGAATATAATTGTTTTCGCGAAATTACGCCCAAATATAGACTACGTCTCTTCGAGCACCCGATTAATTGATCTTGACTTCAACACTTATCATTATCTGTTAGATTCCTCCAGTAACTTGTTACTGTATCCACAATTCAAATCTCGATCTTATTATCTGAATGATTCTTCATATAGTTTGAACAATCCAAACTCTATACCTTATTACCGCCCTCGGAAACTTACCAACATGAGGTGATCTCTTTCAACTTCTAGGGTAACTGTGGAAGGAAACTCATCAGTTGAAAACGTAAAACTCCTTAACAATGACCACAATCTTAACCTTTCGTATTCAAGACGATCCTTCGTATAATAAAGTCTCAATATAACTTCTCGGCTAAAATTCCTATTATCCTTAAAAACAGGTCTACTATAACCATGTGTCCTCTTAAACTCGTCTTCTTCATCCATTCATTGGACTTCAACTTGTTATTCAATATCCTGTTCTAAGAACTCATTACTTACTGTTGAGCTTGCGTTTCTCATATAAAACATCTCGATGGCTCATCATAATAAAATAATCCAATTCACTTCTCTTGGTATAAAACTTTTCATTAGACTTAGCTCATTTCAAATCTTCTTACCAACAGAACATATCCTGAAACACGCTTCGATGTGCAATAGGTATTATCATTACTACTTACTCGTCCATTTTGGGTCCTAGATTGCATACCATCTTTTCTTCTTAAGGAATGCTCCACTGTCATCCATCGTGCCACGATAGCTCAATTGGTAGTGGGAATGCATTGGCCATGTACTTATAGCCTCCAGGTTACGTGGTTCGATTCCCACGGAAGGCATGAAACTCCACTTGGGGGGTGGAGAAGACCATGAGTACATCTCGGCCCTTGAAAGATAGGGAGGCCAGCCCATTGGGAGCCACCGGATGTTACAATACCACTGAGGTTTTCTCCTTCAATGGTAAATTTAGGAGGAGTTTCTATAACTGTAGAGACAGAGGATCACATTATGGTGTTATCACCAAATAGTTTTGCCACTGGTAGAGACGAGTGAAAGGGTTCCACGTTGGTCGCAACAAAAAAAGAGCAAGCACAAGTTCATCCATTAGTTTATTCTGATGCGCGAGGCACATATTCCCCACTTGCCTCTACAGGTGTCCATCCCATTGACGAGGTTTCTCTGTCATCTCGTATATGGGAAGGCGTGCACCAGGGTTTTGACATAGACATCCATTTGGAGGGTTCTCTTACTCTAGTTGGTACTCCAATATTTCCTCCTTAAAGTGGCTTGTCTGGGTTTTCCACTGTTCCACACTAAAACTCAATTGTTATAATGATTCTTAGAAATATGAAAAGTCTATGATGCATTTTTTATAAAACAGGTGATCTTGGGACCTCTTACTTAGAGTTGTTGGAATTTAGGGATAAACCGACTAAGGTTCGCAGGGAGTCGAGATATGAGGACCCATGTTAGTAAGTTGTTTGGGAGGGAGGGTTAAGAAGAGTGAGGTGCGAGACTTTGTTAGGTTTAATCACCTTGACTTTCTTAATATCTAGTGAATTTTTTAGGAAGTGCACTAAATTGTGATCAACTAATAAATTCTAAGTTTGTTTCCAGGTGTATTGTCCAATTTCTACATAGCAATTCAATTTTTATTAGGATGTAAGATCGGGGGATGCACAAGGCATTAATTTGGTCCAACAAGAAAGGAATAAAAGTTGATAAAATAAAGGTTTCTAATGGATCTGGTCATTTTCAATTCACTTATCTTTCGTTACTAGGTAATCGCGTCGAGTTACCATAATTGCTCACTTAAAATTACAATGTTTTAACAAAATAGTTATGACCAATGTCTTGGCTCAAAACCCTTTTTGTTTATCACGACCCCCTAATATCTTAGGTGAGCATGTGACCATTGAATGTTTGATTGTACGTTAAAATCTATTATCACAAGTGCGGTAGAATATGACTAAATTTATTATCAACTGAAGAATTAATTTAGGTCGAGTTTCAAAGGTTAAACTTAGTAGTCATTGGAGACATAGATCAATTGATAAATATTCGTAAGCACACAACAACAAAAAACAACGAGAACGAATATCAACAGAATAAAGACCGAGCTTGCAATTGCACAAAAGAATACTCTACGATTACATGGTTAAAGGTAACCACAAAGAATAACGTCTACTTGACCTTGTAACAACCCGTTTTTAGCTAGAATTATTTTACATATAATTTATACGTGCTTATATGTGTTTATGTGTGTTTAATTGCTTGGTTGTGTATTTGATATGAGATTAGTGGATTTTTAGCCTAGAAGGGTATTTTGGTCATTCGGTGAGCAAGGGTAAATTAGTCATTTTATTTATAGGGTTATTTTGGTGTTTTAAGTGGGAATGATTATTTTTACTAAGTTACTAGTGAGTTGGGGTAATTAATTAGAGACGGTAATTGTTCGTTATTTTGACGGTTTAAGTGAGTAGTAACTTTGGGGAATTAGTGTTAAGAATATCGAGTCATTAAGACAATTAGAGACCTAACCCAATTATGTGGTGACTATATAAACACAACACTTGTGAGAAAATTAGGTTTTACATTCATTAAATTATTTCACAAGATATTTTGAGAGAGAGGTAGAGAGAAAAAGTGGATCAAGAGGATAGAAGAAGAAGCTAGAGAGAGAGAGCTTGGGGTTTGAGGAGCTAGGAGCTAAAGTGAAGCTTAAGCTAGAGGAATCAAGAGCTAGATGTAAGGGTGGATGGTTTCTTTCATTAATAAGTCATAATCTCTACTTTCAATTATGGGTTTAAGTGCTTTTATGTTAATTGTGACTTTTGATGATCTTTGATGATGAATTTCGTGCTCCTAATTCATGTGAATTTGTGGGTATGATAAACTTCATGAAATTGTTGAGTTATATGCTTAAATTTCAAAGTTGTTGTTATTGATAAGTTGTTTTGATGATTGTGGATTAATTGGGTGCAAATCATGAATTGGTGTATGATTGTTGTTGAAACATGTTTGAATTCACTTCATCAATGTTATGTATGATTGTGTGTTGATGGGGTTTGAATTGGTGTGGTTGTTTATGAAGTTTGAATAAAAAAAATGTGAAAATTGTGGGTTTTGGTGAAAAATGAACATGACGATGATTTTGGGCGTTCCGGGCGGTTGGGAGCCATTCCGCACATCCCTAAGTGTTTCTTTTGATGTGTTTAACTGTTGTTTTGCCTTCTAAACCTGCTGGAACATCAATTGGATTGACTTTAAATGTCGGTGAATTGTTTGGAAAAGGACGATTTTTGAGAAAATAGACGAACTTTGTGAAATGTCGGAATTAATTGGAATTGAGCTATGATGTTGATATGTATGAGCTACTGTGATGTTATGTAATATATGAAAACGCTTTGTTTCCAAGTGGATTCCACAACCTCCAGCCTTCAAAATCGTGTTTACTTAACCTCCTTTCGTCAAAAACATGTGAAACATGGACCACTTCCTTTTTTTAGTTTTTTCAATCTCCATTGATTGACGAACGGACATGCACGTTTCAAGTCAAAACCGTATTAGATCCCCCCACCCCCTCCAAGTCATATTTGTAAGTTTGAGTTTTGTCCAATACAAAAGTCTAATACATGTCATTTTTGACATTTTAGTTAAAAAAAAACTATTCAGTTATAAAATAAGGTTAAGTAAGTTTTTCATCCCAAAAAAATATCGAATTTTGTTTTTTTGTCCAATTAAAAAAGTGACACATTTTTCACGCATACAATTTTAGTCCCTGCTGTTAAGCCCATATATATTTTTGAGTGTTTTTTTTGCAAACATGTTTAATAAATTAAAAAATGTTACTTAAAAAAAAGAGATCGAAATTTAATTTTTGGGTTGAGATTTTCGTTAATTTAATCTTAAACTTATACAATTTTAAAAATTCATATTTAATTCATCTCATATTAAAAAAATTAATTAAGAAGACAAAGTGACAAACACCACTTAAATCTCACACACATAACCATGAGGTCTCAAATTCAAATGTAATTGTTCGGTCTAACAATATCGACATTATCAATCGAGCTAGATCTTCGGAACAAACCTCAACTACTTTATATTAAATCATGTTCATTTATGATATTTGTGGCAAATATCGTTTTTTTTTTACAATTCTCGCCTATTTATTCAAAATTAAATTTAAATATAATAATAGGTTAAGTTTTTTTTTTTAAGAGCATTGTGTGGTGCTTCCCTAGCTAGACTATGGACAACACCATTGGATTGTCTCCTAATGAACTTCACATAACAGTTTGTTAATTCAGTTCCTAACAAGTGTCTACAATCATTGATTATCGCCATGAAATCAGAGACACTGTCCTTCCCATATTTGCTATATGCCACAACTTTAGAGTCTGTTTCGAAATCCATGTTTACCAGGTTAAGTTCTATCACCCATTTCATTGCAGATAGGAGGCCTAAGTCTTCGCCCATGTCAACATCGATTACGGGGGCCTGCCATTCGGTTTTGGCTATAACAAAGTTTCCTCCGGCGTCTCGAATACAAACTCCAAATCCAACTTTGTTAAGGGAAGGGGAGAAAGATGCATCAACATTGCATTTAAAACTCCCTACTACTGGCCTTGTCCATTTGACAATCTCACTTTGCATATTATTTGAAAGGTCGCAATTCCGCATTTCTTGTGCATTCTTCCAGCCATTCAAAAAAGTCTCGGCTCGGTCCACAATCTGTTGAATTGTTTCCACACCTTATCATTTCTATCCGCAATTTGTTGAATTGTTTCCACAACATTGTTCCACACCTTATCATTTCTATGTTTCCACATGCTCCATAAAATAACCCCAAACCTTTGTTTTTATGGAGTATCTAGCTGCTGAAGAATGGCAAAAATCAGCTCGGTACAAGTAAAGGTGGGAAAGTCAAGTTTGTTGAATAACCTGCCACAGGCCCACACGCTGCCAACACCCTATGCTCTTGCTACATTCGAAAAATAAGTGTCTTCCATCCTCGGCAGATGCATCACAGATGGCACAGCTGATGGGACAGTCTACCCCCTCGTGCATGCAGTCTAGCACGGATTGGTAAACAATTTCGATAAACACGCCAAAAGAATTCTTTACCTTCAGGGGGAGTTTGAGTTTCCAAATAGCATTCCATTGTCCCGGTAATCTGTGTTGCAGCATGGTATCATCATTGTTAATGATATCCCGGTAAACACCACGCACTGAATAAATTTCATTTTTCTCAAACCTCCAAGTGGCTTTATCCACATGATCAAAAGGAAGATGAGGTGTATGCAAAATTTGAGTTGTCGTATCAGCACAAAAAAAATGAATAAAATTCTCATTCCACTCCTTATTATCTGGCTTAAATAAGTGAGCAATAGTTAGTGCATCCCACACGACCTGCACTTTCGCGAGAGGGGATAGACGAACAGGGTCCCCTTAACCACGGTTGATTCCAAAGTGAAATAGTCTCTCCCGTTCCTATACTACATTTGAGACATCTACTAACCACTTCTCTAGCGTTCCATAGACTTCTCCAAACATAACTTGGATTATGTCCTATCGAAGCACTAAAATAGTCACATAATAAGTTAAGTTTGTAAGAACCATAATTTTACGATGTATGTTAACAAGAAGTTTCATGCTTAAAACGAAAACACCTACAATTTTTTTAAGAGAAAAATTTACAATTCTTTTTTTAATGAAAAACATCTACAATTCTCGTATGTGTCATTCAAGTACAACTCATATTATACAATGTTATAGAGACATTTGATGTATATTGTAATGTGAGTTTGAATCCTCAAGTCCCCACTTCTCAATATTCGGCATGCAAAAATTTCATCGCCAAGACTTTTTTTTTTTAAATAATACTGTAATTGGTATCATGAATGTGAGTTTGAATCCTCGAATTCCTATTTAGTGTACAAAAGTTTCACCACTACGTTTTTTTGAAAAAAAATAAGTGTATTGTTAACAAGTGTCTCTGTGACACTCTTCAAATCTTATAAATTAAGAAAATATTCTTTAAATAAGTTAAATATTTTAATTTTCAATACTCTTTGTACACAAATTTTCATAAATCTTATCTTAAGTTTTTTAAAATGTGTTGAAGATCCTCGTCTGTATCTACTCTAAGTATAAGAAATTTAATAACCACTATTATTACATAATTAACATTTATTAGTTTCATAATCTCACTGATTTAATGGACTTAATTGTAAATTACTATATACTCATTAAATGTGCAACAATTGTAAATTTTTGTCATGTATTGTTAAGAAGTGCAGCAATTGTATACTATGAACAAACATTAAAAGCAATTGCAAAAGCAATTAATTGCGCAGTCTCTCTCTCTTTAAGTTTCTACTTCTTTTTTATTTCCCATAAAAAAATAACTGAAATATCCTACCCCTTTAGATAATTTTTTTTTTCGATTACCAATTCCAATTTTTTTTGAAAAGGAATTCCAATTTTCAATTATCTTTCTTTTCTCGCGGTTTTCTCTATTGCTCATTCTCATTCTAATGCTCTCTCAGGGTCCTCTACTATAAATATAAAATCTGATTACTACATAATTTTCTTCATAAACCTTAATTTAATAAAATAATATTGTAATATGTTGATCTGTCATTTTATCTAGTTCTTTGTCTAAGGCTTATCTACTACTATATATTAATAATATACTAAAATCGTACTCCAACAAAATTTCATAATTATTTTTATTTAAAATCATGATCTTTTTAATTTTATGTGTCTAATGGTCACTCTATAAAATACATAACCAATTTTTTCTTCTTTCTTCTCCTTATTATCCAATTCTCTTAAATATAAGGAAAAAAATGTATTGTGACATAAATATAGAGAAAATTTTTTATTATACTCTTTTATACCATAAGAATAGGAAAATAGTTTATTCTCATATCTTTTAATTTCTTAATCTCACTAATTTGCATATAAAAAAATTAATAGAAACACTACATTAATGTTGATATTTTTAAAATAATAATTAGTTTTCAAAATTTGATTTTTGATATATAAGCACATAAAATCTGCAACGAGTGTGATGCAAATATTTAATAAAAAATAGTCACAAGGTTTCAAAATAAACACGGGGTTTCAAAATTTTATAATATCGACTATCACATGTCGGTACATAAAAAATTTCTTCTGCATATATAAACATATAAAATCCTCAATGAATGTGGTGCAAATATTTAACGGTGTTTTAAATATAAATTAAAAATTTATTTAATCGATTTTCTCATTATTGTTGATATTTTGAAAATAGTCACGAATTTTCAAAATTTTATCATATAAATTTTCTCATATATGTATATAAAATTTTGTTTATGCATATATGAGCACATATATAAAATCTACAACGCGTGCGGTGCAAACATTGAACGATGTTTTCCATATAAAATAAAAAGTTATTTAATAGAAAAAATACATTAATGTTTATATTTTGAAAATAGTCATGGGTTTTCAATATTTAATCATATCGACTTTCTCATATATGTATATAAAATTTGTTTCTGCATGTATAAACACATAAAATCTGCAACTGGAGCGGTGCAAACATTGAACGGTGTTTTAAAAATAGTTATGAGTTTTCAAAATTTTATGATATCGACTTTTTTCATATATACACACATAAAAATTTGTTTTCGCATATATAAACAAATAAAATCTACAACTAGTGTGATTTAATTATGAGACAAAAATATTTAACAGACATTATATTAATAGTGATAATTTTATTTTAATATCTTTAAATATTCGACAATATTAATAATCTAATTATTTTGTTATATAATTATCACAATATTACGTCACTCGTGCGAATTGCACGGATCTTTTACTAGTTCAATTTAAAAATAATAATTTTGGTATGAAAGAAACTTTCAACTAGGACCTTTGAGTCTCTCGGGATCCATTTATGTCTTTAGTTTACTTCTCCTCATGTTTCTCAATTTTCCAATTATATTCTCTCTTTCCACCTTTATTCTCTCTTTTCCGGTGACCTCCAACTTTATTCTTTTATTCGCCAATGGAAAGGGATAGTAATTTATAAATTTAATGTATGAAAAGTTGCTTTTAAAGTTTCAATGTGTGGGATACATAAATTTTAAGACAAAATTTTCCTTTGAACTTTTTAACAAATGCTCTAACATTTCCCAACAATTAAATTTAGAGTCTTACTAACAAGTATCCTAATGACACTTATTAAAGATTCTAAAATAAAAATAATTGATAAGTTTTATATAGAAAAAAATTATTTTTTTAAGTTTCAATGTGATTGAATGCATAAATTCTAAGACAAATTTTTTTCTTTAAACTTTTTAACAAAAACTTGTTATCATTTTCCTTAAATTTAAGAGAGAAACAACTAGTATATTCTTAACCAATATTTTACAAATTTGATTGAAGATCGAATGATTAAAACCTTCAAACTATGGTTCAATCGATTCAAGAACAATTCAATCAAATAACAAATAATCAAATCAACTAAAGAATAATTTGATTCTCAACTCAACCGGTTGAATAGATTTCTTTAGTAAAAACATTTATCTAAACTCAAATCTAACTACTCTGCACCTATGTTTATAACCGTGGTGGATTTGCCATTTTTCAAACTCCAGGGCTACCCACCCCACCTACTACTTACGTTAAAGTGTTAAACTCCACTGATACATTAAAAGATGTGGGGACGCACATGAAACACGTGCTACAATAGCTCTGCACTAACCACTAAAGAGAAAACCAATCACAGAGCATATAATAGATTATTTTTGGTATCTACAACTTTATCCGAATTTTGCCGAGCATAGAATTGCTTATATTTGTCCATGGATAGCTGGTAGAAGATGAATATTAAGAACGCAGTCTCTAACACATTATTTTCAACACTCGTCATTTAATTAGTTGAAATTCAAATGGATTTCATTAAATCATATAATCCTAATAAATTTAATGGAATACATTTAAAATTCAATCAATTAGAGAAAGAGTGTTAGGAAAAAAAAATGTGTTGTTAGCATAATTCACTAAAAGAATATATTTTCCAACCAACGTCAATTTCAACTTTCAACTTTGGGAACTCAAAGTACCAGCACTCAACGGGTCCTTTCACCAAAGTAGAAGAGAACTCAAAAGCAAAAATTGGATGAATATGATGTAGTCTGTAATGTGGTACTCAAATGTGTTTGCACTTTATTAAAATCCAGCTTTTTCTTTCGCCTAGCATCTTTCCATGTTTTTTTTTTAAAACACACTTAATGGTTCAAAGATAGACTAATTAAGAGCGATTTCCACCATCCACTACACTATTACGAACTTCAATTGAAGCCTGAGCAAAACTCTTTACCTACAAGTCACTATTGCACATGAATATCAAGATTAGAATTATATTAGAGCATGATGTAATCTTAAAACGTGTTTGGATAAGATAATAAGAAATTCTTGAGAAATTATAGTTTTAGACAATGAAAATGTTTCAATAGAATTTATTTTGTCTGATTTTTATTTTATTTAGATAGAGTAATAAAATTCACCATTTTAAACTTTGTTGACAATTTGTACAAAATTTAAAAGTTTAAGGATAAAAGTATAAATATATAATAAAAAATTTATCTAAAATGAGAATTTTTAAAGATTTAGGTCGAATTTAAAATTTCATTAGTTGAGGGACCAATCGAACTATATGATAAGTGCTTAAAAGTAGTTATCTTTTGATATATTTTAAGGCACTTATGTTACTTGTTTTACAAGTTATCTTAGGATAAGCTCATATTTGTGGTTAAAATGCTAAATTTGTGATCCTATGTCTTACCCCATTTAATTATGCAGGAATTTCATGCTTGGACCTGAATTGAGCAAAGAAATTGAAGTTTTGTTAAAGCCATCGCTACAAGCGCAAGCATCATCGCTACAAGCGAGGATAGGCAGGGAGTTTCAGGACTTCATCGCTACAAGCGCCAGATTCCTCGCTACAAGCGAGCCTAGGCAGGGAAAATTGAGAGTTCATCGCTACAAGAGATGGACCGGACGCTTCAAGCGAGCCTAGGCAGGGAATTTTGCAGAATCCATCGCTATAGCGACAGATCTCGTCGCTATAGCGACCAAGGGCGGTTTAATGCTATGTGATGACGTAGAGCTCTCCCATTGGCCAAGAAGACATCGTCGCTACATCGACAGGCTGGTCGCTTGTAGCGAGCGTGCAAAAACTCAGAAATATAAAAGCTTTTTAAGCTCATTTTTTCAAAAAAATCAGTTGAATATCAGTTTTTATAATTTCCAGAGCTTGAAATCTTTAATTTCTAGAAAGAGAATAGGCATAAAAGGAGGCAAACTTCATAGAGCAAAAGGAATTCAAGTGAAGATTACACTAAGTAGCTTTGACAAATCAAGTCTTAGCATATTCTCCATCTTCTTTTCTACTTTTGCAAAGTTGTCATGAGAATGATTAACTAATCTCCTTTGTTGGGATTATTAGGTAATCAATCACTCTTAGTTGTAAACCTTTGATATTTTAAATATATGATTCTAGCATTTTTATATACCATTGAATTTGTTCTTGTTTTCCATTCTTATATTTGATTTAAATGATGTTGAAAAATACTTTTGAATCTAGGTTTAGAATAATATTCTATTAAAATAAGAAATTCTAGACATGAGATTTGGTTTTGATAATTACACAAAGTATTGGATCGTAAAGCTTTCGAATCGTTTAATAGATTGAGAAATCGTCGATTAAACGATACGATCGATCTCACGACGTCATTTGGACACGAATGACGTTGTCGAGTAATACGTGATAATGTCGTATATAAGAAAAAGCTAGAATCCATATTTATGATCAATCGAACACAATCGACGTTTGATTGACGAACTTTAATCCTAACACCTTTTATGCCCTATTACTCTACGTTTTATTTATAATGCTTTTAATGTCGAGTAATGTTAGTAAAGAAAAAGATTAAACCCTAACTTAAAATGATAATCGACGTTGAACGGTTTATGATATCGCAATAATCTCTGTGGAAACGATCTAAAAATATACTTACTTTTGTACATTAACACTATAGAAAAAAGGGACCGATTCACAATTTTTTTTTTGAAAATTTATAGAGATCAACTTGTAATTTTAAAGGACTAATTTGCAGGATTATACACAAAGGGATTTTAAATACAGACTAATGTCTAATTTTTTGAAACATATGTGAGTCAATTTTCAAGAATTATAGGGATCAATTTGAGATTCATATTGTATGAAGTAAAGAAGGGATTTTAAGTTCCTAATTTTCAGATGACATTTAAAATTTCTTAAATTTAGTTTTGGCAAAATAATTCATAAAATCCATTTATTTTCAATGTTCTTCAAATTTGTCATTTAAATCTAGTTCCAAATATAGCCGGTTATGCATCATTGGAGTTTTTTTTAAAGGAAAATAATAGTTAAATCTAGTATAAAATCCATTTTTTTTATTGTTGGAAATGACTCCATTCCGTAACTCCAAGACTAATAATAGGCGCCGGGGCCGGGAACTCGACATTGACGGCATTCCCTTGTATATAATCTCTCATCAACTCTCCAACAGCGCGGCACCAAAGCCTATAAAAAGCATTATTCACTACCAACTTAAGTTACACACTACCCATCCTTTCAATATCTTTCACACTTTGTTTTGACTTGAGCGTCAGATTGTTGCTCGATGCTGGTCACCATTTTTTATTACTCCAAATCACTCTCCAATGAGCTTCAATTCTTCCCAATTCTGAACTTAAAATTCACAATTAGCCTTGCAGTCGCAGTTGGAAGAACAATCCCCCCCCCCCCCCCCCAAAAAAAAGTTTAAACCAATATCACTTCCCACCATCTTAATTGCATGAGAAAAAGCCTCCAACACAAAATACGGTCTCCACATGAGCAAGGAACAACTTTAGACGACAAAATATATCTAGACAAACATCTGCATTTGCGTCTTCACTTGAATTCAAAATATATCTATATAAGGGCCTACTTAAAAATGAATGAAATATATCTTTCGTATACTTTTTTTTCTCTCTTGAATGAACCTCGCCAACTATACATCACGTTCACTTTTTATTTTTATTTTTGCAAAATACATCATGTTCACTAATTGTGTGTAACAAGTCTTTTTTTGGAACAATTCTCACCTATTTATTCATAAATCAATATAAATTTAAGGGTTATGCTAACAAGTGCCTAAAGACAGTTGTTAAAGATTTAAAAATAGAAATTATTGTTAAATTTTATGTAAAAAAAGTTACTTTTTTTGTTTTAATGTCTTGAATGCACAATTTTTAAGATAAAATTTCTAGCTTCTAGGGCACTTGTTAACATTTTCCTAAATTTAATAACAATATAATTTTGTAAGAACCATTATTTTATAATATATGTTAATTTTAATTGTAATATATATTTTTTTATATTAAAGAGTGGCATATCCAATTTGAAAACAGCTACAATAGAGCTCTTCCATAAATTCACACACAGACTAATTATAGAGGAGTGAGTTTTTCTTGGTGAAGATAGAGGAATGAGTATTACAATTTCAAACATTCAAGTATATAAATCTTCCTGCAACATTTTTTAAGTTGAGTTGTACTTACGAGATCCACTTTTATATGAAAAAGTTTATATTACATATCTATATTATATATAAAGAAAATAGTCTTTTTTGACACTTTTGGGTTGATTTTTACTCTTTCTTAAATTACCCTTAACTTTAAATATAAATAACACATATTTTTTTTTGAAGCAATACAAATAACACATATAACAAATAGATAAGAGTAAATTCAAATATTTAAAATAAGTGTAACAAACTCAATCTTTATTGTCCACAATATATCAATTTTTTCCTTATCATTTATCCTTTAAAAAAGATAATTGATGAGAGTGAACTCAAAATAAAAAAAAAGTAACAAATACATTATGAATATATGTCCAATTTTTTCCTTTATGCTTTAAAAAGTGTGACAAACTAAATTGAGTATATATATACTGTATATAAAGAAAATATAAGATTTTGGGCTGACTTTTTCTTATCCCAATTATACCCCAAAACAATTTTTTCTATAATAATGATTGTTATTAGTGTCATTAAAAAGATAAGAATCTAGATTATATTTTTTTGTTATATTGTTGATGTCATTGAAATAGAAAACAATGTTAGTTTAGTTTGTTATAATTTGAAAGCAACAATCATTTATATTTATACTTTTAAACAAAATCAAAATTTCATAGAAAAACACCGTTCAAAATTTTCAAACTTTAACGAAATAAAAAAAGCGGAAAGACAGACACGTGAGTGCCCGTCTTTTCACTAATATATATAAATATATATATATATAAGAATAATTTAATCGATTTAATAAATTACGACGACTCGTGTGAACTATAAAAAGTTACTACTTTAGACCCTTAAAGAGTGTCTCGGGGGCACTCGTTAATATTTCCAATAATTAATAAGAGGAAAAGATGCAAATATAAAAGGATGCCAACAATAACTTTACATGAATTCACTTACATATTAACTCATCATCAATTCACTTGGTTCATCTATCGACCTACCCAATCCAAGATGAAATTGAACAAAAACACCAAAAAAACATGATATCAAATTATACGAATCTACGATTTATTTAAAAAATTGCAAAACCCATAGATTTAATCATTGTTTCGTGACTGACGCTATCACTGACATCAATGTCCGATGTCGTCGCTGACATGGACGTCAACCAACTGACCTCACCAATCACCAAATATGTCTCACCACTCGGAAAACTTCTTGATTGTAACTGTAATCGCAATCGGAGTTACCTTGACAATTAATCGTTGTTGTATGAGTGTAGGAGAATGGATAAAGAAACACGGTAGAAAGAGAACGAGAGAGAAACAGGGGATGAGAGAGAAGGGACATATATGGTAAAACTGGAGAAACTAGAGTTGAGGATGAATATAGTGCAATCAGATTTACGCTAAGCTCGCTTGCACACCGTGGGCGACATGCTCCACTTGCGCACCGTAGAATGCACCAATGTTTGATAGTTTGGCCTCTTCTATAAGGTTTCTTTGCGAATAGTCATAAAAAAAAGAAGGTCTAGAGAAAGAATACACAAAACATATGTAGATTAGACTTTTGAGGATTATTGTTTCTACTTTCTATTAACACGCCATCACGAAAGAAAATATGTTGTTTATCGACCTTTTATGTGAGAATTTGAAAGTCATAAATTCCAATATCTTTATAATTATGGTCATTTTTGAAATGTGAGCCCTTAATTGAAAACTACCAAGTAAAAACCAGTGCAAAGTTATGAAGAGTCACCAACCTCGTAGAGATTTTATAATGGAATTTACGGGCACGTTTGTTTAAGATTATAAAAAAAATATATGTTTTTTTTTTGAACAAGCCAAAATGAGATATATAATCAAAAAAGAGAGCTTCACCTCCCTAGCACAAGATGTGCCAAAGGGAAGAGAAACTTAATACAACAGAGTTCTGAAAAGTAACCAAAAACAAATTACATCAGCCAATCCCCAAACAATCAAAAGGATGCTGCCACCACAAATGAAAACCAAACGGAAAAGAAATATTTTTGGCCTTGAGCCACCCTAAAGAAATAATTTTCACCTTCTCTAGAAGCTGCGGAATAGATGTAGAATTATGACTGAATAGCCTACAATTCCGTTCACTCCATAATATCCAGACCGTGCACAACCAGACAAGATGTATGAAGCGGCATCTAGGTTTGTAACCTCCCGAAGAGAAAATAAACTGAGTGAAATGATCCGACAAATGTTGAGGATCCACTGAATACACACCAAGCCAAGTTTTAACCTGCTGCCAAAGAGAGCCAAAAATGGGACAATGAATAATAAGATGAGCTGCAGATTCCCGATGACCACAATCAGACACACACAAAAGAGAGTTAGTAGAAATAATGCCACGACGTGCCAAATTGTCCTTAGTTGGCCATCTGTTACGAAGCAGACGCCACACACAAATTGAGACCTTCAAAGGAACACATTAATGCCAAACAGCCTTTGTAACCACATCATCTGTGTGCACCTCCTGCCGCGTGAGCATTTGGTACACACCACGCACCGTGTAGCCGTCACCCACAGAGTGGCGCCACTGCCAAACATCAGGCTTTGAATCCTGCAAGACAACATTAGAAAGCAGAGCTATACACTCCCCCAACAACTCCTCTTCCCACGCAAACAAACCACGACGCCACTCCCACGCTCCCCCACCAACCCCCCAACCTAAAGAATGCATATCACCAACCGACATATCCTGATGAATAGACAAAGCAAATAACCTTCCGAACCTCTCCTTCAACGAGACCGTCCCCACCCAAACATCAGTCCAAAAATAAGTATCAAGCCCATCCCCGATGTTCTTTTGGATGCTCTCTTCAAACCACTTCCACCCATCCCCCCCGACTCCGTCACGAATTTTCACAATTTCCTTCCACCAAGACGAACCCTTCCTCCCCCCTTCTAAAATCCGCCCCCTCTCCTCACCATACCGAGAGGCCAAGACCCGAAACCACAAATCCTCCCTATCAACCAAACTCCGCCAACACCATTTACCTAAGAGAGCTATATTAAATTCGTGCAACCGCCGAACCCCCAAACCACCCGACTCCTTTGTGGAACAAATAGACCTCCAATCAACCCACGCAATTTTCCTATTATCCTCACACCCTCCCCAAAAAAAATTAAGAAGAATAGAATCAATGGAAGAGATTATACCTGAGGGAGCTCTGAAAAAAGAAAGGGCGTAGACAGGTAGAGAGGACAGGACAGATTTAAGAAGAATCAAGCGGCCTCCAAAAGATAAGTGTCTACTCTTCCACCTCGACAGCCTGGATTTAATGCGATCAATAACCGGTTCCCAAAAGCTCAAACGTCTAGCATCCCCACCAATAGGAAGACCCAGATACAAAAAGGGAATCCTCCCAATTCTACAAGATAAAACCGAAGCCGCCTCTACTAACCAAGACTCGTCAATATTGATACCAACCAATAAACTCTTATGATAGTTCATTTTCAAACCAGACATAGCTTCAAAAAGGACCAGAACAGCTCGTAAGGCTCTGACATTCGACCAGCTCTTAACACCTAACAAAAGAGTGTCATCAGCAAATTGTAAATGAGAAAGAACCGTAGGGTCAGGCACCCCCATAGTGTACCCAGTAAACAAGTTAGAATCCACGGCAGCAGACATCATAACATTCAGCCCCTCAGCGGCAAGGAGAAAGAGAAAAGGGGAGAGGGGATCGCCTTGCCGCAACCCTCGCTGCATAACAAACTCATCTGTAGGGCTCCCATTAACAAGAACAGATGCAGTAGCCGATGTAACACATGCCTTCATCCATTTTCTCCACAAAGTTGGAAAAGCCATGCGCCCCATCACCTCATCTAGATAACTCCAATCCACCGAGTCATATGCTTTCTCAAAATCAACCTTAAATAACAGGAGTTCTTTATTCAACTTGCGTGCTTCATCTACCACCTCATTAGCAATAAGAATACCATCGAGAATCTGCCTACCCTTCACGAACGCAGTTTGAGTTTCAGAGACAACAATACTCATGACTTTCCTTAAACGATTCGCCAACACTTTTGCCAAAATTTTGTACAAACTCCCCACAAGAGCTATAGGGCGAAAATCATGCAAACGCTGAGGGCTATCCACCTTGGGAATAAGAGCTATAAAAGTACTGTTAATACCTTTAGTGAGACGTCCATTTCGATGAAAATCAGAGATGAACCTCATAACATCCGACTGCAACTCAGGCCAAAAATCTTTGAAGAATCCAAGATGAATGCCATCCGGGCCAGGACTCTTATAACTATCACAGTCCCAAACAGCGGCCTTCACTTCGTCTACAGAAAACGGTAAAGTTAAAAGAATGCCATCAGAAAAGGACAGCCTACGAAAATGTAAATTGTTCACTGACGGTCTGGTAATACCCACAGCCTGAAAATGGTTCCGAAAATGAGTAAAAACTGCCTCCCGAACATTGGGAACTCCCGTCACAAGGGTGCCATCAACTAAAATAGAGGAAATTGAATTTCTGCGACGCCTTCCAGACATTATAGCATGAAAGTATTTGGTATTAGCGTCTCCCTCCCGAATCCAAAGCATCCGAGATTGCTGCCAAGAAATGCTGGCATCAATCCTGGATAAAGCATGCAGGTCGGTTGACATAGCGTGTAAGGCATCTACCTCCCCATCAAGTAGCTCCTCCAATTCGGCCTTGGACTCCAAAAGAGCAATATTATTATTCAACGTATTTATCCGACCTTGGAGATTATGAGTATGAGTAAGATGCCATTCTTTCAATGCTTTTTTTAACAACTTCAATTTTTCTCTCAAAACAAAACCGCCCCAACCTTCTACTTGAAAAGACTGCAATTTGGTACGCACAAATTCATGATAACCAGGTATCTCTGACCAACACTTCAACATACGGACCGGACGCGGTCCCCAATTTTCCTCATCTATAGACAACACCACAGGGCAATGATCAGACAACCCCCACAAAAAATATGTTTTAATAATGTTTTTTTGTCAAGTAACCTAGTGACTAGAAATTCACCTTTATAAGGTAAATACGTGGGGTGTCCGAAGTTCGAACCACAACGTCCCTACCAACTGATCTAAACTTACGGGGACGATGCTTTAATAATGTTTGTGTAAGCTTTTATTTATTTTTTTCATGATGGTTGGATCATTTCAACATGACCAATTATGTGTTGACTAGTTTTGTAATACATACGTAAGTAGATTGGTAATTGACTTGTGTAGTCTTGTGAGTATAATTCAATTGGTAGTTGCAAAAATGATGAGATGGAGGAGCCGTAGTTCGAACTTCAAATTCTCAATACTTTAGAATGATGAGATGTATGAGCCGTAGTTTGAACCTCAAATTCTCAATACTTAAGATGTATGAGTCTAACTACTAAATTACTTGGAAAAAAATAGGTACGTAAGTATTTTGGTAATTGGCTTGTGTAGTCTTGTAAGTATAATTCAATTGGTAGTTGTAAAGATGATGAGATGCAGAAGCCGTAGTTCAAACTTCAAATTCTCGATACTTAAGAATGATGAGATGTAGGAGCCGTAGTTTGAACCTCAAATTCTCAATATTTAAGATATTTGAGTCTAACTACCAAATTACTTGATAAAAAAAGCTATCATGTTGAAAAGGAAAACCTATTTAGATTAACTTTTGAAGAAAATTAGTTTTAATGGAAAGGAGAAATACAAAATCTCTTTTTTTAATCAAACACAAAATAACCTACTTTTCTTAAAATAAAACAAGATATACTCTCTAAATTATTTACATCAAAATGATTTGTTTTAAGAATTTCAAACATTAAACAATATGGCCCTACATATAGCTTGCCAATTGTGGAATCACGTACTCAAAACTCAAATCACAGTTGGTATCAAGGAAAGATTCAATCATCTATGTCAACAACAACCGGTCTTTGATCATTTTTATGTATTTTAATTTACTCTTTCTTCATGTTTCGCATTGTCCAATTATCATGTATTTTCTTTCACCTTTATTCTTTTCGGTTGCATGGATATAGTTATGTGTCATGTGACATAATAGAGACGAGTTTTACCTTCTCCATCCTCATTTTTGACTCTCATATACTTACATGTTACCTTAATCATATTCAACGGGGATGAGAAATTGAATCTCGTACTCGTCTCCGTCGGGTTCGGGTATTCCCGCCCATCCTCGTCCTCGATGTGAATCATTTTTTTGATAAAAAAAAAGGTTTTTTTCACCTCGAAGGCAATTATTACCTGCAGTTTTTATAACATGACAATTATCAAGTGAGCGTCGTTTGACTTAGACACACTCTGACTGCGTATGCGTGACAGGTGAGTAAGGTGGTTTAGAATTTGAGTTTCTATTTTTATATAAATGGAGTAATAAAAGGGTAATAAAGTAATTTTCTACATTTGTGACAAATTTGAGGTGTACCTCTATTTTCGTTATTCATCTTGTACCCGTGTTTTGAAATCAGAGAAGACTCCAATTCATACCCAAACTCAATCAAAGTGGAGAAAACTCGTTAAATTAGAGTGGGTTCAAGCAAGTAACCACATATACGGATTTTGCTGGCATGCCTAAATATAGACGGTCATTTTCAAAACATTCACCTCAATAATAGAGGTTGGATTCTTTACACTAACTACAGAACAATTAAATTACATTCCTTCGCTTTCAATCAACTATCATTCCTTCAATTATATTTCCTTTCACATGTTTTTTATCCAAACATAGAATAAGAGAGAAACGATATTGTATCCTCCAAACCAATATTTTAAAAATCAAATTTTAGATCAAACATACATTTGAATCATGGTTCTGTTAGCGCAGCTATGAAGCTTAACTTTCTAAGCAATTATTTTGATCTTAGGGTTTTTCTGGTTTTGGTTAATTTAGAGAGAATGAGAGGAGAAGAATGAGAAAAGGAAATTGTGTTATTGATTAATGAGAATCTACAAGTGAATTGGCTTATATACCAAAGTTATGCTAGATTGTTTGAAACACAAGCTAAGTAACAAACTCTAACAACTTTTAGCTAAATTCTAGGGAACTTGTAACTAATCATAACAAACTAAATGTAATGTGATTAACCAACTAAACATGATTACATCACTAACAAACTTGAATTAACAAACTAACATGTTCAACTAATGAAAACTGGTCGAAGTGCAGTTAAACTTCAACTTAACATGGTCCATCGATTTTGCAATTGAATGATTATCATGCCAAACAACAAATTAACTGACTCTAAATTCAACCATTCAATCCAATTTTTAAAACATCGCTCTAAACTCAAATCTAATTACGTACTCTATCTCCCCTCAAAATGAATAAAAAAACTAGTACGTGTTCTACCCCTTTAGAACTGTGGTGGGCTTATAATTTTTTTATGTCAATGCTATTACTCCCCTAAGCTACAATTAAGTGCATGTTTGATTTTTCATTCAAAAAATAAAGTGCATGTTAGATTTTATTTTAAAATAAGTCAAATTTAATAATATAAATTTTATAGGTGTATAATTGATTTTGATATGCTTGAATAACCTTAAATAGAAATGATTTTGTCTCTAAAAGTGATTTCAATATGAAATTAAGAAATAATTTACATTAAAAACAAAGAAATTTTTGTATTTTTTAACTCAAAATGTAATTTTTACTTCTAAATTCATTATTAAACCCACTCTTAAGCGAATTTATCCAAATATGAATTACTTTACATCTAACTAATATTTAACTCCCATTAAAAAAATAACTTTTAAGTAAAACAGGTGTATTCAAAAACAATTTTTGTTGCTACATAACTAAGTTGAAACTAATAGTAGCTTGGTAATGGAGTGCGTAAGGATGTGGGGGGAAGTTGAATCAAACACGTGGTACAATAGGTGCATTAATCAGTGGAGAGAAAAACCAATCGCAACGGTTGCACATTATCCATTTTTAGGTGTCTATAACTTTTTGCCGAATCTAAAATGTTTATCTCTGTCCATGGATAATCGTACAATATCTTTTTCCAACTAACGTCAGTTTCAACTTTCAAAAATTAACTGTGGGAACTCAAAATAGAAGAGAACTTGAAAGCAAAAATTGGATAGATATGTCTTGTGGTCTGTTACGTGGTACTCAAAGCCTCAAATGTAAGATAGATACTTTAATTTTGTATGATTAAAATGGTATGTGACATCATCTCTATATCTCAATTATTTTTTATTTTATTTTATTTTATATAACTATTTTATATTTTTACTTTAATTTAGATGCACTTGCAGAACACGTCGAAAAGCTAACATCAACCTGTATTCTTTTTGCATATGATGTTGAATTGTTTAGGCTTTGTTTGTGACTTTGGAGGGTTAATTTTTCTTCATAACACAAAATTCTTCTCATTTGATAGAACTTAAAAATTGTATTGGAGAAGAGTTTTGAGGGGTTCCGGAAGGCTTATATGAATTCTTCGAATTTAATCTATGTTGGTATAATATTCTTAAAATGAAAAATATATCAATCATAAACATTAGTTTATCATTTTAAAATAATTACTCTTTTAAAAACCGTGAAATATTTCATGGATTCTCCATTTTTTCCTAAATTTTCTTCCCCCAAAACCCTCCCCTCCAAACTCACAAATAAATCCTTAGAGAATTGAATGAAGAATGAGTGAGAGGTTAAAACTTGGAGACAAGCCTAGAAACGAATGATTAAGTCCGGGTAAAAACAAGACAAAATATATCAAATGCAATTTTAGTAAAACAAAGAGTGTTTCTAACTTAGAGGTGAAATATTAAAAAAGATCATATAATTAATAAGTTTGATGGATATATATGGTACATGATATAATATTATAACGTAATTTGATTCGTATAGTCGACTCAATTTAATAGAATAAGATTTGGCTTTGGTTGTTGTTGTATACAAACTACAAAAAACACAAAAATACACTATGTTTTTAAAAAAAGATATATGTACAACCATTTTATGACAACTTTGAATAATTATATCTCTCATACTTACATGATATTTTTATCTTTTCTTTTATTTTTTTTCTTTCTACTGTTTTTGACCATTAAAAAAAATTATCACAAAAATTATTGTAAAATGATTTTACAAATATCACTACTCTTGTTTTTTGTCCCTAACGTTGTGTGTTCTCTTAGCATGTCGGTTTTTCCCACCATAGTTGGTTACTAGGATGGACATGGGACAAAAGTTACTAACGTGTAAAGACATCTTTCCATGTGATTCAACCAATAATGATCAGAAAGAAAATATAATGTAATGTAATTTTTCAACAACAAGATGGGGTTGCTCTTGAAACTACAACAGCCACATGTGAGATATATATCAATTAGGGAAGGATGAGTTGGACATAAATCTTCATGTTCACTTGTCGTTGTCAATTGTCATGTTTATCACATCTGTTAGGCATAATGGATAATATTAAAATTTAATTTAAAGTCAAAACCAAGGGATTGCAATGGAAATGACGTGTGCAATATATTTTTGCTTTTAGGATCCGTTTGACAGTTCAAATAAGATAGATACACAAATATTGTATGAATTGTTTGATGTGCATGATAATATTATCACATATAGTTTTTTTTAATAAAAATATATATTTTTTCTTGACCAAAAAATAAAAATAATATATATACATACATATATACACAGATATATTTTTGAATATATATATATATATATGGGTATATATGGGATAAGATCAAATGACACCAAGGTGTCAAATTAAATTTGACACCAAATCCTAACCATTAATTCAACTTTAATCCGACGTCTCTCATAAATTTATTAAATGTTTACATGCTTGATCAAATTATCCAAATTTTAATTTTAGAAATTATTTATTCTTTCTTCTTTTGGTTAATTACTTACCATTTTCGTTATATTTTGCACCAATAGGTTGATGATTGTCATTTGATTTCTCCCTGCTATTTTTTTTAGAGATTCTATTTATTAATTTTTGTTGGATTATCTTTGTATCCTGTTTGCATTGGCTACTCTTTCATTTGTTGGGTGATATTATTCTTAAGTTCATGATGCTAATATCGAGTGTTTTAACATTTGTGTTTTGCTTTCGTTTAGTAGCATATGTTCTTTTTAATTTTGGGTGTAATTGTTCATTCATTATCCGTGGTGCTCTTTATAAATCAATTTTCTTTGGACTCTTCTAAGAAAAATAAAAATAAAAAAGGTTGATATGAATAAAGAAATAAGGATGATAAACCCTTCAAAAAAAAAAGGATGACATGAATAATGTAAAGAAACCATAATAATACCATCAGAGAATTTTTGGTAAATAATTAATCAAGAGAAGAAAGAATAAATTATTTCTAAAATTAAAATTTGGATCATTTAATCAAGCAAGTGAGCATTTAATGAATTAATAAAAGACGTCGGATTAAGGTTGAATTAATGGTCAAGATTTGGTGTCATTTGATCTTATCCCTGTATATATATATTTCTAAATTAACTTTTGACATTTTTTCGTGGAGAAAGAGACTATTTGTGTGGGTGAGGGGGTTGGCGAGAGAGTGTGCGGAGCAGCTTTCACTTGTGGTTTTGTAGGTTGTTGTGTTTGACAGGTGGATTTAGAAGCTCCATTCTCCCCATAGGTACACGATCAAAAATGCTTATAATCAATTGACTAGTTTGGATGTGGCAATTGATGACCGATACAATAAATTCCGCTTAAGGTCAATATTTTTATTTGGCGTTTGTTCCTAAATAGATTATCAACTAAGATTAATCTGTCTAGGAGAAATATCTTAGAGTATAATGATTCTTTTTGTTCAACGGCTTGCAGATTGGTTGAAGATCATGATCATTTGTTCTTTTCTTGTGTTTTTTATGGTCAACTTTGACTTTTAGTTTCGGGATGGTCAGACATCTCAACGACTTTTCAAGGTTCCTTATTTGAGCATTTCCTTTAGTTAGGAGGTCTTGGGGTTTTTTTTTTCAATAAGTCTTGTTTGCCTTTTATTATTATTTGGATTTCAGCTCCTTGTACTGTTTGGAAGGACCACAATATGAGACAATTTTATAATAAATTGGAACAGTTTCTATCTTTATTGAAAAGGGCTAAACTCCAAACATTTTGGTGGTTTAAATCTTATTATGTTGTTTTTTATTTTGAGTATTTGATTTGAAGGTTAAATCCTTTATTATATTTTCATGTCGTAACGTAATTTTATTTTTCTTGGCTACTTTGTCGTAGCTTGTGGATTGTCTCAATGTAATTTCTAAATATTTTAGCTTTCTTTGGTATACCTTGTGCTAGAGGAGCTTGTGTTGATTTTTATACAATTTGTTTAGCTGCTTAAAAAAAACATTTGACATTTTCAAAGTTTATAAATGAACAAAAAATGCCAAAAAAGGGTAAATACGTGATGAAATATTTAAAAAATTCACCGACAGTGCTAAATAAAAAGTTCAATTTTTTTAAAAAAGTTACAAAACTAACTAAATAAAGATAGGATGTGTAAATAGCAAAACTGCACTTGCAAGAAAATTATATTTATTTTATAAAAAATAATTTATATTTTATAATGTTCTAATTTCAATATATAGTTTATTAGGGGAAAACCATACATATTTATTTTGTTAATTATCAATATTTATATTTTTTTGAAAGAAATTATCCATATTTATATGTTTAACTTAATATATTTTTTTAAGGATGTTTAACTTAATATGAAATTCATTGATTTCGTTTTTTAAGTTTATATTTATATTTTATTAGATTTCAATTTTAAAATTTAAATTATATTTAATAAGTAAATGACTGGATTGTTTTTTTTTATCCTATTCTGATAGTTTTCTACCCATCTCATATCTAGAATAATATTTTAGTTAAAAAGACATGATATACTAAGATTTAGAATTGAGTTATTATATCTTGTTTTCAAATACTAGATTGAAAACACTAAAAAAAACACACTAGATTGAGATAAAATATTATAGATTATACTATCATGTCTTATCATGGGGATCAAATTTGGATTGCACTTTGTGTGACATAATGTCACGTGACATTGCCCAATCCGATTGTGACACGTGACAATACAATTTTTTTAAACATAAAAAGATGAGAGAGAATAGTTGAATTGGATTATGTGTCACAATTGGATTGGTCAATGTCACAATGTCACGTGACATTATGTCACACAAGTGGTGTCCATCAAATTTACTCTTATTGGATAAATTATTAGGACATCAACCAAACTTAAGCAAACGTGTACTCACATATTACAAAAAAGGACACCTCAGATTTTTTTTAAGGCACAGACAAATGATATATATATATATATATATATATATATATATATATATATATATATATATATATAATGTAGTCATATTATTTAATCATTTTTTCATTTAATTTTTTTTATTTGTATCCGAATGTACCAACATGTTTTATGTAAAGTTTTGTCTAAATAAATACTTCTCTATAATTTTGCCCTTATAGGTTACATTATTGGAGCTTCAACAAAAAATTAAACAACATCACAACACACAGATAGAGACAAACAAGTCAAATAGGAATAATTTTCACATATCATTATTCTTACAATTTGGATTTTATTTATTTGGATGACCGATTGAAGAGTAAGGTCATCAAGCATTAAGTCTCAAAAAATTAAATAAATTTTATTTGATAAAAGGTCTCACATTCTACTATTAGTGAAAATCTATTTGACAAAAAATGTTCATGTTCTACTAAAATTATTATTGTCTCAACAAAGATTAAATTTGTAGGCTCTTTTATCATTAGAAAAAGAAATATCCAATGAAATTGATTACAATAATTAACTATGTGACTTTGTATCCAAAAAGTATAAAAAATTTAATAAAAATAAAAATAAAGTGTTTTCCTAAAATACTATTATAAACTTAAAAAAGATCTCATCCTAAAATTATTCTTAAGCATCTACATATGTTGGGCCGATCCTGCTTATTTACGATCTAAATTCAGGAAAATACTTGTCTAGACATAAGTGTTTGGTCATTAAATTTAGGCACACATACATAATTGAGAAAAGATAAAGAGAGAAAATAATTAAATCATATTTATTTTTTAAATAAATAAATAAAATGTATTTTTCTTTGTGAGTGCCTAAGTGGTGTGTCCAAAAGTTTGTGTCCATGCAAGACTTTCTCCTAAATTCAACTAACTTGTTCATACAATGTTGACATATAAAAATAGGGATAATAGTCACTTTGGTCCATAAATGTGTAATGAATAGTCACAATTGTCCTTCAATGTATCAAAATTCGAAAATAGTCTCTGATTGTGCACTTTGTTAGTCAAAATAGTTCATGACGCTAAAATAATATCTCAATGCTCACATTAACTCTTTTCATATAATGACTAAAATGACAATAAGTAAGTACTTATAAGGACTGAATATGACAATAAGTAGGTATATTGAAGAACTAATATGACAATATTAATGAAGCATTTTAATATTAGAGACTATTTTAATAAAGCGCTTATACTTACTTGACTAGATCAGATGTGGCAATTGATGACCGTTGCAATCATGTTTTATGGCTTAAGCAAATTCCGCTTAAGGTCAATATTTTTATTTGGTGTTTGTTCATGAATAGATTAGCAACAAAGATGAATCTGTTTAGGAGAAATATCTTGGATTATAATGATTCTTTTTGTTCGACCGCTTGCGGATTGATAGAGGATCAGGACCATTTGTTCTTTTCTTGTACTTTTTATGGTCAACTTTGTCTTTTGATATCGGGTTGGTTAGGCATCTTAACGACTCTTCAAGGCTCCTTATTTCAGCATTTTCTTCAGTTTGGAGGTCTTGGAGGTTTTTCCAGTAAGTCTCGTTTGGCTTTCAACATTATTTGGATTTCAGCTGTTTTTACTATTTGGAAGGATCGCAATATGAGACATTTTCATAATAAATTGGAACAACTTCCATCTTTATTGGAAAATATTAAACTCCAAGCTTTTTGGTGGCTCAAATCTTATTATGTTGTTTTCAACTTTGAGTATTCAGTTTGGAGGTTAAGTCCTTTATTATGTTTTCAGGTTGTAACGTAATTTTATTTTTCTTGGCTACATTGTGGTAGCTTGTGGATTTTCCTTTTGTAATTTTTGGATTCTTTAGCTTCCTTTGGTACATCTTGTACTAGAGGAGCTTGTGTTGGTTTTTAATATATTTGCTTAGCTTCTTCAAAAAAAAATATTAGAGGCTATTTTGACTAATGAATTGCACAATCATAGACTATTTTGAATTTTAATTTTTTAATTTTTATACATTAAAGAACTATTGTGACTACTCATTACACATTTATATATGAAGGTCACTATTACCCTTATAAAAAAAATAAGATGACGAGGGTCCTTTTTTGTTGTAATCATGACTTAAGCTCGTTATTTATAACATTTACATACCTTACACATCAAACATTAAGGCTTGATAGGAACCGGTGTTCGTCTATGCAAAAAAAAAAATTCACACGTTTTATTTATTTTGAACTCGAGACTCGAATATTTTATATACTAACCATTACTTATATAGTATTTGTAAAAACAAGGGGGATATATAGAATTGCGCAAATTATAGGGGAATTAAACTAATGAGTCATACCATGAAGTTATGGGAAAGAGTGATTGAACGAAGACTAAGAAAAGAGACTCGAGTTACGGATAACCAATTTGGTTTTATGCTTGGGAGATCGACTATGGAAGCGATTTACTTACTTCGACGTGTGATGGAGCAATATCAGATGAATAAAAAAGACTTGCACTTAGTTTTCATTGATTTGGAGAAGGCGTATGATAGAGTGCCTAGAGAGGTTTTGTGGAAATCCCGGGAGAAGAAAGGGGCTAGGATTGCTTATATTAGAGCTATCAAGGATATGTATGAGGGAAGTTCGACTAGTGTGAGGATGCAAGATAGGGCTATCGAAGATTTTCCCATAACAATAGGATTGCACCAAGGGTCAACCCTAAGTCCTTATCTTTTTACTTTAGTTTTGGATGTACTTACAGAACACGTCCAAGAGTTAGCACCGAGATGTATGCTTTTTGCAGATGATGTAGTCTTGCTTGGTGAATTGAGGAAGGAATTGAACAGGAGGCTAGAGACCTGGAAACAAGCCTTAGAAGCGTATGGTTTCCGCCTGAGTAGAAGCAAGACAAAGTATATGGAATGTAACTTCAGCAAAAGAAGAAGTAGGTCTACCTTGGAGGTGAAAGTTGAAGATCGTATCATACTTCAAGTTACACAGTTTAAATATTTTGGGTCCGTACTACAAAATGACAGAGAAATAGAAGCAGATGTAAATCATCGTATTCAAGTTGAGTGGTTGAAATGGAGAAGAGCCTCGGGTGTTTTGTGTGATAAGAAAGTACCACTTAAGTTGAAAGGAAAGTTCTATCGGACAACAGTAAGACCGACGATGTTGTATGGTACAAAGTGTTGGACTGTTAAGAGCCAACACGAGAATCAAGTAAGTGTGGCGGAGATGAGGATGTTGCGGTGGATGAGCGGTAATACTAGACGGGATACGATTAGGAATGACACCATTAGGGAGAGAGTGAGGGTAGCACCTATAATAGAAAAGTTGGTAGAAAATAGGCTTAGATGGTTTGGGCATGTAGAGAGAAGACCAGAAGATGTCGCCGTAAGAATAGTAGATCAGGTGGAGGAGAGCCAGGTCAAAAGAGGTAGAGGAAGACCTAGAACAGCCATAAGAGAAACCATTATAAAAGATTTAGATATCAATGAGTTGGATCTAAATATGGTTTATGATAGAACATTGTAGCGTAATTTGATCCATATAGCCGACCCTAACTAGTGAGATAAGGGTTAGTTGTTGTTCTCATAAGTTTAAAGTTGATTTTATTTTCTTACTAATCTACAAATAAGAGTTTTAAATTTGAACCGATCTTAATCAAATGACAAAAAATACATTTTCTAAAAACATGTCAAAGGCGTAAAACACTCATTTGCTTTCTATATAAATAGCAAACATGGCAACATGCCTACTACCTAGACACACATAGAGTCATATAGACACATAGTTTTCTACTTGCCTTGCTTTTGTTTCACAATTATATATCAGCAATATCAATGGCTTCTAGCTACCAAAGTACAACAATGGCTTCAAACTACAATACCCACAAAAAAGTTCTTAGCAAGGGCACCAAAGTCATCCACCAAACCCAAGTGGTAGTAGTTGTTGTGCCTTTCCCAGCACAAGGCCATCTCAACCAACTTCTCCACCTCTCTCGTCTTATTTCATCATACAACATACCAATCCATTTTGTTGGCACAACACAACACAATCGTCAAGCTATAGTTCGTGTCCAAGGTTGGGACCCAAAATCAATTTCAAAAAACTTTCACATTCACAACTTCAAAGTTCCAACCTTTGTTTCACCTCCTCCAAACCCAAATGCAAAATCAAAATTTCCATCTCATCTTTTTCCTTCCTTTCAAGCTTCTTCCAATCTTCGTGAACATGTAGCTACACTTTTGCAATCACTTTCATCCGTGGCTAAAAGGGTTGTTGTCATTTATGACTCCCTTATGGCTTCTTGTATACAAGATGCTATTCATATAAAAAATTGTGAAAGTTACACTTTTCACAGTGTATCTGCTTTTACTATGTTTTTGTTCTTTTGGGGTGTAATGGGAAAGCCACTAGTGAAAAATTCCACCAATATCATCCCAGAAGTTCCTTCTCTAGAAGGATGTTTCCCTACACAATTCATAAATTTCATAACTTCACAATATGAGTTTCATAAATTCAGCAATGGTACAATCTACAATACAACAAGGGTAATTGAAAAGCCTTATATAGAGTTAATAGAAGGCATGATTAGTCACAAGACTCATTGGGCTTTAGGCCCGTTTAACCCTTTATGTACTGAGAAAAAAAACAATAATAAAGATAGGCATTTTAGCTTGGAGTGGCTTGATAAGCAAAAGGATAATTCAGTAATTTACGTATCTTTTGGGACCACAACAGCCTTAAGAGAGGAACAAGTCATAGAGCTTGCAAATGGGTTGGAACAAAGTAAGCAAAAATTTATTTGGGTATTAAGAGATGCTGATAGGGGTGATGTTTTCAATGAGGATGGTGTTAGAAGAATTATTGAGTTACCAAAGGGGTTTGAAGAGAGGGTTGAAATTGAAGGTATTGGGCTAATTGTGAGAGATTGGGCCCCACAATTGGAAATTTTAAGTCATTCTTCTATAGGTGGTTTTATGAGTCATTGTGGATGGAATTCTTGTATGGAGAGTATTACTATGGGAGTGCCAATAGCAGCATGGCCTATGCACTCTGACCAACCAAGGAACAGAGTTTTAGTTACGGAAGTGCTTAAGGTTGGTTTGGTTGTGAAGGATTGGAGTCAAAGGGATGAGTTGGTGATGGCTTCTGTTGTGGAGAATGTTGTGAGGAGGTTGATGGCTACAAAAGAAGGTGACCAAATGAGGCAAAATGCAATGAACTTGAAAAATGAAATTCTTAGGTCAATGGATGAAGGTGGTGTTTCACGTATGGAACTGGATTCTTTCATTGCCCATGTGACTAGATAGAAAATAGCTCAATTATGCTTGTTGATAATGATAAATACAATAAACATGGTTTTAATGAACTGCTTAAGATTGTCTTACATTTGCCTTTTTTTTTCTTCCTTTCTCACGTCAAATTCACACATTTTCTCCCTTTTCATATATGTTTTCCCTTTTGAAATTCTCTGCCGCGACAATGACATCCAAATCAATCTTCATCCGAATTCAACCACCTTGCATAAGCAACGTTGTATTCTTTTGATTAGAGATGACAATTGAATTCATTTATCCATCGTTCATCTGAGTATAAATTCATCAAATTTATCATCTACAAATAATATTGTTAATAGATTGGATTCTATCTATCCATTTAATAATCTGGATAGTTCAATTCCACCCAACAACTTTTTTAAATCCAAACCATCTTTTTCTCTCTCTTTTTAAATATAATGGGATGTCTTTTATTTATTAATTATTACTTTAAAATAAAAAAAAATCATGAAATTGTCGTCGTCCGGCCACAATTGCTTGTCGTCGACCATTGTGCTCTGTTGTCAGAGACGGAGCTAGAAGGGGAACTATTGGAAGCATGGTTCCACAATACTTTGATTTTTTTTTTTCTTTAACAAATCCCCAATACCTTGATATTATTCATGTAGAATAAATATATTATACTCTCTTAAATATGTAATAAAACAAATGTTCAATTGCACTTTTGTCCCTCATATTTTATCAAACTCACTAAAATAGTCACTCTTTTTTTAAATTAAATTTTTTAATCTTTCTATTTTCACAATTATTATAATTTTGGTCTCAATCTATGTTTTTTTTTTGCCTCGATGTTGAATTACAAGACAAAGTATCACTTTTCAGTCCAAAATTCACTTTCTTTGACATCATAAATCGTCATTTTTAGGGACAAAATCACATGTTAAGATCAAAAGCTCAATTTAAAAAAAATACTATTTTCATTAGTTTAATCAAATAAGAGGACAAAAATGTAACAAAAAAAGGAAAAAAATGTAATTAAATCTAAAATAAAAACTCTATTGAAGACCAAAAGGAAAAAGAAAAAAGAAAAAAGAAAGAAAGAGAAACACTAAGTCGTCTCTTCTTTTACATCTACTAACAATATATAAAAATCGTCTACTAACAATATATAAAAATCGAAGTCCATCAAAATTTCATAATCGTCCTTATAAAATCTTATGATCTCCTTAATTTTATGTGCATAATGATCATTTTGCAAAATTTAATTTTTTTTAAGCAAAATATAAATTATATTAAATAAAAAGAAAGAGATACAAAGACTGGGGGACATTAGACCTAACCCAAGAATAACCCAGACAGGAATACATCGTGATAATGATCATCAAAAGTTTAACCAATTTTTCGAGATAACTATAAAACTAATTTATTTGTTTTTTAAAAAATTAATTACGGATAATTGTCATATCTACTAACATCTACTTGCAATATATAAAAATCGAAGTCCAGCAAATTTTCATAATCGTCCTTATTAAAAATCATGATCTCCTTAATTTTATGTCATAATGGTCATTTTGTAAAATTTGATTTATTTGTTTTTTAAAAAATTAATTACGGATAATGGTCATATCTACTAACAATATATAAAAATCGAAGTCCATCAAAATTTCATAATTGTCCTTATTAAAACTCATAATTTCCTTAATTTTATAATCGTCTAGCAAACATTGAGTGGTGTTTTGGTTTATATTGAAAATAATAATGAGTTTCTAATAATTTATCATATCGACTTTCTCATATATGTATATAAAATTTGTTTCTGTAGGTATAAATATTAAAAATCTGCAACGGGAACGGTGCAAACATTGAACAATGTTTTGCATATAAAATAAAAATATAATTGGCTTAAATGCAGTTTTACCCCCCTATTTTGACTCAAACTGGATTTTACCCCCCCTATTTTAAAACTCGGATTTTTAGCCCCCCTATTTTATATTTTTCAGGATTTTACCCCCAACCACATTTTAACACATATTTGTTGATGTGGCAGTGCTGATGTGGATTAAATAATATTATACAAACATCCACCTAATTAAAATTATATAAATTAAATGTTCTTTTATTATTTATTTATATTGATGAAAAAATTGATTTTTTTTAAGAAATGGGAAAAGTGCATTAGTAAATAGAAACACAAGTATTAGAAGTCCTAATAATAAAGCTTTACAAAATGCACAGTTTAAAAACAAAAAAGCTTTATGAAATGAAGAGAAAACTATGAGCTCATAGCAATAAACCCATGTGTGAGGCTGATTCCAAATGGCCAGCATTTTGCAGAACTCTACCAACATCCGCATTTCCATAACAGGGTGCAAGTGCAACAATTAAGTCGAAAGTCATAACATGCAAAATAAGAGAAACCTTAAGAGCTATAAGACCCTTATGTCTACTTTCCCTTGCAAAACAACAAATGCATAATCCTAAATGATATAACCATCTTGACTGGGAAGGGCCAATGAGAATACCAAAGAGACGTAACAAATGCTCAGCCCCGTATATAGCAGAAGGAACGATATCATTTGGACAAGCTTCTTGGTACTGCAGACGCTCATTATTGTACAAGAGCATCACTGGCAGTGCTTTGTCAAAATAACAACTCAATCCTTTCATAATTTCTTCAACGGAATCAGCTATCCTATATCAAACATAGAATTAAACTGTAAAAATAAGCATCACAAGTGGAAATATAAAGGATGTATCAAAAACAGAGCTGAAGTGGTAGTGATTTCAAGATACTAACTCAGTATAAGCAGAAAAACCAGGTAAATAATAAAAGAACATTTAATTTATATAATTTTAATTAGGTGGATGTTTGTATAATATTATTTAATCCACATCAGCACTGCCACATCAACTAATATGTGTTAAAATGTGGTTGGGGGGTAAAATCCTGAAAAATATAAAATAGGGGGGCTAAAAATCCGAGTTTTAAAATAGGGGGGGTAAAATCCAGTTTGAGTCAAAATAGGGGGGGTAAAACTGCATTTAAGCCAATATAATTAATAGAAACACTGCATTAATGTTGATATTTTGAAAGTAGTCACGAGTTTTCAAAATTTTATCATAACGGCTATCACGTATGGGTAAATAAAAATTTTCTTTTGCATATATAAACATATAAAATCCTCAACGAGTGCAGTTTAAATATTTAGCGGTGTTTAAAACATAAATTAAAAATTTATTTAATAGACACACTATATTAATGTTGATATTTTAAAAATAGTCATGAGTTTCCAAAATTTTATCTTATCGTCTTTCTCATATATGTATACAAATATGTTTTTGCAGATATAAACATTTAAAATCTGCAACAGGAGCAGTGCAAACATTGAACAATGTTTTGCTTATAAAATAAAAATTTCATTAATAGAAACACTACATTAATGTTGATATTTTGAAAACATTCACGGGTTTTCAAAATTTTATCATATCGACTATCACATATCGATACATAAAATTTTTCTTCTGCATATATAAACATATAAAATCATCAATGAGTGCGGTTTAAATATTTAACGATGTTTTAAATATAAAATAAAAATTAATTTAATGGACACTACATTATTGTTGTTATTTTGAAAATAGTCACGAGTTTCCAAAATTTTATCATATCGACTTTCTCATGTATGTATATAAAAATTTGTTTATGTAGATATAAGTACATAAAATCTGCAACGGGTACGGTGCAAACAATGAACACTCTTTTGCATGTAAAATAAAAAGTTATTTAATAGAAACACTACATTAATTTTGATTTTGAAAATAGTCATGAGTTTTCAAAATTTATCATATCGATTTTCTCATGTATGTATATAAAAATTAGTTTATGCATATATAAGTACATAAAATCTGCAACGGATGCGGTGCAAACATTGAACAGTGTTTTCTTATAAAATAAAAATTTAATTATCAGAAACACTACATTAATGTTGATATTTTGAAAATAGTCACGAGTTTACAAAGTTTTATCATATAGACTATCACATATCGATACATAAAAATTTTCTTCTGCATTTATAAATGTATAAAATCATCAATGAGTACGGTTTAAATATTTAAGGGTGTTTTAAATATAAAATAAAAATTAATTTAATGGACACATTACATCAATGTTGATATTTTGAAAATAATCATGAGTTTCCAAAATTTTATCATATCGACTTTCTTATATATGTATATAAAAATTTGTTTATGCATATATAAGTACATAAAATCTGTAACGGGTGCAGGTGCAAACATTGAACACTCTTTTGCATATAAAATAAAAAGTTATTTAATAGAAACATTACACCAATACTCATAATTTTCATTTAATATCTATAAACATTTTACAATATTAACAATCTAATTATTTTTTATATAATTATTTCAATGTTACGTGACCCGTGCGAAAGCACGGGTCTTTTACTAGGTAGCAATATAAACTGAGTGGTAATACGTTACAAAATTGTCGATAAATAAATAAGTCTTAGGTTAAGACTCTTTTTAGCTACTCCCGCTGTTATAAGACTAGTTTACAAAAAAAAAAACACGGGTATTAAGAAATGCTGTTGAAGTAATAAATTTGTCATAAATATATGAATGTTTTACCAAATTGTCTTTTGTGTATAATGTTTAATGTTTACTTTTCATATTTCAAGATACATTAATAATATTAATAAGCGATATGTTTGGAAAAAAAATAAGGAATATATCTAAAAATTTATAGATGATTTTATATTTAATGTTATTTTTTTTAAATAATCTTATAATTAATGACGGATGAAGTATTAAAAATAAATACTTGACTTGACAAAAAAAAGTACTTACATGTGCTTATAATAACCTTAACAAAAAGATTAAATTACACATGAGATCCTTTAAGTTACTTAACTGTAACAAGTTGGTCTTTTTATTTCTTTTCTTATCACTTAGGTCCTTTAAGTTATCTAAATATAACAATATTGAAAATTTTAGATTTAAAAATGTAAGTTATTCGGAGTTTAAAAGTTACAATTAAATAAATTAAATGATCTAAGTGGTACGAAAAAAACTTAAAGAACTATCTTATTACAATTAAATAATTTAAAAGATCAACTTATTATAATTAATTAACTTAAAAGACTTAAGGTGTAATTTAGCCTAACAGAAAATACTTTTTTTAGAGGAACTAAACAAAAATACTTAAATATCAAAATATCTTATGCAACAAAATTAAAGGTAAAATTACTCTCACAGTCTTTTAACTTAATTTCAGACAATGATTTGATCTTTTATTTTTATTTTACATCATTTTGGTCCTTTTAGTGCATTTGCATATAATTTTGTAAGCTTTAAATATATGGTCTTATTTAATTACGAGTTCTCAACCTTTAAATCCATGGTCCTTCACTCATTTTTGCATATGACTATTAGATTTAAAGATTGAAATTTATACAAATGAACTAAAATGAAGTTAAAAATAAAAGATAAAAGAATAAGTCGTTATTTAAAATTATGTTACGACGAATGCAATTTATCAAATCTAAGTTATTATATGTATAGTTTCTTTTTTTTTAGAAAATATTATAAGTATACTTAGTTTTCATGAGTGGAGGATGCTTAGTTTATAAAAATAAAACATCTACATCCCTCTTTCTTAAGATCATAATTAAATAAACTTTTCTTGATGTTACATAATTGATTTTATTTTTAGATATAAAATTGCACTTGATTTGGTGATAGAACTATCTCTATTTTTAGTGATATCTTCATGACTTCATCTTGTCTTGACTCTCGAGATCCCCCCACCCCCGGCTCCCGCTGGTGGTCATCGTGGTCCTCAATCTTTTTTTTTGAGGGAGGCTGCGAAATCGTGGTCCTCAATCTTGCATGCTTTGTTAAAAACATGTGGTCCTACACGTTTGCTGATACATACTTGCATGCAATTATTAGATTAGAAGTTTAATACTAAACCATATGAACATCACGTGACCCATGGCATATTTCACGAGGCACAATCTTTCTCTCTGACATTCGAAGAAGAAAATCTAAGGTCCCGGTCTACGACAACTCTCGAGTCCAAGTTTTGAAGTGAAAGATTTGAAAGATCAGGTTGGATCGAATCCAAACCCTGTCCAACGTGAAATGAAGTGGGATTGTTTAGAGAAATAATATCAGTATAACAATTTTAATGATATTTTTGTCTTTCATGCTCATATATTTTTTTTACTTTTTCTTTTTATTACTTTGATTTTTATGTCAATACATTATTTTATTTGTAAATCAATTATTCTCACAAAAGTTGTCATTGAAATAATTGTTCATATAATATCAGCGGCGTATGCAGGACCCTGGGTCAGGAGGTGCATACTTTTTCGTACGACAAAAATTTAGAATTTTCACCGTAAAAACGTGTACATTTTAATCATCTAAAATATCTCTATTTAGACAAATAGTCGTCGTTTTTAGCTCGATGTTGCTTCAACTTTTAAAATTTTTTAAAAAATTTGTAACTATATCTAGACTGTATTATATAAAAAAATATCATCAGCTTAGTTGTATAAGGACTATAAGTTTTTTTGGAAAGGAAGGACTAAAAGTTATTTAACCCATTCTAATTTCTAGCACTTAAAAATTGAAAGAGTAATTTTGTACCAAAAAAAAAAAAAGAAAAATTGAAAGAGTAATTTTATGGCTTAATTGCAGTTTTGGCCCCCTAAGTATCACGATCTTGCGATATTGGCCCCCTATAAAAAACAATAACAAACCAACCCCTTAAGTTTACCCCATTTTGCATTTTTGGCCCCCTGGTTCAATTTTAACTCAGTCAACGCACACGTGACACCTCACTTAAGTGAGTAGGACGCCACGTATGTAATTTTTTAATTAAAAATAATTAAAAAAACCACATATATTAGAGGAATATTAAATAAATAAAATACAAATATTCAAACCCAGAAAAAAAAATGCAGCTTCAAGATCTCTGCCACTTTCTTTCTCTACCTCCTCCTCTTTCTTCTTCCAACAACCACCACCACCACCTCTCTAACCTTTCTTTTCCAAATCCAAACCTAACCATCACCAAAACAGGTCATCCAATCTAACTTGTCTCTTGTTTATTTTCTCCGGTGGAATCATATTTACTACTTCCACAATTGTACTCAAAGCTGAATACGCACACTGTCCAAATCTCACCATTATTGACACACCGGGGTTTGTTCTCAAGGTATTTGCTGTAATGCTTTAATGATAAGTGATTCGACCGATGGTTTGTTTAATTGGCAATTTGTGTGAGATCTTGTTGTTTTGTATGGTAGGCGAAGAAGGGTGAACCGGAGACACGCCTGATGAGATTCTTTCCATGGTGAAGACATTGGCTACTCCTCTACACCGTATCCTCTTGTTCCTTCAACAAAGTATTGTGGAATGGTGCTCCTCTTTATGGTTGGACTCTATTCGTGAAATTAGAGCAAGGGTTGTGTGTTGTTTTTTGTATTGCTTTTTGGGATTGGATGATTTTATTGGTGATGAAGATTTTTCTGGGTTTCAATGGTTGTGTGTTGAAGGTTTGTGTGCTGAAGGTTGATAATTTCTGGGTTTTTGAGAGAGAGGATTTGAAGCTTGAAGGGGAAAAGATGAAGAAATTGCTGGGAAGAAGCTCATGTGTCATCCTTTTTCATTTACTTTTTTTCTGTTTTTTTTAAATTCAAGAATTACAAATGTGGCTTTTTTAATTATTTTTAATAAAAAAAATTACACACGTGGCGTCCTACTCATTTAAGTGAGGTGCCACGTGTGCATTGACTGGGTCAAAATTGAACCCGAGGGCCAAAAGTGCAAAAGGGGTAAAATTAAATGGCTGGTTTGTTATTGTTTTTTATAGGGGGCCAAAATCGCAAAATTGTGATACTTGGGGGGCTAAAACTGCAATTAAGCATAATTTTATCAATAAAAGATAGATACAATTATGGTTATAGTCTCCAAATAAAAACGAAAAAAAATATAAAAGTAAGGGAGAGGAGAAATGAAAGAATTACAAAAACATGTATGAGAAATGTGATTATGACAAAAAAAACGAATATGAAACTATGTATATATCATATTTGCATTCTAGTGACATCAATGTCAAAGTAGTTAAATGGTAGAACATTTGTTCAAAAAAAGTTAAATGGTAGAACATAAATTCCACCGACAAAATGTCATGTGTTCAACCCTTGGTTGTGCCTTTTTTGAATTTTTAAGAAAAATTGAAACTTAAAACTAATCTGATTTTTTAAGAAAAATTGCAAGACCTAAGCCTGGCCTACCAATTTTTTTAAGGTCTAAGCCTGACCTGCGACCTGTCATAGGCTTACTTCTGAAAATCTGATAAGGTCTGCTAGCCTGTTTAAAAGCCTATATCATATTAACATCTTTAAGTAAGCAATGTGATCTAAGTTTAAATAGACTAGCGAACTAATAGAACAATTAGATTAAACTCTCTTTTAGTAATCAACATGAGTTTTTAGGGAATTTAACTATATATTGCATCATATTTCAATTCTAGTTTATAATAATACATTTGAATATGCAAAAAATTAATGTATACTAATAAACTTAAATTACTAACGAATTTATATTTTAATTCAAAGTACAAAATATATTATAATAATAAATAATATTAATCATATTTACTTAAATAGGCCGGCCTAATAGGCTTAAGAGGCTTTTTGAATGGTCTGTGGCCTGATCTTTTAAGCTAAATAGGCTTCTAAAAAAGCTTATATCTTCTCTATTTAAGAAAAAAGTCTGGCATGTCGTAGGCCCCTGTAGGCCGGCCTGGCCTATTCCCATCCCTACTTGAGAGCACGATGACAAAAACAGTTCTGAACCCTAGTTTTTTTTTTAAGAAATATCAGGTTCTATGTTTCCAATTTATTTTAAAGGCGAAATACATACTCTCATCCGATTTCCAAATTCAAGTGTGTTTATATTGATTTGATGAATTAACTTATAATTAATTCCTTTGTTGTGGAAGTCGCAATCGGGATATATATTTGATTGGGTGGATTATTTTTTAATTCCTTTGTTGTGGAAGTTATAGGTTATGTCCATATTGGAAGCTAAGTCTGTGTGTTGGTGACCCTGCAAAAACACTCAAACACACGTCCTATCCATGAAATGTGAGTTCAACGTGTTTGGTTTTCCACCAACACCTTACCGCCGCCGTACGTTTTCATCTTCAAAATCGATTCTTAGAGAAGCTGCTCTCCCTAGCTTCTTGAAATCGAGTTTATCTAACGCGGAAATACACAACACCCATTTGTCTTTTTTACCTTTGAATCTTATCACTTCCTTTCACATACCTTTTAATATTTGACAGATCCCTTCACCTAAGAAATATGTTACTCCATCTCACTGTTGACTGCTGTAAGCGTTTTTTTTTTGTTGCTGTGAAGTTTTTTATTTTTTTGTGTTGCAGAAAACTCAAGGAAGAAGACACTGTTTTTTTTAGGATAGAAGACACTGTTGTACAAGGTGTTTTTTGCTGTGTAATATTTTTGGAAAATTGCTTTTTCCACTTCAAAGAAAGCTAAAACACACCAGTAATTTACGTTTTTACCCCGGCGGCAGTTTGTTGACGATGGAAAGGATCCGGCGGCAGCTAACTGCCGATGGGAAGGAAACCAGCGGCAGTTAGTTGCCGCCGTCCCCATCGGCAGCTAAATGCCGCTGCGATCAGTACTTATGAAGCTCAGCACCCAGAACCTCCAACTTCATCTCTTCAATCTCTAAAAATTCTCTCAAATCTTCCAAAAATCTCAAAATTTTCAACCTCAAATCAACCAACACTCCAATAACAAGTAAGTTTCCATAATCAAGTTCATTGTCATTTTATGCTTATATGTTACATTTATTATCTTAATTTAAATTTTTTTAGTTTTAGACTTTGTTTAATTTTTGATTTTTTTGGCAAGAAATGATAGATTGTTTACATGGAAATGACTTATGTTGCTTAATTGTTTAGATCTTTGCATGTTTATGTTGTAATTTTTAGCTTTAGAGTTTATGTATAATTTGCACTACAAGTGTTTGATGAAATGTTTGAATGAGTTTTGAATTGGATTGTTTTTAATTTCTTATGGTGTAGATCTGAAAAAATGGTTCAAGTATACTTTCATGTATCCTTCAACGGTGGTAACCAACATTTTTCCAAGGTTCGCGACGATGTGACGTTAAAAGAATTGAAGGATCTACTTCATGAAATCAACCAACGAATCAACCACGATGACGCGAGGAGGGTGGAATATGTTTGGTATCACCGTCCATCGTTCGACTCAGACAGGAATTTGTCGTTCACTTGGTCGGAGTTAACGAACGACGATGACGTGAGGAGCATGTTCTCGATATTTGTTGAGCCGAACATGATCCCCCTCGAGATGGATGTCACGTTGCTGAGGTCGCCTGAAGATATTCTCAAGAGTTTGATTCGGCCGGATGAAGATGTTTAGGTAGTATTATTATGTTGTGTCGTTGTTTTGTTGGATTTTTTTTTATTTTTGAAAGTTTGCGGAAAATCTTGGCATTGAACTGTCTTATACTTAATGTAAATGTTTGCAAGTCTTTTTGGAAACTCAAAAGAATGAAGAGAACACAACATGTATTATGCGGAATCAGCTATATAGGTTCTCACATCGAATTCCTTCGTATAGGATGAGTGTGACAAAAGGGAATGAAGTTCTAAGATGTTGTTTTGTACTTGATCATGCTCCTCTGTCAATTGAAACTTTGTCAGTTGGCAGGGTAGTAGGATTAAGTTCAAAAGAATATATTGGAATGCATTCCTTTTTGTCATGACTCATCTTATATGAGGGAATTTGATGTGAAAACATATATAGCTGATTTCGTAGAATACATGTGTTGTGTTCTCTTCATTCTTTTGAGTTTTCAAAAAGACTTGTAAATTTTTACACTAAGTATAAGACACGAGAGCATATATATGTTTTCCGCAAACTTTCAAGAATTAAATTTAAATCCAACATCATTCATGATGATACAACATATTTAGGGATAATGTAATGTAATGTAACGCTTATTTTGTGAATTTTTAGTTATGATTTAGTTCGGATCATGAATGAATTGTTGTTATTGTTGTTTCAAAATAATCAAAATAAATCAAAATAAACCCAAAATCATGTTAAAATTGTACCAAAAAACTACGATAATGTGTCATAAATTTACAAAAAAATCTAACAAATGTCAACAAAAAAAACTAACAAAAGTCCTAAAAAAACTGTCCTAATCCTGATCCTGGTCATCATGCTGCTGCTGCTGCCGCCTCCTCGACAGTATCGGTGCCATCATGTCCCTGATATGGCGCATCGCCTGATATAGCTGCTCACTGCTCAACGCCTCCTGACCCAAGTAGTCATCAGCCTGGCTCACAACGCCACCAACCATGTCAATGGCATCAGGCGAGCCTCTCTCCTGGTGCCGCTGCTGATGGTGTGTAATGATCTGCTCCTCATTTGCTGGCCTCAGAGGAGATCCATCAATAGGTGGCAGAATCTTTGGGTGAGACACATGTACGTACCACCTCATGTATCCCGGCTCGTCCTGCCATGGCTGATCAACCTCCCTACCCCACGTAGCCTGAGGAATGATGTACACACGGAAGTCTAGGAAAGCCTGTGCAACGGCCTAAAAAGGGAGAGGAAGCACAGACGTCGGAGCTCGGGGGATGTCCTGCACGTACCCGCATTGCCTTTTAACCCGCTCAGGCAAGTGACAGTAGATGATGTCACGACCACACATGATCCAGCCTGAATACCAGAATATCTCCACAAAATCCTAGATCTCCCTATGATCCTCGTATGGCATCCAGGTAACATCATCCATCTCCAAACGATCCAGCGCCAGACGGTAGGGCTACGGATTCGCATGACCCCTATGTGGAATCCATCTGGTCGCGCAAGGATAATTTTGCCTGTATTTATCATTATGGTCATGTGGGTAGACTTCTGGAAAATGTGCCAAGAACCATCCCTACACAAACCAAACACATTTATAAGTTATTAGCAAACATAGTAAACTAAAAGGCATAGTAAATTAAAAAGCATGGTAAATTATTAAAAGACATAGTAAATTAAAATTACCATCAAAAGTGTCGTGCTTCTCCCGATCCTCTTTCCTGCAAGCAAAGAGGCCTCAGATAGAGTGTGGTAAAGGTATGCCAATGTCATTCCTCCCCAGAAGTAGTCCCTCATCCCAGCAAAGGTCTCCATCGTCTGTAGGTATATCAGGTTGATGTGTTTGTTGCTCAAGTCACCGAACAACGTACATCCAAGTAGGCATAGGAGGAAACACCTCACACAGGCAAGCCTACGCCTGGCTAGCTCCTGGTGCTGCCCCTGCATCTCAGCATTCGCTAATCTGGTGGCCTCACTCAGGTGATCCTCATAAAGCTCCTTCATCGCCTTATAGCTAATGTAGCCACCATACTCAGTCTTGCAGTTTTTCACCGCATACTCCTGGGTGACACCTAAGTACCTCACCATCAATTCCACCCCATCAACCTGAGACACCTTCTTCCTATGGCTCAGCATCCGTCCTTCAATAGGAACATGCAGCAGACACGCCACATCATCCAAAGTGATGGTCATTTCCCCAGGCATGTGAAAGCTGCTGGTCTCGGAATGCCACCTCTCGCTTAGCGCCTGGAGCAGAGCATGATTAACAGTAGAATACCCTATGTACAACAAATCATGCAACCCACTCGCCCTTATAGGATCCCAAAACCAGAGCTGATTCATATGTGGACGCTGGATCTCTGCCACCTTCGACCCGTGATTTATGCATCTCATCCTACGGGTGTTGCGAATCTAAAATAATAAAAAAAACACCACATAAATAAAAAACATACAAAAAAAGCATATACTTCATATATTAAAAATTACGCGCGAACAATAATCAAAGACAAAAAAATAATCAGACAACGACATTTGTTCATGTCATTTTTTTAAACGTTATCATACAAAAAAAAAGCATATACTTCATATATAAAAAATTACGCGCGAACAATAATCGAAGACAAAAAAATAATCAGACCACGACATGTGTTCATGTCATTTTTTTAAAACGTTATCATACAAAAAAAATATATCGACTTCATATATAAAAAATTACGCGCGAACAATAATCGAAGACAAAAAATAATCAGACAACGGCATGTGTTCATGTCATTTTTTTAAAAGTTATCATGCAAAAAAAAATATATCGACTTCATATATAAAAGTTAAAAAAGAAAAAAGAAAACTTACATTATTTGCATTATACCACAATGGTAATGCAACGTGTGAAGCGTATGATGACAACAATGAGTCATCATAAGGCCCTCCAGGAAATGGAGCCACATCAGGTAACTGCTCGGGGGCTGTCGCAGCCGTAATCTCATCCTCATCTAGCGCAGCCGCATCGTCGTCCCCACCCTCATCAGCAACATGCTGGACGTCATAGCCACCATCTGTGGCATCATGTAGCTGCTCCTGACAATGCAGGTACTGCGTGGGGTCCTCCACCTGCGACACCTGCTGTGTCGGCTGAGAACTACCCTCGCCCCCAACAGGCCTCCGACCTCTTCCCCTCTTAGGCACATGAGGGTTTGCAGCCTGTCTCTCCCGTCGGTAGCTGGTAGTCATGGGCTGTTTACCAGCTCTAGTCGTCCTATCTTGGTTTTGATCAGACATATCTACACTAAAACAAAACTAAAAAAATTAGGCATAATAAAAACATCATTCTATCACAATTCCAACATTCTCACAATTCTATCACAATCTAAATAACATTCATCAACATACTCATTTAGACATTTTAACAAACACTTTGAGTGCAACATTCACATTGTGTTAATTGGACAACATTCACAACCACATTATACTTAAACATAATCTAAACAACATTCACAACAACTACATTCATCTATAACATCATAAACTAACAAAAAATTCAATTTTTACATAAACCCTAACCACAAATCTACCAAAATTAACAAAAATAAACCTACACAAACTAACATTAACATTATAAATGATTAATACTACTTGTTGTTTTGTGGAGATGATTTGCTTCAATTTCGTGAAAATGGAATTGGGGAGGATTGGAGGAGATGAAGAATTTGGATGGTTTTCAAACTGATGGAGTTCTGTTTTGCTGTTCTGGTTATGTACAGATCACAGCGACAGTTAACTGCCGATGCCGATGGAGACGGTGGCAACTAACTGCCGATGGGTCCGGCGGCAGTTAACTGCCGATGCACCATCCCAACGGCAATTAACTGCCGCCGGGGTAAAACTGTCATTTACTGGTGTGTTTTTAGTTTTGTTTAATGTGGGAAAAACAATTTTCATATTTTTGTTTCTTGCTCTATGAAAGCCCATAAAAAAAGCCTTTCTTAATAGCCCTGTATGATTTTTGGAGCCCAATAATTTTACTATTGTTGTGTAAATTTTATAAAGTAAATATGAATCTTTAGTTGCTGATAGTTTTTTTAATAATCTATGTAGTAAGTTTTTTTTTATTAAAATTAATAAAGTAACATAAAATTAAATAACTAACTAAAATTGGAAATGAGATTTGTGGAAAAGTTAAATGAAATATATTTTAAATTCACACATATAAAAAAACCCATTTTGGTCATTTACACAACCAAAATCAATTTTGACACAAAATAGCCAAATAACATTTTTCATGTAAATCACTTCTATCGTAAAATTGTCCAAACATAAATCACTTTTCACTCAACTCACTTTTAATCAAAATCAATTATGTCCACCGCACAACCAAACACACGCTAAATGTTTTTAAACTTTTATTTGAGCTAACTCTATTCCACAATTCTTGGATGTATTTTGCACAATTTTAGAGACACTTCAGGATCTAACATAATAACAAAACATTCTTCATCAATATTAATTCGCCGTCAAAAGAAAAGATACCCAATACGACGAGATCCTCATCATCATGGCGTTGTCTCACAGCCATGTCAGGTTTGATCTTCCCATCTCCATCATCGTCAAAGGAAGTTTTTATTGTTATGTTATTTTCCGATCAATTGCAAATCACAAGGTTTGGCTGCTATATGTTCTTTGCCAATTGGATGAACGCGTTTAAATATTTTGTTCAATATATTTTCAGAACGAATCTGGGTATATGTAAAAATTTAATAAAACAATGAAAATTTTGTTCAATTTAATCCTTTTAATTTAAAAAAAAACAATTTGTTAATATATTTCGATACAATATATTCACTCTTTTTATTTGAAGTAAAAATATTTGTGCAATATATTTACACTTTTACTTTGAAGTAATCAAATTTGTTCAATATATTTTGGGAACCTATCTAGATATGTGCAGTTAAAGTAAATCAATGAAGATTTTGTTCAATTTTACACTTTTAATTTGAAGAAATTTTTTTGTTCAATACATTTACACTTTTTGATTTGAAATAAAATTTTTGTTCAACATATTTTGAAACAATATATTGATTTGAAATAAAATTTTTGTTCAATATATTTACACTTTAATTTGAATAAATTTTTTGTTCAGTATATGTTGAGATAATATATTTACACTTTTTGATTTGAAATAAAATTTTTGTTCAATATATTTTGAGACAATATATTTACACTTCTTGATTCGAAATAAAACTTTTGTTAAATATATTTTGAGATAATATATTTACAGTTGTTCAATTTTACACTTTTATTGTGAATAAAAAATGTATCTTCAATTTATATTTTCACGAAGGGCTAATATGTAACATATTTTTTTTACTTATACAATTAACAACTTGAGTCCTCATGTTTTTGGAAGGCTCTTATCGATATTGTTTATTTTGCAATTGTTTTTCGGTGCATATACATAATCTATGGATAATCAGTCTTATGGACAATTAGCTTTAAACTAATTTTGTTTCAATTGCTATTAATTGTCGCTTGGCAAGTTAGTTACAATTTTCATAGAAAAAGGAGATAAGTAGAACTCAAGATAATTAAAGAGGTAGTTACCAATTTAATAGAAGGAAACTTACTCTAGATATCCCGCGGCAGAAATAAAGTATAGTATTGTTAACGGGTCACATGGGATGGATTCTGGCGACGAAAACCTTGGTATTTAAGTGGTCCAAGTGACCCACCTCTCTTTCTTGGGAACCCCTTTCATGTACCGTTTAACTTTGCAAATTGAACTATCTGCTTAGTAAAAATATAAATAATGGAGTAATAGCGCCAAATTAGAATGACGAGAAAATGGACCCACATAGAAGAATAAAATTGAGTAGAAGAACTAGTTTCCAGCTTCATAGGAGAAATAAAGACGTGGACGATACTATAACAATCAAGTCAGGAAGGGAAAAAATGAATATAAAATCAAAGAATAAAGAGGGCGAGTTAGTTCAAGTTTAAGGAAGTAGTGAATTCCGATTTAAGAGAAATGATAAGATTGAATAGACGATTTAATTCCAATCTAATAGAAGAAAAGAGAAGGATTGAATGCACAAGGTAATTAAGTAAGAATGTTATTTCGAATCTAGTGAAAGAATGAAAAAGAATAGGAGGAGGAGTAGAAAATATGGGCGAGTTAGTAAGAGAAGACAAAGATTAGTTAGTTTCCATTGAAAATGATCGAATACGATTAGAACTCTTTTATTTTTACTGGTTGCTTTGAAGTTTGGAAAATATTGCTATGTTTCAGAAAAACCATGGACGGGATGCAAAAAGCTCACCAAGGGCTAACAGTATGTCACTAAACAAAGTAACATGAAACAATATGATTTGGAATTGACGGTTTCTTGAAACGCCAAAAGCAGAGAGGTTCTTTTGCGCGAATTGGAAAGAGGGAGAGAAAAAATCAGAATGCACGAAGCGGGGATAGAAAACCGGAATTAGCAATTAAGCGTTAATATTAAGATGACATGAAAACTTAATACATGTGTCCCATTTTTATTGGGGAACAGCAAAAACTGCAATTAAAGCACTCTGCATAAGGTTTGTCCTAAATTGTAATCCCCTATATTATAAGTTCACTTGCCCGAAAGAAAAGTCACGCTTTCAGAAAGAAAAGAAAAATTCGTTCGACCAAAAAAAAAAAGAGAATAGAAAAAATGAGTGAAAAACAACGAGAAAGAAAGGAAATGCGATAATATCATATAAATTGCAAATTAAGACCGCACCTAGCTCACTTCATTAATCTAAAATTACAAAACGAACAACACCATTAACGTTTAAAGAACTTGAGTCTTTCAGAACAAAACAACTACACAAAACCAACTCAAACTGTCATTGAAATGAAAGGAAAAAAAAATACTATAATAATGGATTTAACAACCCATGCATGCATTACCCTATTTATTACTCTAATCACAAACCTTCTAGTGATCATCACCCATCCAACTAAATAATTTTCTTATCCTCTGTTGTCTATAACATCATAAACTGAGGCATGTATGTATTGCTAAGCCATTGCCTTCAGTTTCTTGCTATGTTCAACAACATTACAAGCACCTGCATTATAATTATAATAATAATAATCACTTTGACCAAAATCAAACTCCAGTTTGTGATCACTGAGCCCATTTGCAGTGCAAGTTATCATGACCACAACTTCTACAGCTTTCTTTCACATTATTAGATCCTACTGACTATTCTATCATTACAATTCTAAACTTCTTTTCCCTCTCGGCCCAGAGTGGAAATATATAATTGATACCAACCGTTCAGGGTAGAGCAGGAAGTTCAACCTTGTCAAAGGAAAAGAAACTGACCCTTCCTTCTGTAACCAGGCAGATTTTCAACGGAATTCCCTCACATTGTCTCTCAAGGGCTTCACTTTCTGCTCTAGAAGGCAGATGACCCCTAACAGATTACATGCATAAACCAAATTAATAGACTTTCCAAATCCAGTTAGAGCAGGGAAAAAAAAAGGAAACTTGGAGTCAAGGACAAATTTGCATCATTGCATGGCTATTCATTTATAAGAACCGAAGATATAGTTTGCGTTTTTTCAGTACAAATTTTTAAATGAGTGACCATAGTGTATGCTTAAATAGTCGTAAATTCGTAATAGAAAAAATATACTCCCCACCCTTCTTACCCTAGGTATTAAAGTTGTTTCTCCAAAATGCCTATGAATTTCTCGCAGAAGCTATAAAGCACATAAATTACAATAGGAAATTGCAATTCTATCTGAGAAAAGTTAACTGTAGAGATCGAATTGCAATTTCTTAATCTAGAAAGATATTTCGGGCCATTACCTTAAATTCCTATCAGAGAAAATACAACTACAAAAGTCTTCTAAAATATTAATTTACAATGCAAAATAACATAGCTGCATTCCCTCCCAAACGACACAACTGAAAATTCACAAAGATTTGCCCACCTACACCTTGCAAGTTGCAAACTCCTCCCCCCACCCAGGTTGCCTCATAAACATCCACACAACACACTAAACATCATGTCCCTACCAGCGCATGTAGGTTTCTGTTTGTGGGTGAGTGCAAGAATGTAAGTCATGGTATCATTGAATTCCTATGAGTCATGTTCTCGGTTACTACATAGATTTTTTGTGAATGGTATAAACTATAAAGATCACTTTACAATTAATTTTCTGAAGTATTCATACTGATATGATTAGAGGTGTAGTAATTACCTAGACAAGTACAGCAGAAAATTTGGATCACCTGGAGAAGATTTTCTGAACCTGCTGTCTGGAAGATAAATATCAAAATCTGGCTTCAAATCGTTAATCTTCAACTCACCAAATAACTTACTTATGGAAAGCTCGACTTTGGAACCCTTGTCTACTAGTTGTTTGCTTTCTTGTGTGCCTTCCAGAGCAACTTGTTTTTGAGAACTTCTAATACTCTTCAAACTCCAAGCAACATTATGCCGCCCAATTATGTAGCCGAGAGACTTGAGGTGCCTGTAGGCCTCAAACAGCTCCCAACAACATCCGGTCTTCCTGCCAGCAACCTTTTCGTACATTTCTATTACAGATATACTTCTATTTTCACTGTCTACGAGATGTAAGGCTCCTAGTTCCATAAGATACCTACCAAGTTAAAATTTTCGCAAGCACAAGTTGTCAAAATCCTAGCCAAAAAAAATGTCTCACTGAATCCTATTTGGCAGATTTATCATCTAACATGTAATCAAATCTCATTACATACTTTTTCTTCTCACAAAATTTGTACCATCTAAGTAAATAATATATTATTTATAGAAAACTATGGCTTTAAGGATTCTGAGACTCTTCCCTCCTTCTAAAATCTAAATGTCAGAAAATAAGATATATACAAAAAGATGGCATATCACCTACAAAGTCTCCTCGATTGAAGTATAAATCTTGCCACTACGAACTATTCCAGTTGATACCCACATTTTTCCATTCTTCTCAATAACCTCTGCCATTCCCATCTCTTCATTCCACCTGGCCTTGGATTTGACGTTCCTGGTGAATGAAATGTAAAAAACTTCATTTTCCAATCAACACTAAAGCAGGGGAAGCAGATATTTTCAGTAGTAACTATATACCGTTCATTCATTCACTTCAAAATATTTTCTCACTAGTGAGCCATATAGGCCGACTTATTTGAATTTATCTATTGACATATGTAGTTGTGATACCGTTAGAGAGAGTTTATGAAAACAACTTATGACATGTCCATAAGCTTATGAAAATTGTCTTACATTATTTTATCTTTTGTTATGGAAATAAATTATAATTTATACATATAGGGTCTATTTGGCAAGACACATTTTTTAGCTTATAGCATATAAGCTCATAAGACCTGTTTGGTAACGATCATTTACTCACGAGCTTATAGCTTATTTTATTAGCTTATAACGGTTTTGATAAGCTAATTCAAGTAGCTTATAGCTCATCATTTCGTCTCTCAATTTTACTCTTGCAGTCTTAATTGAAAAAAATTAAATATTCAATAAATGTATATTTATGGCATTTAATATTTAAAAGCTAGTTCAACCGCTAATTTTACCGAACACTACACATTCAATCAACAACCTTATTTGTCATCCGCAATAAGTTAAGGCTATGTTTAGTAAAAAATAGGGGATAGTTGATAAACTATCTTATAGCAGATGACTTATAAGCTAGCTTATAGCTAATAGCGGATAAGCTAGCTGATTTAATTTGTCGTGTTTGGTAAAATTAGCGGTTGAAGTAGCTTATAAATATGAAATAACGTAAAAAATGTGCATTTAATTAATATTTATATCTTTTCAATTAAGATTGCAGATGTAAAATTGAGATAAAAAGTGATAAACTATAAACATTAAGCTATAAGCTACTTGAATTAAGTTATCACAAACCGCTATAAGTTCATAAAAATAAGCTATGAGCCCGTGAGAATGGGGCGGGTCTTTTTTAGTAAAATGATCTTATAAAACATAAGCTATAAGCTCAAAAATATGCTTACCAAATAGACCCTTAGTTTATTAGCCATCAGCTATTTTTTTACCAAACAGAATCATCAATATGATAGACGGTAATGTTATAAGCGCTTAATTAATTAAGTTGTTTATCGAACAAATGGTTGACCTGAATTGCGACTTGGGCAAAGAATGAGATGTGAAGTCAAGGTCCTCTTCTTCATCACTTGCATTTTGAAGATTGACGTCATCATCGTCATTACTGGTATCTTCATTTGAAGAATATCCCCACTTCTTTCCTTCCATTAATCAAAAGCTGCAACCAAAATTGATAGAGATATTACCAAATAAGCGGATGGTTTGTTGTTTAATTTTGAAAAAGTGTGCAATGGAGGGTGAGAAATGTGAACCTGATATTCAAGAAGGGTTGATGCAGGAGCGTCTCTAGATGGAGGGTAGCACACCGCAGAGAATACAAATGAGCGTGTCTCAGATAGAGAAAACCAAGAACAAGAGTAACTTCGAAAGGGTTCTATCGCCGCCTTAGTTTGGACAATTTTTTGTTTACCTTTATTTTGGAGTTCAAGTGTGTAGTATGAACTATCAACTATGAATCCTTCTAAAAAAAAGGTGTCTAGTATGAAGATGTTTTGGTCTTGAATCTTCCCTCTATCAAATTTCAATATTTAAGGTATTTTTTGTCCTTGTAATTTAAACGAATTTTTGTATCGTCAATCCTTATATGACAAGGATAAACCAAAATCCACGTCCTTAACACCTTTTGGTTTTCAAATCGAAACAAGCATTTAGTGACAAAATGATAAACCAAAATTCATTCAAATTACTAAGGGTAGAAGTATCTTAAATTTTGAAATTTGATGTCAAGGTTCAAAACGAAAAAATCTTTAAATTACAAGGTTGGAATCCAATTTTTTTTTACAAGGTAAACACCATTTAAGCTAACTTGAAAAATGACATAGAAAAAAAAACAAGTATATAGACACTTGAAATGCTCACAAACCCCTCAAACGATACCCCTATCGGATTGTAACTCCCGATCACCCTAGTTCAAGAGTTACAAACTGATGTGTGGATCAGGATAGCATAGCAAATAATTCAAGGGCCTGTTGAGCAATTTTTGTCTGATCCAATAGAACGGATTACATAAATGTGTTAGATCTAACAAGCACATGTGCTATTAAAACGTAAATATTGAAGATCCAAATTTCTTTTCTCACCCCGTAATTTCTAAAAAACCGTTTATCTTCGGATTTATCCATCAAGGTGAAAATGAAATGCCATTTTTTTTTTGTTAAACCAATAAGAATGTGAGAGAAACTATTTTTAACTTCCCGAACGACAAATCAGGAGAGGTGCGACTTTTAAGAAAACAATGGAGAGGAAAAGTCTCTTACATACGAGCCACTCCAAGATGCACAATCCAACCTGACCAATTACCCCTTTTCTCTTTGTTCATCTATTTAATTTGGTTTCAAAACCAAATCAAGATTGATCTAATTTATTTTTGTTTGCGTATGATTGGTTTTCGATTTTAGTTATTATATATTTTTTGTCTCAACCCTTCAGATTCAAAGAAAATGATGGTCTATTAATCGGTAGGTGGGTTGAGAGTTAAGTAAAGTTTATTCTATAATTTTTGCAATTAAAATTTGAACTTATATTCTCCGGTAATTGTATGCTTTGTTAGGAGGACTTAATTTTTATTTTATGACCATGAAAATTGTTATGTATAATAAACAATACATTATATATGGGCGTTTCAACTTTATTTTTCTGCATTGGAAGAGGGCAAAAGCCCAAAAAAAACTACAAAAATATGTGATCAATTTTAAACAAGCCCCGTAAATATCATTAAAGAGATACTCTAAAGACCCGTAAGAGGCGTCCCTGGAGTTAAAACATATCTTTGAAAAAAACTATCAAACAGCCGAAGTTATACAATAAAATATTTATATATATATATATATATATATATATATATATATATATATATATATATATATTCACACACACATTAAAATATAATAGAAAAAGAGTGGCCAAAGTTTGCACGCTCTTGTAAATAAGAATCCATTTTCAAATCGTCAAGACTTACACATTGTATCACACCTCTAAAAATTAACAACAGTATCCTCCCCATCACACATTTGCAAAAATAGTCTATCTCAGGATTAATGTCACTTTCAATTTTTAATGTAAAATTAATTCGTATTTGTTTTTTTTTAAGAAATTCTTATTTGTTTTTAACTGTACAATTTTGTCAGCATCACATGCATGATGCATCATTATCTATCCAATATTTTTCTTCTTTCTAATGTAGTTCTTGAAAATATTGTAGTTATAAGCTATATTTTTCTTCTTAATGAAAAATCAAAAAGTCTTTGGTCTAAATTTTAAACTAAATACATCAGATTTTAAATTCATTTTGCTTATACTTCGTTGAAGATTTTTTTAGGCATATTTTGTTAAAGATGGTGGAGTATCGTGTTGCACATAATGGCGTAATAAAAACCGTAGACTTCCTAAGTCTTTATAAAATAAAATGCGAGGAGACTACAGTCCTCGAAGAAACAATTTTAATTTGGTTGCTTTTAAAATAATGTTAGCAAGTTTGTTGATAAAAAAACTTCTTTAGTTAAAAAAATAGAATGGTTAATATAAAAAAAATATAATGATTATTTTATATATATTATTATGTCTTGATGATCATACAAACAAAGTTTGAGAGAACAATTTGAGCACCTATACATAAAAAACTGGTTTACATGAACCATAACTTAAAATCCAGTTAACCAATTCAAAAAACCCAAACCAATATTTAAAAAACTGATCCAACCCAATTTTAAAATAAAAAAATAGTTTGGTTTACTGTTTCTCAAAACCGATGCTATAACTGTACCCGTCTGTTTCACAACTCCTCTTCTGCTATTCACGTTATTTCACAAACCCTCATCCCTACGTTTCTCAAAATCTGCAATTTTTTCACAAATCTCAACTTCTTCCTCGATGAATCACCATCGCCGCCACATCCTCTGCCATCATTATCGTCACTTCCACCACAGGAACATGAAACCCTCTTAACAGTGTCGTTTTCGTCCCCGTGCTTTCTATTTCGCTTCTCTTTCCACTACACAGATCGGAGTCACAATCTCTGATCAGAAACGAAGGCGGAGCGATTTTAGTCACCATGAGGCGCATATCTTGAGTCTCAACTCTGTTTTTGCAGATCGGCGTGTTGTAAAATTTGGAATCAAACAAACAAAGAACCTGCACTCTGTTTTTGAAGCGTATTCCACTCCTAAACCGTATTTCACTCTATTTTCTACGTTCCCTCGTTGTCTTCCATAAAAAAATACGCTTCCTAAAATGCCGGATTTAAACAAGAAAATACGATTCAAAACAGAAAACCGAGTTTAAATAGAAAGTGGTTACATGAACGAAACCAAACCATAAAATCTGGTTTGGTTAATGAACTTGCACACCCTTATATATACGTGTAGAATTTATTGAAATGATATGTAGGTATATACATTTTAATAGTAATATGGCTAAAATATGCTTTTCGTCCCTGTAAATATGGCTCGTTTAGCTTTTGGTCCTTGGTAAATTTTTTTTTTAAAAACACCCTTGCAAAATTTTCTGTCTTTTAAAAAAACCCCTGACCCCACTTAAGTGATGATATGGCATGGTTTCGCCACGTGGCAGTTGCTGACTGTGCAACTTTTGCCACGTGGTGATGACGTGGCATACCACATATATAAAAAAATAAAAAATTAATTTTCGGATTTTATTAATTGTTTTTATGCTTTTTCGAAATTAAAAAAAAAAGTTTGTATTTTATAAAAGAAGGAAAGGAGGGAAAATCAACTATTAGGGTTATCATTTTTCCAAACTGTTCATCTTCTTCTCTTCTCCTTCGTCAATCATCGCCTTCGCCTTGCTCTGTTTCATCGCCTGGGATTGCTCAGTTTCGCCTTCGCCTTCCGTCGTCGTTCATCTTCTTTCATCGCCTTCAAAAGTCTTGGGTTAGGGTTCCGATCAAATGACCTAATGTTCTGGTGTTAGATGGTTGGGATTGCTGAGTTTCAAGCTTAATCGACGGCTGGTGCAGTTTTTTACTCTGAAAGGTAACTATTTTTAAATTGTATCTATGTATTGAGTTTGTCATGTAGCTTTTTTGTGGGGACCAAAATGTGATTAACTATTGTTATGTTTTTAAATATGGGTTTTTTTTTGTCTACATTGTAGTATGTTCATTACTGTAGCGTTTCACCATGGAGGGTTGTTTGTTAGAGACTGGGTAATATGTTACAAAGATGGTGAAGAAACAGTGATTGATATAGATGTTGATAACTGGTCTTACTTTGAACTGGTTGGGTATGCAGAGGACTTACAGAAAAAGTTTAAGTATGGGAAAGGGTATAGGATGTGGTGGAAGGTTGAAGAAGAGGTTCATTTTAAGGTAGTCAGGTTAGATGGTTTTTGACTCTGTTATTTGAACATATTGGGACTGATAAGAGATGGGTCTTCATCTCTGACCAACAAAAGGTATAATACTGATTTTATTAGAAATCATGTATTTTTTTTTGTCATGTTAGATTACTTTTTGTGATTTTCATTGATGTTTTTTTTTTTTTGCTTTTTTCAAGGGTTTGATGTCTGTGTTTGATGAATTACTCGAAGTAGTTGAACACAGATTGTGTTTGAGGCATCTATATGCCAACTTCAAGAAAAAGTTTGGTTGAACACATACTATCAGGCATGCTGAGATGGTGTATGATGTTACACAGCTACAAAAGAGGGCAAAGACCACAATGACATGGCATGGGATCAAGTGTGAGCCATCCCAAGGAAAATCATCTTCCCATGTACCAAAATACAACCTCAACAAACTAAGAAGAAGTGGAAGAACATGCTACTTTGGTCCTCAACCAAAGTTAGGTGCACCAGGAACAACAGAGACAAATCCTATTGAAGTAGGATTAGATGATGGACCTGGAGATCTAACTCAGGAGAAAGAACTTCCAAATCATAACAAGAAGAAGAAAGCTTTATGGAAACCTTAGTAGGATTTGATTAACTCTGTAATGGCTTGAACAATGGCCTTTTTGCTAGTAATGACTTAATTTAGTTTGTATGTAATGGCTTGAACAATGCCCTTTTTGCTACTAATGGCTTAAAAATGCCTAGATGCCTTTTAGTTTGTATGTAATGGCTTGAACAATGCCTTTTATTTTGCTAGTAATGGCTTAATCAATGCCTTATAATTTGGATCATTATGTTTTCAATCCTTATTAGTATTACATGTTGGATATTTGAGTGTTGGCTACATGTTTGCTAAAATCAAATGTACAAGCAATAGCAATGTGCAGTTCAGAATATGTAATCCTTGTGTGTTCAGAAGCAGCTAGTTCAGAAACCAGAAGTATCCACCTGGTTCTATAGAACATGTTCAGAACCATCCACCTGGTTTTATGTCCACATGGCCAGAATCATCCACCTGGTTCTATAGAACATGTTCAGAACCATCCACCTGGTTCTATATTAATTACAGATGCAAATGTAAATTATAAAACTTTCATTGTCATGTCAATATTCAGGCATATTCTAACAACATAAAAGCTGTGAAAACACCAACCAAATTTGATTAAGGCATTTCTTTTCATTGATTCAAACAACAAAGTTAACTTTGATTCACAGTACATTACAACACTTGTTAATACATAACACATTACAACACTTGTTAACTTAACACCTACAATTAAACCTCACAAACAACACCATTACATCAACTTTTAACATACAACCCAAAAAAAAACCAACTAACAATCAACATCACTGCAATCCATTTCACTTTCTTCCTCTCATCAATATACTTCTTCTTCCACTTAGCAAATTCCCTAGCCTCAAACTCCTTCATAATTTCATCCATGTTGTTGCATTTGGTACATCCTTCGTTATTTCTTCCTTCCACCTTAGACACATCCATGGCAGCATTAACATCAATCATGGGTGTCACTCCTGCAACAAGTTCGTCGTCCCAAATGAACAACTCACATGTATACTTACCCTGTAACAAACACGCAGAGGCAGAGAAGAATATTACACTCTATAAAGGAAAAATCAAACGCAATATAATACAATCTAGAAACAATTCATCCAACCTTATCATTCCAATGTCTGCATCTCCAGAACCTGCGACCTTGGTTCTCAAAGGTGTTTGCTATGTAAACCTTCATAGGTAGGTTACAACCACATACAGGTAACATAGCAGCCATCAAATCTGCAACCCGACCACTACTGCGATTTACACGATTTCTGGAAACCGAAAATGAGTGAGAACCTCTGCTATTCGACAATCCTCTACTGCTTGACATCCTCCCAGAATCGTCTCTTGTTTCTTCTTCAATTACGAATGATTGGAACAAGCGTAAACCAATGGTGAACGAAAGCAAAACGTAACGCGAAGAAGATGATGCAGAACTGAGGGGAATGGATGGAGAAGGTTTATGGAGAAGAAGCTTAATTGGAGAACTCTGATGGAGAAGAAGATGAATTGGGGAAAAATGATAACCCTAACCCAACTTTCCCTCCTTTCCTTCTTTTATAAAATACAAACTTTTTTTTAATTTCGAAAAAGCATAAAAACAATTAATAAAATCCGAAAATTATTTTTTTATTTTTTTATATATGTAGCATGCCACGTCATCGCCACGTGGCAAAAGTTGCACAGTCAGCAACTGCCACGTGGCGAAAACCATGTCATATCATCACTTAAGTGGGGTCAGGGGTTTTTTTAAAAGACATAAAATTTTGCAAGGGTGTTTTTAATTTTTTTTTTTTACCAAGGACCAAAAACAAAACGAGCCATATTTACAGGGACGAAATGCATATTTTAGCCTAGTAATATAAATATTTTCAATCTAACAATTAAATCACACTGTAGCCTTTTTTTAGTTAAACAAAAGTCTTGATCGAATATCACAAAAAAATTCATCATAAAAAAGTTTTTTAAAATCCTTCCAAATCTCAAATAAATACGGTCCCCTTAGTTGTTGTAAATTTTCAATCTAACGATTAAGTTGATTAAATTTTCATTTCACGAAATATTATAAAAATGCAAACACATTAATTTTGAAGTTTAATTAATTTAGTTCCCCTAAAAGTAAGTTTAATTAATTTTGTTGTTAAAAGAAATTTTAGTTACCTTTGATGCTTGAGAATTATCTAAGTATATTTTCAAATAGATATCTAAATTAAAAGCGTATGTAATAAAGTAGTAATAATTTGAAGTAAAGTATCAAAATTAAAAAATAAATCGAATCCCTAAATGATTTGTAATTAGGTCCCTAAATTTAGAAAGCTAGCTAGAGACATAAAATTATTAATCTTTTAAAAAATTAAAGATCTAGTTAAATGAATTTTATTTATTTTTGTGAATAAATGAAATTAATTCATGAATAAAATTTTAAAACATTGATATATTTTGTACCAAAAAATATTGAATAATTTAATAGCTTAATTAAAATTTCTTAAATTCAAAAATCTCTAAATAATTCAAAGATGCCTTGAATAATTAAACCGAAATTTATATTCATGTCAATAATATTACTTTGATTTCTTAAAAACAATATTAATTTGATAATTTTTTTTTATGTGAAAAATTTAAGGTGAAGGGATGGTTTTCCATTTAAAGGTAGGGAAGACCTTAGAATCTATCAGATTCAAGATCAGATTTTTTTCATGACTAGATAAAACCTTAGATTTTTTTTTGAGATGATAATTTTTTTTAACAAAAAAAAAGACATTTATTCAAATTGATAAAATTGATAAAGTATAGACACAATAGAAATTCAAAATCGCAAAAAATAAAAAAGTTTGATGATTTAAGGATACTTTCATTTATCACAAATATAAGGGATGATAAGTTTTTGCTTGTAAATCAATATAAATAGATAGCGATTATTAGTAACTAGACTCTAACCCGTGCGATGCACGTGTTTTGTATAACTTCATATATAACTATCAAATTGGCTATATTATTACTTTTATAGCTACATTTAGTATTATGTTATCAAACTATCTCAAAAAGCAACAAAAATAAAAGATCGACTGCAATAAAAATGACAAATCAAAAGAAAAAATATATACAAAAGCTTGCACTAAGAAATTGGTCCTAATTGTAAAAGCTGTTAAATCTATAAAAATGAAAAAGGAAAAGAAACTGCTATGTGGTAATCGAATGAAAAAAAATAATGAAAAGGAACTGCTATGTGGCAACCGGAAGAAAAAAAATAAATAAAAAGGAACCGTTATGTGGTAATTGAAAGAAAAAATAATAATGAAAAGGAGCCGCTAATAATGAAAAGGAAGTGCTATCAAAAAAGGAACTATAATGACGTTAGTGACTTAAAAAATGACATTTTCATGTGCTACATGATTCAATTCCTTGCAGACTTTTTTCATAAAAATTAATTATGTCTGTCAAAAAGGGCGGGGTTATGATTATTAGGTTCAATTGTATGATGGTGAAAGAGATGGAATTGAGTGAGAAATGATTTAGGGATTACGAAATTGAAAGAAAGAGGACCAAATTTCTTTTGAATACATAACATTGAACAAATCACACATTATAAAAAACATCAGTACCTTGATAGTAATTATTGTGAATTGAAAATATACAATACCTGGTTCGATCCCTAGTTTTTTTCATAAATTTTTTTCAACCCTAAATCCTTTGACAAAAGAGGATGAGGACGTGACTTCCATTAATTTATTGACTTTGTTTGTACAGGGTAGAATTGTACTCCACTGCCAAATATTTCTCCCTTTGCGTCTTTTTAAGCCCTTTAGCGGGCACAAACATACTTTCTCCCTTAGTCCTCACTCTATGAATATACGAAAATCGATGTTCAAAATTTGCGCGGTTTCAGTCTTCGTTTCTTGCGTTGACACTCTCTAATCTCTCTCTCTCTCTCTCTCTCTCTCCCATTCGATTGAAAGAGGAGGAGGAATCAGCAATGGAGTGGAATCTGCTCAAGGATTTCGAGCTTGAACCAAAGAATCGTTCTGTCGAAGCTCTCAGGAGGTGGAGATCCGCCGTCACTCTCGTCAAAAACCGCCGCAGACGCTTCCGTATGGTTGCCGATCTTGAAAAACGCTCTGAAGTTGAACAGATTAAGCAGGGAATCAAGGTTCGTTTTCACCTTTCTCTTTTCATTTCATTTCTTCTATCATTTTATCCCTAACCTTAACCGCCACAGGAATTACGAAAACAAGCTCAGATTGAAACTTCTAAATAAACACATACAAAATTAACTAGAAAAAGGTACTCATAATTAGTCATAATATTATTGGGCGAAAAGTAGAATCTAGCTACCAACTAACTAAATAATAGTAATAACATGAAAGAAACAAATAGAAAGGGAAAACAAATCAAAGGGGGGAGTTTTAATTAGCAGCATGTTCATTGTTATCGTTGCTATTAAATATTTATTTATTTAATATATATCAGTATTATTAATTTATTATTATCTGTTAGTTTTCTTCCATGGACAAGTTGGAAATTCACATGCTTCCTGAATTGTCACTGCTACAATATCTGAGTAGAGATTCTTTCAGTTTCTTCAAATTCTTAAATAATGGACATATTTTTTCTTTTTTTGACAGTAAAATATATATTAATAACCACATCTCTGTACGAGAGGAACAAAATCGATAAGAACGAAACAACGTAGCAAAAAGTACATGTGCGACCATTCATTATTATTGCATAAAAGCTAAAAAATTTAAAAAATTCTCCATTTTTTGATTGTTTTTTTTTTGCCATTTTAACTTGTATAATAATATATTTTAAAAAATATACGTGAGTCCCTTCAAAAAAATTGTGAGTGTTGATACCAATCGAATTTACATCCATACCCCAAAATTGGGGGGAAACCGTGATGACCTACAAAGATTATGAATGGTTATGTTATTTACTTTTGGCTCAATTTTTGCAATACTTTTTCGAATAAACGTTTGCAACTTGCAACTTAATAAATTACCTTGAAATACCTGGCAAAAATCTAAATAGTAAAATCTGATTAAACAATTGGACAAAATTATTTTACACTATATACAAATAATTTCTTTTCTAATTATTCATCCTTTAAAAAGAATGAAAAATGTTTTAAAGGAAGTTAAAATTATAAATTATTACTCTACCAAAAAATAAATTAGAAATTATTAGAAGAAAAAAAATTTAAGCTCTTAATTTTTTTTGTTCGGCTAATTATTAGAATCTACATACTGTATTTTTCAGAGTTTAAATTATATGTATATATATGCATTCCATTACATTTCATTAAGTAGATAATTACTTGTAAAAAAAAATTCAGTATATAATTATAGAGACATTTTAAAAATTAATATACCAAACAAGAATATTTATATGTAAGAAGTTGACTCACCCGCAAGATCGTAAGTTTAACTCCGTTGCCAATGTGATAAACTGTTTGGAGTATTTGTTGAAAGAGCTTTGCCCTGATGATCCTGAAGAGCCTAACTTATCTAAACCTTTAAAAAAGAAAAGAAGAATGCTTACCTACGATGCACTAGACAATTTTCAGCCAATTCTTTGGCATACAATTTTTAGTAGTTTCTTAGGCAATGTAGGGAAGTATTTTTCTATCTCCCACTCTTGGTTGCTTTGACATTTTCAATGATATGGGGACGTTGGTTTTGGGGTTCGAATTCAGATGTTACCATTTAAGTGTGTGTATGCGATGTTTATTATTCTTTTTGATTAGGCTGACAAAAAAGGCAAGTATTTTTAGGAGTGGTCTTTGAGTCCTGAGGTCTTCTTGATCTTGGTGAATAAGTCTCAAAATCTCATTTATCTAAACTTTTTCTCATAAAAAACATATTAAAAGACTATTATTTTTTGTTATATTATTTTTCACGGTCATTTAAAATTGTTACAATCATTTTCAAACAAATTTTCTTTAGTTTTTTTCCCCAAATTTTCTGTTAATTGCAATTTAATTATTTTTTTTTGTAATGAATTTATTTAAATTATTTGTTAGCAAAAAATATTAATTGCCGTCATCACAAACAAAAGGAGCTATGAAAACCTCCGCTGTTATAATTTATGATATAGATTATAAAAGCTATTTTTGTAGTATTTATTTGTGTTCAACCTAGTAATGGAGAAAGGCATGGAAAGTTCCTCGAAATTTCCCTAGCAAAATATGCGAACATTGTTTGACAAGTACATGATGAATTTGATAGACTATGTGACAACTAGTGGGATATAAACAAGAGAAAGTGGATAGTATTTAGCAACTATTTTTTTAACAAAAAAATATTAGTAACCTTTGAAATTGAGATATGTATGTGTCAGTTTTGATTTAAATCATTTATTAGTTTTTTTTAAAAAATATTATAATTTTTTTTCTTTGGTGGATCTTTAGTTGAAAAGTAATTACTAGGAACATTTCCTTCGTTCAGGTTATTTATTTATTTATTCTAACTCCCTATTTATTTATTTATTAAGGGTTGTCAAAAAAGTTATAGAAGTATTTATTATTGAAGTGCCTTTTTTGAATTAAATAAAAAGGAATATAAGAAAGGTGGACATGATTTGATTCCATGTTAACTTTCTTGACACGTAAGGCACTCTGTCACCTATTATTGCAGTCTTACAAAACAATCGCGACATAACATAACAACCATTGACTTCTTTTTGGTCTTGAATTGACCATTAGTTCTTTAAACACGGCTTAGACGCGTCTGGTAGAATGGTTGATTTGATCTCAACAATTGAAAATTGAAAATTGCATGTAAAGTGGTTGCCGCCAGTAGTTTTACTGTTATCCTGATTTCAACAATGGTGGATGTTAGTTGGAGCACAGTTAATACTTCCTTGTGGATGATTTTACTTGGTTTATGCTCACATTTTTCTCCTGAAAATTGACCAGGAACCTGGTTCAACTGCAACACTAGCTCTAGTTAAGATAGCTTACAAAAATAAAATAAAAACACTTAAAATACATACAAAGAAGGCTGCAAATGGTGGTGATGGACTTGCTAACATAGGTCTTTTTCCAAGTGCTGATATTTTTGAAAGTATGATATAATCAAAAAACTTAGGCGAATTTTACAGTGGACCGCCTTAATAGGCAGCCTACGATGGACATGTACTTGAAAGCTATTTGAAACTTCAACAACGAGCAGAAGTTCAACTCATCCTTACAATTGGGAAGGTGACCTGATCAGTGCCAATTCGACAAAAACAAGGAGAACAAATATGAGTTGAATTTTGAGGCGCACATTATTTTTTGCCATTGTTTTTGTTCAACTGACACAATCAGGTCATGTCTAAGGACGAAGAGGATCGTGAAATCATACTTTTGGAAGACAATGTCGATCATCGTCGATGTTTCAGACAATTTTCAAATATCGGTCCATGGTGGACCACATATCAAAGTAGTCTACTATTGAACTTGCCACAAACTTCTATAAAGGTCTATATTATAACAGGAAAAATGTCTTCTAAAATGATCATGACCGCCCAGAAAAAAATTGTGTGCCGACCTTTAGACGTTTGTATGTTATAATTAGTATTAGTATTATGCACTTTGAATTGATTCAAAGGTCGTGGATTTAGTCTTACTGCGTAGAGGCTTACTTTAGAGGAGCTTTAATTAGTGTGGTAATGTAGTATGGCTCTTAAACAAGCGGATCATTATAGTAAAATAAGATATACATTAATCATTGATTAGAAAATTAACTATTTATATTTTAAGGCACCTATGATTTGATATGCATGCGTGCTTATAAGACATTGTAAACCCTGAAATTATTGTATTGGTACCTTGATGTATGCGAATAGACTCAAGCCACCAATACAAATAATTTCAAGATTTTAAAATACAAATTCAATAACAGAGTTATTATTGTTGTTGTTGTTTGTGGTGGTGGTATTAGTCTTTGTTAAAGAGTCCCACATTGGATGAGAGATGACCTCAACATGTGTTTATAAGTGGGGGGCAGTCCTTACTTTACAAGCCGTTTTTGTGGGGTTGTGTTAGGCCCAACCACAAATTCTAATAGTATTGTTTTATTTACGTTTACTAACATATTTGATACTAAATCTGCTTGAAAGAATTCTGCTTAACACTCTCAAAGTTCAATTTTGGCATCGATTTTAGGAATTTTTTTACTGTGACAGGGTAAGGGATAATGTATTGTAACTTACATATACTATCATTATCCATATACTGTCAATTCCTCAGTACCAATTCGGCTGTATTAACTTTATTTACTCCATCAGGAAAAAATTCGTATAGCTCTCTATGTTCAGAAGGCAGCATTGCAATTTATTGATGGTATGGTACTCAAATTTCAATAGTTGAAGTTCATGCCATTGCTTTAGAACTAATCACTTTCTCTTCAACTGTTTTTCTTAGTTCATCTGGTTTTCATATGCAGCTGGTAATCGTGTTGAATACAAGCTATCACAGGAGGCAATAGAAGCTGGTTTTGACATTCATCCAAATGAGATCGCTTCTATTGTTCGTAGTCAGGATTATAAGAATTTGAGTAGTAATGGTGGAGTTGAAGCCGTTGCAAGGAAACTGTCGGTTTCTGCGGATGAAGGTGTCAGTGAAGCAAGTGTAGATTGCAGACAACAAATATTTGGGGCCAATCGTTATACAGAGAAACCTTCGAGAACGTTCCTGATGTTTGTATGGGATGCATTGCAGGACTTGACTCTAACTATTCTCATGGTTTGTGCTGTAGTTTCTATAGGTATTGGGCTTGCCACTGAAGGGTGGCCAAAGGGAACGTATGATGGTGTGGGAATCATACTCAGTATATTCTTGGTAGTCATTGTTACTGCTGTTAGTGACTACAGGCAATCCCTACAGTTTATGGATTTGGACAAAGAGAAGAAAAAGATCTTTGTTCAGGTCAACAGGGATGGGAAAAGAAAGAAGATCTCAATCTATGATGTAGTAGTTGGTGATATTGTTCATTTGTCAACCGGAGATCAAGTTCCAGCTGATGGAATCTATATATCTGGATACTCTTTGCTTATTGATGAATCAAGTTTGTCAGGTGAGAGCGAACCTGTATTTATAACTGAAAAACACCCCTTCCTTCTCTCAGGAACTAAAGTACAGGATGGTCAGGGGAAGATGTTAGTTACAACCGTTGGCATGAGGACTGAATGGGGAAAATTGATGGAAACTCTAAACGAGGGAGGAGAGGATGAGACCCCGTTGCAGGTGAAATTGAATGGAGTTGCTACTATAATTGGTAAAATCGGTTTATTTTTTGCCATTGTGACATTTTTGGTATTGACAGCGAGGTTTCTTGTCGAAAAAGCACTTCATGGTGAGTTTGGTAATTGGTCTTCAAATGATGCAACAAAGCTACTGGACTTCTTTGCTATTGCTGTAACCATAATAGTTGTTGCGGTTCCTGAAGGGTTACCACTGGCTGTGACACTCAGTCTTGCTTTTGCAATGAAAAAATTAATGAATGACATGGCACTTGTGAGACATCTTTCTGCTTGTGAGACCATGGGTTCAGCTAGTTGCATTTGCACAGATAAGACAGGGACATTAACCACTAACCATATGGTGGTTAACAAAATATGGATATGTGAAAATACCACACAATTGAAAGGTAATGAGAGTGCAGATGAACTGAAAACAAACATATCTGAAGGAGTTTTAAGCATCCTTTTGCAGGCTATATTTCAAAATACTTCTGCTGAAGTAGTTAAGGACAAAAACGGAAAGAACACGATATTGGGAAGCCCAACAGAATCAGCGTTATTAGAATTTGGCTTGCTTTTGGGTTCTGAGTTTGATGCTCGCAACCGTAGTAAAGCTTATAAGATACTTAAGCTTGAGCCATTTAATTCCGTCCGGAAGAAGATGTCTGTACTTGTCGGCCTCCCTGATGGAAGGGTCCAGGCTTTCTGCAAAGGTGCATCTGAAATAATATTAGAAATGTGTGACAAAATTATTGATTGCAATGGAGAAGTAGTTGATCTTCCTGCAGACCGCGCAAATATTGTCTTAGATGTTATAAATAGCTTTGCCTCTGAAGCTTTAAGAACTCTGTGTTTGGCTGTCAAAGATATAAATGAAACTCAGGGAGAACCTAACATTCCTGATAGTGGTTATACTCTAATAGCTTTAGTTGGAATCAAGGATCCTGTACGCCCTGGGGTTAAGGAAGCTGTTCAAACTTGTATTGCAGCTGGAATAACCGTTCGCATGGTCACTGGTGATAACATAAATACAGCTAAAGCTATAGGTAAAGAATGTGGTATACTTACTGATGATGGTGTAGCCATAGAGGGGCCGACTTTTCGTGAATTATCCGATGAGCAAATGAAGGATATCATACCAAGAATCCAGGTTACGATCTCATTGTATATTCTGTGACTTTCAATTCTCTTAAATTGCTTAACTTTCATGTAATTTGTGCTTAAATTTGGTATCAGGTGATGGCACGATCCTTACCGCTCGACAAACATAAGTTAGTGACCAATTTGAGAAATATGTTTGGTGAGGTTGTTGCTGTTACTGGCGATGGAACAAATGATGCCCCCGCATTGCATGAAGCAGACATTGGACTTGCCATGGGCATAGCTGGAACTGAGGTTCATCTCTCTTGTTTACGATATTGATTTTGACTTCTGTCAGATAAGTGTAGTTCTAGTCGTGTACAATTGTCCTGCATTATGTTTATACTTTACAGACATTAGATGGTATATTTTGTTATTATAATTACACTATATATTTATAAGTTCTTTCCATTTTTCTTGACACAAGAGATTGTACTGTTTGTAGTACTTGTGATATTTGTTTAGATCTTTATACTATTTGTTGTGGTATTTTTTTATGCCATCCTTAGTTGCTATTGATAAGTGATAACTAATAATTTATTTTTGGGACATTAAAACTGTTTACAGGTTGCCAAAGAAAAGGCTGATGTGATTATAATGGACGATAACTTCGCGACTATTGTCAATGTGGTGAAATGGGGACGGGCAGTATATATAAACATTCAAAAATTTGTGCAGTTTCAGTTAACAGTGAATGTTGTTGCACTTATTATCAACTTCGTCTCTGCATGCATCACTGGTTTGCTGTTTTTAGAATTTTTTTTTTTAAGTTCATTTGAAATGTTTCGAAGGAACATAGGTGATATGATATAGTCTTCCTTACTTTCAGGGTCTGCACCACTCACAGCTGTTCAGTTACTTTGGGTAAACTTGATTATGGACACTCTAGGGGCTTTAGCCCTTGCTACTGAACCTCCCAACGATGGACTTTTGAAAAGACCCCCTGTTGGAAGGGGAGCAAGCTTTATTACTAAAACTATGTGGAGGAATATCATTGGTCAAAGTATTTATCAATTAATCGTACTTGCGATTCTAAATTTTGATGGGAAGAGGCTACTCGGAATTAATGGTTCAGATGCAACTGAAGTGCTCAACACTTTGATATTCAACTCCTTTGTATTTTGCCAGGTAATAATGTCTTAGTATGCTCGTTGCCAGCGTAGCTAAATCTCCTTTTCAGGGTATGTTTAGATTTGTAGTATAAGAATAAAATGGAATGAAATGAAGTAGTCTAATAAAATTTAAAAATGGACGGCATCCCATTTTGTTTATTTCACCTTATACCGTCAATTTGAACATAACCGTAAGTAACAAAGATCTTTCTCATTAGAACATCGAGAGATCCAAGTACCAATTAGTATTTGCATTTCTTCAAATATCAATAACTTAAACACCTTTGTAATTTATTTTAGACTTAATTTGTTAAATATGTCACTCATCCTTTGCAAATATAGAATTTTTGGATTTTGGTCTTTATAAAAAATTTATTCGCTTTTTAGCCCTATAAAATTACCAATACAAAAATTGTGATTTTTGGTCTAACCAAAACAGTGTGACTAAAAGCACATGATTTGTAATACCTGGATGTTCTCATCATGCAGTGCAGTACCTATGTCCATCAATTTTGAACAGAAATACCATATCATGACTCTCATGATAATGTGTATATATGATATGGCAAACAGAACATTGTTTCCACTTAATGTTTGCTGTTTCTGTGTCTATTTTTTGCAGGTGTTTAATGAGATAAACAGCAGAGATATAGAAAAAATAAACATATTCAATGGCATGTTTGACAGCTGGATATTTTTGTTGATAATTTTCGCCACTGTAGCATTTCAAGTGGTGATAGTTGAATTCCTTGGAGCATTTGCCAGCACAGTGCCTCTAAGCTGGCAATTCTGGTTACTCAGTGTTTTAATTGGAGCAATTAGCATGCCTTTAGCTGTTATCGTGAAATGCATCCCAGTTGAAAGAAAAAATACTATTAAACAAAACCGTGATGGTTATGAGGCACTTCCATCTGGTCCCGAGCTAGCATAAAATAAAGTATGGTTCTGAATATTTTTGTTCTTATCTAATTCAATGTTTTTAGATTTGAATTAAATTTGAGCATTCACAAGAATGTCTATCCAAGCTACTTTGATTTTTTGGCTTGTAGTGACGTTATAATTGCCGAGCAGAAAGTAGGGATCTCTTGAACATTATTGCTGATAAGTACATTTTTGTAATGTACAATAAAATTGTATACGTCTCCATTCCAAAAAAAAAAATTGTATACATCTTTAATGTTGAAAACTGTATTTATATGGTAGAGCTTGTAATATAAACGTCATTGAACATCAAATTCATCGTGATCTCAAATTTGAGTTTAATTTTGAAACATTTGCCTATAAGGCCTCTTCCTATACATGAGTTCAATTTCCTCTACTTCACAAGCCATCATCCCATTAAATCATGATAAATAATTAATTATGTGCTAGATTCAACAAAATTAAATTATAAAATCACTTCACTCGCGTCCTCTCCCCTACTCCTAGTCACGTTACAAATAATGTTAAGAGTGTAAATAAACTACAATAAAATACAGTATAACTATCGGTGAATGCGAGAGATTTGTTCATCTAAACCTCCTTTTTGTTTCTCCGTATGCAATAACTCCCATTACAGTAACTGAGTAGCCAGCCATGCCAATGAAAGTGACAGGGTTTTGGAACAGGAGTATTGAGATAACAACAGCTACAGCACCTTTTGCATTGCCTAATACCTGATTAACATAATTTGACAGAGAATTCAGTATGAGTTGCACAAATTAACAAAGCTGAGTTTGCAATAGGAACACGTTGACATGAATTGTTTTGATTTTGCGTCGAATTATAAAAGTCAAGACACTTTTTGTTAGTTAAGCATATAATGTGCTAATATATGCTATATAAAATGTACATAAAAGTCATTTTCAGTTTACCATTGAAGGTTGTAATGATAATTTATAAACTTTGGTCTTAATAATTATATTTAGCTTTGAGGTAAATAAGTGCTCATGATTTTTAGTTGTGGAAACAAGAGATAAAAAAAGACAAACCTGGAGTGTCAAAGCACTTGTATGTTTAGTGACCAAGAAGTTTGTTAAGTTTGCTCCATATGCTGCGGCTGAGTTAAGAAAAAGAAGCACGCCCATAAATTTATGTTCCTTTCCAAGTGATAGTGTGATATCTAAAACATTCGGCTCCATGAAAACTACTGCAGGCAACAAAAATACGACTGCGATTGGAGACATATACAGGAGCAAATTCATTGAGTTCAACTTCTCCCTGGTAGGTTGAAATGGATGAAACATTATAAGAAGCAGTTATTTGCCATATGTAACAAGGATTATGCAACTTTGTTGTACTAAGAATCCAAAAAATTATGGGGAGGAAGGCACCTCAAGTTGTGGTCAATTTCTATAGCTTGGAAGTAACACAAAAATATCCAATATTTATTGCAAAGTAAAGAAGAAAATGATAAAGCAAAAGCAATATTAAGCTGGTAAATGATATAGAAAATGATAAAGCAAAAGCAATATTAAGCTGGTAAATGATATACACATCTCACTCAAACGACATACATGTAACTAGTAGAAAACATAGAAACAATGAAAAGTTTTCAGCAAGAAACATCAGTGTATTAAAACTTTTGGCTTTTTGTGGTAAAACAAATAACACGATATATCAATATGCTTAATAAGCTGTGAAAGGATGTTTTCTCCTTAATGATATTTGGTGGCTAAAAGTGTTGTTCGCGAAAAACGTAGATTTGAACAAATTTTCATTATTCTCACATATCAAAAATGGGATTCAAGGAACATATTAGGCAAGAATTATCAGCAAAACAAATTTCAATTAGAGAGTTACAAACTACTAATACCAACAAAGAGCTGAATAATAAACATTAATTGCCTTTAGAACAGTACTATAAGATTTTAATTAAAACACATACTCTTGAATCCACAATTCACAATAACTATACATTTTCAACCAATATGATTTAGAAATCATAGATATAGTGCAAAATATTTTACCCTTCAGAAGAAAGTAAAATGCCCTGAAGAACAGACTTGAAAGCTCTTGCAGCGGTTGCACTTAGGCACATAATAAATCCGAACCAGTGAAACCCTGGCTCACCCTGCCATCACCAACAACATATTAAAGTTCTGCAGAATAAAAAATGTACACCATGCTGGTCCAATAACAAATTAAATTATAATATGGTGTGGAAATACATGAAATGATAACTAAAAAGAGCCTAATTCATGACAATTTTTATGGTAGGTTTTATATGTTATACACATGAATAGATGAAATAACAATTAATTAAGTACCTAAATGCTAATTGATTATAAAAATACCAAACAATCTGGCTATCTGCTATATGATATTATAATAATAAACCAGATGAGTGCAGATCCAGAAAATTAAAATCCAAAATCCAAATGTCACAGATTTGCAGTTCTTGAAAAACTGAGATCTTATTAACTACATTTCCAGATCTGGAGTGGGATTATGGATGTGATGCAGCATGACATGTAAATCAAAACCAAAACATCTATGTATAATTTCATTCACTCATAAACATGTACCAATCAACACACCTATATTATAAGCAATTACAATAAATCAAATGTATTGAGCTTATAATTCCACCAAATCAACAAAAAAACAGAAGAATGAGAAAGAAAAAAAAAACATACCCCACTTGCAATGGCAACACCAGCAACAACAGGAACAAGAGCAGCATATGTGATCCAAGCCTCTCTCTTAAAAGTAGCTAAATAAGCAAAAACAGCAGTGAAGAAAGGTGTGGTTGCACCTACAGCTTGGTTGAAAGAAACAGCCAAATACTTGAGAGAGATATTGCCACCAACCACAGACCCGCAAAAAACAAAGCTCAAAGTTGCAACCTTTAAGAACTGTGACCTTGATTTAATCATCTGTTGAGGAACAATCTTAAAGAACACAATGGAGATGTAACTAAAAATAGCACAAGCTGTCATGTGACACATTGTGAGGAAGATTGGAAACTTGAAACCATAATTTGAGATAAGGTACTTGTTGAGAAGAATGACACCAATGTTTGATGAGTACCAAAGAGCCACAAGAAAACATATGAACATGAATTCTTTGTTGTTTGGTGTCACCATCTTCCCTGATTTGATTCCACCTCCTCCCTGGATTTGCAATGTGTTTATCAAACTGTCATCATTTTGAACTACACAAATAAAATTTTGACAAAAAACATCTTTTTCCTTTCTTTTTTACCCTTATTTATGAGCTTGATTTACATGGTGAGTTTGTCAGAATCACGACGTGTCACGTTAATATATAACAAAAGGTGCACTTTATTCATGTTTGAAATCAATATAAATTTAATGAAATCATTATGATTTATGACAATGATTTTATTGAAGCTTCAAAATGTAACTTTAACTTTCGTCAATATCACAATGAATCATTATGATTTTGTTAAATTCACTGCAAATTCAAATACGCATTATGTAGCTTCAACAAAATGAGATTATCAAAGTAATTTTTTCAACACATGGGTGTGTCAAAAGATTGAAAGAATCAATTATGTTTTACTTACCCCACTTTCTTTAACCGTGCCCTTGTTTTCATTTTCCATGGATCCTTTAGATCTCATGTTGTAAGAACTATGTGAACTCATTGTTGGAAATTTTATAGGGATATGTGCAGATTTTTAGAAGAAGAAAAAAAAAACAATTAAAAAGATATGACCCAACTATTTACAATGATGAATTTTTTAAACTAATTTTCACCCTTGAAATATTTAAATTGTTCTCATTCCGTTCATTCAATGTCAACAATAGGGATGAATATGATTTGAAAGCTTGTGGAATAGAATTAACTTAGGGTTTTTTTTTTATGATATTACTAATGAAGTATAGCACCAAATTAGTGGAACGGTTATTTATAGAAAAGCTTTTGTTTGACGTTTTCAAGGGACCACTCAAAAAAATATTTGCTAGTTTAGCAATTAATAATTACAATATACTGTAGTGTAGTGAGATCGCTATCAACCTATTCATGCGCTCTGAATTTTACCCTAATTCATATTGAAACATGTTTAGGATAATTACGATATTAAATCATTATTAAAAAAAAACTGTTTCAAATTCTAACAAGGTTGGTATGGAGGAAGGGTAGAAAATCCCACGATACAAAGAACACGTGTGATTTTATTAAAAAAAAAAGTAAATATAAATTATAGCATATACATTATAATAAAAGATAGCTCACGAATTATGTACCATAATCATCCTTGAGAAGAATTGAGAGATAGGGGGGAGGGAACTAGGATTTGTATAGTAAGAGCGATGAAACATCCTCATTGTAGTGTAGATTTTTAGGGCTATGACTAATCGTTTAACGAGACAATGATTAAACGGTAGTTAGATGAACCTTTTATATCTATATATAAAATAGGGGATCTTTTGAGATTTTAGACTGACTTTTTTTAATATTTCAATTATACCTTTAAACAAATATTTCTATAATAATGTTATATTATTGTTGTTATTAAAAAAGATAATAATTTTTGTTATATTTGCTATGTATTGTTGTCATTAAAAAAGATAAATATGGTTCGTTGAATTTGTTACATTTGAAAGTCACAAATATCTATACTTATAATTTTAATTTATAAAAAAATTATTTGCAATTTACATGCAAAATTTTTGTTAAATATCGTTGATAATTTACACATGTTAACGCAATAAAAAGTGCAAAATGACGCTAATAAACTAATAGTATGGTTTGATCCATTAGGGTTTGTTAAAGAATAAAGCCCAACACACATTTCATTAATGATTGATGATGATTTTTATTATTAATTAATAATTTCTAAATATTTGAGTAACGATGCAGTAACATTAATAGATATAGTTTTTTTTACAATGTTTCTTTAGTAGCGGGGCCCTCCCTTGGGGTGCAAACAACTCTATGGAGTTGGACCTCTAAAATCTGGGGCCCAATTTTTTTAATATATAATACAAGTAAAGGAGGAATATATACTAATGATGTGGTGGTATAATCAAATCCGGATGCGAGGCCTAGTGGTAGCAATTCGTGCCGGCTTTCCCATGAACCTCCCAGGATTTTAGTTTTATAATTTTTCTTCTTCTTATATATATAATTTATTAAAAAAACAACAAACGTTATAAACTTTTTTTTGCGTCTGTACTAACTAAGAAAAATACAACCTAAAATGTTGATAAAGATATTCGCTTGAAGTTGTATTTTTATATTATTGATTAAATAAAAGTTTGTTCTTTGAAAAAAAATTAATTTAATTTTATTAGGGACCTACTTTTACTTTGAGAGTCGGGTCTCTAATTTCATAGGAACGGCCCTGTTCAGGAGATATAACTATTTTTTTTAAAAAAAAACTATTTAAAAAATAGAATACGTGTAAGGGTGGAGAACGGTGTAAGAAGTCCAAGTCGACACGTTGGAAAAACAAAAGGACAAATATTTGGACGCTTGTCGTCAAACCTCATCTTTCTTTGTTTGTTCGATTTGTGTTTGGTGTTTTGAACGCAAACAACACAACCAATGGCGACGCAAACATAATGGTTATGGCGTACCAAACTCTCTAACAAATTAATGGGTTTTTGCCACCACTCACCACCGAAACACATCATCCAAACGAGTGCATAAGGGAGTTTGTCTGGTCCAAGCGTTCCTGATTAATCCCATGTGGATATGGGTCATTCCGACACCATTGCTTATTTAAATTATAAACCACTCTGATAATTTTACACATATTAAAAATATAGTTTTTTTGTGTGTAAATTATTCGATTTATAGGGAAATGATTTTGGTCATTTGGAATTCATTCGTGAGATAAGTATAACATCACAAGTGGGTTAACATTAATATTTATCAATATTGTAAAATGACTTATAAATTAAGATAATTTTTTTATTGCAAAATAACTTATAATTTAGGATCTAACGAGTAAAAAGTAGAGTTTTTTTTTTTACGAAAAGAGTAAAAAGTATAGTCAACGTCGATAGACTATGAGCTTATAGCGGATAAGCTAGTTGATAGTGAAAAACAACTAAATTGCATTTTCAGAGTTTGATAAGATTAACTGTTAAATTAGCTAGTTGTTGATAGAAGTTTGTCATACTCCATTTTGACCCATTTTCGATTCGCTTTTCTCGTCTTTTTAAGCCGGAAATTTTCGTCGTTTCAGACGAAATTTCAGCAGGGAGGTATTTTAAAATACCTCATTTTTGTTTCGAAGGCAACCATTTTTATTTTTTTTAAGTCTTTTTTTATTATTTATTCAGTTTTTATTTGTTATTGTATATTTTTATTTCTTTTATTTTTACATGTTTGTTATTTATTTTTGTTTTTTTTATTATTATTTAATTTTATTCTATTTTGGTCCAAAGTCCTTTTTCAGTCCCAATCAGGTGCAGTGACATTTTTGTGATATTTCTTTCCAGCAGGGGCAATTCTGTCATTTTTGCAAACCCTAGTCCAGGCCTATTTAAACAGCATTAATTACTGTTCAGGTCAGAGTTTTTGAGTCAGAAATAGTACCAAAGCAGTCAGAAAAATCAGAAAGTCAGTCACCACCACCAACCACCAACAATCACAATCCGGTCACCACTGTGCACGGCCAACCACCATAGAATCACCACAAAATATCCAAATCACAAAAGAACACCAAAAACAGAATCATAAACCACAAACCAAATCAAATATCAACAAATCCAAGACAACCATCAATAATCCGAACCACAATCAGTTCGAAATCCAAGCGAAACACCAACAATCCGAGCCAAACCAATGCTAAATCTGAAACCGAAAAAGATTTTAAAAGGTAGTTCTCAATCGTTTCTTCAAATGTAGATCTAGAATTCGTGTGAGGTTTTCTTTGAAAAACAGATTGATTTTCGAACTCTAGAGGGAAAAGGATCGTTAAAACTGTAAAAAAAAAAATTAAAAAAAGAGGTTTTGTTTGCTCCGGTGCGGCGGCGTCGCCCTCTGGGTCGGCCGGCCACCGCGCCGGAAACCCTTTTCTGACGGAGAGAAAGAAGAGAGAATGTAGAGTTTTTTTTTGTGAGAGAAAGTGAAGAGAGAGGGAAGAAGGGGAGAAATGGACACAATCTGAGGAAAAATGGAATTTATATGCCACGACCCAAACCCGGTCCAACACAAGGCCCATTTGATTTCTCATCTTCTCCTTTCTTATTGCTGACCGCACTCCCCTTTCTCCTCCCTGCACCCCCTCTTCTTTCTTCTCCCATTCTTTTTCTTTTTTTATTTCTTTTTAGTTATTTTTTTTTATTATTTAGCTCCATGCATTTTTATTTCATTGTCTTTAATTTTCAGTACCTCATGCATTTTTTAATTCTTGCCACATATTTAATTTATGTCTTGCATTTCATACATTTTTATTTTCTTTATTTAATTTATGCAACATATTTATTTTTTGTCTTGCATTCATGCATTTTTATTTTCTTTATTTAATTTATGCAACATATTTATTTATTGTCTTGCATTTCATGTATTTTTATTTTTATTTTATTTTATTTATTTTATGCAACATATTTATTTGTTGTCTTGCATTTCATGCATTTTTATTTTCTTTATTTAATTTATGCAATATATTTACTTTTGTCTTGCATTTCATGCATTCTTATTTTCTTTATTTAATTTATGCAATATATTTATTTTTGTCTTGCATTTCATGCATTTTTATTTTCTTTATTTAATTCATGCAACATATTCATTTTTGTCTCGCATTTCATGCATTTTTATTTTCTTTATTTAATTTATGCAACATATTTATTTTTTGTCTTGCATTTCATGTATTTTTATTTTCTTTATTTAATTTATGCAACATATTTTTTTATTGTCTTGCATTTCATGCATTTTTTTATTTTTCTTTATTTATTTTTCTTTATTTATTTTAGTTCATTTGCAATTTTATTTTATTTGTTATTTTGTCATTTTTTTATTTTAGTAGAATGTATTTAGGAAAAATGTAAAAATATAAATGAGAATATCGCACCGACACCACATTTATTTATTCCGCTTTATGTCGAGGACGATAAAAATGTAATAATGACCGTATCCGAGGAAAAGGACCCTCACTTGATCCAACATCATTTTGAGGGATCCGGCGCGCTTTAGATTATCTCAGCTTGCTCTAGTCTTGGACCCTATGAATTAATCAAAACTTTCTCAAAAAAAGTCAAATAGTCAAAATCAAAAACATTTCAAAAAAAAAAAAATCAAAAAACATTCAATCTTGGATTTCAAACCAAGTGCATTTTCTTTCTTAATCAAACTTTAATCAATCATTAATTACTTCAAACTTTTTCTTCAATTAAAATCAATCAACTCACATTTTATTCTTCTATGCTTTTACGGCCTCTTATCTTCCTCAAAACATTTTCAAACTTTAAAATCAATCAAAACCAATCACTCGGCTTTTTACCCCGAAATACGTGATTTTGATCCCGCTCGGGTACGTAGGCAAAAGACTTTGTCTTTCCAAATCAATAAAAATAACAAAACATTTCCTTTCTTTTAAACTCATCACTTTAGTCCTTTTACACTTAGGCATTTATTTACAAGCAAATAATTAATTTAGCATAAAGATAATTAAAAACAAGAGGTTCCTATAGAGTACTATAGACGTTTAGGGTGCTAATACCTTCCCTTTGCGTAACCAACCCCCGGACCTTTGATCTCTGGGTTTTTTTCGAACTTTCTCCCTTTCCCTCGAAAAAATAAAAGATCGGTGGTGAATCTTAAAATTGCGAGTCAACACTAACTAATAGCTTGATATCCAAAAATCACCGCGACAGAAAAATGGCGACTTCACTGGGGATAACGTCCTGAGTGGGTTAAACCTATCTTGCTTTTCTTTATCTTTATGCTTTATTTCCATTTGTAAATATGTGCTTAAGTGTTTATCTTTTTACGTGAGTGGTGAGATAAGTCTTACACCCGGACTTGAGGGAAACATAAGATATGATGGTGGTATAATCAAAGTGCCATACCAGGAGTAGTCTTGGGTTTTGGTACATGTGATAACCCCGCTCAATGGAGGTCTCTTAAAAGTAGTACCATGTCGACATGAGTAGTCGTGTTTGGCATTGTTATTTTTAAGTGACCTATGAAGTTGAGGACCTTTAGAGTTACCTTTAACCCATCTTGGCCTTTTAGGACGTAGTGCGGTGGCTAATCAAGAGTAGTCTTGAGTTGGTCGATACGCGATACTACACTCAAACGAGACTTTCCTACGAATGTCGTTGGACCGGGAGTAGTCCCGTAATCCGACAATATTCGGAAGTGGTCAATGACTTTGGGAACTTGGTAGAACCCGTGATACAAGTACATATGAAACCATAGTCCTTACCAAATGGCGTGTTTACCCTCGGCTCCAACACTATGGACTTAACCTCACCATGTTTTCTCCGTTTCTTTAGCATAACCATGCATACATTCATAAAAAATTTTCCATCAAGTATCGAAGGACTTAGACAAGTTTTGTTGTAAACATCGTAGGAATGAACTTCACAAAGAGGAACACTCAGAAGTATAACTTCAAAAGCCCGGATTTGACAAATTTAAGGAAGCTAGGATCTTTGGTAGCTAGTCCGGAGGATTTCTGAAGGCGTTTTGGGAATTTGCTCAGCATCCTTAAGACAAACGTTGAAGAGGGGATCCTTAATACCTTGGTCCAGTTCTACGACCCTCTCTATCACTGTTTCACGTTCCCGGATTACCAGCTTGTCCCCACTTTGGAAGAATACTCCTACCTGGTCGGCTTACCGGTGTTTGACAAGTTGCCTTTCAGTGGCCTCGAACAAACTCCCAAACCTTCAACCATCGCCGCATCCCTCCATCTCAAAACCTCCGACATAGCCAGTAACCTTACTACCAAAGGAGGCTTCCAAGGCCTAACTCCCAGTTTCCTCTACCAAAAAGCCTACACCTTTGCCGAAGCCGCCAGTGCCGGTGCCTTCGAATCTAGCCTTGCCCTGCTCATCTATGGCCTCATACTTTTCCCTAACATTGATGATTTCATCGATGTTAACACAATCCAAATTTTCCTATCCAGAAACCCTGTCCCTACCCTGCTTGCAGATACCTACCATTCCATTCACCACATAACACAAAAGAAATGCGGAGTTATTACTTGTTGTGCACCTTTGCTATACAAGTGGTTTACTTCACATTTACCCAAAACCCACCTCTTCAAAACTAATCCAAAGAAAACCCGTTGGCCTCAGAGAATCATGTCCCTCACCTCGACCGATATCATTTGGTATCAACCAGCTAGTGACATTGGAGTAATCATTGACAGTTGTGGAGAGTTTCCCAACGTACCCCTCATCAGTACACGTGGAGGAATCACTTAAAACCCCACTCTTGCCAGACGCCAGTTTGGATATCCCATGAAAGAAAAACCTAACAACCTCTCCTTAACCGGTGAATTCTATCTCAACCACGAAGACCATGCAGGTATGAGATTGAGATTTGTGCGAGCCTGGCATACTATTCGTAGGCTTGATAGAAATCAGTTAGGAAGAAGGACGGGTTTTGTACATGGATCTTACACTCAGTGGGTCGTCGACAGAGCTTCGATTCTTGGTTTACCCTACCCCCTACCCAGACACATATCCTCAACCGTTCCACCACCATCCTTACCCGTACCCTTTGATAACAAAGAGGAATGCAATGAGCAATTGATTCAAATGTAGCTTGAAAGGGACACTTGGAAGAGAAGATACCAGGAGCTTGAGCGTGAACATGAGACCTTGAAGGGAAAGCTAACACAGAAGGATCATGAGCTTTTCGTCCAAAATAAGAGGATGATTGAGAAGGATGACTTACTTCGGCAAAAGGATGCATTGCTCAGCCGGGATTCTAAAAGGAAGAAGAGGTTTATGGATTCATTCTCTGGTGCACATTCAGATTCCGAAGACCCACCTACTCCATCCAGGGGCTTGAGCTGAAGTTTTTAAGATTTTATGTTTAGATTTTAACTTCCAAAATCTTTTGATTTGTCAAAAAACTATTTTGTAATGTTTCAATGCTTAAGTGAAATGTTCAAATTATGATGTTTACAATTACTTCGACAAGTCCTTCGATAACAAATTTTTCTTTTTTTGCATAAGCATAATCACGCATCATGTCGCATTCATGGTCTCAGAAAACGAGTCTCACATTCTGTTTTTCTACAAAGGTTTACCCGCCTACCACAGTGGCCCGACGAATTCTTCGCAAGCCTACCCGTGTTTACAACACTCGAGCTAATCAGAAGAAGAGGATGGATCTTGTCGAGCAGGAAAATCAGAATATTCGAGAGGAGGTTGCTAGTCTGCGAGAGGGGATGGATAGATTAACAGCTATGATGAGTGCACTTTTGTCGGCTCAGGGTTCTCAATCTGCCGCTGCCGTTGTGGAACAACCTTTCATAAGCACTACTCCATTATCCACGGCGCCTTCTCAACCTTTGTTTATGCCTCCAGGTTGCTCATGGGGAATGTCACCCCCAGTTAGTGGAAGTTTCCAACCTGTTGTGTCCGAAATTCCATTTCCCTTCGCTCAACAATCAAAACCGGTTTCTCAACCCGGCCCGTCTTTCCCTCAAGCCGCGATGACATATTCATCGCCCCTTATCCACACCATCCAACAAGAGGTTGTGCCTATGTTTCATGCTGAAAGTGTTGGAGCTTTTGACAAGATGGATGAACTTCAGGAGAAATTTGACGGGATGCAACGGGAAGTTGAAGCTCTCCGGGGAAGAGACCTGTTTGGGAGAGATGCCCGCGAACTTTGCTTGGTCCCTAACGTCACAATACCACACAAATTCAAGGTCCTTGACTTTGAGAAGTATAAGGGAAATACATGTCCACGCAGCCATCTAGTGATGTATGCGAGAAAGATGTCTATGTACACTGACAACCATAAGCTTCTTATCCACTTCTTTCAGGACAGTCTGACTGGTGCTGCCTTGAAATGGTACATGAACCTTGACAGTGCTAGCATCCGCACTTTCAACGATCTTGGTGAGGCTTTTATCCGCCAATACAAGTATAATCTGGACATGGCCCCGGATCGGGATCAGCTTCACGCTATGACTCAGAAGGACAAAGAAACATTCAAAGAGTATGCCCAACGCTGGAGGGAAGTGGCTGCTCAAATTGACCCACCTTTAGAAGAGAAGGAGATGACCAAAATCTTCTTAAAGACCCTTGGTCAATTCTACTATGAGAAAATGGTCGCGAGTGCGCCTACAGACTTTACTGAGATGGTTAACATGGGAGTATGTTTGGAGGAAGGGGTCCGAGAAGGACGATTGACCATGGAGAGTATCCCTGCTGCTAGTGGTACTAAGAAGTTCGGGAACCATTTTGCAAAGAAGAAGGAGCAAGAAGTGGGAATGGTAGCTCATGGCAGGCCCCAACAAGGCTACACACCAAACCGACAAGTTGCGAATGTCGCATCAGCCGTCCCAAACCCAGGATATCAACCACACTTTCAACAACAAAGACCACAATACCCATACCAACAACCTCCACCACAATACCATCCACAACAACAATACCATCCACAACAACAAAATCGTCCACAGAATCCTCAACAACCATTCAACCCACAATACCGCCAAAGAACAACCTTCGACCCCATTCCCATGAAATATGCAGAATTACTACCAGCCTTGCTTGCTGAAGACCTAGTAAAGACAAAACCTCCTCCTCTTGTGCCAGCAACACCACCAGCCTGGTTCCGACCCAAGCTTACCTGTGCTTTTCACCAAGGGGCCCCAGGCCATGATACTGAGAGCAGATATTCTTTGAAGAATGAGGTGCAGAAGTTGGTCCGAGCCAACATACTGTCTTTCAGAGACCAGAACCCAAATGTTCAGGCAAATCCTCTGCCAAACCATGGACCAGCTGTTAATATGATACAAGACTGTTGTGAAGATGGTGCCATTCTTAATGTCCAACATGTTCGGACCCCTCTAGTTCCGATACACATTAAGATGTGTGAGGTAGCTTTGTTTGATCACAACCATGCAGCATGTGAGGTGTGTCTCATGGATCTAAGATGATGTCAAAAAGTGCAAGATGATATACAAGGACTAATAGATAGCAGGGAGTTGATCATCACAAAGAAGGATAAGGAGGTGTGTGTCATCACTCCTGAATTCAAGCGGGTGGAGATAGCCTATAACAGCGAGAAGCCAGCTATTACCCCTCTGGTGATCTGTTTGCCAGGACCTGTACCGTATACTTCTCAGAAAGCGGTCCCGTACCAATACAATGCCACGATGTTGGAAAATGGACATGAGGTACCTTTACCCTCTCTAACTTCTGTAGACAATATCGCCAGTGATAGCAGGATACTGAGGAACGGGTGTGTCATCCCAACAGTGTTTCCGAAGAAAGTGAGTAATCCAGTAATTGAACAAGTGCCAATGAATGATCCTAGTGCAAACAAGGAGGTGGGCCAATCTAGTGGGGCCAACGGGAACTCTGATCATGATGAAGTTTTGAAATTGATCAAGAAGAGCGAGTACAAAGTGGTAGACCAATTGCTACAAACCCCCTCCAAGATATCTATTATGTCGTTGCTGTTAAATTTTGAAGCGCATCGTGAGGCCTTGATGAAGGTGTTGGACCAAGCGTTTGTGGAGAAAGATGTAACGGTTAATCAGTTGGACGGGATAGTGGGAAACATCACTACTTGCAACAATATGAGTTTCAGTGATGAAGAACTCCCGGAGGAGGGAAGAAATCATAATCTGGCATTACATATATCAGTGAATTGCAAGTCTGATACTTTATCTAATGTACTTGTGGACACTGGTTCTTCTTTGAATGTAATGTCCAAGACAACTCTCGACCAGCTCTCCTACCAAGGGACCCCCATGAGAAGAAGCGGGGTGGTTGTTAAAGCTTTTGATGGCTCTAGGAAGTCTGTCATTGGGGAAGTGGATCTGCCTATTACAATTGGACCTTCTATTTTTTAGATTACATTCCAGGTGATGGATATTCGGGCTGCATAAATTTGCCTTTTAGGAAGGCCATGGATCCATGAGGCAGGGGCTGTAACATCAACACTACATCAGAAGCTGAAGTTCGTCAAGAACGGAAAGTTAATCACTGTGGGTGGAGAAGAAGCCCTGTTGGTAAGTCACTTGTCGGCTTTTTCTTTCATTGGCGCTGATGATACAGAGGGAACACCTTTCCAAGGTTTAACTGTAGAGGGGAAAAAGCCAAAGAAGAGTGGAGCGTCCATCGCTTCCTTGAAGGATGCACAGAAGGTGGTGCAAGAAGGAACGACTGCAGGATGGGGAAAGTTAGTGCTATTGCCAGAAAACAAGAATCGTGAAGGACTAGGTTTTGCTTCCTTTGCAGGTTCCTCTGAGAGCAGTGTTGGTTCGAACTCCATCAGTGGTACCTTTTATAGCGTCGGGTTTATCAACGCCCTGCCTGAAGCCAATGTTGTCTTAGAGGATGATTCCGAAGAGATGTTACCTGCATTTGTTACACCTGGAGGGCTTGTTCGCAATTGGGATGCGGTTGACATTCCTTCTGTGATTCACGTGTCAAAGTAATGTGTTTCTTTGTTTTTTTGTTTTTCAAAAAGATCCTTTCGTCTTGCCCAGGGCGAAAGTGCAAACATGTAGGACTATTTTGTTTCAAGCACTATCTTTATTAATGGAAAATGTGGTTTATCCCAATATCTATATTTATTGTTCTTTTCTGGAAAATGGTAACACAAAAAACCCAAAAATATTTTATTTTTATTTTCAACCAATTTCAAAAAGTCTGCATTTTTCACTCATTTTCTAAAATCAATCATCAATAATATGCAGACTAGACACCAATGAGCCCGTTGAACACAATAACCCTGCGCTCTCTCCCAACTTCGAGTTTCCTGTCTATGAAGCCGAAGAGGAGGGGGATGAAGAAATTCCAGATGAAATTGCTCGGTTACTAGAATACGAGAAGAAAACCATTCAGCCTCATGAAGAAGTAGTGGAGGTGATCAACTTGGGAACTGAGGAAGATAAGAAGGAAATCAAGATCGGGGCATTGCTTGAAGTGACTGTCAAACAAAGGGTGATGGAACTACTCAAAGAATATGCTGACGTGTTCGCATGGTCGTACCAGGATATGCCTGGTTTAGATCCCCGTATTGTGGAGCACTGTTTGCCTTTGAAACCCGAATTCCCACCAGTCAAGCAGAAACTGAGGAGAACTCGCCCCGACATGGCTCTCAAGATCAAGGAGGAAGTACAGAAGCAAATTGACGCAGGTTTTCTTGTCACATCGGAGTATCCTCAATGGTTGGCCAACATAGTGCCTGTTCCAAAGAAAGATGGCAAGGTCAGGATGTGTGTTGATTACCGGGATTTGAACAAGGTTAGTCCGAAGGATGATTTCCCTTTACCTCACATCGATGTATTGGTTGACAGTACTGCTAAATCCAAAGTTTTCTCTTTCATGGATGGCTTCTCTAAATACAATCAGATCAAGATGGCAGTTGAAGACAGAGAAAAGACATCCTTCATCACGCCTTGGGGCACTTTTTGTTACAGGGTAATGTCTTTCGGGTTGATAAATGCAGGTGCCACTTACCAAAGAGGCATGACCACTCTCTTTCATGACATGATGCACAAGGAGATAAAAGTGTATGTGGATGATATGATTGTCAAATCAGGCACTGAAGAAGAACATGTAGAGTATTTACTGAAGATGTTTCAACGGCTGAGAAAGTATCAACTTCGTCTGAACCCCAACAAATGTACTTTTGGCGTTAGATCTGGAAAACTCTTGGGATTCATTGTTAGTCAGAAGGGTATTGAAGTAGATCCTGACAAGGTCAGAGCTATTAGAGAAATGCCGGTTCCGCAAACAGAGAAACAAGTGAGAGGATTTCTGGGACATTTGAATTACATCTCCCGATTCATCTCACACATGACAGCCACGTGCGGACCCATATTCAAGCTACTTCGAAAGGATCAAGGTGTTGTTTGGACAGAAGACTGTCAAAAGGCCTTTGACAGTATCAAGGATTATCTGCTAGAACCTCCAATTCTTATCTCTCCAGTTGAAGGAAGACCTCTGATTATGTACTTGACTGTGTTAGAAGACTCATGGGTTGTGTGCTCGGACAGCAGGATGAGACCGGAAGAAAAGAGCATGCTATTTACTACTTGAGCAAGAAGTTTACAAACTGTGAGTCCCAGTACTCCCTACTTGAGAAGACTTGTTGTGCACTAGCCTGGGCTGCTAAGCGTCTTCGTCATTACATGATTAACCACACCACTTGGTTGATATCCAAAATGGACCCAATCAAGTATATCTTTGAGAAAACCGGTCTAACAGGGAGAATTGCTCGTTGGCAGATGTTGTTGTCCGAGTATGATATTGAGTACCGCACTCAAAAAGCAATCAAAAGTAGTATTCTTGCTGATCACTTGGCTCACCAACCAATTGAAGATTACCAGCCTATCAAGTTCGACTTTCCTGATGAAGAGATTATGTATTTGAAGATGAAGGATTGTGATGAACTGTTGCCCGAAGAAGGTCCAGATCCCGAGTCTAGATGGGGTTTGATATTCGATGGAGCCGTGAATGTCTTTGGTAGTGGAATTGGAGCAGTCATTGTCACTCCTGAAGGCAATCATCTCCCTTTCGCTCCAAGGTTGCAATTCGATTGCATAAACAATATGGCGGAGTATGAAGCGTGTATCCTGGGTATTGAAGAAGCCATTGACTTGAGAATCAAAAACCTCGACATATATGGGGATTCAACACTTGTGATCAATCAAATCAAGGGAGAATAGGAAACTCGCCATCCCGGCTTGATTCCTTACAAATACTATGCAAGGAGTTTGTTGACCTTCTTCAACAAAGTGGAGCTTCACCACATCCCTCGTGATGAGAACCAAATAGCGGATGCTTTAGCAACTTTGTCTTCCATGTATGAAGTGAGCCATCAGAATGACATGCCAATGATCATAATTCAACATCTCGAGAGGCCTACTCACGTGTTTGCAGTCGAAGAAGTTGTGGACGATAAGCCATGGTTTCATGATATCAAGTGTTTCCTCCAGAGTCAAGAGTATCCACCCGGAGCGTCCAACAAAGACAAGAAGACTTTAAGAAGATTGTCTGGTAATTTCTTCCTGAATGGTGATGTTTTGTACAAAAGAAACTTCGACATGGTATTACTCAGATGTGTAGGCAAACAGAAAGCAGAGCTATTGATGCACGAGATACATGAAGGATCCTTCGGAACTCACTCCAATGGACATGCAATGGCTAAGAAGTTGTTGAGAGCAGGTTATTACTGGATGACAATGGAGACAGATTGTTACAAGCATGCTAGGAAATGTCACAAATGTCATATTTATGCTGACATAATTCATGTACCGCCAACTACGCTTAATGTTCTTTCTTCTCCGTGGCCTTTCTCTATGTGGGGCATCGACATGATTGGTAGAATCGAACCGAAGGCTTCAAATGGGCATCGCTTCATCCTAGTGGCTATTGATTACTTCGCCAAGTGGGTCGAAGCAGCATCTTATGCAAATGTGACCAAGCAAGTGGTGGTCCGTTTTATCAAGAATCAGATCATCTGCCGTTACGGTGTGCCCAATAGAATCATCACGGATAATGGAACAAACCTGAATAACAAGATGATGAAAGAGTTATGCGAAGAGTTCAAGATTGAGCATCATAATTCTTCTCCTTAGAGACCTCAGATGAATGGCGCAGTTGAAGCTGCAAGGACTGGCATAAGATGTTACCATATGCTTTACATGGATATCGTACTTCAGTGCGTACCTCAACAGGGGCAACCCCCTTTTCTTTGGTATATGGCATGGAAGCAGTACTCCCTGTGGAGGTTGAGATTCCATCAATGAGAGTTCTAATGGAGGCCACGTTGTCAGAGGCTGAATGGTGCCAAAACAGATATGATCAGTTGAACTTGATTGAAGAGAAGTGTATGAATGCCTTATGTCATGGACAACTATATCAAAAGAGAATGAAGCAGGCTTTTGACAAGAAGGTTCGTCCCCGTGTATTTCAAGAAGGAGATCTTGTGCTCAGGAAGGTTTTATCTTTCCAACCCGATTCCAGGGGCAAGTGGACACCTAACTATGAAGGTTCATATGTCATCAAGAGAGCTTTCTCCGGTGGCGCATTGACTCTTACGACTATGGATGGTGACGAGCTTCCTCGTCCTGTGAATGCTGATGCAGTCAAGAAATACTTTGTCTAAAAAATTAAAAGAACAGCTCGGTAAGTCGAAAACCCGAAAGGGCGGCTTAGGCAAAAATGAGCGTCTCGGTGGATCGAAAACCCGAAAGGGCGGTCCAGGCAAAAATTAGAGACATAAAACAGAAAAATAATCATCCTGATAGGTCGAAAACCTGAAAGGGCGATCTATGCAAAAGTTAAGGATCAAAAGACAAAGTAACTGCATTGAGTTGGCCTCTACTCGCTTGGGGCACCTTAGCTGTCAAATAGACTCTGAATCTGAAGCATCCAAACAGTGGAATTCAAAGTTGTTAGGGAAAACAGCGGTTATTGTGTTCAATGTACCTTTCCCCTATATTTACAATTTTCCAAACTTTGTAAGATCCGTGGAGCCATGCCATTGGCGGGTCACCACTCTTTTAAATAAATTTGAGCATGTTGCCTTTCATTTGGAATTCACATTTATTCAGTTTATAAAAACTTCTTCTATTTTTGATGGTAGCACTTGAAACAAAATATTTTTTTAAAGTCATAACTATTTTTCATGTCTTTTGAAAAGCACAAACAATAAACACATTTTCTCTGAACTCATGAATAAGTGAAGGGTGCGTCAACAGCTATCCTGAGAACGGATAAACTCTGCAATTTTGAACTTGGTCAATTGCTTAAAACAAAAAAAAAATATATAAAAAAAAAGAGAAAAAGAAAAGAGCTCGGTAAGTTGAAAACCCGAAAGGGCGGCTTAGGCAAAAATGAGCGTCCCGGTGGATCGAAAACCCGAAAGGGCGGTCCAGGCAAAAATTAGGGGCATACAAAAGAATATTTTCCCGGTGGGCTGAAAACCTAAAAAGGCGGTCCAGGCAAAAATTAGGGATTCAAGAAAAAGAAAAAAAACAAAAGATAAGCATGACCACAGAAGCACCGGTTCTTCCGCCAGGTTTTTGAGATTAGCACGCTTTCCCCAGGAAGTGTTTATTCCTCATCAGTTGTTGCATATGCCGGGCTTTACCCCGTCAATGTTTTACTATGTCCCCAGTGGCATCATCCCCAATGAAGATTACCGAGTGTTTGTAATGCGATGTCGGTCCACTTCCCATCTCACCTGTCTAATCTTGTCTCATCAGGTCCATCAGTTATACAGTCACACAAGTCAATCCTTCATACAATCATACAAGTCATACTATCATACATACATTCATGCATATACACATTCATGCATACAACATACATACAATATCATTCATACATAGTTGCGTTAACCACCATGAGTCTTGCTTTAACTATCTTTTCATATTAATCAATCATGAATAATTTGTAACCCTCTCTTTCCCCAAGCGTCTTCCCCAGTGTGTCTGGTCCAGAGATGTCACCCTCTTTTCGCCAAGTGGCAGTTCTTTAACGAACAACTTGTGAATCATTTATCATTGTTTCTTGTGGCTAGTTCGGCAATAACCCGAATAGCTGACATTTACCTTTGTTTCTTGTCGTCAGTGGCTAGTTCGGCAATAACCCGAACAACTGACGTTTACCTTTGTTTCTTGACGTCAGTGGCTAGTTCGGCAATAACCCGAACAACTGACATTTACCTTTGTTTCTCGTCGTCAGTAGCTAGTTCGGCAATAACCCGAACAACTGACATTTTACCTTTGTTTCTTGTCATCAGTTGGCTAGTTCGGCAATAACCCGAACAACTGACATTTACCTTTGTTTCTTGTCATCAGTTGGCTAGTTCGGCCATAACCCGAACAGCTGACATTCATCTTTGTTTCTTGTGGCTAGTTCGGCAATAACCCGAACAACTGACATTTATTTTTGCTTCTTGACGTCAGTGGCTAGTTCGGCAATAACCTGAACAGTTGACATTTACCTTTGTTTCTTGTCGTCAGTGGCAGTTCGACAATAACCCGAACAGCTGACATTTATTTTTTGTTTCTTGTTGTCAGTGGCAGTTCGGCAATAACCCGAACAGCTGACATTTACCTTTGTTTCTTGTCGTCAGTGGCAGTTCGGCAATAACCCGAACAGCTGACATTTATTTTTGCTTCTTGACGTCAGTGGCTAGTTCGGCAATAACCCGAACAGCTGACATTTACCTTTGTTTCTTGTCGTCAGTGGCAGTTCGGCAATAACCCGAACAGCTGACATTTATTTTTTGTTTCTTGTCGTCAGTGGCAGTTCGACAATAACCCGAACAACTGACATTTACCTTTGTTTCTTGTCGTCAGTGGCAGTTCGGCAATAACCCGAACAGCTGACATTTATTTTTGTTTCTTGTCGTCAGTGGCAGTTCGGCAATAACCCGAACAGGTGACATTTACCTTTGTTTCTTGTCGTCAGTGGCTAATTCGGCAATAACCCGAACAGCTGACATTTATTTTTGTTTCTTGTGGCTAGTTCGGCAATAACTCGAACAGCCGACATTTATCCCCAGTGAAACCATGTTATCCCCAGTGGAGTCGGACCCCGTTCTTTAACAGACTCGGGTATCCTTTTGTTTTGTTATCCCCAGTCGAGCCATCTTCGCCGGTTTGCTTTCATACCTGCATCGCGAGCGTTCATAACATTGCACACATGGCATTGCATCCATAGGATTTTACAGTCGAAATTGATCAAAAATGGAGTACTCTGTATTTAAGTCTCTTCGACCCGTCGAATTAAAAGTTTCACTTTTAAGTCTCCGTAACGAAGAAACTTAAATAGGGGCATCTGTCATACCCCATTTTTGACCCATTTTCGATTTGCTTTTCTCGTCTTTTTAAGCCGGAAATTTTCGTCATTTCAGACGAAATTTCGGCAGGGAGGTATTTTAAAATACCTCATTTTTGTTCCGAAGGCAACCGTTTTTATTTTTTTTTAAAGTTTTTTTTTATTTATTCAGTTTTTATTTGTTATTGTATATTTTTATTTCTTTTATTTTTACATGTTTGTTATTTATTTTTGGTTTTTTCTTTTTTATTATTATTTCATTTTATTCTATTTTGGTCCAAAGTCTTTTTTCAGTCCCAATCAGGTGCAGTGACATTTTTGTGATATTTCTTTTCAGCAGGGGCAATTCTGTCATTTTTGCAAACCCTAGTCCAGGCCTATTTAAACAGCATTAATTATTGTTCAGGTCAGAGTTTTTGAGTCAGAAATAGTACCAAAGCAGTCAGAAAAATCAGAAAGTCAGTCACCACCACCAACCACCAACAATCACAATCCGGCCACCACTGTGCACGACCAACCACCACAGAATCACCACAAAATATCCAAATCACAAAAGAACACCAAAAACATAATCATAAACCACAAACCGAATCAAATATCAAAAAATCCAAGCCAGCCATCAATAATCTGAACCACAATCAGTTCGAAATCCAAGCGAAACACCAACAATCCGAGCACCACCAATGCTAAATCTGAAACCGAAAAAGATTTTAAAAGGTAGTTCTCAATCGTTTCTTCAAATGTAGATATAGAATTCGTGTGAGGTTTTCTTTGAAAAACAGATTGATTTTCGAACTCTAGAGGGAAAAGGATCGTTAAAACTGTAAAAAAAAATTTAAAAAAAAGAGGTTTTGTTTGCTCCGGTGCGGCGGCGCCGCCCTCTGGGTCGGCCGACCACCGCGCCGGAAACCCTTTTCCGACGGAGAGAAAGAAGAGAGAATGTAGAGTTTTTTTTTGTGAGAGAAAGTGAAGAGAGAGGGAAGAAGGGGAGAAATGGACACAATCTGAGGAAAAATGAAATTTATAAGCCACGACCCAAACCCGGTCCAACACAAGGCCCATTTGATTTCTCATCTTCTCCTTTCTTATTGCTGACCGCACTCCCCTTTCTCCTCCCTGCACCCCCTCTTCTTTCTTCTCCCATTCTTTTTCTTTTTTTATTTCTTTTTAGTTATTTTTTTTTATTATTTAGCTCCATGCATTTTTATTTCATTGTCTTTAATTTTTAGTACCTCATGCATTTTTTAATTCTTGTCACATATTTAATTTATGTCTTGCATTTCATACATTTTTATTTTCTTTATTTAATTTATGCAACATATTTATTTTTTGTCTTGCATTTCATTCATTTTTATTTTCTTTATTTAATTTATGCAACATATTTATTTATTGTCTTGCATTTCATGCATTTTTATTTTTATTTTATTTTATTTATTTTATGCAAAATATTTAGTTATTGTCTTGCATTTCATGCATTTTTATTTTCTTTATTTAATTTATGCAACATATTTATTTATTGTCTTGCATTTCATGCATTCTTATTTTCTTTATTTAATTTATGCAATATATTTATTTTTGTCTTGCATTTCATGCATTCTTATTTTCTTTATTTAATTTATGCAATATATTCATTTTTGTCTCGCATTTCATGCATTTTTATTTTCTTTATTTAATTTATGCAACATATTTATTTTTTGTCTTGCATTTCATGCATTTTTATTTTCTTTATTTAATTTATGCAACATATTTATTTATTGTCTTGCATTTCATGCATTTTTTATTTTTCTTTATTTATTTTTAGCATATTTATTTTAGTTCATTTGCAATTTTATTTTATTTGTTATTTTGTCATTTTTTTATTTTAGTAGAAAGTATTTAGGAACAATGTAAAAATATAAATGAGAATATCGCACCGACACCGCATTTATTTATTCCGCTTTATGTCGAGGACGATAAAAATGTAATAATGACCGTATCCGAGGAAAAGGACCCTCACTTGATCCAACGTCATTTTGAGGGATCCGGCGCGCTTTAGATTATCTCAGCTTGCTCTAGTCTTGGACCCTTGGAATTAATCGAAACTTTCTCAAAAAAAGTCAAATAGTCAAAATCAAAAACATTTCAAAAAAAAAATCAAAAAACATTCAATCTTGGATTTCAAACCAAGTGCATTTTCTTTCTTAATCAAACTTTAATCAATCATTAATTACTTCAAACTTTTTCTTCAATTAAAATCAATCAACTCACATTTTATTCTTCTATGCCTTTACGGCCTCTTATCTTCCTCAAAACATTTTCAAACTTTAAAATCAATCAAAACCAATCACTCGGCTTTTTACCCCGAACTACGTGATTTTGATCCCGCTCGGGTACGTAGGCAAAAGACTTTGTCTTTCCAAATCAATAAAAATAACAAAAACATTTCCTTTCTTTTAAACTCATCACTTTAGTCCTTTTACACTTAGGCATTTATTTACAAGCAAATAATTAATTTAGCATAAAGATAATTAAAAACAAGAGGTTCCTATAGAGTACTATAGACGTTTAGGGTGCTAATACCTTCCCTTTGCGTAACCAACCCCCGGACCTTTGATCTCTAAAAAATAGGATTTTTTTCGAACTTTCTCCCTTTCCCTTGGAAAAATAAAAGATCGGTGGTGAATCTTAAAATTGCGAGTCAACGCTAACTAATAGCTTGATATCCAAAAATCACCGCGACAAAGTTGAAATTAGTCGAGGTCGGTGAGTTTCTTCAATTTTGATTCTCTTTGCTCAAACGATTAATGTTGAGGGATGGACCATGTCCCTCAGTTGTGGGTTCCCTATCTTTTTCAGTATAGCGCTGAATGTGAATCCATTTTCTTCACTTCTAAATTAAGTTTCTTGATTCTTCCTGAATTGATATGAATGCTTTTGAGTGCAAGTTCATTGTGGTATTTGCACTATTTTCTTTGTTAATAAAGCAACATTGAAATCATTTGTTGTTGCACTAATTTTCACAATTTCTCTTGGTGTTTTCTTACGATGTATCTTGTTCGTTAAATAGTTTTGAGAATATTTAGTAGGATCGCATTTTGAGTAGGTTTTGAATATCCTTGTAAGGTGCATGCATCATTCCTTTTGGCATTAATTGTGGTAGTAAATCCACAATGCATGAGATACAAAAATTCAACGTGAGCTGTCACATAAACTTAAAGCATAGTCTTGTGTAGCTTGTGATGTTGATGTGGTAATACTATGATGCTACTCTGATTCCTTCATTGTTGAGTAGATATAATGCACTTGTTGATGTAAGTGGCTTCCAACTTGTCCACTTATTTGATTGTTATCCTTTCAATAAAAACCCAAATGCAAACATCAATAAATCACTGTTCGTAAAACTTAACATTTTATTTCATAAGGGTTTTTTGTCAATAAAACATCAATTAGGGATTTTTAGATTTTATCTCAACAACTAATGAGTTTTATTCAAACATGATTTGCGATAAAACATTATAACGTAATTTGATTCATGTAGTCGATCTCACTTTAGTAGAATAATGTTTGGTTGTTGTTGTAACAAATGTCCTTGGGTTCTTTTTTAAGAAAACAAGAGGTAAACTTTTTTATAGAAAAATGTGTAATCACTATATTTTTAATTGTTTAAGTTGCAAAAAAGTTAAATTTTCAAATCAAAATTTCCTTTTATTACTTTCTTAATCATTATCTCTTGAAGCACTTATTAACAAGAACCAAAAGATTTAGATAAGTTGGCTTGCATGAAAGGTGAATTGACCAAAATAAATTGTTGGAACATTGGTGTGAAGTTGGAAGGAAATCAAAGGATTAATCACCAAGTAATAAGACTTTGAGCTAGTGTGATGTGAATTGAAAAAATAGAGAGTGGGGGTCCCACATAAAATAGAACACACACATTAGTAGTGTTTAAATTGCGGTATTTAATTTTAACTACTTGATAATGATAAAAATAATAGTAATTATTTTTTTTTTCATAGATATCACTTCCCACAATTTTAGTTTATGTTGGTTGTGATAAGGTTTGAGAAACCAACTGAATTTCCTAATTTTCATTCATTCATATCCAATGAGTTTGTTTCCTCCACTTTTGTGGATTTGTTTCTTTTTGATCTTATCCACAAATGTTGTTGAACTGATTAGTGATTAAGTTTCATTTTGATCTTATCCATTAGAGTAACTGTTGCCGCAATTTTAGCTAAAACAGTTACAATATCTCTATATAAATAGAGGACTCCTCTCAGTTCAAAAAAATACACCAAAGAGTTCTATTGAGTTGTCGAGAACTCTTTCTCTCTTCTCCCCCTAGCTTGTGTTAACGAGCTATTCTTCTCCTTATCTCCCTTTTCAGTCCCTTCGGAATTAAGAGTGTTCTTAAGACCTTAGTCCCTATTCGGTATAATGTCCCTTCGGAATTAAGAAAGGTCTTAAGAACATAGTCCCTTCAATAATATATGTCCCTTCGGAATAAAGAGTACTTTTAAGATCATAGTCCCTTTTGAAATAATAATGTCCCGTCCGAATTAAGAATGATCTTAACGGTATATATAAATATTCTTTCTATATTTTTCTATTTTTGGAGAAGTTAAAAAGTTAGAACGGTGGTATCACCATATTTGAGTGGTCGTAGTACCATATTGACATTTTGGAGAACTTAAAGGTTAAAATGGTGATAACACCATATTTGAGTGGTCCTAGCACCATAATAGAGTGGTCACAGTATCATATTAGAAAGTACTTTCAGTATTAAAGAGTGGTCTTAGTACCATATTGGAGGTGTAAATCTCGAACGGTTTTCTACAGTGCAGTAGTTAACAGCACAGTTGTAGCTGGGCTTGTTTTATCCTGGAGGCGGCGTGGTTGATAGTCTGTCATGCACAATTTTGGGCAGTGCCGTGAAACGTCTTAAAGAGAGCGACCTGGTCGTGACTCAACCTAGTAACAACTTCGGTAGATAGTCCCTTTCAAAATAGAATTTAGAAATCCAAATACAACAACTTGGAAATCCAAAAACAACAATTTTAAGACGATTTCGATCTGCCATGTCTACCGAAGAAATTACTTATTGAGATTTCGCTGTCCCAAAACAAAACAAGGATAAAATAGGCTATATAAATACATCTTTGGACTGAAACGATGAAGTGCTTGTTGTTATAACAACAACATACACTAAGAAATTCACATATGCGATTTTAAATTTGTTTGAAAACTATTTCCAAAAAATCAGAACCGCACTGTGAATAAATAACTTTAATTGCCAAGAGAATAGGAACCCCAAAAAGGTCCTATATTATAAATCAGCAGCCACCATCAAGAAATGACATTGGTTCACAATTTATTTTTAATACAATTGTGAGAAACCATGTCATATGTCCCGCAAGTAAATTGTTGCTCTGCTGTCTAACCTAACTAAAAAGAAATTCACTGATATGACTAGTTAAATCAATCTAGTTGGTGAATTAAGTGAATGGTGGATAAACATTAGCGTCTCGCGCTGTGTTTGTTATGATTATGCTATGTTCAAAAACATATGCTACTGCTGTAAATAAGAAAGTGTTGTTAGAATATTATAACAACATTAAATTCGTTGGCATTTGAGATGTGAAGTTGCAAATCACTTCCGAAAAGAAAATTATTCTCTAGGACGTGATGCATGCTCCAAATAAGAAAGAATCTGAATTTCATATTTCTACTAAATATGACTGAGTTGACTCGGACTTAAAGAGAGACTTGTGCTCCATGCATTCTTGTGGGGAAAAGACAGCACCTTTGATGATATGCTCAAAATTAAATTCTCTTTCTATTTTATAAGTTGTGTGATTTTAATATTTGACATGTCAAAATTTATCATATGAACAAGCGTTTAATTTTAAACTTGAGTAACTTGGACTTAATTCCAACGTTATATGACTACAAAATTTTATTTTTTGCAGTCAAAATGAATTAACCAAAAGTTCATATAAATTAGTGTTTAGAGAATTTGAACCTCTAAACTTAATAAATTATGATATGTGCGAACTTGATGGCACTAAAACTAGAAATGATAAAAAGATATTCTATCATATTTATTGATGACTGTAAATTTTGAAAAATAAAATTGATACGCTTGATATGTTCAATTTTTATAAAAAATTGAAATTTATGTTGAATAGAGTACCCAAGTCTAAGAACAAAATTTCTAATTAAGAATTTTTGAAGAAAAGACAACCTAACTTGTCTTATTTTTTGAACTTGGGATTGTCTGGACTACATTTGGATTTTGGACCCCAAGAGAGTTGAACTCACTAGTAGAGCCTATGAATGTGTATTCATTGGGTATGCTATAAATAACGAAGCATATAAGTTTTAAAACCTAAATGCTAAAGTGAGCATAGAATTAAACGATACCGATTTCTATGTAAATAAATACCCCTTTAATTAAAGAATAGTGGGGGCACTAGTGAGCGTGCTGGTGAAAGCAGGCCATTAGTGGGGGCAAAATGAATTCTCTTTTAAATTGAGAGATAGTGGGGGCACTGCATCTGATCACATTCCAGTAATCAGAAACAGTTATGAAAACATTGTACGAGATGTTATAGAACCTTGAAGAGGTAAGAAAGCTATAAATGCTAAAGAGTATAAACCTAATTATATGGTTTGTATATTGGAAGAGGATCCATCTGGCCTTCAGGAAGCTTTGTCTTCATTGGATGCTAACTTTTGAAGAAAAAAAAACAGTAAACGATGAAATGGATTATCTAGAGTCTGACAAAACACGACTCTTAGTTGACTTGCCTCCTGGATGCAAACTAATCAGTTGTATTTGGATTTTGGAAAAAGAAACTAAAACCTGATGGTTCGGTTGCTTAATACAAGGCTCACCTTGTAGAAAAAGGTTTTAGGCAAAGAGAAAAAAAATATAGATTTCTTCGACACTTAGTCACCAGTCAATCGAATCATATCCATAAGGGTGCCAGTCCCTTTAGCCGCTGTTCATAAATTGATAGTACACCAAATGGATGTGAAAGTTGCCTCATTAAATGGTGAACTAGAAGAAGAAATCTATATGGAACAACCTGAAGGTTTTGTGATTCATGGACAAGAAAACAAGGTCAGTAAGTTAGATAAATCTTTGTATGGTCTAAAAATAAACTCCTAAGAAATGACATGGAAAATTTGACAACCTAAAGATATCGAATGAGTATAAAGTGAATGAAAGTGACAAATGTATTCACTACAAATATGAAAATAACATTTGCACGATCATATGTCTCTATGTAGATGACTTTCTCGTATTTGGTTCAAAGATTCATGCTATAATTTATCTGAAATCATTGTTTATCAACAACATTGATAAGAAAGACCTAAACAAATTTGAAGTAATTCTTGGTGTCAAGATTACTGGATCAAAAAAGAGAATTTTTTTAATTAATCTCACAATGTTGAGAAGATCTTAAGAAATGTAATTATTTGACTGTAAACTTGCAAGCACACCTTATGATCCAAGTGTAAAACTCTTCAAGAACACTTGAGGTGGTGTTAGACAAATAGAATATGCGAGCATCATTGGCAGTCCTTAGATATGTCACTGAATGTATTAGACCCGACATTGCATATGTCGTGGAACTCTTGTGCAAGTTTACTAGTAGACCAAGTGAGAAGCATTGACATGCTATTGAAAGAGTCATAAGGTGCCTTAAGAAGACTATGACTCTAGGATTACATTATGAGGAGTATCCTGTTGTAATTGAATGGTACAAGATACAAAATAGAGCATCTTTCAGATGAGTCTTAAGCGACCAGTGGCTGCACACTGAGCATCACTGGAGGATTTGTTTGTTGAAACATATGATATTGACTCAATCCACACCGGAATGATCTGAGATGAGAACACTAGAGAAAACTAGTGAAGAAGCAAGTTGAGAAATGCTTGCTAGTTGAGATCCCCTAGTGGATAAAACCGTTGCCAGGAGTGTTATTTCATTGTGATAGTACTGCAGCTATTACAAAATTGAGAATCGTTACTACAATAGTAAGAGACGATAATTAAGGCACGAACACATAACAAATTAGAGAGCTAGCTACTCTCAAAAGGAACGGTTAAAGTAGATCATGTACGTACTGATAAAGAATTAGTCAATCCTTTGACGAAAGGAAAAACTAGAAAGAAAGTCATAAACACATCCAATAGGATGGGACTAGTGCCTAAAGATCACAAGTGATGGTAACCGACCTAAATGACTGGAGATCCCAAGAAATAGGTTCAATGGGTAATAACAAGTCGAGTGAAAGAACATGCTATGAGAAAATTAAGAAAGCATGAATCCTGCAGCGACAGAAGGATGAGATAATAGAAACTCTTAATGAGATCTATACTCTATGTGGAGTGGAATACATAGCTACAGGAGTACTCTTGATAGACTCACCTATACGAATGTGGAACTTAGGCTGGTTCCTATGGGATTTTGAGGCAGAATACCTAGAGCGTTCGTTAAAACTGGGATAAACGTGTAGGGTCATAAACACACAGGCTTTTAGAATACACCTTAGGAAAAGGTTTGTGTGCGGACTCTATGTCTGAGATAGAGTTTAATGCTGTAAGCAACTCTTGTTGAATCGGAATTGTTTTCGCTATGCAAAGGTTCAAGTTGTAGGCGATACCTTTGTTTATTAGCAACCTTATAGAAACGCTTTGACGTTATTATTGAAACCATTTTTTAAATTCAAGTGGGGGATTGTTGGAACATTGGTGTGAAGTTGGAAGGAAATCAAAGGATTAATCACCAAGTAATAAGACTTTGAGCTAGTGTGATGTGAATTGAAAAAAATAGAGAGTGGGGGTCCCACATAAAATAGAACACACACATTAGTAGTGTTTAAATTGCGGTATTTAATTTTAACTACTTGATAATGATAAAAATAATAGTAATTATTATTTTTTCCATAGATATCACTTCCCACAATTTTAGTTTATGTTGGTTGTGATAAGGTTTGAGAAACCAACTGAATTTCCTAATTTTCCTTCATTCATATCCAATGAGTTTGTTTCCTCCACTTTTGTGGATTTGTTTCTTTTTGATCTTATCCACAAATGTTGTTGAACTGATTAGTGATTAAGTTTCATTTTGATCTTATCCATTAGAGTAACTGTTGCCGCAATTTTAGCTAAAACAGTTACAATATCTCTATATAAATAGAGGACTCCTCTCAGTTCAAAAAAATACACCAAAGAGTTCTATTGAGTTGTCGAGAACTCTTTCTCTCTTCTCCCCCCGCTTGTGTTAACGAGCTATTCTTCTCCTTATCTCCCTTTTCAGTCCCTTCGGAATTAAGAGTGTTCTTAAGACCTTAGTCCCTATTCGGTATAATGTCACTTCGGAATTAAGATAGGTCTTAAGAACATAGTCCATTCAATAATATATGTCTATTCGGAATAAAGAATACTTTTAAGATCATAGTCCCTTTTGAAATAATAATGTCCCGTCGGAATTAATAATGATTATATATAAACATTCTTTCTATATTTTTCTATTTTTGGAGAAGTTAAAAAGTTAGAATGGTGCTATCACCATATTTGAGTGGTCGTAGTACCATATTGACATTTTGGAGAACTTAAAGGTTAGAATGGTGATAACACCATATTTGAGTGGTCCTAGCACCATAATAGAGTGATCACAGTACCATATTAGAAAGTGGTTTCAGTATTAAAGAGTGGTCTTAGTACCATATTGGAGGTGTAAATCTCGAACGGTTTTCTACAGTGCAGTAGTTAACCGCGCACAGTTGTAGCTGAACTTGTTTTATCCTGGAGGCGGCGTGGTTGATAGTCTGCCATGCACAATTTTGGGCAGTGCCGCGAAACGTCTTAAAGAGAGCGACCTGGTCGTGACTCAACCTAGTAGCAACTTCGGTAGATAGTCCCTTTCAAAATAGAATTTAGAAATCCAAATACAACAACTTGGAAATCCAAAAACAACATAAATTAACATATGTCTCATATTAACCGTCACATTTGGAAGAAAAAAAAGGTTTTAAAAAGAGTGTCACTTTTGGTTTTAACATAATTTTGATTTTAATTGATATTTTTCTACCATGTCCTCTAATTATTAATATGTGTATCACTCTGAAGTTATTGTTTTTAACTTTGTTATTTAGAACTCTTTAGAGCACCAATATCAGCCGTGGCTTTTGTAATTGTTGGCAACAGATGTCAATTTGGATACAGATAATTGATATTACATGGTGGTAAATGTTAACCACGTATCCAAAAATGGCAACAATGCCATTCTTTCCCCTTTTCATTTATTAACAATATTTTATTTTAGGGTTAATATGCCTTTAGCCATGTAATTTGAGCGAATTCCGGTTTACCCCTGTAAAAAAAATTTAGATTCCAACCTTGCAAAATAAAGATTCTCCACCAAACACTCATGACCCCATCTGACACATGCAAGAAGCTGACGTGGCACGTGACTGTGTAATTAATTTTATTTTTAATTTTTTTAATTTTGGTCATGCGTGTAATCCTTGTACACCTCATTAAGTCATTAAATAACAACAACAAATTTTCCAGAAATTCATAAGATCTTCATCACCCCCAACCCAAATCTTCTAAACCCTTCATCATCATCATCCATCCATCCATCTCAATTCCAAAATCAAATCCCAAATTCAATTTTCAAAGATGAAGGTGAATCACATTATTGTTTTATTTTTTGCTCTCCTCTCATCACATACCTCCCATGTTTTTTCTTCTGCCAATGATTTATGTGTAGCAAAACTACACAACACTCGTGACACCCATTCAGGATATCCATGCAAATCACCAACAATGGATGATTTTGTGTTCTCTGGCTCTGTACCTGGAAACTTAAAGAAAGCTTTTAATGTTAAATTAGCCAAAGCATTCTCTGTCATTGAACTACCACACACAACCCACCATTTCTCACTCCCTCAAATTTTCAGCAACCATTCTTTCTCAGTCATACCCAGAACACCTACCTTTCTGATTCACCATCGTTCCTTTTTCTCAATTTCTTTTATTATTTCTCAGATCTACACACACAAACCCAGTTCTCTATTACGCCAACCGTTCTTTCTCCTCCACCCTAAATCCACCGTCACACTTCTTTCTCCTCCACCACAAGCCAAAACTACAACCACAACAAATTAGCATCTAAACCCAAAATCGACTGAATCTGAAAAATCTTTAATCGAATCGATGAAAGAATTAAAACTACCCCCTTGTAATACTCTTGCAGCTTTCCAATTTTTTTTTTTGAAGAAAGAAGATAAGAGGGAGGAAGAGAATAGATGGAACCGAGAGAGAAGAGAGAAATCCATATTTTTTTCAAGTAGAGAAATCCAGATTTTGAATAAAGAAGAGAGAGAGAGAGAGAACCGATAGGGAGGAAGAGCTAGGGAGGAAATAAAATCTAGAAACGTGAATCTATCTCCGAATTTTTTTTTATTTTTGTATATTTTTTAGTTTATTTAATAATAGAAAATCCATGTAATAATAAAAAAAATCAAAAAGAAATAAAATTATCCAATAAGCATGCCACATAATCCATTATGCACAGTTAAATGACAAGTCAGCGTGCCATGTAGACTTACTCACACAGTCAGATGGGGTCAGGGGTGCTTTGTGGAGAATCTTTATTTTACAAGGTTGGAATCTAATTTTTTTTATAGGGGGGTAAACCGGAATTCGCTCAAATTACAGGGAGGGTAAAGACATATTAACCCTTTTATTTTATTAAGTAAAGTGATGGAAACATGATTTGAAGTATGGATATTTGGAAATATTAGTGTAAAATGTAAATTTGTAGTATATTGTAAAATTAGTGGGATCCATTTCAAAGTTTTAGATGAGTGATATAAATATTTGAAAAATATGGTTGAATGGTTCAAATAATCAAAAAGTTTGAGGTGTTTTTGAAAGTTTAGCAATTTCTATAGATTTTACAAGAATTTCTACCTGAAGTTTCCTTTTGGGTTAATAAAAGAATTGCTTCTATGAGGTTGCTAACACTTTTTGATTGGTTAACATTGTTAATTTGTTGGCTAATTTGTTTCGTTTCTCCTCGATGTCAATTTTGGTGAGCTAATTTACCTTCTTAAAAAAAATTGTCAATTGTTGCTTTACATGTTCACACCTTCCTGAAACTAAATTAAAAAGAAAAAATTATTATTTTTAAAAATTAATATAAATTTAAATATTGTACAATTATAATAAATTTATATCTATATATAGGTGGCATGAGTGTCAACACAATTGAATGTCGTGTTCATCATTTGTTGCTTTCACTCTACTGGTTAAATGTGTGTGTGTATATATATATTAACTTAATATAAATTTAAATAATCATTTAGAGTGAAAAAAGATATATAGTTTAACATACTGTTAGCCCATATTTTTGATAAGCTAAAAATATGCTCTAAACACGCATTAAATGCTGTCTTGAATTTTGAAACATAATGAAGAGCAAGAAAATCTTGTCAGATTATATCGAATTGAAGAGTAAGAAGACTCTTGGAAATGTTCACAGGTTCAAGGGAATAATTACAAATACAAGGCCAAGGCAAGAAAAAGGACTTCGAACCATGAGGCAAATCGACCTAGCGTATGATCGAATCGAAGCAACATATTACTGGGCTTAGCACAATTCTGACAAACTTCACAAAACTCAGTTCGACTTCGAGCGATACAACCGTTCTAAGGAGCAGTTAGGTGCATGCAGGGTGTACGTGGCAGGACATTTGGCAGTAGGATAGTGTTCGACCGTTAGGACAGTTTATTTTCGAAAGTCTATATATAGTAGTTTTTTAGTCAGAAACAAGGTCGCAATTCATTTATACGAAAATCCTTGTAAAACTCAAAGTACCCATGCTATCGAGAGAAACGAGTGAAATGGGATCCAAGTATGAATCTGTGAACCATTCTTTTCTGTAAAACACATTTACAATTCTATGCAATTTACTTTTCATGTAAATTTATCTTTCAAGCACTTTAAACTTCATGCAAAGTTTATTGTCTTTCATTTAAATTCTTGTCATTTACCTGTTTCGATCGAAGCAAAGCATTCGTTTATTAAGAATTTATTTTCCTTGTTGCTTGTAATCCAAGTAACTTGTACGTTTAATTCTCCCAAAACTACAATAAATGTTTATGCGTAATGAACATTCAAACAACTTAAAGAATTCAAACAAAGCACTATGCTCCTGAGATTCACTAGTTGGTCTCGCAAGCAATTAACCCAGACTAGCGGTTGTTTACCAAATTTCAGCGTAAACAAATTGGCACGCCCAGTGGGACGTGTGCTTTAATTGAATCTTTTCTATCAAAAAATATTTTCGTTTGGATTTGCAAGTTTCTATTTGTGCATTCTTTCTGGAAATTGCGTTAGTGCATGTTCTTGAGGAGTGGGAAAATACTCCCTGAAATGGTTAGACCACCACCCAGAAATACAAACACAAATAATATGGAAAATGCAAATATGAATGATAACAATAATGTGTCAGCGCCTTCGAGTGCATTAAACACTTCGAGTGAAGTTACTGCGAATGTGACTGGAGCAACCATATCCGCTCCCAGTTCTTCGACAATGGGCGTTACTATGCCTATCAATGTGTCAACAACGATGCCTTTCACCACTGCAGACCCTGCAGTTTCGATACCCCAAAATGTAGGGAGCCAGTCATCCCCAGTAAGAGGGGGAGGCACAATTGGCTCTACGTTCAGTATGCCTTTTTCACAATATATGAATCAAGGCAACAGTAGGAATGTGCCATATGGTATGCCTACAGCACTGATGCAAGGGTTACAAACTAGCCCTTCATTATATTCAGAAACTGTGTCTGGCGTTTACTCGCCTACAAACCAGCGTTTGGCCTCTAGTTCTGTTAATCGAAATGCAGTGCCTGTAACACCCATACTAACGTTAACTAGTATATTAGTATGTGCGTTAATCTGATATCGGATACATTAAAATTTACAATAATATATATATACAAATCACTGGATGAGTACATTTTGCTCGTTTACATAAATATCCAAATACAATATATATTACACGTTCATATACATATATAAAATCTGTCAACCTCCTGAGCTTGCCTTGACGAGCATCCGCACTCCATCCAGCGTCTTCCTGAACGTCTTCATCTGAAAACCACAAGGCTACCTGAAAGACCTGCACCAGAAGGATAGGGATGAGACATAATGTCTCAGTGAGCTCCTACCCTACCTACTGTTGGCAACCACAGGGAACCTAGGGTCGCCGTGCCTACCTCGGCAATCTTGGGGATACCTATGATCGCCAAGTCATTCTTTAACATCTATTGCGATCAAGGGGAAACCTAGGATCGCTTCAGGTCTTTATCTTTCTTGTACTGTTCATGTTCCTAATCTTACGTGTTTCATACTCTATTCTTATCTTAGTCTTAAGCGTAGTGATCTTGGGGACATCCTATGATCACATCGTGTTCACTAGGAACTAATCTTCTTGTCTCGTATTACATATAAAATATACGTATTCATTTCATATTCGTATCATCTTTTCATATCATTAAGTTAGAAGTTAGCGTTGAACAAACAATCATTATCTTGGTTCATTTTACGGAGTGCATCCGAGTGGAGTAACCCCGAAGTACAACTCCCATAATACCGGTGAAATTCCTATCATATCAGGCTAACACCGGACTCCTCTTATCTTTGTGTAGGCAACCCTCTCGGTGAAGCCCCATCCGGCATAATCCGGAGCCTGCTGGACACATCTTGCATGTAGACAACCCTCTCGGAGAAGTCCCATCCGGCGAATCCCGGAGCCTGCTGGACATGCTTAAGTCTTTTAACATACGTGTGGACAATCCTCTCGGAAGAGTCCCATCCGGCGAATCCCGGAGTCTGATGAACACGTTTAATATCGTCTTATACATTACGTGTGGATAGCCCTTTCGGAGAAATCCCATCCGGCGTTTCCCGGAGTCTGATGAACACGTTATCATATTCTTTATCATTAGATTCTTTCTTAAGTTCATAAGCATATCTATTACGTTTCATATCTCTTATGCATATCTAATGCATACTTTAAAGCCTAACCTATTAGAGGTTCTTAACTATAAACATGGTATCATTCTTATTCCTCATTAATTCTTAACTATTGTACTTGAAAGTACGTCTAGTAATCTACCATAAGCTTTGCATATTAAATGCCTTCCTTAAGGGAATTAATCTCCCAATCCATAACATATGAGTCTAAGTTCATAGGCTTATCGTTATCATAAGCCATCACCTAATCGTTGGAAAAGTTCCATAGCTTAAATAACTTCTATTGCTTTGCCATCTTAGGATTGTCTATCCAATTAACCCTTATGCCCCTATTGCGTCACTAAACCTTTGTTCATTCATTCCGTACAAGTTATGCGCCTTCGGATATGTCATAATGGTGTTTTTCTTATAAAATAAGGTTTTCTTTGAAAATGGTTACCAAAAGCCTCGCCTGACATGTACATAGGTCCCAGAACGAAGCAGAAAAGACATGAAAAGCCTGTCTATTTTCGCTGGGCGAAATCCCTCTCGCTGGGCGAAGGTAGGCAGTGAAGACTTGCCAAACAGTAACTGCACGATCGCCCCGAGGTCGCCCGGCGAAAATGACAGTTCAGGACTGGTTCAAAACATGATTTTCCACCATATTTGACATATCTAAACACACTCAGGCACTATAACAACATAAGGAATGATTTGTAACTATGAATTGGTTGATTAAAACAGATTTGAACAAGGAATTAGTAGCAAAAGGGATTAGGGTACCAAAAATACAAACTTGCTCATAAAACATAAAACTCACAAAGGGGGTTCTAAAACCCCTAGGAACTCACCTCAAACTTGATTACTAGCTTCCTTGCCAAGCTCTCAACTTTAAACCCTAGCTCTTAATTCTTTCCTTTCTTGCTTTAACACTCTCCAAGCTAGCATGTTACTTGTGTTCCAAGAGAAGAAGAAGAAGGATTGATGGATGCAACCAAGGGAGAGGAAGGCGTGAGAGTAGAGAAGTGGGGGAGAGAGAATCAGATTTGGGAGAGAAAAGGATGAGAAGAAAATGAAAGAAATATCTTCCCCCCTCTTTTTTTATAATCCTACTTTGCCCATTAATTACCAAAACGCTATTGCCACTTATTTACAAAATTGCCATGCTTCTTAATCGCTTCTAATAATAATAACTGATACTTATAAATGGGATATCACACTTACCATACTAATAAGCCCATTAACTGACAATTTACCAAATTGTCCTTTGCTCCAACATCTCTGATACATCGTCTCAATATTAATAATTATTCGAGTCTTGGGCGGGATGTTACAATCTACCCCCCTTAAAGAAATTTCGTCCTCGAAATTTAGAATCCACTATCATACACGAATTAATCTCACATACTACTTCCTTCATTATCTAAGACTCCAGTTCATCTTACTTATCGGAATCCCTCAGATTCCAATTCTATAAGTCGAATGTATCCGACAAACTTTTCGTTGACTGTAATACTTGATGTGCATCACACAATTCTTGTGTAGCAAAATATGAGGTCATCTGAACCATCGCATCCAACTTGCTGACTATATCCTTGTTCATACACTTCTTGTAACCCAAACTAGAGTTATCCAATTCTAACACTTGTGCTGAAACTTATATTCTCGTTGTAGTCCGCATAATCTTACTTAGACGACATTGGTCGTTCTTATTATCCTCGACGATTCCATTGAATTCCTATATTCGATCTTTGCCTTATACAACGGCATCCTACATATATAATTTTACCATTCTTTAATGAGAGTAAGACTACCACATTACTTCCATTATACAAGTACAAGGAGGAGGCACCTTGGTGTATTACTTTCCATAATCTTAATCATTGCTTCCACTACGGAATTCCTCAAGGACTCGCGAAAACTTACTGGTTACCCGCGTTCTGTTTCGATGGATCTATGTCGTTACTTATCTCAATGACTTAGAAATCATTATTCATACTAGGAGTTTGTCAATCTCCCATCGTTCTTGTCACAACTTATTCTCGTTTCCTTGTCGTAACATAAATGTTTTCTACACCGATAAACCCAATCTCATGGGAGTTAGTCCAATTAAAGAGTGGCTTAAGTCGTCTCACATATCTTTATATAATATTTTTCATAGCATATATCTTACATACATAAGCGAACACGTATACACTTACATTACCTCATTTTTTTTTTTTTTTTTTTTTTTTTTTTTTTTTTTTTTTTTTTTTTTGTCCGACTAACGGGACATCATTCTTAATCTTAACATATTTGAGACACTATTATATCGATTGGAAATCTTTCCTTACTCTTAACTCATCTTGTAACATCCGGGATTTGCCTTTCAACTGGCTTGCCAGGTTTGCCCCGCCAATGTTACTCATGTTTATTCTTAAGTATACAACAATCTACAATGTAAATTTATGGTTTCAATCCACTAGCATCACAAACTTATTTCTCGTTTTGGGATGTCAAATTCAAAATCCTTATTTTTCAACAGAAAACTCTACTTGATTGCTACCCAAATAGCACACTCAATCTTTAATCCTTTTGTCATAATCCTGAAAGTACACGGCCCTTTACCGTGGACTACGAGTAACTTTAAATCTACGTAAAAGTTCTCCTTCCTTTCCTGGTGAGCATTAAATTCAAGACTTCCAAAATCTTCGGCTAATATAGGTTAACATGACATTGTTACAACATGGAATCAAACTTACTCGCCACCGCATTGTCGTATCTGATCAAGACCTCTATTCAATTATTTCATTCCTCATAGATTTCAAGATTTAAGGCATTCATCAACTTAACCTCCATAACTTTCCATTAGAACTCATGATACGTTCAAATCGCTTATACTTATTACTATCCCGTATAATAGGAGATAAACACTTAACATCTTCTCATACTCTAAGCCTCAGCTTAGCACTGATCATTATATCATCCTTAGATTACCACTCCGCTGCGCCACTCTGATTTCTATCACTCGAGTTAGCATCGGAGGAAAACTTCACTATTGTCACATAAAATTCCATCGGTCAATCATTTTTACCCTATCACTTTGTAATCACTGTAACAAATTTGTCTGACGTTACCATTTCTCTTAGTCAGTTCTTCATGTATAATCATTAAACATTGCAGAAACCTGACTGGAAATATATCTGAGGCAGCTTAAATTCATGTACACCCGTTCATGGCAACTTCTAAAGACACTTAAAGCTTTTGAAGGTTCATATCTTTCATTTGAGTCTTGTTACTATTCACTCTTTCTTAATTCGTAATGATTTCATATCCACAATCTTCCCGGGACAACTTTGGTCTCCTTAGCTCTATCATGTTCCTTAAGTTACTCTTGAGTTCCTACAGAACAATCCGTCCTGAAAGTTCCAAATTCTTACTGGTTCTCTTGAATGCCCGACATAGGTTGCGTTTCCTCGAGTGTCCGATTAATCGATCTTAAACTTTTGCACATTATCATGATCTATTTGATTCCTCCAGTAACTCGTTATTGTATTCACAATTCAAATTTCGATTCTCAACATCTGAGTAATCCAGCATATAGTTGAACAACCCGAATTCCATACTTTATTACCGCCCTCGGAACTTAACCACACGGGGCGACCTCTTTACACTTCTAGCATATTCGCGGAAGAAAACTCTTCAGTTGAAAACATATAACGCCTTCACCTTAACCTTAAACTTAACTTTTCATATTCAAGACGATCCTTCGTATATTAAAATCCCAACATAGTTCTCGGCTAAATTCCCGATCATCCTTCAACACTGGTCTACTATAACCTTGTGTTATCTCGAACTTACCTTCTTTATCCAATTAGGGAAATCCAATACTGGTCGTCTAATCAAGAGTGTTCAACTTAATTCGTCCGTCAGTATATTAAATTCCAGCAGCTTATTATTTATTATCCCAACCTTCATTAAGTAAAATTCCAGTCTAGCTTATCTTACTTCTAATCTTCTTACCATTAGGACACATCCAAAAATTTGATTCACGCTTTGATATGCAACGAGTCTTATTGTTACCACTTACTCATCCATCTTAATTCTTAGGCTGTATATCATCTCCTCTTCTTATTTCACAAATCTAGTTCAAGAGACGTGGCTGATCTGATGGGTCAAACTTACTTGTGATTCATACTCAATATCCACACTTTGAGTGATTTGTTTCGTCTGTCCAAATAACTCATGTAATCCATAATTAATTCTCTTAACTGTCCGGTAATTTATCATTTCATTTCTCTAGGTCTGGTACTGCTATTCTTCAACTCTGTTCCCGTCAAGGTTCTACGTCATTCCCTAAAACATCCCATGATTTCCTTAATCCTTATGTCTTCCGCAAACGAGGCATCGTCCAATGATGCGTCCAATTGGGTTAAGGCTCTTCACCTTATCCTTAAATATTTCTGACCTTCCAGAAACTCTGCCCTAAACAGACTTAGTCAATTCATTGTTCGATGGCCACCATTGGGCGTTGATTACTTCTTCACTAAATCCGTCTTAGAATTCTGTCACCTTAATCTTCACCCTTCATACACTTCATTCCTCCTTGGTCACATTCAGCTCTCAGACATTTATCCTAACTGTCATATACTAGATTGAGTTGATCAGGCTCAACTAGATGTGACCTTTAGAACAATATCCGGAACCCAATGGTCCCACTACTTTTTATTGAAACTTTAATGACCCAAGGCACGGTCTGAATCGACCTGCTCTGATACCAATTGTAACACCCATACTAACGTTAACTAGTATATTAGTATGTGCGTTAATCTGATATCGGATACATTAAAATTTACAATAATATATATATACAAATCACTGGATGAGTACATTTTGCTCGTTTACATAAATATCCAAATACAATATATATTACACGTTCATATACATATATAAAATCTGTCAACCTCCTGAGCTTGCCTTGACGAGCATCCGCACTCCATCCAGCGTCTTCCTGAACGTCTTCATCTGAAAACCACAAGGCTACCTGAAAGACCTGCACCAGAAGGATAGGGATGAGACATAATGTCTCAGTGAGCTCCTACCCTACCTACTGTTGGCAACCACAGGGAACCTAGGGTCGCCGTGCCTACCTCGGCAATCTTGGGGATACCTATGATCGCCAAGTCATTCTTTAACATCTATTGCGATCAAGGGGAAACCTAGGATCGCTTCAGGTCTTTATCTTTCTTGTACTGTTCATGTTCCTAATCTTACGTGTTTCATACTCTATTCTTATCTTAGTCTTAAGCGTAGTGATCTTGGGGACATCCTATGATCACATCGTGTTCACTAGGAACTAATCTTCTTGTCTCGTATTACATATAAAATATACGTATTCATTTCATATTCGTATCATCTTTTCATATCATTAAGTTAGAAGTTAGCGTTGAACAAACAATCATTATCTTGGTTCATTTTACGGAGTGCATCCGAGTGGAGTAACCCCGAAGTACAACTCCCATAATACCGGTGAAATTCCTATCATATCAGGCTAACACCGGACTCCTCTTATCTTTGTGTAGGCAACCCTCTCGGTGAAGCCCCATCCGGCATAATCCGGAGCCTGCTGGACACATCTTGCATGTAGACAACCCTCTCGGAGAAGTCCCATCCGGCGAATCCCGGAGCCTGCTGGACATGCTTAAGTCTTTTAACATACGTGTGGACAATCCTCTCGGAAGAGTCCCATCCGGCGAATCCCGGAGTCTGATGAACACGTTTAATATCGTCTTATACATTACGTGTGGATAGCCCTTTCGGAGAAATCCCATCCGGCGTTTCCCGGAGTCTGATGAACACGTTATCATATTCTTTATCATTAGATTCTTTCTTAAGTTCATAAGCATATCTATTACGTTTCATATCTCTTATGCATATCTAATGCATACTTTAAAGCCTAACCTATTAGAGGTTCTTAACTATAAACATGGTATCATTCTTATTCCTCATTAATTCTTAACTATTGTACTTGAAAGTACGTCTAGTAATCTACCATAAGCTTTGCATATTAAATGCCTTCCTTAAGGGAATTAATCTCCCAATCCATAACATATGAGTCTAAGTTCATAGGCTTATCGTTATCATAAGCCATCACCTAATCGTTGGAAAAGTTCCATAGCTTAAATAACTTCTATTGCTTTGCCATCTTAGGATTGTCTATCCAATTAACCCTTATGCCCCTATTGCGTCACTAAACCTTTGTTCATTCATTCCGTACAAGTTATGCGCCTTCGGATATGTCATAATGGTGTTTTTCTTATAAAATAAGGTTTTCTTTGAAAATGGTTACCAAAAGCCTCGCCTGACATGTACATAGGTCCCAGAACGAAGCAGAAAAGACATGAAAAGCCTGTCTATTTTCGCTGGGCGAAATCCCTCTCGCTGGGCGAAGGTAGGCAGTGAAGACTTGCCAAACAGTAACTGCACGATCGCCCCGAGGTCGCCCGGCGAAAATGACAGTTCAGGACTGGTTCAAAACATGATTTTCCACCATATTTGACATATCTAAACACACTCAGGCACTATAACAACATAAGGAATGATTTGTAACTATGAATTGGTTGATTAAAACAGATTTGAACAAGGAATTAGTAGCAAAAGGGATTAGGGTACCAAAAATACAAACTTGCTCATAAAACATAAAACTCACAAAGGGGGTTCTAAAACCCCTAGGAACTCACCTCAAACTTGATTACTAGCTTCCTTGCCAAGCTCTCAACTTTAAACCCTAGCTCTTAATTCTTTCCTTTCTTGCTTTAACACTCTCCAAGCTAGCATGTTACTTGTGTTCCAAGAGAAGAAGAAGAAGGATTGATGGATGCAACCAAGGGAGAGGAAGGCGTGAGAGTAGAGAAGTGGGGGAGAGAGAATCAGATTTGGGAGAGAAAAGGATGAGAAGAAAATGAAAGAAATATCTTCCCCCCTCTTTTTTTATAATCCTACTTTGCCCATTAATTACCAAAACGCCATTGCCACTTATTTACAAAATTGCCATGCTTCTTAATCGCTTCTAATAATAATAACTGATACTTATAAATGGGATATCACACTTACCATACTAATAAGCCCATTAACTGACAATTTACCAAATTGTCCTTTGCTCCAACATCTCTGATACATCGTCTCAATATTAATAATTATTCGAGTCTTGGGCGGGATGTTACAGTGCCACCATTAACTAATACATCCTTGATGTCTTTAAGGCAACAAATGGATGAAAGTAATCATGATATGGTTAATATGTTGACACAACAAATTGGTACAGTGTTTAATCCTTTGATACAAAATACTAACCAGACTTATCAATTGTTAGCCACCCAGATGGGTAGGATGGCTGATTTCTTTGGGGCTCCTCATGTTCCTAATCAACCAGTCCCCCAGATTCAGAATCTAGCACCCATACAAAAATCCAAATACCAAATAATGCTATGGTGCCTATGCCCAATAACATAGTGGTACAGCCTAATCAAGGACAATTACAAGTGGGTCCAATCGAACCACAGGTTCAACCACAAGTCCAACCACAAATCGAACCAAATCCAGGGATAGTCTTAGTAAATCGAAATCAAAATGCTGATGAAGTGGTTAGAAATGTCCAACAAAATAATTTAGGGGCACAAAATAACATAGCAAATTTGGTCGAAGCTATCTTAGTCCAAAATGGTTTGAATGTAGGTTTACATAGACCCAAAATTCACTAAGTTCGCTGGTGACACTAGCGAATCAACTGTTGAGCACATTGCAAGATTACTGACAGAAGCAGGAGACATAGCAAACAATGAAAATTTAAGGATGAAGTACTTCCCAAATTCTCTGACAAAAAATGCTTTTACATGGTTTACAACCCTCCCTCCACATTCCATACATAATTGGAATCAATTAGAGAGAGTTTTCCATGAACAGTTTTACATGGGACAATCAAAAATAAGCCTTAAAGAATTGGCAAGTGTTCGACGTAAAGCACCTGAATCAATTGATGATTATCTGAATAGATTCAGACTTTTAAAGGCAAGGTGCTTCACCCAAGTCCCTGAACATGAATTAGTCGAAATGGCTGCTGGTGGCCTAGACTATTCGATTAGAAAGAAATTAGATACTCAGTATTTGAGGGACATGGCTCAGTTGGCTGATAGAGTTCGACAAGTCGAACGGCTAAAAGCTGAAAAGGCTAGAAATTCTAAATTTCATAAGAGGGAAAAGGTTGCATATGTCGAAGCAAATGACAGTGACCAAGAGTTCGATATCACTTATGAAGATATCGAAGACAATGAGGTTGATTTAGCAGAATTAAAACCTGGACCTCCTTATGTCTGTAAACTCCTTAGACCTTCGAATGGGAAAAATCCTGTTGAACCTAAAAATGATAAATTTGTGTCTAAAACTTATACATTTGACATAACCAAATGTGATGAAATATTTGATTTATTAGTTACAGATGGCCAGATTATTGTTCCTAAGGGCTTAAAAGTACCCCCAATCGAACAACAGAAGAAAATGGGTTATTGTAAATTTCATAATTTCCTTGGCCATAAAACCTCACGTTGTATTCTTTTCAGGGATTTGGTCCAGAAGGCTCTCAATGAAGGGAGACTCAAATTTGGTGAGTGAAATTCCTGGCAACCTGACTGACAGATGCTGTGCACAATGTTGGCACAACTGTCCGAGCACCTGTATACTCAGAACTACAATTAAAAATAACGCAGCGTAACAAGGCACAAATAAAAGGAACACAACAGAAAGATAAAGTACACAGTGAGTTTGTTAACCCAGTTCGGAGCAACTCTCCTACTTTGGGGGATACCAATCCAGGAATGAATCCACTATTATAGTTCTAGTGAAAAGACCAACGTAAACCCACTACTTGACTTTGCACCAAGACCCTACCAGTGGCAACTCTATCTAGGAACTCCTAGATATGAGACCCCGTCTCAATTCCTACCAACAGCACAGACAGTATTGTTATCAACCACACAAAACACAACCAAGAGAAACACACTCTAATAACGCATACTCACTCCGTACTTAAAAGCTTAGGAGCAGCTTACAATTACAACTCAAACAAACTCAGTCCTTAGCTTGAATCAGGAAGATACAAGCAAGGCTCACAATTAACAAAAGAAACCCTAAAAACCTTAAACACACGCTTTGCTAACACACACGGTTTTTAGTTACCCAACTAGGGTTTGTTTTCACAAATATATAACACTGAGATAGCACGGGTTTGGGCTTCAAAATAGAACGTGGACATTGTCCGGTCCAGCTGAAAAAACTTCTAGAGACAATAAAAAACTTCCAAATATAGAATGATATCTTGTGGAAAAAATAGCAAGGCAAATAAAACTTCAAGCAAATCTTCAATCAGATACACGCGCCTTGATCAGCAAGCTAGAGGAAAATAAACTTCAAGCAAATCTTTGGAAGATTGCGTACAAAAAATAAAACGCTAGCTGGCGCGAAAAGCACAAGTCACATAATGTTGTTCCATATGCTACAACATCTGTCCCAGCATCTGGATAGTAGATGTTTTTGCAAAATGTAGCCAATCTACAAAAACCCAACAATCTCCCCCTTTGGCAAAATTTTGGCTAAAACACTCTAGAGCCAGTTCCTTAGGAGATACACAGATAAGTTTTCTTCACGTCAACATAGGCACACAACAAGGAAAGAAAATATCGTAGCATATAATGAGATTACTTCCACGGGAGCAATTTGGACAAAGAAAACTTGCAAGTAGTATCAGAGGCATGCACCAGATAACACAAACATCTAGCCTCATAGGAACAACTAGAGAGAAATAAACTCTCATAGTGGATTCACATAGAGAAGGGAAAAAATAAATTTCCACACACCTAACAAAACTTAACAGCTCCCCCTCAAAACATGTACCAGTACTCCCCCTCAACATATACAGCACTCCCCCTCAACACATGTAACCATACATAATCATGCACACAACCAGCCAAGATAATATAAGCTATAATATAAGCTATAAGCTACACACATGCACATGCACATTGCATCTACTCCCCCTTTTTAGCCATAAATTCTGACAAATAACAGATAGTGCATACTCATAGAAAGTGCATAGAAACCATAGAGAGTGCATATTACAGACCAGAAGCACACAAGGTGCATAAGAAATTCAGGGCATAGCCCAGTCACCAACAAAAGCAAAAGAAGTACAACAAATGAGATCAGAACAAAACAACAAAATCAGAAATCATCAGAATCATCAGAGTCATCCTCAGTGTCACCAGCAGAAGCAGCAGGCATATTTCCTCCTTCTTCTTCATCCTGCTCACCCTCAGCTTCAGCTTCAGCCTTCAAAGCTGCAATGATCCTGTCAATCTTCACCTTCCTAGCTCCAAGAGCCACACTAGTCTCAGTAAGATCACCAATCATTTGCTTTCTGGAGAGCACACCAGATGTCCGGACAGAAGTACCAACTACATCAGCATCATGTGTCTCAGACAGCAAACTGCAATCCAAAGCCATAGGACCATGCCTCTTGCAGGGCTCATCACTACTGATCAAAATATCAGGGTGTTGCTGGAGAATAATACCACACAGGAGGGTAGGAAAAACAATTGGAAACTTAATAGCAAAAGACTTGGCATGCTCCAAAACTTGATAATAGATGTAGGCTCCATAATCAAAGGGTGACTTGGTGCCCACGGCATAAATCAACTTAGCCAACCCAGAAGCAACAGAATTTGAGTGAGTGGTTGGAGTCCAGTTTTGAGCACAGATCCTGTTCAGAACAGCATACATGGGAGACAGTTGAGCAGAAGACAAATGCTTTGGCTAGTGCTTAACTTTGTTACCTGTGATGGCCTTGCAAATTGTGTCTTCAGTGACCTCCAACTCAGGAGTCTCATCAACAGACCTCTCAAGGTATGTGTTGATAACCGTAGGGGAGAAGTTGACACACTTACCTCGAACAAAAACCTTCCTATACTCAGGATTTCTTGTGTCATCACACTCATCAGAAACATTTACCAGAAATTCCCTGACCAGCTTATCATAACATGGACCCAGATTTCTCACAGTCTTCATCAGTCCAGCATATTCCAACACATCAACCAGCTTTTTACAGTTGAATACTTCTTCCTTCAGATTTCTTTCAAGACCTAGTCTTCTGTGGTATATAAACTTCCACCTAGAAGACCCATTTTCCAAATGAAAAGAGACATTATCAAGAGGGGCTGGAGGGATGGTTAGAGGTATCTTCATACCCTTCATTGTTTTTCTGGAAGCTCCACCAGATGTGGCAGCTTCAAGCTCAGCAACCTCAAACTCAGAATCACTAGAGGGAGGGTCTTTTCTTTTGAGGCTCTTCTTCTTGTGATCACTTTGAGCCACCTTCTTGCTCCCAGCCTTGGGAGGACCATACATGGGCTTCTTCCCAACATTAGAGGTTTTCTTCTTACTTTCTTTGTGACCTTCACTAATAGTAGCAACAGTTTTGTCAGATTTGCTCCTAGTCCTGCGAGCAACACCTATAGCACCAGTCTTTTCCTGAGGTCTTTCTTCAGGCACAACATCCTCAACAACAACAGTGTCAGCTTGGTCTAAAATGTCAGTCTCAGCATTATCCAAGGCATTCTGAGGCTCAGTACCTTCATCTTCAGACTTGGAAGAATCATGCTCATGGACACTCACAGTATCAGGGGTGTTTGGAACCACCGCTTCAGGCTCCTCATGAGCTTGTGACAAAGATGCTTGAGCATCTGTCACAGCATCCTTTGTTGTGGCAGGGGGATTAACAGGTGTCTCAGAAACAGCCGTATCAACAACATTCTTATCAACAGAAACAGCAGTAACATCTTGTTCCTTAGGGGAATTTGAAGAATCACCAACTAATTTGTCAGATACCTTAGGATTATCTGGACCTAGGGTTTCAGACGTAGCTACAGTACTCTCAACAGCAATATTCTCAGATTCGTTGACAGAAGGGTCAACATTTGGTTCAACAACAGTCGATATAAATGGATTGTCCTTACAGTACAAATCATCCATGCTAAGCCCTACACGTTGAACAGCGGGAGTGGTAGATGTCTTACCTTTCGATTTTGACCTTGTGTTCACTGCAGTAGAAGAGGTAGCTTTGCTAGATTTGGCAGGAGCCTTCCTTCGTGATGCGGACGACCTAGTACGTCGCTTCTTTGTAGGAGAGCTGAGAATAGTAGTGAGAGGTAGTGCGTCGGTGATGATTGCTTCAGAAGTTTGATCTTGCATAGTTTGATGAGAGGTAGAATCAGACATGGTGATGATTTTGTGTTTGAAGGTATGAAGAGAGGGCGATTTTTGAATGATGATGCGCGTGGCAAGATAGAAGTTGAGGGGTTGAGCGAAGTTAAGACAAAGACAATAATGATAGCGTGTGAGAGGTCTGAAAAAGGGAAGTTGAAAATAACCTCCTTGAATGACGTGCATCAAGCAGTTGAGGAGGGAGAAAATAATAGCTGCACGCCTCTCATAAATTAATTGCTACAATTCCTCAAATAAACATATCCCTAACTTCCGTCTTAATTTTTCAAATTGGTTAGCATCAAGGGCTTTGGTAAAAATATCTGCTAACTGCTCTTCAGTTGCAACATGCTCAAGAGTAACAATTTTTTCTTCAACCAGATCCCTAATAAAATGATGTCTAATGTCAATGTGTTTAGTCCTGCTGTGTTATATAGGATTTTTGGAGATATTAATTGCACTCAGATTGTCACAATATAATGTCATAGCATCTGTCTTGACATTGTATTCACTGAGCATCTGTCTCATCCACAACAATTGAGAACAACTGCTACCAGCTGCTATGTACTCAGCTTCAGCTGTAGACAAAGAAACGCAATTTTGCTTCTTACTGAACCAGGATATAAGATTGTTACCCAGAAAGAAACATCCACCAGAAGTACTCTTTCTATCATCTGCACTTCCAGCCCAGTCAGCATCACAATACCCAAACAACACAGTGCTTTCCCCATGAGAATACAGCATACCATAGTCACTGGTACCATTCACATACTTCAGAATTCTCTTTACCTGAGTCAGATGGCTAATTTTTGGTTCAGCTTGGTACCTGGCGCACACTCCAACTGCAAATGTGATATCTGGCCTACTTGCTGTAAGATATAGGAGACTCCCTATCATACTTCTATACATGCTTTGGTCAACATCCACACCTTTCTCATCCTTTGATAATTTTACATGTGTGGGAGCAGGAGTTCTTTTATGAGCAGCATTTTCCATCCCAAATTTCTTGACTATATTTTTAGCATACTTACTTTGAGAGATAAATATAGTATCTTCCATCTGTTTCACTTGAAGACCAAGAAAGAACTTTAGCTCACCTACAAGACTCATTTCAAATTCAGATTGCATTTGCTGAACAAAATGCTCTATCATCTGGTCAGACATTCCTCCAAAGACTATGTCATCTACATATATTTGAGCAATCATCAGCTGTCCATTTTCATCTTTCACAAACAAGGTTGTGTCATTTCCTCCCTTCCTATAGCCATGGTTAATTAGAAACTCAGCAAGTCTCTCATACCAAGCTCTAGGGGCTTGCTTCAGGCCATATAGAGCTTTCTTCAATTTGTAAACATGGTTTGGAAAACTTGGATCAATGAAACCTTTAGGCTATTCCACATAGACCTCTTCATTTAAGTACCCATTGAGAAAGGCACTCTTGACATCCATCTGATACAGCTTGAATTTTAGTATGCATGCAATCCCAAGTAACAATCTAATAGATTCCAACCTAGCTACAGGAGCAAAAGTCTCATCAAAGTCTACACCTTCAATTTGAGCATATCCTTGTGCAACTAGTCTAGCCTTGTTTCTAGTGATAGTACCATTTTCATCAGACTTGTTTTTATAAACCCACTTGGTACTTATGACATTCACATTATCTGGTCTAGGAACTAAGTCCCACACATTACTTCTCTTGAACTGAGTTAATTCTTCTTGCATAGCGTTTATCCAGAACTCATCAGTTAGAGCTTCCTTAACATTCTTTGGTTCAAATTTAGATATAAAGCAAGAATTTGATACCTCATCATAGTTTCTTCTAGTTGTGATCCCTTGGTTAGGATCGCCAATGACTTGATCTATGGGATGGTTTTTCTGAACTCTGATAGATGGTCCTTTGTTGGGAGCAGTCTTCTCTGGACCAGTTACTTCAGAATCTTGCTTACTACTTGCTTCTCTTCTTTCTTCTCCTCCTGTAGGTCAGATGCTGAGTCAAATGTCGTATCATCTGGCACCGCATTATTACCTTCATCATCTACAACAACATTTATAGATTCCACCACTGTCTTGGTTCTGGAGTTGTATACTCTATAGGCTCTGCTGTTTGTTGAATAGCCTAGAAAAATTCCCTCTTCACTTTTAGCATCCATCTTTCTTCTTGGTTCCCTGTCAGCTAAAATATAGCACTTACTACCAAACACATGAAAATGCTTCACTGTTGGCTTCCTGTCCTTCCATAGCTCGTACAAGGTTGTAGATGTACCTTTTCTCAAAGTCACTCTATTATTGTTGAGTCTTTTGGTGTTGGCTGCATTGTTTGGCAAAACCAAAGTATGGAATAGAAGCATTTCCTTATGTTGAACATTTCTTCAGTTACAAGTTTTCTCATTTGAAGCCATTCAGAAGCTAAAATCTACATCAGAAGCTGAAATGCTCATCAGGAGCACTGTAGCACTTCAGAAGCAGTTTCAGGTTCTGAAGCCAGCGTTGACTTCTGTTGACCACATCAGAAGCTGGGTTTACTGGATTGTTTTTGCGCGTATCTTGGGAGATTTAGCAAGGAATTATCTTTGTATAATTGCTTCTAGAATACTGATTTATTTGGAGAAGATTTTATTGAAGATTTGGTTCAAAGATATGCAATTCATATTTTTCTGTTATAATCTTCCAAAGATATGATACAGTTTTATTTGTTACTTTATTGGAGCAATCTTATTTCAGAAACAAATCATGTGCAGAAGATTGATTTGTTACTTATCCTGCAAGACTGAAGACTATATAAGGAGGAGTGCTGCTGCTATTCAAGATACAAGTTTTAGAGTTTAGAAATCAGAAATTGAGTATGTGTTTGTTTTTAAGCTGTTAGCTTTGTTTTGTGCACCACTCATATGTTTTGAGTTGGTTTAGTGTTTTCATTGAGTTGTAATTCATTCTAAGCCTTTAGGTACGAATGAAGTGTTGTCATTGAAATTGTGTTAAAAAACAGGGGATTGTTAAGGGTTGTTCAAGTAGCTGGGTTTAGTTGCTTGAATAGGAAGTTAGAGGATTCTATTACTCAGAGTTGGGTAGAAGTCTGACTAGGAGGAGTTTAATTGCTAAGGCTGGGAACTGGGAGTCAGTGTCTTGAGTCTTTGGGTTAAATCCTATAGTGGATTTCCTTCCTGAATTGGTATCCCCCAGAGTAGGAGGTGTTTACTCCGAACTGGGTTAACAAACCTTGTGTGTTTTTAGCTTTCCTGCACGTTTATTTTCTGCCTATTATTTGCTTTTAAAATTGTGCTAAGTTCTGTTCAGAACCTGCTAAGTTTTCATCAGAACCTGAACCTGGTATCTCTGTTTATTGCCTGGCCAGAATTTCAATTGGCATCAGAGCAGGCACCCTGCCTGTAAATTGGGTGAGATCCAGAGGAGTTAATATCTGGCAAGCATGGATAGAGAAGGAGGCTATGTCAATAGACCACCCCTACTAGATGGCACAAACTATGAGTATTGGAAGTCAAGGATGTGTGCTTTTCTAAAGTCTATTGACAGCAGGACTTGGAAAGCTGTGATTAAAGGCTGGGATCATCCTGTGTATACAGACAAAGATGGTAACAAGACTGAGGTTCTGAAGCCTGAAGAGGAGTGGACCAAAGCTGAAGATGACTTGTCTCTGGGAAATTCAAAAGCTTTGAATGCAATCTTTAATGGTGTGGACCAGAACATGTTCAGACTTATCAAACAATGTATTGTGGCTAAGGATGCTTGGGAAATTCTGAAAACCACTCATGAAGGAACTTCTAAGGTGAAGATGTCCAGATTGCAGCTGCTGACCACCAAATTTGAGAACCTGAAGATGAAGGAAGATGAATCTATTCAGGATTTTTACATGAATGTGCTGGACATGGCAAATTCTTTTGATTCACTTGGAGAAAAGATGACTGATGAGAAGTTAGTCAGAAAAATCCTCAGGTCCCTGCCCAGAAGATTTGACATGAAGGTCACTGCAATTGAGGAGGCTCATGATATTTCTGCTATGAAGGTTGAGGAGCTGATTGGGTCTTTGTTAAACTTTGAGACTGCATTCTGCAAACAGCCTGATAAGAAAGGGAAAGGTATAGCTTTTACTGTGAATGCTGAAGCTGATGATCAACAAGAGTCTGATGAGGATGACTTATCAGAAGCTCTAGTGTTGCTGGGAAAACAATTCAACAAGATTCTGAAGAATGTTAATAGAAAAGCCAAAGCCAAAGGTCAGAACTTCAGATTCAATAACAAAAGGCAACAAACTGATGAGAAGAAGACCAAGTCTGAGGAGAAAAGTAACCAAGCCAAAGGTGTGCAGTGCTATGAGTGTGAGGGTTATGGACATATCAAAACTGAATGTCCTACTTTTCTTAAGAAGCAGAAGAAGAAGAGTCTTGCTGTTGCATGGTCTGATGATGGTTCTGAAGAAGATGATGTTAGTGAATCTGATATGTGTGATACTGGTTTGGTAGTAAGGTTTGGAGCTATCTTGAAGAAGGAGCCTGTTTTAGAGTCTAAAACCTTTTCAGAGTCTGACTCAGAGTCTGAAGCCTCATTTGTGTCTGAAGCTGAAAAAACCTCATATGATGAACTAGCTGATAACTACAAGAAGCTGTATACCAGAAGTGCTGAGGTTTGCAAACAAGTTTTGGATCAGAAGGAGACTATTCTTCAACTGGAGGCTGAAAAAGGTGAACTGTTAGTGCAGAATTCAGATTTAAAAGAAGAAGTGAACCAACTGAACTCCCAACTTGATCAAATGAAGAAGCAAGTGAAGATGTTGAACTCTGCTACTGATAAGTTGGAAGATATTTTGGGGAATCAGCAACAAGGAAAAACTGGTTTAGGTTTTGTTGATCAGACTCAGATTCCTAAACAGATGAATTTTGTTCCTGCTACTCAAACTCATGATTCTATGGTTGGAACATCAAAAAGGAGACCTCAGAAACAAGCCCAGATGCCAGCTCAGAAGCAAGCTCAGAAGAGACCTCAGATGCAAGGTCAGAAGCATGTTCAGATGCTACCTCAGAAGCAACCCCAGAAATCTTTCAGAAACAGAAGGAGGAGGAATCATCCATGGGTCTATCATCATTGTGGAAAGAGAGGGCATATCAAACCATTCTGCTTCAAACTTTATGGCTATCCTGAACATTTTCAGTATAGAAGAGTGGAACCAGCTGCTATCAGACACAATGTTCAGAAGGTGTGGAAGCCCAAAGTTCAGAATGTAGGCCTTATAGCTCATACTTCTTTAAGGGCCACTTCAAAAGAAGATTGGTATTTTGATAGTGGGTGTTCAAGGCACATGACTGGTGTGAAGAAGCTGCTGAGCAATATCAGATCATACTCCAGAAGCTATGTAACATTTGGAGATGGTGTAAAAGGTCAGATTCTGGGTATTGGAGATTTGATCAGAGAAGGTTTGCCCAGACTTAATGATGTGCTACTGGTGGAAGGATTAACCTCTAATCTGATCAGTATTAGCCAGCTGTGTGATCAGGATTTGAAAGTTAATTTCAACAAGCAGGAGTGTATTGTTACTGATCAGGATGGAAAAACTCAGATGAGGGGCTGCAGATCCAAAGACAATTGTTATTTGTGGGTTTCTGAAGAAGAAAGAAGTCTGACTTCTTGTCTTATGAGCTCAGAAGAGGAAGTCAAACTCTGGCACTAGAAACTAGGCCATTTGCATTTGAAAGGCATGAAGAAAATCCTAAGTACTGAAGCTATCAGAGGTGTGCCTAATCTGAAGATCAATGAGGACAGTGTTTGTGGTGATTGTCAGATTGGTAAACAAACAAGAAAGTCTCATCCCAGATTAGTTCACCAGGTAACTACCAAAGTACTAGAACTTGTTCATATGGATTTAATGGGGCCTATGCAAGTAGAAAGTATTGGAGGAAAAAGATATGCTTTTGTAATGGTAGATGACTACTTAAGATATACATGGGTCAGCTTTGTTAGAGAAAAGTCTGACACTTTTGAAGTTTTCAAAGAGATGTGCATCCAACTACAAAGAGAGAAGGATAGTGGGATTATCAGAATCAGAAGTGATCATGGCAAAGAATTTGAAAACAAGAGCTTTTCAGAATTCTGTGCTTCTGAAGGTATAAAGCATGAGTTTTCTGCACCTATCACACCTCAGCAAAATGGTGTAGTTGAGAGGAAGAATAGAACATTAGCAGAATGTGCAAGGGTTATGCTGCATGCTAAGAAGCTGCCATATATGTTTTGGGCTGAAGCTATGAACACAACATGTTACATACACAATAGAGTCACTTTGAAAAGGGAACAACATCTACTCTGTATGAATTGTGGAAAGGGAGGAAGCCAACTGTGAAATATTTCCATGTTTTTGGGAGCAGATGCTATATCTTGGCTGACAGAGAGAATAGAAGAAAACTGGATCCTAAATCTGATGAGGGCATATTCCTGGGTTATTCAGTGAACAGCAGAGCTTACAGGGTGTTTAATTCCAGAACCAAGGTTGTGATGGAGTCCATAAATGTGGTTATTGATGATTTGTTTGCTGAGAATGAAAAGAATAAGCCTGAAGTTGTTCCAGAGTCTGAAGCCTCAGAAGAACAAACTTCAGAAGCAGAAAAGTATTCAGAGTCTGAAGAAGCAGAAGATCAACCAGATCAAGTTCCAAATGATAAAGGGCCATCAATTAGAGTTCAGAAGGATCATCCTAAAGACTTAATCATTGGAAGCTTAGATCAAGGTGTCAGAACCAGGAGATCAGATGCTACTGCTACTGATTCATGTTTTGTGTCAAAGGTTGAGCCTAAAAATGTGAAAGAAGCCCTAACTGATGAATTTTGGATTGAAGCAATGCAAGATGAGTTGAATCAATTCAAAAGGAGTGAAGTGTGGGATCTAGTTCCAAGACCTGAAGGGCTGAATGTGATTGGGACTAAGTGGATATTCAAGAATAAAACAGATGAAAATGGTACTGTAGTCAGAAACAAGGCAAGGTTGGTTGCTCAGGGTTATACTCAAGTTGAGGGACTTGATTTTGATGAGACCTTTGCACCTGTGGCCAGACTAGAGTCCATAAGACTACTGTTGGGTGTATCCTGCATTCTCAAGTTCAAATTATTCCAGATGGATGTGAAGAGTGCTTTTCTGAATGGATATTTGCAAGAAGAGGTATATGTTGAACAGCCTAAGGGTTTTGTGGATCCTAAGTTTCCAGAACATGTGTACAAGTTAAAGAAGGCTTTATATGGATTGAAGCAAGCACCAAGGACATGGTATGACAGACTGACTCAGTTTCTTGTGGCTCAAGGTTACAGAAAAGGAGGTTCTGATAAAACTTTGTTTGTGAAAAATGAAAATGGGAGTCTGATGATTGCTCAGATTTATGTGGATGATATAGTGTTTGGAGGGATGTCTCAGAAGATGGTCAAACTGTTTGTACATCAAATGCAGTCAGAATTTGAAATGAGCTTAGTTGGTGAACTGACATACTTTCTTGGATTACAAGTCAAGCAAATGGAAGATACAATCTTCATCTCTCAGAGTAAATATGCCAAAAACATAGTGAAGAAGTTTGGAATGGAATCAGCTGCTCATAAGAGGACACCAGCTGCTACTCACCTGAAGTTGACTAAGGATGAACATGGAATATCAGTAGATCAAAGTCAATATAGGAGCATGATAGGGAGCTTATTGTATTTAACTGCAAGCAGACCTGATATCACTTATGCTATTGGAGTTTGTGCAAGATACCAAGCTGAGTCATCTGACACAAGTTAAAAGGATCCTGAAGTAAGTGAATAGCACAAGTGACTATGGAATCATGTATTCACACAGTTCAAGTTCTGAACTGATGGGATATTGTGATGCTGACTGGGCTGGAAGTGCTGATGACAGGAAGAGCACTTCAGGAGGATGTTTCTTCTTAGGAAATAACTTGATTTCATGGTTCAGCAAGAAACAAAACTGTGTGTCATTGTCAACTGCTGAGGCTGAGTATATTGCTGCTGGGAGTAGTTGCTCACAATTGGTGTGGATGAAGCAGATGCTGAAGGAGTACAACATTGAACAAGGAACTATGACATTGTTTTGTGACAATTTGAGTGCCATCAACATCTCTAAGAATCCAATTCAGCACAGCAGAACCAAACACATAGACATCAGACATCATTTTATCAGAAACCTTGTGGAGGATAAAGTCATTCAGCTGGAACATGTAGCTACTGAAGAACAAGTTGCTGACATTTTCACAAAGGCCTTGGATGCTAAACAGTTTGAAAACTTAAGGAGCAAGTTAGGTGTGTGTTTGCATGAAGAGTTATAGCAATTACTGCAAACTGGATGTGAGGAAGATAGAGTACCTGCCAGTTGTGCCTATGCTAAGTGTGATGCTGTCTCTGACACTAAGTCTAAAGTTCAAACTGGGACAGTAGTTGAAGATGTTTGTGCAGTTTTCCTTCCCTATTTGAAGTCTGAGATTTGTCCGAATTTTGTGGCTAAAAAGGGGGAGAAAATCTTATGTAATGTGTTGGCTCTGATACCAAAAATCTTATGCAAAGTGTTGCTGCTCAGAATTAGTTCAAATTCAGCTTTCAGTGTTATTCAGAAGTTATGTGTGAAGCTTAGTATTCAGAACCAATGCAACCAGAGCTGTCAAGGTGTTATTGAGGGGGAGTATGTGTCTCAGGGGGAGATTATGGTTTTTAAAATCCTGAGTGTTGAAGAACAATTGTACTCTGATATTGTACTCTGATACCATATTTTGCTCCTGAAGTGGTTGCTCCTGAAGTACGCTCTGATACCATTTATCACTGCAGTTCAGTAGTAAGGGGGAGTTTGTATGAGAAGCTGAGTTGCAGGGGGAGTGTTGTAAAGCTGGAGTGTTTGTTTGTGAAGCTTCAGGGGGAGTTGTTTAGTGGCTCTGATACCATGTTTGTGTTGATCAGGAGTTGATCAGTAGCATATGTGTGCTTCAGTAGCTGTTATGTTATGAAGAGACTGAAGCTGGTTTGTGTTAATCATAGCTGTGTCCGCTGCTTATGTTTTTTGTTATGATTAATATTTGTGGAGTTCTTCATTGCTGAGCTGATTATAATGAAGATTGAAGGACTTGGATGGTTTTAGCCAAAAATTTGCCAAAGGGGGAGATTGTTGAGTCTTTTGGTGTTGGCTGCATTGTTTGGCAAAACCAAAGTATGGAATAGAAGCATTTCCTTATGTTGAACATTTCTTCAGTTACAAGTTTTCTCATTTGAAGCCATTCAGAAGCTAAAATCTACATCAGAAGCTGAAATGCTCATCAGGAGCACTGTAGCACTTCAGAAGCAGTTTCAGGTTCTGAAGCCAGCGTTGACTTCTGTTGACCACATCAGAAGCTGGGTTTACTGGATTGTTTTTGCGCGTATCTTGGGAGATTTAGCAAGGAATTATCTTTGTATAATTGCTTCTAGAATACTGATTTATTTGGAGAAGATTTTATTGAAGATTTGGTTCAAAGATATGCAATTCATATTTTTCTGTTATAATCTTCCAAAGATATGATACAGTTTTATTTGTTACTTTATTGGAGCAATCTTATTTCAGAAACAAATCATGTGCAGAAGATTGATTTGTTACTTATCCTGCAAGACTGAAGACTATATAAGGAGGAGTGCTGCTGCTATTCAAGGTACGAGTTTTAGAGTTTAGAAATCAGAAATTGAGTCTGTGTTTGTTTTTAAGCTGTTAGCTTTGTTTTGTGCACCACTCATATGTTTTGAGTTGGTTTAGTGTTTTCATTGAGTTGTAATTCATTCTAAGCCTTTAGGTACGAATGAAGTGTTGTCATTGAAATTGTGTTAAAAAACAGGGGATTGTTAAGGTTGTTCAAGTAGCTGGGTTTAGTTGCTTGAATAGGAAGTTAGAGGATTCTATTACTCAGAGTTGGGTAGAAGTTTGACTAGGAGGAGTTTAATTGCTAAGGCTGGGAACTGGGAGTCAGTGTCTTGAGTCTTTGGGTTAAATCCTATAGTGGATTTCCTTCCTGGATTGGTATCCCCCAGAGTAGGAGGTGTTTACTCCGAACTGGGTTAACAAACCTTGTGTGTTTTTAGCTTTCCTGCACGTTTATTTTCTGCCTATTATTTGCTTTTAAAATTGTGCTAAGTTCTGTTCAGAACCTGCTAAGTTTTCATCAGAACCTGAACCTGGTATCTCTGTTTATTGCCTGGCCAGAATTTCAATTATGAATATAGCAGGCTGTGTTCATGGCTTCAGCCCAAAAGAAAAATGGCAGCTTCTTTGCATGTAGCATAACCCTGGCAGATTCTTGCAAAGTCCTGTTCTTTCTCTCAACTATCCCATTTTGTTGGGGAGTAATGGGTGCAGAGAACTCATGAAATATTCCTTCAGAAATGCAGAAATCAGAGAACTTACCATTCTCAAACTCTTTCCCATGGTCACTTCTGATTCTAACAATTCCACAATCCTTTTCTCTCTGAAGTTGTAAGCAAAGATCCTTGAATTTTTCAAAAGTGTCTGATTTCTCCTTAATGAAATTTATCCAAGTATATCTGGAAAAATCATCAACAACAACAAATGCATACTTCTTACCACCTAAGCTTTCGACTTGCATAGGTCCCATTAAGTCCATGTGCAATAGCTCAAGAACTCTGGATGTGGACAGATGTTGCAGCTTCTGGTGAGGCATCTTGGTCTGTTTTCCTATCTGGCATTCTCCACATATACTTCCTTCCTGAATTTGGAGTTTTGGTAGACCTCTGATGGCTCCTTCAGCAATAGCTTTCTTCATGCTTCTGAGATTCAGATGTCCAAGCTTTTGGTGCCATAGCTTAACTTCATCTTCTTTGGTTATTAGACAAGTAGATAACTTTGCTTTATCTTGAGAGACCCACAAGTAGTGTTGAGTCTTTAAGTGTTGGCTGCATTGTTTGGCAAAACCAAAGTATGGAATAGAAGCTTTTCCTTATGATGAACATTTCTTCAGTTACAAGTTTTCTCATTTGAAGCCATTCAGAAGCTGAAATCTACATCAGAAGCTGAAATGCTCATCAGAAGCACTGTAGCACTTCAGAAGCAGTTTCAGGTTCTGAAGCCAGCGTTGACTTCGGTTGACCACATCAGAAGCTGGGATTGCTGGATTGTTTTTGCACGTATCTTGGGAGATTTAGCAAGGAATTATGTTTGTATAATTGCTTCTAGAATGCTGGGTTAATTGGAGAAGATATCTTTGAAGATTTGGTTCAAAATTATGAAAATTCGTATTTCCTGTTTTAAATCTTTCAAAGATTGAATGCAGTTTTATTTGTTACTCTTTTGGAATAATCTTATTCCAGTAACAAATCAATTCAGAAGATTTGGAGCATAATTAAGAGGCTTGCTGAAGATTATAAAAGGAGGAGCTTTGCTATTGAAGACTTACGATTTATAAAGTTTAAGATCAGAAAATTGAGTCTTAGTATTTTAAGCTTTTAGCTTTATTGTGCACCACTCTGTTAGAGTTGGTTTAGGATCGTCATTGAGTTGTAATTCATTCTAAGCCTTTAGGTACGAATGAAGTGTTGTCATTGAAATTGTGTTCAAAAACAGGGTAGTTGTGTTTCAGAACTGGTTAAGTTCAAAGGGTAGTTCAAGTGGCTGGGTTGTAGTTACTTGAATAGGAAGTTAGAGGTTTTTCTAATACTCAACGTGTTGGGTAGAATTCAAGACTAGGTGGAGATTAATTGCTTGGGATAGGAACTAGGAGTCAGTGTCTGAGTCTTAAGGATTAATTCCAATAGTGGAATTCCTTCCTGGATTGGTATCCCCCAGAGTAGGAGGTGTTTACTCCGAACTGGGTTAACAAACCCTCTGTGCCTTTTACTTTCCTGCACTTTATTTTGCTGCTCTTGTATTGTGTTTACTTGTGCTCTGTTTTGCGATCTATTGTGCCCTGCATATTGTTCAGAACCTGTCTGGTTCAGAACCTGGTATTCTCTTAGTTTTGCCTGGCCAGAATTTCAATTGGCATCAGAGCAGGCACCCTGCCTGTAATTTGGGTGAGATCCAGAGGTCTTAATATCTGGCAAGCATGGATAGAGAAGGAGGCTATGTCAATAGACCACCCCTACTAGATGGCACAAACTATGAGTATTGGAAGTCAAGGATGTGTGCTTTTCTAAAGTCTATTGACAGCAGGACTTGGAAAGCTGTGATTAAAGGCTGGGATCATCCTGTGTATACAGACAAAGATGGTAACAAGACTGAGGTTCTGAAGCCTGAGGAGGAATGGACCAAAGCTGAAGATGATCTGTCACTGGGAAATTCAAAAGCTTTGAATGCTATCTTTAATGGTGTTGATCAGAATATGTTCAGACTTATCAAACAATGTACTGTGGCTAAGGATGCGTGGGAAATTCTGAAAACCACTCATGAAGGAACTTCTAAAGTCAAGTTGTTCAGATTGCAGCTGCTGACCACCAAATTTGAGAACCTGAAGATGAAGGAAGATGAATCCATTCAGGATTTTTACATGAATGTGCTGGATATGGCCAATTCCTTTGATTCTCTTGGGGAGAAGATGTCTGATGAGAAGCTAGTGAGAAAAATCCTCAGGTCCCTGCCCAGAAGGTTTGATATGAAGGTGACAGCTATTGAGGAGGCTCATGATATTTCTGCTATGAAGGTTGAAGAGCTCATTGGTTCTTTGTTAAATTTTGAGACTGCATTCTGCAAACAGCCTGATAAGAAAGGGAAAGGTATAGCTTTTATTGTGAATACTGAAGCTGATGATCAACAAGATTCTGAGGAGGATGACTTATCAGAAGCTCTAGTGTTGCTGGGAAAACAATTCAACAAGATTCTGAAGAATGTTAACAGAAAAGCCAAAGCCAAAGGTCAGAATTTCAGATTCAATAACAAGAAGCAACAAACTGATGAGAAGAAGACCAAGTCTGAGGAGAAAAGTAACCAAGCTAAAGGTGTGCAGTGCTATGAGTGTGAGGGTTATGGACACATCAAATCTGAATGTCCTACTTTCCTTAAGAAACAGAAGAAGAGCCTAGCTGTTGCATGGTCTGATGATGGTTCTGAAGATGATGATGTTAGTGAATCTGATATGTGTGATACTGGTCTGGTAGTGAGGTCAGGAGCTATCTTGAAGGAGGAAGCTGTTTTAGAGTCTGAGACCTTTTCAGAGTCTGACTCAGAGTCTGAAGCCTCATCTGTGTCTGAAGCTGCTAAAACCTCATATGATGAACTAGCTGATAACTACAAGAAGCTGTATACCAGAAGTGCCGAGGTTTGCAAACAAGTTTTGGATCAGAAGGAGACTATTCTACAACTGGAGGCTGAAAAAGGTGAACTGTTAGTGCAGAATTCAGTTTTAAAAGAAGAAGTGAACCAACTAAACTCCCAACTTGATCAAATGAAGAAGCAAGTGAAGATGTTGAACTCTGCTACTGATAAGTTGGAGGACATTTTGGGGAATCAGCAACAAGGAAAGACTGGTTTAGGTTTTGTTGATCAGACTCAGATTCCTAAACAGATGAATTTTGTTTCTGCTACTCAAACTCATGATTCTATGGTTGGAACATCAAAGAGGAGACCTCAGAAACAAGCCCAGATGCCAGCTCAGAAGCAAGCTCAGAAAAGACCTCAGATGCAAGGTCAGAAGCATGGTCAGATGCTACCTCAGAAGCAACCCCAGAAATCTTTCAGAAACAGAAGGAGGAGGAATCATCCATGGGTCTGTCATCATTGTGGAAAGAAAGGGCACATCAAACCATTCTGCTTCAAACTGTATGGGTATCCTGAACATTTTCAGTATAGAAGAGTTGAACCAGCTACTATCAGTCACAATGTTCAGAAGGTGTGGAAGCCCAAAGTTCAGAATGTAGGCCTGATTGCTCATACCTCATTGAGAGCTACTTCAAAAGAAAACTGATATTTTGATAGTGGGTGTTCAAGGCACATGACTGGTGTGAAGAAGCTGCTGAGCAATATCAGATCATACTCCAGAAGTTATGTGACATTTGGAGATGGTGTAAAAGGTCAGATTCTGGGTATTGGAGATTTGATCAGAGAAGGTTTGCCCAGACTTAATGATGTGCTACTGGTGGAAGGATTAACCTCTAATCTGATCAGTATTAGCCAGCTATGTGATCAGGATTTGAAAGTGAATTTCAACAAGCAGGAGTGTATTGTTACTGATCAGGAAGATAAAGTTCAGATGAGGGGCTGCAGATCCAAAGATAATTGTTATTTGTGGGTTTCTGAAGAAGAAAGAAGTCTGACTTCTTGTCTTATGAGCTCAGAAGAGGAAGTCAAACTCTGGCACCAGAAACTGGGACACTTGCACTTGAAAGGCATGAAGAAAATCCTAAGTACTGAAGCTATCAGAGGTGTGCCTAATCTGAAGATCAATGAGGACAGTGTTTGTGGTGATTGTCAGATTGGTAAACAAACAAGAAAGTCTCATCCCAGATTAGTTCACCAGGTAACTACTAAAGTACTAGAACTTGTTCATATGGATTTAATGGGGCCTATGCAAGTAAAAAGTATTGGAGGAAAAAGATATGCATTTGTAATGGTAGATGACTACTCTAGATATACATGGGTCAGCTTTGTTAGAGAAAAATCTGACACTTTTGAAGTCTTTAAAGAGATGTGCATTCAACTACAAAGAGAGAAGGACAGTGGGATTATCAGAATCAGAAGTGATCATGGCAAAGAATTTGAAAACAAGAGCTTTTCAGAATTCTGTGCTTCTGAAGGTATAAAGCATGAGTTTTCTGCACCTATCACACCTCAGCAAAATGGTGTAGTTGAGAGGAAGAACATGACTTTAGCAGAATGTGCAAGGGTTATGCTGCATGCTAAGAAGCTGCCATATATGTTTTGGGCTGAAGCAATGAATACAGCATGTTACATACACAATAGAGTCACTTTGAAGAAGGGTACTACATCAACTCTGTATGAATTGTGGAAAGGGAGAAAGCCTACAGTCAAATATTTCCATGTTTTTGGGAGCAGATGCTACATTTTGGCTGACAGGGAAAAGAGAAGAAAACTGGATCCTAAGTCTGATGAGGGTATATTTTTGGGATATTCAGTGAACAGCAGAGCTTATAGGGTGTTTAATTCCAGAACCAAGGTCGTGATGGAGTCCATTAATGTGGTAATTGATGATCTGTCTGCTGAGAAAGATAGAGGTGAGTCTGAAGTTGTTCCAGAGTCTGAAGCATCAGAAGAACAAACCTCAGAAGCAGAAAAACACTCAGAGTCTGAAGAAGCAGAAGATCAACCAGATCAAGTTCCTAATAGTAAAGGGCCATCAATTAGAGTTCAGAAGGATCATCCTAGAAACTTAATCATTGGAAGCTTAGATCAAGGTGTCAGAACCAGGAGATCAGATGCTGCTACTGATTCATGCTTTGTGTCAAAGTTTGAGCCTAAAAATGTGAAAGAAGCCCTAACTGATGAATTTTGGATTGAAGCAATGCAAGATGAGTTGAATCAATTCAAAAGAAGTGAAGTGTGGGATCTTGTTCCAAGACCTGAAGGGCTGAATGTGATTGGAACTAAGTGGATATTCAAGAATAAAACAGATGAAAATGGTACTGTAGTCAGAAACAAAGCAAGGTTGGTTGCTCAAGGCTATACTCATGTAGAGGGATTGGATTTTGATGAGACCTTTGCACCTGTGGCCAGACTAGAGTCCATAAGACTGCTGTTGGGTGTCTCCTGCATTCTCAAGTTCAAGCTATTTCAGATGGATGTGAAGAGTGCATTTCTGAATGGATATCTGCAAGAAGAAGTGTATGTTGAACAGCCTAAAGGATTTGTGGATCATAAATTTCCTAATCATGTTTACAAACTGAAGAAGGCCTTGTATGGATTGAAGCAAGCACCAAGAGCATGGTATGAAAGATTAACTCAGTTTCTTGTGACTCAAGGTTACAGAAAAGGAGGTTCTGATAAGACATTGTTTGTGAAAGATGAAAATGGGAGTCTGATGATAGCTCAGATTTATGTGGATGATATAGTGTTTGGAGGGATGTCTCAGAAGATGGTCAAACTGTTTGTTCAGCAAATGCAATCAGAGTTTGAAATGAGTTTGGTTGGAGAGCTGACTTACTTTCTTGGTTTACAAGTTAAGCAAATGGAAGATACCATCTTTATTTCTCAAAGTAAATATGCCAAGAACATAGTGAAGAAGTTTGGTATGGAATCTGCTGCTCATAAGAAGACACCAGCTACTACTCATCTGAAGCTAACCAAAGATGAGCAAGGAGTATCAGTTGATCAAAGTCAGTACAGAAGTATGATAGGGAGCTTATTGTATTTAACTGCAAGCAGACCTGATATCACTTATGCTGTTGGAGTATGTGCAAGATACCAAGCTGATCCTAAGATGAGTCATCTGACACAAGTTAAAAGGATCATGAAGTATGTGAATAGCACAAGTGACTATGGAATCATGTATTCACATAGTTCAAGTTCTGAACTGGTGGGGTTTTGTGATGCTGACTGGGCTGGAAGTGCTGATGACAGAAAGAGCACTTCAGGAGGTTGTTTCTTTTTGGGAAATAACTTGATTTCATGGTTCAGCAAGAAACAAAACTGTGTCTCATTATCAACTACTGAGGCTGAATACATTGCTGCTGGAAGTAGCTGCTCACAACTGGTTTGGATGAAACAGATGCTTGAGGAGTACAATATTAATCAAGGAACTATGACATTGTTTTGTGACAATTTGAGTGCTATCAACATCTCTAAGAACCCAATACAGCACAGCAGAACTAAACACATTGATATCAGACATCATTTTATCAGAAACCTTGTGGAGGACAAGATTATTCAACTGGAACATGTAGCTACTGAAGAACAAGTTGCTGACATTTTCACAAAGGCCTTGGATGCTAAGCAGTTTGAAAACTTAAGGAGCAAGTTAGGTGTGTGTTTGCATGAAGAGTTATAGCAATTACTGCAAACTGGATGTGAGGAAGATAGAGTACCTGCCAGTTGTGCCTATGCTAAGTGTGATCCTGAACCTGAGTCTGAATCTGATATGTTTTCAAGGATCTGTGTTACCTGTTTTGATTTTATTCCCTATTTGGAGTCTGAAATTTGTCAGAATTTTGTGGCTAAAAAGGGGGAGAAAATCCTATGCAATGTGTTGACTCTGATACCAAAAGAAGATGTATTGCTGCATTTCAGATGTTCAGCTTTCAGTGTTATTCAGAAGTTATGTGTGAAGCTCAGTGTTCAGAACCAATGCAACCAGAGCTGTCAAGGTGTTATTGAGGGGGAGTATGTGTCTCAGGGGGAGATTATGGTTATTAAAATCCTGAGTGTTGAAGAACAATTGTACTCTGATACCAGATTTTGCTCCTGAAGTGTTTTGCTCCTGAAGTATGCTCTGATACCATTTATCACTGCAGTTCAGTAACAAGGGGGAGTTTGTATGAGAAGCTGAGTTGCAGGGGGAGTGTTGTAAAGCTGGAGTGATTGTGTGTGAAGCTTCAGAGGGAGTTGTTTAGTAGCTCTGATACCATGTTTAAGTGTGTTTGTGTGCTTCAGGAGGTCAGAAGCTGAAGCTGTTGTTGTTGTTTAACATAGCTCAGAAAAGTGTTTTATCCGCTGCTTATGTTTATGCTATGATGTATTTTTGTGGAGTTCTTCATTGAAGAACTTGGTTGGTTTTAGCCAAAAATTTGCCAAAGGGGGAGATTGTTGAGTCTTTAAGTGTTGGCTGCATTGTTTGGCAAAACCAAAGTATGGAATAGAAGCTTTTCCTTATGATGAACATTTCTTCAGTTACAAGTTTTCTCATTTGAAGCCATTCAGAAGCTGAAATCTACATCAGAAGCTGAAATGCTCATCAGAAGCATTGTAGCACTTCAGAAGCAGTTTCAGGTTCTGAAGCCAGCGTTGACTTCGGTTGACCACATCAGAAGCTGGGATTGCTGGATTGTTTTTGCACGTATCTTGGGAGATTTAGCAAGGAATTATGTTTGTATAATTGCTTCTAGAATGCTGGGTTAATTGGAGAAGATATCTTTGAAGATTTGGTTCAAAATTATGAAAATTCGTATTTCCTGTTTTAAATCTTTCAAAGATTGAATGCAGTTTTATTTGTTACTCTTTTGGAATAATCTTATTCCAGTAACAAATCAATTCAGAAGATTTGGAGCATAATTAAGAGGCTTGCTGAAGATTATAAAAGGAGGAGCTTTGCTATTGAAGACTTACGATTTATAAAGTTTAAGATCAGAAAATTGAGTCTTAGTATTTTAAGCTTTTAGCTTTATTGTGCACCACTCTGTTAGAGTTGGTTTAGGATCGTCATTGAGTTGTAATTCATTCTAAGCCTTTAGGTACGAATGAAGTGTTGTCATTGAAATTGTGTTCAAAAACAGGGTAGTTGTGTTTCAGAACTGGTTAAGTTCAAAGGGTAGTTCAAGTGGCTGGGTTGTAGTTACTTGAATAGGAAGTTAGAGGTTTTTCTAATACTCAACGTGTTGGGTAGAATTCAAGACTAGGTGGAGATTAATTGCTTGGGATAGGAACTGGGAGTCAGTGTCTGAGTATTAAGGATTAATTCCAATAGTGGAATTCCTTCCTGGATTGGTATCCCCCAGAGTAGGAGGTGTTTACTCCGAACTGGGTTAACAAACCCTCTGTGCCTTTTACTTTCCTGCACTCTATTTTGCTGCTCTTGTATTGTGTTTACTTGTGCTCTGTTTTGCGATCTATTGTGCCCTGCATATTGTTCAGAACCTGTCTGGTTCAGAACCTGGTATTCTCTTAGTTTTGCCTGGCCAGAATTTCAAGTAGCAATTGTCCTTTGATCTAACACCTTTCATCAGGATGTCCCCTTCACTGTTAGCAACTAAGCATTCACTCTTTGTAAAGTTGACCTTCATTCCTTGATCGCACAGTTGACTAATACTAATTAAGTTAGCAGTTAATCCTTTCACAAGAAGCACCTTATCAAGTTTGGGTAGACCCTCTTCCACAAGATTTCCTACACCCTTTATTTCTCCTTTGGCTCCATCCCCAGAAGTCACAAAACTTGTAGCATAAGGCTTAACATCAGTTAAGTAATTTTTATCACCAGTCATATGTCTGGAACATCCACTGTCAAAGTACCAATCATTTCTGGATGACACTCTCAGAGATGTATGAGCAATTTGAGCAATCTCATCAGCTTCTGGTTCTATCTTTCTAGGATCCACAATGTTGCTTGTGAAATTATCATTTTTTTGCTTCCACTACTTCTTGGTGATCTTTACTGTGGGATCAGGTCTTGGTGAATAGGTCCTGTCTGGGTAACCATATAATTTGAAACAGAAAGGTCTGATATGTCCTTTTCTTCCACAATAGTGACATACCCAACCATAATACCTTCCTTTTGATCTGGGCCTATATCCAGATGCCTATTGTCTCACCTGATGCTGGGGCATCTGTCTTGACATAGTATGATCATAAGTACTAACAGATGGCACAAACTGTCTCACTGGTAGTTGTTTCTGCTGAGGCAAGGATCTGTAGTCAAACCCAATACCTTTAGAATCACCAGGTTTCTGTCCTATTTCCAGAATTTCGTCTAAAGCATCAGTACCTTTGTTCATCATCCGCAGTTGCTTGTTCATATTGTCAATCTTGGAAGTAAGTAAGATAACCTCATCATTGAGGTCTGAGTTTATTTTCAGAAGTTTGTCTTGAAGGTGAGAAAAACACACACAAGAAGGGGGGGGGGGGGGGGGTTGAATTGTGTGACTCTAAAAACTTGTTCTTTTCTTTTTCAAAGATTTAAAACAAGTTCAGAACCAGGTTCTGAACTGTTATCAGAATGTATGCAGCGGATTAAACAAGTAAAAGAGATAAGGGAAGAGAGGCACACAGAAATTATACAGGTTCCTTCTCAATGTGAAAAGTAGTCCTGTCCCCTTGTATCCAACAAGAGAGTTTCACTATAATCTGAAGATTACACAATGCTTAACCACACAGGAAGAGACTTCCAGTTGCTCAATCTCACAGAAAGAGACTTCTATGCTCAACCACCAAGGAAGAGGCTTCCACTGCTCAAGTCACTAAGACAAGAGACTTCCAAATGCTCAAGTCACAAAGACAAGAGACTTCTGACTCAGACCACAAAGGAATGAGGTTACAAATGCTTAGTATACAGACTAAGACTTTAGGGACCAAACTGGTTTACAAGTAAAGGAGTTTGGGATGAACACTTGATCAAATATCAGAGGTGTTCTCTTAATACAACACAGGTTAAGACTCTTAACCTTCAGAAATTCTAAGTTACAAAGACTGAAGAATTTCTAAGAGATTTGAACTTTGACAGTTTTTACACAGAAAACAGAGCAAGGTTTCAGCAATGCGTTTCAAAGAGTCTTCAACAATTTCTTCTTCAAATCTTCCTCTTTTTATAGATGAAAATAGAGCTGTTGAAGATTTGCTGGAATTCAGGAAATTAGCCGTTGCAATTGGACTAGGTTGCTGCAAATGTGTGTTGCACTTTATCTGTCAGAACAGGGCAGGTGCCATTTTTGAATTGGCCCACCTTAAAAACTGGAGAATGTTTGGGTCAGGGAGACAACTGTTCCATTGAGTTGTTCTGACACATCCAGGCATTAAATGCGCACAGTACTGGTCAAAATCCATGCCACATCAGCTTCAGAAGCTTCTCAGTGAACAGTGATCAGAAGCTGCTTCAGTTGTACGGATCAGAAGCTGGCTTCAGGAGTTGACTGTTGCGTTGACTTCATCAGAGGCACCCAGACTTCAGAAGCTGCACTTCAGGAGCACCACTTCAGGAGTACTTCAGAGGCTTCACTTCAGTAGCACTTTTTCAGGATCTCATCAGAAGCTCTTACTTCAGGAGCACTCCTTCAGGACCAGTTTTCCTTTTAGCTTTGCAACCATGCTTCTTGGCTTTCCTTCTTGCTCTTTAGCTTGTTCTTCATAACCATTACCAATCACTTCTTAATAAGCATGTGGTTCTGAAACACTTGAACAAAGCATTAGCAAATAACCAATTTTCTCTTTAATACTTTGTTATCATCAAAACCATAAAGAGAGATATGTTTACACATAAATGTTTCAACAATCTCCCCCTTACTTCATAAGAGACTTGTTAAACACATTTTGTTCCAACAATCTCCCCCTTTTTGATGATGACAAACATAAGTATTAAAACAGAAAATTGTTGTTGACTTAATTAACAAGTTAACTGCAGGGTGAGGTTTGTAAGCTCCCCCTGAGTTTGATCCAAGTTAATTAAGTTCAGTTAAGAACATAAATGTGAAAATTTCAGAATTGTTGTTAAGTTTAATTAACAATCTGACTTCAGGAGAGGTTTGTAAGCTCCCCCTAGGTCTGACAATCCTCAAGGTTAGGTTTGTAAGCTCCCCTTGATTCTTATCCATGTTGATTAGGCTTAACTTAACACAATATGGTGAAATTTACACTCAGAATTCAAAATGACTTGTTGACTTCAGGTTCTGAGGTTTGTAAGCTCTCCCCCTAAGTCTGATAATCCACAGGATGAGTTTTGTAAGCTCCCTGAGTCTTATCCAAGTTATTTTAAATTCAATTTACTCACAAAGAGTAATGTATCTCACAGAATTATATCAGAGCCAAAAATTCACTTCAGTTCTCATAAGTTAAATATAGTCAGAATTGTATCAGAGCTTAACTGATCAGTATCAGAGCTAGCTTAACAATTGTATCAGAGCTTAACCCTAACACATTGTATCAGAGCTTTAATAGGCTTATCAATAAGCTTATCTTCTGACATTTTTAACATTTTAACTTATTTTTGAGCTCAGGTGCTTTAATACTTGTTTTACTTTCTCCCCCTTTTGTCATCAACAAAAAGTACTACTTTCTCCCCTTAAATCAGAAAATTTCTCCCCCTTTGTCAAGAGAGTTTGAAAATATCTGTTTCAGAGTAGAAAAGGTTTTGAAAAGAGTTTAAAAGCAGGTATCAAAGCAGTTCAATTTCCCCCTTTATAAAAGAGTTTGAAGGCAGTTCTGACATCAAGTTGGAAAAGATTTCAAAAGGATGCAGAATTTGGGAGGGGTTGAACTAACCAAGATTGTGAGATATTTGTGCAATCATATGGATAACCAGGTAGCAAGGATAATCATCAGAGCCTACTTGATTTTCAATTAGTATATGACTTGCAGAAAAATTAGAATGTTGTTCAGAAGCAGAAAAAGTTTGGAGCTTCTGATCAGGTCATTCTGTGTTCAGACATTACTTGTTCAGTACAAACTGGTTCAGCATCAGAGCAAAACAACCAGTTGTGTTCAGTATCAGAGCCAAAACATGCAAGAAGATATCAGAGCAATTCTTCCACAAAGGTATCAGAGCAAATCTGAGGTAGCTTTAAAGAAATGTATCAGAATCTGATACCAATTGAGGATTTATCTCAGAGTCTGATACCAGCTAAAAGATTTTAATTCAGAGTCTGATACCAAATAAAAACATTTCTAAAGACTGAACAGTGTCTGATACACTTTGGGCTTTTAAAATGTGTCTGTGCTAAACATTTTGAAAACAAACTAATACCAACTTGAAAATTGTTTGTTAAGCAATTTTAACATTGAATATCAGAGCAGAAAATCACATTTTTACTTGATGACTTTGGGAGGATTAGAGTATAAACTTTCAAAGCTTTAATCATCATTGCCCATAGCTATACTTATCAGATTCTGACCAACATTAGATTTTTATCAGATTCAGAAGTCAGAAAATCCAGGTTCTGATCCTTCAGACTCTGAGGTTTTTCAGGCTTAACTTTATTCAAACTCTCAGAAGGTGAGTGTTTGATAAGTCTTAGCATATGATAAACTCAGAATCAAGGAATACATTCAGATTCAAGCACATTTTCAAGAGATGAAATGCATGTTCAGATTCTTTTTAATAAAATTGAATCTTTCTTCTGTTAGGGGTTTTGTGAATATGTCAGCCCATTGATGATCAGTATCAATGAACTGAATATCTAAAACACCCTTCTGAACATAATCTCTTATAAAATGATGTTTTATTTCTATGTGCTTGGCTCTAGAATGCAGAATTGGATTTTTAGACAGACATATAGCAGCAGTATTATCACAATAAATTGGAATATTATTTGCATGAATCTGATAATCCTCTAATTGATGTTTCATCCAGAGCAGTTGTGTGCTACAACTTGCAGCTGAGATGTATTCTGCTTCTGCTGTTGACAAAGCAATGGTTGCTTGTCTCTTGCTGGCCCAGGATATCAGATTCTCACCAAGAAACTGACAGTTTCCACTGGTGGATTTTCTTTCAATCCTGTCCCCAGCATAGTCAGCATCACAGAATCCAACTAGCTTATAATTTAGAGATTTCTTATACAGAAGTCCCAAATTAGTTGTTCCTTTCAGATACCTGAAGATTCTCTTGACAGCAGTCATATGAGATTCTCTAGGATCTGATTGGAATCTAGCACACAGACATACACTAAATAAAATATCTGGCCTAGAAGCAGTTAAGTATAGGAGAGAACCTATCATACCTCTGTACAGCTTCTGATCTACCTTAGTGCCATTGTCCTCTTTGCTTAAGGTGCAGGTGGGATGCATTGGTGTTGTCATCAGCTTGCAATCATCCAACTGGAACTTCTTCAGAAGCTCCTTGGTGTATTTTGACTGATGAACATAAACACCCTCTTTGCATTGGTTGATTTGAATTCCCAAGAAGAATTCAGCTCACCCATCATGCTCATTTCAAATTCATCCTGCATTAACTTAGAAAATTCCTTGCAAAGGGAGGCATTAGTAGAACCAAATATGATATCATCAACATAGATTTGTACAATTAAGATTTCTTTCTTAACAGTTTTTCTGAAAAGTGTATTATCAACTTGACCTCTTACAAAATTATTTTTAATCAAGAAGTTGCTTAGCCTTTCATACCAAGCTCTGGGAGCTTGTTTCAGACCATACAATGACTTCTTAAGTTTAAAAACATGATTTGGATATTTAACATCTTCAAAACCAGGAGGTTGTTTGACATATACTTCTTCAGAAATCACACCATTTAAGAAAGCACTCTTAACATCCATTTGATACAAGATGATATCATGGTTAATAGCATAAGAAAGAAGTAACCTGATTGCTTCCAGTCTTGCAACTGGAGCAAATGTCTCAGTGTAGTCAATTCCTTCTTGCTGGTTGTACCCTTGAGCTACTAATCTAGTCTTGTTTCTGATCACTTCTCCTTGTTCATTGAGCTTGTTCCTGAACACCCATTTTGTTCCAATGATGTTCTTCTGATCAGGTTTTGCAACAAGATCCCATACATCATTCCTTTGAAATTGATTCAGCTCTTCTTGCATTGCTACAATCCAACCATCATCAGCAAGTGCTTCATCAGCAGTTGTGGGTTCAATCATGGAGAGCAGGCCAAGCATGGACTCATTCTGAGTGAATGCTGATCTTGTCTTCCTTGGACTGTTCTTGTTTCCAATGATCAACTCCTCAGGATGTGAAGACTTGTATTTGAATGAGGTTCTGGGTGGATTAGCTTCTGAAGGGCCACCAGGGATTTGTTCAGAACCATGCTGATCTTGATTAGCATCAGGAGTAGTGACATTGCTGGAGAGTTTCTCAGAGTCTTCATTGTTTTCAGCTTCTGAACCTTCATCAGAACCTGAACTGGGTTCAGCTTCTGAAGGCTCTTCTGAGATTCTGACATCTGCAAAACTCTCAACCAGCTCTGGTATTTCACTACCAGGCTTCTTATCATCAAACCTAATGTGTATAGCTTCTTCAACAACATGTGTTTCAGAATTATACACTCTGTATGCCTTAGATCTCTCTGAGTAACCTAAAAAGGTACCCTTTTGAGCCTTGGCATCAAATTTCTTTAGGTAGACCTTATTGTTTAGTATGTAACATGTACAACCAAACTGATGAAAATAAGAAATACATGGTTTTCTTCCTTTAAATAATTCATATGAAGTTTTATTCAGAATAGGTCTGATGTAGATCCTGTTCTGAATATAACATGCTGTGTTTACAGCTTCTGCCCAAAAGTACTTAGCAATTTTTGACTCATGGATCATGGTTCTGGCCATCTCTTGTAAAGACCTGTTCTTTCTCTCTACAACTCCATTTTGTTGTGGAGTTCTAGGAGATGAGAACTCGTGGAAAATTCCATGGTTTTCACAAAAGTTTTCAAAAGGTTCATTTTCAAATTCACCACCATGATCACTTCTGATTTTCAAAATTTTCAAATCAGTTTCTGTTTGTACTTGTTTGCAGAATTTGAAAAACACATCATATGTTTCATTTTTGGTTCTGAGGAATTTAACCCAAGTCCACCTACTATAATCATCAACAATAACAAGTCCATACTTCTTCCCATTGATTGAAGCAGTTCCAACAGGACCAAACAAATCAATGTGAAGGAGTTCTAGAGGTTTAGAGGTGGAAACAATGTTCTTTGATTTAAAAGAAGTTTTAGAAAACTTTCCAATTTGACATGCACTGCACAGTGCATCTGAGTGATAATCAATCTGGGGTAAGCCTCTGACCAGCTGTAACTTGCTAAGCTTGGAGATGAGTCTCCAGTTAGCATGTCCCAGCCTTTTGTGCCAGACCCATTTCTCATCACTCACAGACAGAAGGCAAATTACCTTCTGCTGAACCAATTCAGAAAAATTAATTTTATAAACATTGTTTTTCCTGCTGCCTCTGAACACTACAAACTTGTCTTTGCTACTGACTACAGTGCAAGTGTTCTTATTAAACAGGACTTCATAATTACTATCACATAATTGACTTATGCTAAGTAAGTTATGTCTAAGTCCATCTACCAGCCAAACATTATCAATGTACAGGGAAGAATTACCTATCTTACCAGTACCAATGATCTTTCCTTTCTGACTTCCTCCAAATCCTACAGTTCCTCCCTCTTTCAGAGTTAGGGTTTGGAACATAGACTTGTCCCCTGTCATATGATGCGAGCATCCACTGTCCAGGTACCAGGACCTTTCCTTTTCTTTGGATGACAAGCATATCTGCAATTGAAATAATCTCAGACTTAGGTACCCAGATTTTCATGGGTCCTTTGGGGTTAGTCCTGAAAGGTTTTGGCTTCTTGTGTATGAAGTTATGATGTTCAGACTTGTTCTGATACTTAGGATATGAATCCTTATATCTTGAATAAGTCTGACTTTCAGAACCTGAGTGCTTCAGAACCTGAGTTCTCAAAGGTTTGGACTCAGACTTCTTCAGAACCTGAGACTTGAGGGTCTTTGGTTCTGATTTGTTCAGAGTCTGACCTTTTGAGTACTTTGATTCTGATCTCTTCAGAATTCTAACTTTGTTTACTTCAGGCACAAGGCAAGCTTCAGTTTTGCCTTTCTTAAAATAGTTTGAAGCAGAAAATTGGTTGGTTTGCTTTGGCTTGCTTTGCCTAATATTCTGAGATTGAAAATGTTTTATATTGACTGGTGTAACAGATTTTGAAGTTTTAATAAACCCAGTCTTAGAAACATTTGAATCAGATTTATTCAGATTCTGAGACTTACTAGTTCCAGGTTCTGAACACTTCAGATTCTGAACAGGTTTAAGTTCAGAGTCTGATTTCCTCTTACTCTTAGGCTTAGGACCTTTTGGCTTAGATTTAGGCAAGGTTTTAACAGTTGCCTTCATCTTACCCTTAGGCTCAGAAGCTTCAGAGTCTGAGTTGTTCAGAACTTCTGACTTAGTCTCAGATTCTGATACTTTCAATTTCTCAGAATTATCAGAAGCAGGCACAAAGCAAATACCATTGCCTTTTAAAATATTTTCAGAACATGAAGGTGAGTTTAAATCATTTGAAGGTTTGAATAAATTATAGCCAATGCCTTCACCTTTGTTTCTGATCATATTATACATCATGGAGGCAATTTTAGTTCTATTGAATCCAGTTAACATGAAATCCTGAAGAGCTATTTCCTGATCATTAGGAACCTCTTCAGATTTCTTATGAGCCTCTTTTCTGAGTTCTTCAACTTCTTCATCATATTCAAAAATTTGATTCTGAAGTTTAAGATTTTCCTCAGACAGCAAGTTAGTTTGATTTTTCAAAACTTTAATTTCTTTTAACTTGCTCTTAAGATGACTCATAAGATCATTAACTGTTTCAATTAAATCAGATCTAGAGAGTTCAGAATATACCTCATCTTCTTCATCAGAATCTGAACATGATTCTGCATCAGAAGATGCAATTGCCATCAGGGCCAGGTTTGCTTCTTCCTCATCAGATTCTGACTCATTGTCCAGATCATCCCATGTAGCCATGAGACTCTTCTTAAGCTTATTTCTGAAACTGCTGGACTTTGAGCTGGACTTCTTTGCTTTTTCCTTTGATTTTTCCTTCTAAAGATCAGGACAATCAGCAGTGAAGTGGCCAGGCTTTTTGCAGTTGTAGCAGCTTTCTTTCTGGATATCCCTCTTTGAATTTGAACCAGATCCTCTGAAGTTACTGCTTCTGTTAGAGAACTTTTTCTTTCTGTTCATCAGATACTGAAGTCTTTTAGAAATCATTGCAAGCTCATCAGCATCTGAATCTTCATCAGAATTTCCCTCAGGAAATTCTTCTTCAGATTCAATAGCTTTCAAAGCTTTAGCAGGTTTTCTTTTGGACTTCAGAGCCAATGTCTTTGGTTCTCTAACAGACTCATCCTCATTGAGTCCCAGTTCATGCACCTTGAGAGAGCTTATCAGATCCTCAATACTTAAAGTATTCAGATCCTTAGCTTCCTCAATGGCAGTCACTTTAGGTCTCCATTTGGATGGCAGACTTCTAAGGATTTTATTCACATGATCAGCTGTGGTATAACTCTTCTTCAGAATCTGAAGTCCAGAAACCAGAGTCTGAAATCTTGAGAACATAGTCTCAATATTTTCATCCTCTTTCATTCTGAACAATTCATATTGCTGAACAAGTATGTTTGCCTTAGCTTCTCTAACTTTCTGATTACCTTCATAGTTAGAGCAGAGGGATGTGAATATTGCTTTGGCTGTTGACTTATCACTCAGCTTCTGATACTCAGTATGAGGTAATGAATCCACAATGATTCCTCTCACATGATGATGCTTCCTATAGATCTTTCTTTCTGCATCACTCAGAGTTCTTCTGTTGACAGCAACACCTTCTTCATCTACAGGTATTGAGATTCCATCTTCAATAATGTCCCATAGAGTATCATCAATCCCAATAATGTGACTATACATTTTACTCTTCCACCAAGAGAATTTTTCTGGGTCACCAGTAAACATAGGAGGTTTATTGTGTGACCTAGACTTCTTTTCTTCAGTACTATAGTCATATTGGACATTTCTTTGATTTCTGGGAGATGGTGGATTTCTGGGAGAGGGTGGAGGTGAATCACTAGTTGAGGCCATGTTTTTCTCAGGATCCTACTGACACACTGTTAAGTGTTAATATCAGAACCGGAGCTCTGATACCAACTGAAGGTGAGAAAAACACACACAAGAAGGGGGGGGGGTTGAATTGTGTGACTCTAAAAACTTGTTCTTTTCTTTTTCAAAGATTTAAAACAAGTTCAGAACCAGGTTCTGAACTGTTATCAGAATGTATGCAGCGGATTAAACAAGTAAAAGAGATAAGGGAAGAGAGGCACACAGAAATTATACAGGTTCCTTCTCAATGTGAGAAGTAGTCCTGTCCCCTTGTATCCAACAAGAGAGTTTCACTATAATCTGAAGATTACACAATGCTCAACCACACAGGAAGAGACTTCCAGTTGCTCAATCTCACAGAAAGAGACTTCTATGCTCAACCACCAAGGAAGAGGCTTCCACTGCTCAAGTCACTAAGACAAGAGACTTCCAAATGCTCAAGTCACAAAGACAAGAGACTTCTGACTCAGACCACAAAGGAATGAGGTTACAAATGCTTAGTATACAGACTAAGACTTTAGGGACCAAACTGGTTTACAAGTAAAGGAGTTTGGGATGAACACTTGATCAAATATCAGAGGTGTTCTCTTAATACAACACAGGTTAAGACTCTTAACCTTCAGAAATTCTAAGTTACAAAGACTGAAGAATTTCTAAGAGATTTGAACTTTGACAGTTTTTACACAGAAAACAGAGCAAGGTTTCAGCAATGCGTTTCAAAGAGTCTTCAACAATTTCTTCTTCAAATCTTCCTCTTTTTATAGATGAAAATAGAGCTGTTGAAGATTTGCTGGAATTCAGGAAATTAGCTGTTGCAATTGGACTAGGTTGCTGCAAATGTGTGTTGCACTTTATCTGTCAGAACAGGGCAGGTGCCATTTTTGAATTGGCCCACCTTAAAAACTGGAGAATGTTTGGGTCAGGGAGACAACTGTTCCATTGAGTTGTTCTGACACATCCAGGCATTAAATGCGCACAGTACTGGTCAAAATCCATGCCACATCAGCTTCAGAAGCTTCTCAGTGAACAGTGATCAGAAGCTGCTTCAGTTGTACGGATCAGAAGCTGGCTTCAGGAGTTGACTGTTGCGTTGACTTCATCAGAGGCACCCAGACTTCAGAAGCTGCACTTCAGGAGCACCACTTCAGGAGTACTTCAGAGGCTTCACTTCAGTAGCACTTTTTCAGGATCTCATCAGAAGCTCTTACTTCAGGAGCACTCCTTCAGGACCAGTTTTCCTTTTAGCTTTGCAACCATGCTTCTTGGCTTTCCTTCTTGCTCTTTAGCTTGTTCTTCATAACCATTACCAATCACTTCTTAATAAGCATGTGGTTCTGAAACACTTGAACAAAGCATTAGCAAATAACCAATTTTCTCTTTAATACTTTGTTATCATCAAAACCATAAAGAGAGATATGTTTACACATAAATGTTTCAACAATCTCCCCCTTACTTCATAAGAGACTTGTTAAACACATTTTGTTCCAACATGTCTTTCTCAGCTTGCAAGAGAGTAATGGTCCTCTTTTGTTTTTCTAAAGTTCTACAAACTTCCTCACTTTTGAGACATAGCTCCTTGTAAGAATCAGCCAATTCATCATATGTTACCTCTTCATCACTAGATTCATTGTCAGATGTGCACACTCCAGTCAAGGCATTCACATGTTTTGCAGTTTCAGGTTCTTCTTCTGATTCATCCTCATCAGACCAAGACACAGTCATCACCTTCTTTTGTTTCTTCAGATAAGTTGCACACTCAGTTCTGATGTGACCAAATCCTTCGCATTCATGGCATTGCACCCCTTTGCTTTGATTGATTTTGTCATCAGTTCTAGGTTTCCTCTGATTGTTGACATTTTTATAGATGCTGCGACTGTTGTCCGGAGCATTTGTCCTAGGGCGTCTGTCCATCCTCTTCACAACTTTATTAAATTGTTTGCCCAACAACACAATAGCTTCAGAGATGCTCTCATCAGTATCTAAATTACTCTCCACATCATCTTCATCAGTGTTGGAGATGAAAGCAATGTTCTTGTCTTTCTTTTCAGATCTTTCATTAGCCTTCAATTCAAAAGTTTGAAGAGATCCAATCAACTCATCAATTTTCATATTTCCAATATCTTGGGCTTCCTCAATAGCACATACTTTCATATCAAATTTCTTAGGCAGGGACCTGAGGATTTTGCTTACCAGTTTTTTATCAGACATCTCCCCCAAGGATTCAAATGTGTTAGCATATTCTAGCACATTCATGTGAAAATCATGAACACTTTCTCCTTCCTTCATTCTCAAATTCTCAAACTGTGTTGTTAGCAGTTGTAGCCTTGACTTCTTGACCTTTTGAGTACCTTCATAAGCTGTTCTTAGGATATCCCAAGCTTCCTTAGCAATAGTACATTGTTTAATCAACCTGAACATGTTCTTGTCTACACCATTAAACAAAGCATTCAGGGCTTTAGAGTTTCCAATAGCTGCAGTGTCTTCTGCTGTAGACCACTCCTCTTCTGGTTTTAACTCATCAGTATCAACATTATTCGCATCTTTTATTTTAGGAGGGACCCATGCCTTGATCACAGCCTTCCAAGCTCTGCTGTCTAGAGATTTCAAGAATGCTGTCATGCGTGATTTCCAAATGTCATAGTTCGACCCATCCAACAGGGGTGGTCTGTTCACCAGTCCTCCTTCTTTATCCATTAAGCCAGAAAATTCTTTCCCTGGAGCTCACCCACACAGAACAGGGTGCCTGCTCTGATGCCAATTGAAATTCCTGGCAACCTGACTGACAGATGCTGTGCACAATGTTGGCACAACTGTCCGAGCACCTGTCTACTCAGAACTACAATTAAAAATAACGCAGCGTAACAAGGCACAAATAAAAGGAACACAACAGAAAGATAAAGAACACAGTGAGTTTGTTAACCCAGTTCGGAGCAACTCTCCTACTTTGGGGGATACCAATCCAGGAATGAATCCACTATTATAGTTCTAGTGAAAAGACCAACGTAAACCCACTACTTGACTTTGCACCAAGACCCTACCAGTGGCAACTCTATCTAGGAACTCCTAGATATGAGACCCCGTCTCAATTCCTACCAACAGCACAGACAGTATTGTTATCAACCACACAAAACACAACCAAGAGAAACACACTCTAATAACGCATACTCACTCCGTACTTAAAAGCTTAGGAGCAGCTTACAATTACAACTCAAACAAACTCAGTCCTTAGCTTGAATCAGGAAGATACAAGCAAGGCTCACAATTAACAAAAGAAACCCTAAAAACCTTAAACACACGCTTTGCTAACACACACGGTTTTTAGTTACCCAACTAGGGTTTGTCTTCACAAATATATAACACTGAGATAGCACGGGTTTGGGCTTCAAAATAAAACGTGGACATTGTCCGGTCCAGCTGAAAAACTTCTAGAGACAATAAAAAACTTCCAAATATAGAATGATATCTTGTGGAAAAAATAGCAAGGCAAATAAAACTTCAAGCAAATCTTCAATCAGATACACGCGCCTTGATCAGCAAGCTAGAGGAAAATAAACTTCAAGCAAATCTTTGGAAGATTGCGTACAAAAAATAAAACGCTAGCTGGCGCGAAAAGCACAAGTCACATAATGCTGTTCCATATGCTACAGCATCTGTCCCAACATCTGGCAAGTAGATGTTTTTGCAAAATGTAGCCAATCTACAAAAACCCAACAGTGAGAAACCAAATACCACTCCGGCGAATGTTGAAACACCTAATGATGTTGAAACTCTCTATGCGGAACCTCAAGGAATAATGATGGTCGAAGCAATGGAGGTGTCTCAGGTGCAAGTTCAAGACATATCTGAAGAAGACTACAATGAAAAGATGAAAGTTGTGTATCCTCAGGCTGAAAAGGATTTGATTGATTTCTTGAACAGATGCAAACTCGGAAGCAAGAGTGTAATGCTGTGTCCTCGCTGCAGTGCAGTATGTGATAGAGAGGCTATTGAGGGCCTCAAGAAGTACCAAGTTGTCAACAAGGGGGCAAAGCAAAACCAGCGTTTCGATAAAGGTAAAAGGGTTATGGTGCAGTCGAACAACAACCAGAAATCTGGACGGAAGAATACTTTTGTTCCTCCTGGTTCAATTCCTGTCGAAAAATGGATGCACCAGGGGCTCATAAGGTTTAACAAAGGAACCATGGAAGTGGGTGGTTCCAGTGGAATGAAACAAATTGGCCCACAGGAAGCTAATAGGTATTCTTATAGGAACAATTACAAAGGTAAGAATCCTATGACAAGGACCCAATGGCGCAGGTTTCAGCGTCAGAAGAAATTGGCTCTACAGAATTTGCAGACTGGCCAATATAAAGAAGTGTCTAGGAGGCCAGCAAAAGAAAGACTCCTTCCTCCAGTGGACGAAGACAAGATGGAAGACGAGGATTTGCTGGATTCTGAACCTGATTTCGATGTCATCTGTGTGGTATCTATCTTGCCATCTGAGTATGATGTCCAATCTGAGGTTACTGAGATCGAAGGTGAATTCGATCATTTTGATATGGCTGACCCAAAGCCAGTATGCTACTATGTTATGAACAATGGCTGCGTCGAAGAACAATTAGCTTCTTTCGAGAAGCCAAGCCTTGGGATGAAAAGCCATCTCAAACCTCTTTTCATCAGAGCAAAAGTTGAAAATGTTGGGATCAACAAGGTGCTCATAGATGGGGGAGCAGCTGTCAACTTGATGCCTCAATCTATGCTCTACAAGATTGGGAAATATGACACTGATCTATCTGCCCACAACATTGTGCTCTCTAATTATGAGGGCAAAACTGGCTATTCTTTGGGAGCCATACAAGTTGATGTTGCTGTAGGCAGTATAGTTCGACCAACTCTATTCCTGGTGGTACAATCCAAAGCAAACTTTAACCTGCTGTTAGGAAGGGAATGGATCCACGGAGTTGGGGCTGTACCATCTACTCTCCACCAGAAACTTATTATTTGGAGGGAGGATGGGATTGTTGAAAACATAGAGGCAGATCAAAGCTTCTATAGGTCAGAGGTTGACATTGTCACTCCACAAACCTTTGACAAAAATTTGGCTAATATAGCACCTTGTGGTGACAAGGAATCTGCTTTCGAGCCAAGTGACAGTGTTATCCATTCTGTCAAGCTCCATCCTACCCATGGCTTTATATGGGAGAGGGAAGAAATTGGTACTGTTCCCTCTGAAGATGGAGTCATTCCACCAACTGGGTGGAATATATATGAAGATTACTATGACTGAGGCCACTGCATGGGCCAGGATTACGGCTTATATGGCCGAAAATAGATTAAATACGGCCCTTGAGGCTGAGTTTCAACAAAATATGGCAGTTGAAGCCAAGATCGAAGATCAGAAAATCAAAGAAACAAAGGATCGAAGACTTGACTGCATTTATGACGATGAGCCACTGGGGTTCGAGAAGGATCCTATGAGTGAGGCGCCAAAGATGCAAGCACAAGATCCTTTGGAGGAGATCGATATTGGAGATGGCTCGATCAAAAGGCCAACTTATATCAGTGCCAATATCACTTCAAGTCTAAAAGAAAAGCTGGTGCTTCTTCTTAAAGAATTCAAAGACTGTTTTGCTTGGGATTACAACGAAATGCCTGGGTTAAGCAGAGAAATGGTCGAACTGAAATTACCTATTAAAGAAGGAAAGAGGCCAGTAAAACAATTACCAAGAAGGTTCGCACCAGAAATCATGTCCAAGATCAAGGAAGAGATCGAAAGGCTGTTGAGGTGTAAATTCATCAGAGCTGCCAGGTATGTCGAATGGTTAGCAAATATAGTCCCTGTTATTAAAAAGAATGGAACTCTTAGAGTATGCATAGATTTTAGGGATTTAAATAATGCTACACCTAAAGATGAATATGCTATGCCAGTAGCAGAAATGTTGTTAGATTCAGCAGCTGGTTTTGAATTTTTAAGTATGTTAGATGGTTATTCTGGTTATAACCAAATATTTATTGCTGAAAATGATGTGTCAAAAACAGCATTTCGATGCCCTGGTGCATTAGGCACTTATGAATGGGTTGTTATGCCTTTTGGTTTGAAAAATGCTGGGGCCACTTATCAAAGGGCCATGAATTCCATGTTTCATGGTTTTATAGACACATTCATGCAAGTTTATATAGATGATATAATCATCAAATCCTCATCTGAAGATAGCCATTTGGATTACCTTAGGCAGTCTTTCGAACGAATGAGGAAACATGGATTAAAAATGAATCCATTATGTGCTTTTTGTGTGCATGCAGGAGATTTCCTTGGTTTTGTGGTGCATAAAAAAGGCATCGAGATAAACCAGAACAAGACAAAGGCTATTCTTGAGACAAAGCCTCCTTCGACCAAGAAACAGCTTCAATCTTTGCTAGGGAAAATCAACTTCTTGAGAAGATTCATTTCGAATCTAAGTGGCAAAGCTCAAACTTTTTCGCCATTGCTTCGACTCAAGAAAGATGAACCATTCCAATGGGATGAAGAGCATCAAAAGGCTTTCGATGAAATTAAAGAGTATTTGATTAAGCCTCCTGTACTAATGCCTTCTAGTCGAAACAAAGCTATGAAGTTGTACATTTCTGCGTCTGACAAGACCATTGGGAGCATGTTGGCTCAAGAAGATGAAAATGGCGTGGAGCATGCAATTTATTATCTTAGTCGTGTATTAAATGATGCAGAAACTAGATATACTGCCATAGAAAAACTTTGTCTTTGTTTGTATTTCTCTTGTATTAAACTTAAGCAATATATAAAGCCTGTTGATGTCTATGTGTATTCTCATTATGATATTATTAAACACATGTTATCGAAGCCTATTTTGCACAGTAGGATTGGAAAGTGGGCTTTAGCATTAACAGAATATTCTTTAACTTACAAGCCCTTGAAATCTGTTAAGGGTCAAATTGTGGCAGATTTTATTGTAGATCACTCAGTGATCGAAATGCCTCAAGATTATGTAGATAATGAACCTTGGATTTTGTATTTCGATGGTTCGAAACATAAACATGGAACCGGGATTGGAATCTTAATAATATCCCCCACAAAAATCCCAACTAAGTTCAAGTATAAGATTAAAGGTCTTTGCTCAAATAATGAGGCTGAATATGAAGCTTTAATCACAGGCCTTGAAATTTTAATTAGCTTGGGGGCAAGAAATGTTAACATAAGGGGTGATTCAGAGTTAGTATTGAGACAACTAACACAAGAATACAAATGTGTGAAAGAACACTTAGCAAAATATTTTGTTATAGCAAGTTCTCTTCTGAATCATTTCGATTATATTAATATTGAACATGTACCACGATTAGAAAACCAAGAAGCAAATGATTTAGCCCAAATAGCTTCAGGGTACAAAATGTCGAAGGAAAAGTTAACTCAGTTGATCGAAATAAAAGATAAACTGGTGTTACAAGAGCCATTGAGCACTAAATTGTCAATGCCAAAACTTGTGGGGGCAAGTACACCACAGGATAATGAGGATGAAAACGTGGATGATCTTCAGGAAAAAATTCAAATTTTTGCCATTGACAACATGTTGGATAATGATTGGAGAAAATCCATTGTTGAATATTTGGAAAATCCAACAGGTAATGTGGCTCGAAAGATCAAATATAGGGCTTTGAACTACGTGATTATGGGAAATGAATTATTTAAAAAGACTGCAGAAGGAATTTTATTAAAATGCCTAAGTGAATCAGAAGCATATTTAGCAGTTTCCCATGTTCACAGTGGTGCCTGTGGATCACATCAAGCAGGCCATAAAATGAAATGGCTTTTATTTCGACAAGGTTTATATTGGCCTTCTATGTTAAAAGACTGCATAGAATTTGCTAAAGGCTGTCAAGAATGCCAAAAGCATGCAGGGATACAGCATGTACCTGCTAGTGAGTTACACTCCATAATCAAACCTTGGCCTTTCAGAGGATGGGCTCTGGATTTAATTGGTGAGGTTAAGCCTGCTTCGTCTAAAAACCAACGATATATTTTAGTTGGAATAGACTATTTTACTAAATGGATTGAAGCAGTGCCTTTACCAAATGTCGATCAGGAGGCAGTAATTAGTTTCATTCAAAACCATATTATTTATAGGTATGGTATTCCTGAAACAATTACCACTGATCAAGGTTCAGTTTTTACTGGACGAAAGATGCAAGAATTTGCTCAAGAAACTGGCTTTCGATTATTAACCTCAACACCATATTACGCGCAAGCAAATGGTCAAGTCGAAGCAGCCAATAAAATTATCATTAACCTGATTAAAAAACATATTGCCCAAAAACCAAGAAATTGGAATAAAACGTTGGATCAAGTTTTATGGGCATGTAGAAATTCTCCTAAGGAATCAACTGGCACTACCCCATTTCGACTGACGTTTGGTCATGATGATGTACTTCCAGTCGAAATACATTTGCAATCAGCCAGAATACAAAAACAAATGGACATACCAATTGATCATTATTGGGAAATGATGTCAGACGAGTTGGTTGATTTAGATGAGGAGAGATTAAGAGCATTAGAAGTCTTGATTAGGCAAAAGGAAAGAGTTGCAAAAGCTTATAACAAGAAAGTAAAGTCAAAAACTTTTAATGTTGGAGACTTGGTGTGGAAAGTCATTCTGCCCATGGATAGAAAAGATCGAACCCTGGGCAAGTGGTCCCCAAATTGGGAAGGACCATTTAAGATAGTTCAGATTTATTCGAACGGTGCTTATGAGTTAGAGGAGTTAACTCCTGATCAACGTACCTTGAGTATAAATGGTAAGTATTTGAAAAGATATAGACCAGCGCTGCAAGAGATTCGAATAAATCAAGAATAGTTCGAAAAACAAAATAACTAAAGTGGCAACTAGCGAAGATGCCAATAAAATAAAATATTCGAATTAAAAATGGTGGGTTTTATCCCTCATCATACAAAGATCTTATCTTGGATTTTTTATCCATCATAAAGTGCTAAGATTTTATTCGAATTACAAAAGAAAAAATGGCACGTTGATCTTGAAGGGCCCTCATTTCGAATCCACTTCTGAGTCTGACGAACGAAGGTATTCCCTGTTTTCATCATAGGTCGAAAGGAATTCTGCCCAATCAGGGTCCGTACTATCAGACTCTGAGGAGGAAACCTCTGGTTGAGCCTTTGAAGGTGTTTTCCCTTCAGGAGGAGGGGGAGCTCTACAGGTTCTTGAGCTTTCGCCCTTGGAAGAAGGTTTCTTGGTCTTCTTTGAGGAATCAGCAGTCTTTTTGTTGTCCTTCTTTGCAGACGTTGCTTTCTTTTTGTCGGTGTTCTTCGCAATTTGTCTGCCTTTACCCATGTTTTCTCTTTCAAAATTGGTGATGGTGGCTATACTAGTATGACTTGCAGAATAGAGTAAGTAAAACGGATAGAGAATGACCATATATATAATGGTAAGATCATTAATAATTCTTCAACCGTTTCCTAATTTTTCTCGGAATTCACGCCACTTCAGTTTGACTGTTTTGGAAACGGATGTTTGATTTATTTTGAAACTAGAGCCAGTCAGAGATATGGCTTAGTAGTTACGCGTTTCGTTTTAGGCACAATCTTATCCGTTACTAAAAAAGAGGGGTTCAGAGTGTATCACGAAAACCAAGTAAATCTTCGATATCTGGCGTTTTCAAATGCTAAAATAGTCAAAGTGACTCGAAGTAAAAATAAGCGCATAATAAAACTTCAAAGAGATTCGAAATGACAGTTAAAAGAAATTGCCACAAACTGGGCATGTCTTGAACATTACAATCAAAATATGCCAAAAAATGTTCGAAATTCATAAGATAATTAAGGTATTACAAATGCTTGACAGACTCCCAGTACAATTTGGTTAAGCTGTTGATCTCTTTATCGAAGACCTGGCGGGCACTTTCCAAGCTCTTAACCTCTTCAAGGATTACTGCAGAAGCACTGTAAGCCTTAAGACCCTCTCGTCCCTTCTCATCAATTCGAGCCTTAATCGAATTGTTAACGTCCTCTTCGAGTTGGTTGCGTTTGGCTTCCTCTTCAGCAATTTTCTGCCTATAGTTGTCAATCTGCGACTGCAACACGATGATATGATTTTCCCAATCAGAGATGTTGTCATTGCAAACCTTGATATCAGGGTGCGCTTCTTTGGCGAAATTTGCTAATCGATCAACTTCAGCTTGTGCAGTTTTCGCTCTTTCGAGCAAGTGGTCATGTGTTCGTTTCTGAGCAGCAAGCCTCATGGCACTGTCCTCATCATGCTGCACAGTTTTGGCCAGTTGATCAATAATTGATTCGATTTGAAGAACCTTCCCTAAGGTCTCGTCAGTGGTTAAGGGATTGTGGAGTTTCTTCAAAAAGTTGAGATGTCCAAAAGCAGTGGAGGGATTTGCTTTGATTATGCTAGGCACATCTTTCATTACAAAATCTGTAGTCAGTTTCAACAGAAGTGAGTCTTGACGTACAGATGAGTTGATTTCTTCTGCTGACTGAGTCGAATCACTGGCCCTGTCACTTGAAGTCGGAGGAGGGGTTTGCTTGGTAAGCAGAAGTCGAAGAGTAGCTGCAGGGTCTGAACTTTGCATATGCATGAATTCTTCTTCAGGCAACCCTAAGCTGGCAGAGAGCTTCGAAGTTGAAGACTCCGGCAAGATTTCCGACCCTCCTACCTCAGCCTCCTTGATAGCTTCATCATCAAATTGGTACCTCTCAGGGGAGGGCGAATAACCCTTGCTCGATTCAGTAGAAACAGCAGCCTCTGGTTGCTCGATTTCAGATTCGACAAATGTTCCCCTCCGACCACGAGGACTCTCAGACGCAACTGGTTGATCTGGTTGATCTTCTTTCTGTTGGTCTGCCTCAGCAGCAGTTTCCGTTCCTACAGGACTGGGAGGCTCTTCGATAAGGGGGCTTGGAATTTTCTCCGTCCATGCTGGAGCGCCCTCTGCAGCATGACCTTCCACCTGATTCGAAATATAAACGGAATAAAAAAGGATGCTAGCAAAGGCAATCTAAGTCATAAAAGAAGAGGTTTGTGGAGAAACCCGTACCTCGATCTCTACAATTATGGGATTTGGATTAAGTTCTTCAGGAGTCTTTACCCCTCCAGCATCCTCTTTATCTTTATTCTCATGGTCAGCCTGATTATCAACCTCGGTCGAAGCAGGCTGAGATTCAGAAGGAGCTGCTTTTGGTTGATCTTCTGAAGACTTAGAAGATTTTTTCTTCTTCTTCCTCTTCTCAACAGGCTCCTCTGCTTTTCGATCTGCAGCAATTTCAGGCCTGATTTTCTTGTCTTTCTTCCTTTTCTTCTCTTTAGGCCCCTGAGCCTGAGAACTGCCTAGACCCGTCTGTTCGACAGACTCGGTGGGTGTTGAGCTAGGGGGCGTTTTTCGTTTCCTAATAAGAGGAATTTCCTCCTCTTCCTGTTGTCAAAGAAAAGATAAGAAAAGACTAAAAGGATTGACATTAGATCAAAAAGTAAGGTAGGTAAAGGACATTTGAATGGACTTACTTCTTCTTCATCTATAACATAGATAACCTCGGGTTTGGACTTCTTAGAGGTTGTAGTAGTCTCAGAGCTGTTATCTCTCTTCCGACTCTGCTATAGTAGAAGTAGAAAGAAGTTAGAAAATGTTGGAAATTAAGACAAGGTAAATAAAATCAGTTACCTTCTCTTGTTTTTCCTTCGTGGCCTCCTGGATCTTTATGCCAGTCGACTTCTTGGATTTTTCCCCAGCTCGAGACGATTCTACACCCTTCTTTGTCACCAGTGCTTTGCCTGAACAGATGAAATCGAAAGGCATAAATAAATAAAACTAGCATATATCAATAAGTGACAAAAATGAGTTTGATACCTCGAGCAGGGAGCTTCGAACGTATGTTCTCAATAATTGGCTGGGAAAAGCCACTTTCCAGTCTGGAGATCATAGCTTTAGTGTCTCCAACTGAGTGACTAGAAAAATACTTCCCCCACCATTTTGTGAATTCTGTAGTGCAGAAGAACGAAGCACTGTATTCGAATGGGTGCAATTCGAACAAGAGCTCTCCAGATGACTTCAGGTATTTCTTAAAAAGCTTATCTGAGAGGTTAGCTCCCCTCAAAACATGTTTCGGGTCTGAAAACATACTCTTGGGTCGAAGTTGAGAAAGCCCAAATTGTCTTGACACTAGATTAGGTTGGTACCCTACCAAACCTAAGTAGTTCGATTTCACCCCAGTTCTGCATGAAAGTATGGAAGGATACAAGTAAGCTGACCATACTTCATTCACTTCGTCTTCGTTGTCTGGGTCGATGGTGGGGAAATCTTCCGTAAACCAAGCCGGACCAAACTGTCTCTTATGGAAAGGGGCATGTTGAGGAAGAAAATGCTTGAAGTCCAGGAAGACCTGCATATACTTGAGGAAGAGCCTCTGTGGGCTCTGGTCTAAGGTCCTGGGCGTCAGGCGAAGTGCCCTTTGGCCCTCGATAGAACGATTGGCAACTTCTTCAGCATAGTCTTGTGGGATGAACAGTCCCATTTCCTTTTCAAAAGTGGCATTAAGCCACAACTGAAGAAGCCACATTGGGCCGGACACTAGGAAGGAAGAACCATCCTTCGATTTTTTCAGGTCATCGCAGGCCTCCCCGATCGAATCATAGAGAACGGCCAGCAAAAGGCGACCAAGTCCAAATATCCTGCCTTCTCCGATCTGCTGGGCCATAGGAATGAATCTTTTTGCCACCTGCAGAGACTTCGAACAGAAGACAAAATGTGACAGCCACAAGGTCAGAAATGCGACATGTTCTTCGTCGGATACTTCATCGTCATGACCCCTGTTCTCCGCTATGTATTTAGCAAACGTTGCCTCTTTAAAATCAACTTTGATATCGTCATTAGTGATGGTGGGGTCATAGGTATCCCCAGTAGGCCTAAGGCCTGTAAGAGCAGCTACGTCGAAAAGGGTTGGAGTAAGCATACCACAAGGGAATTGGAACGTGTTGGTTGCACTCTCGAAGAAGTGCAGAACAGCGATGAGCATCTCTGGTCGATACTCTGGACCAGTCCTGGAAAATTGGATAAGGTCGAAGATCTCATGTCTTTTCCAAAACTCTCCATAGTCACTTTCGACTCGATCTAGCCAAGAGATATAATCCAGATTACCTATGTAAGGGGCTGATCGAAATAGCTTACCTGGTTTACTTAGAAAACTGAAGTTGTATGGGTCACTTAGGAATATCCTAGGTTCACAGGTTGTGAACGAAGGAAATACCTTATCCATGGCCTTCGACAGGTTTGGCTGATCTGGAAGAAGCCCACCAAAGGCATAAGTCTGGCCGCCCACAGAAAACGGGATCATCACGTTCAACTCCCAAACGGCTTTCTTTGCTGCGTCCCCGTGAGGTTCAGGTACCATATCTTTGCCATCGTTATTTGTGATAGTGCTTGGCCATTTCCCAGCTATAGGAACTTCTTGGTTTTCTTGAGACATTATCGAAGAAGAAGATGAACAGTTCTTACGAAGAGGGTTTTGATGACGAACTGGTTGAATCAATGCCGATGATTCTGATTCCAAGAAAAGGGTTTCTTTACTAGAGATTCAAGAACAAAGGATTGTGAAAAGAAGCAATGGGTTGGTCTGATTCGTAAGAAGCTGTGGAGATTGAGAAGCGAGAGAGTGGAAAAAGCAAGAACTGAAAGAACTTTCGTCTAAAAAGTGTTTCAATGGCCGTTTCTGGCCTATTTATAGGGTTTTAAAAAAAAAAAAAATATATATATATAATAAAAAATATGTCAAATCAAATTCACTTCGACTTCCTAGGTATGACACGTGTCCCATTTTACCTAGAAAGTTGGAACTCATGATGATAGTGGGAATCGAGGTGACAGTTACACAGTAAACGTGCAATCATGACGCCGTTTCAGTAAAACGTGTAGAAAAAGAAAAAAATGTCAACTTCTCATCTTCCTTCGATCACGAATCGAAGCAGACATTTTTTGGGGGCAATTTGTTAGCCCATATTTTTGATAAGCTAAAAATATGCTCTAAACACGCATTAAATGCTGTCTTGAATTTTGAAACATAATGAAGAGCAAGAAAATCTTGTCAGATTATATCGAATTGAAGAGTAAGAAGACTCTTGGAAATGTTCACAGGTTCAAGGGAATAATTACAAATACAAGGCTAAGGCAAGAAAAAGGACTTCGAACCATGAGGCAAATCGACCTAGCGTATGATCGAATCGAAGCAACATATTACTGGGCTTAGCACAATTCTGACAAACTTCACAAAACTCAGTTCGACTTCGAGCGATACAACCGTTCTAAGGAGCAGTTAGGTGCATGCAGGGTGTACGTGGTAGGACATTTGGCAGTAGGATAGTGTTCGACCGTTAGGACAGTTTATTTTCGAAAGTCTATATATAGTAGTTTTTTAGTCAGAAACAAGGTCGCAATTCATTTATACCAAAATCCTTGTAAAACTCAAAGTACCCATGCTATCGAGAGAAACGAGTGAAATGGGATCCAAGTATGAATCTGTGAACCATTCTTTTCTGTAAAACACATTTACAATTCTATGCAATTTACTTTTCATGTAAATTTATCTTTCAAGCACTTTAAACTTCATGCAAAGTTTATTGTCTTTCATTTAAATTCTTGTCATTTACCTGTTTCGATCGAAGCAAAGCATTCGTTTATTAAGAATTTATTTTCCTTGTTGCTTGTAATCCAAGTAACTTGTACGTTTAATTCTCCCAAAACTACAATAAATGTTTATGCGTAATGAACATTCAAACAACTTAAAGAATTCAAACAAAGCACTATGCTCCTGAGATTCACTAGTTGGTCTCGCAAGCAATTAACCCAGACTAGCGGTTGTTTACCAAATTTCAGCGTAAACACATACATATATTAAAACTTATTTTGATAGTTATATATCCATAAGTAATTTTGACACAAAGTATCCAAACACTTAATAGTTGATAAGAATCACTTTAATATTAATGCATTTAAACATAAATCAATTTTGTTCAAGTTACTTTTAACCAAAATAAATTATATATAATCAATTTTATCAAAATTAATTATCAACGCCGCTGAACCAAACATTTGCCAAGTAATTTAAATTGATTATCATACTTGATACTAATTATTTGTATTAAATAAAACAAAATTAAACACAATGAGATGACAAGAAATCTTTAATCTTTTTGGGATTAATGAAAGGTTGTGAATAAAAAACAAAAAAGAATATTTTGTTTTGTTTAATTTTCCCAACGAGACAGACATAAGAGCGACATTGACTGAAGTCGAATCCAATTATCCAAGCAGAACACAAAATGAAATTATTTAAGTTTGACTCCTTTAATTGCAAAATTTCTTTCTTCATAGATTAGAAATTTGTATGACTCAATTTCTTCATAAATTAGAAGGTTCTGTTCCAGATTCGCTGTCATACACAAACACACATTCTGCCAGCTATGCCTTTTTTCTGTGCGTTAGTTAGTTTCTCTCATTCACTTTTTTCCTCTTTTAACCCTTAAATCTATCTATCTTTTACACTTTCAGATTCTTCTTCTACTTCTTCTTCTTATTCCAATTTTCAGTTTATTATTATTACATGTTCTTTCATTCCTCTTTGTAAGTCTTGTTGTTTTGCTTTCCTTGTCTATGATTTTGTGCCTCTTTGCTTGATTCGATTCCCTGATCTTGCCTGCATCCAACTCAATTCTTCTTCTTCTTCTTCTTTTATGCCTTTTTTTTATTCAATACTGTTGTTTCTTCTCTTCCTCGTTTTCTGTACCTTATCCAACCAAACATAAAAGGAAACAAAAACACTTCTTAGACTTTACCTGTTATGTTTTCTAGCTTAACTTTCCTTTTTTAGAACTGCCCATTGATGCAATAACGCTTTTTGCCAGAAGAACAGAACAGAAATAAGAATTTCCTTTTTAGAACTGCTCAGTGATGCAATATACTTGTTTTCATTAGTTTATTTCGTATGGTTTATCTTTATATTATACGGCGTTATTTGTTTTTTTTTTAATTAGTTTTCAATGCTTAATAGATTTATGATTCTACACTGCAGTGATGAAGATTTCTCATATGATAATTGAGAATCATGGTCATTGAATCAGTGGTTAATGTCAGCAAGTAGATATGGACTTCTTATTTGTACTATTGCTGTTGGGTTGCTTGTGTTCATTTGTGTTACCTGATTCGCAAGGTACATTCTTATATTTGCACGTCACTCGCTATGTAAGATAAGATTTAATTGTTTAATATGCAACTGCTTTCACATTCTTTTTATTGGGGGGGGGGGGGGGGGGGGGGATAAAAACATAGTCTCTCAAACATTCGTTTATGAGGAGAAATAAATGTGTACGGCGCCTGTAATATATTGACAGAGTTTAATGACTCTCATTTTTCTAGTACTTGTTAATGGTTTTGTTCATTTCAGGAGATGCACTGATTGCATTGAAGTTATCACTGAATGCTTCAGGTCAACAGCTTAGTGACTGGAATGAAAATCAAGTCAACCCTTGTACCTGGTCGCGCGTTAACTGTGACTTTAACAACAATGTTAATCAAGTGTAACATATTCTCTATTGACTATTTTTTAATGTTTGGTCTAGAAAAGATGTTCACAGTCATTGATTACCTTCATTGTTCATGGGAAATTAAATATCGATGCTATATATTTCAAACTCTTAGATCTCTAGTTTGTGCATGCCGTGTAATTATGTGTTCATTGCAGTTCACTAGCGATGATGGGATTCCCAGGATACTTAACCCCAAGGATAGGAGCTCTAAAATATCTTGAAACTCTGTAAGTATTTACATCACAAAATATCCACAAAATTTAGGTGAATTCCATATTGGTGAGAATATGTTTGATATTACACTCACTCAATTGTAGATGATTGAGAAGTTATGAGTTTGTCTTCAGTTGTTGATTATATAAAACCAATTGCTTACATTCTTCTTGCACCCCACTTTTCCTATTTTTTACATTTTTCATATTGTGCATTTGATGAACTGTAGTTGTTTGTTAGGGTTAATTAAGTCTGAACCTAATGTTGTGGTTATGATCCTTACTCCGCCAAGTCTTGGTGCTTTAGATAACCTTAGGTAAATTTTGTGATGTTAGCTCTTTTTTTTTCTTCTTCTTCAATATTTCATTCTTTTGAAGGGAAGTGCTACTAACACACTCTCTCTCATTGAGTGAAATTTATGTGGGTCCCAATGTCTCTTCACTTTACGGGGGACTCATTCCCAAAGTGATTGGACTCCGTCAACTAGTATGTTGCTATCACTCCACATTTTGCAAATGTTAACTTTTATTATATGGGGGAGGGGTTTGGGTGTTACAGCAGTTCATGCTTTGGTATCATTTTCATTCAATTTTTATGGGAAATTGTCTTCTTTTAAATATTTATCGTTTACAAAGTTAAAGGGTACCCATTGATGCATGTTATGCAATAATAATGCAGTTCTTTGCAAGGAAATGGCATCACTGGCGACATACCAAAAGAGTTCGGAAACCTGACTAGCTTGATCAGGTTGGATTTGGAAAACAACAGATTAACTGGTGAAATACCGTCTTCCTTTGGTAATCTTAAAAAGCTCCAATTCTTGTAAGTATGGCATTCTGTTTGGTAGGTTTGACAGATATATAATGCGTCTTGGCATGTGTTTTTATCGTGTCATATTGTTTAAAAGTGTCATCTTTTGTCTGTTACCAGGACATTGAGTCAAAACAATCTCAGTGGAACTATTCCTGAATCACTTGCCAATATATCAAGCTTGAGCGAAATGTATGAGAAATAATGGTTTCTGTAAGTTTATCTGTTACTTCTATATTCCATCAATTTAGTATCTGACTGTTTGTCCAAACTTCTCTTTTGCAGTCAGCTAGATTCAAATAATCTTAGCGGCCGAATTCCGCAGCATTTATTTCAAGTTCCTAAATACAAGTATGGATGGTAGATTAGTATTTAAAAGATCATTTATAGCACCATTTAAACATATCTTTCTATCCCTTACCACAGCATTTATTCCATGAAACACTAGAAAAGTGGTCACATGCATCCAAAGAGTCCGATACAGAAAACAATTAATGTTACTAACATATATGTCTACAGAGTCCTTGGATAGATTAATTTAAGTGGCCGTATACAAAATGTTTTTTTTGTCTGTAGCAACCCCCAATTACATCCCACCTTTTTAACTGTGCTCCTTATTGCAGTTTCAGCGGAAATACTTTGTATTGTGGTGTGAGTTATGGTCAACCTTGTGCATATAATAACAATTCAGATCAAGGTAATTCGATGGGAATATTTTGTTGGTCCTGTTCTATGATGTGTTGTTATCGACAACTTTCTCCCTTCCCTTTGCTACAATCTGAAGACTAATTTTCCTTCACATGGCAGGTTCATCACGTAAACCAACTGGCCTCATAATTGGGATTAGCATATCGTTTATAGCTATCCTTGTTATTGGTGGTCTGCTGCTATTTTGGTGCAAGGGTAGACACAAGGGCTACAAGCGTGAAGTTTTTGTTGATGTTGCAGGTTTGAGTTCTTGTTCAATCTCCAATGTTCTCGTATTTTTGTATTATGCTTCTCTTTTGTGAAATATTTAAGCATAGGTTAATTACTGCTATGTTTATTTTATTTAGTTTTGATCGTGTTTTTTCCCCTCTTTCTGGTGTCCTCACATCCAGTGATCCACTGGATCTGGTGACTAGACATTAGGCCGTCTAATAGTTTAATTTTTTGGGATAACTGGTCCTTACAACTACTCACTGGAATTATACCCATTTCCATTCCTTTAAACATTTCATGTCCAATGAATGTGGGATATGATCAAATCCTGTGCCCAACTGGATCTGATGCTAGTTGTTAGGAATTTAAAACTATTAGTAAACTACTCCCAAGCTCACCTAGTCTCTCCTGTGCTCAGCTGTAGGATCTAATTTCCATGTAGCCAACTAACTGTGAGTTAGTTAGAACTGAACTGATTTAGTTCCACCACACTAGGAAGTCTATAAATAGCTCTCAGCTATATCATGAACATTTAACAATACATTTCAATCCAAGTAAACAGAATGAATTCATATTGCTTTCTCTCTGTTATGAATCTCTAAATAAAACTAATACTGAGCTCCCATCGAATAGGATAAGTTTTTGGGATTTATTGGAACTTAAAAACTACACAATGGAATATATCCATTTCCATTTCTTTGAACCTTAATTGAGATTGACGTGAACTATCTCCTTTTTAATATTTTCCTGTGCTATAAATATTGAGATTCGACAAACTAGAGAGATATGATCAAAGCCATACTTATAATGAAAGGTTTGAACAATTCTCATCACTTGAACTAACTTTTGAGTTGGAGTTAGGCGCTGTCCGTTGTCAATTCTAATACTCTTATTTTATCATTATACCTCTTTCCTGTTTCATCAGGTGCAGCCAATTATCAACTCCAATACTATATTTTATCATTATTATTTTGGTGTTGTTTCATCAGGTGAAGTTGATCGACGAATTGCGTTTGGTCAACTAAGAAGATTTGCATGGAGAGAACTACAAATAGCTACAGACAACTTCAGTGAGAAAAATGTTTTAGGACAGGGAGGCTTTGGAAAGGTTTATAAAGGCGTCCTTGCTGATAACACAAAAGTTGCTGTCAAAAGGTTAACTGATTATGAAAGCCCTGGTGGGGATGCAGCTTTCACGCGTGAAGTTGAGATGATAAGTGTAGCTGTTCATAGGAACTTGTTACGGCTGATTGGGTTTTGTACTACTCCAACTGAGCGCCTGTTGGTTTATCCCTTCATGCAGAACTTAAGTGTCGCCTATCGTCTACGAGGTATTAAGTTACAATGCATATTGACATCGCTAGTATGCTAAGCATTCAATTTGATTTTCTATAAAAAAGAAAGCGTTGACTATTTTATTACTTGAACTCGAGGGTCATTCATATTATTGAATTCTGCCACAGTTCTGATTTTCTTTCGGTCATATTACCATGTCAATTATTTCAGAAATTAATCGGGCAAAGAAAGTATTTGGAAGATTTAACCGTGCATTTAATGATATATACTAACAATTTTTCGATTTTTCATACACCTTAGAACAGTGGACAACTATATTGTCCATATCTATGCCCAATGTGTACCTATAACTGTGATATGAACCTATTACCTTAAATGAAAAACTATGTACACACAAATTAAGGATGTTAGTTATGTTAATTTATTTTTCTTTAACTCGTATAGAAAGTGAAAAACATTTTTAAACTACCCTTGATGGTATTTACCGTAGAGGCCATTCATATTTTCCTTTCTCTTGAATTGTATATAAGGGTAGATAGTAGGATCTTTGTTGTCCATATTTTTTACCAGTAAAATTTTACTGTGTGAATACTGATGCAGAACTCAAAGCTGGGGAAGCTGTTTTGGATTGGCCTACGAGAAAACGAGTGGCTCTGGGAACTGCACGGGGCCTAGAATATCTCCATGAGCATTGTAATCCTAAGATTATTCATCGTGATGTGAAGGCAGCTAATGTATTACTAGACGAAGATTTTGAGGCAGTTGTCGGCGACTTTGGGTTGGCAAAGTTAGTTGACATTCGAAAGACTAATGTGACAACTCAAGTTCGCGGGACGATGGGTCACATAGCTCCTGAATATTTGTCGACCGGAAAATCTTCAGAAAGGACTGATGTTTTTGGTTACGGGATTATGCTTCTGGAGCTTGTTACAGGTCAACGCGCAATTGACTTTTCACGTTTGGAAGAGGAAGATGATGTTCTGTTGCTTGACCATGTAAGACCTCTTTTTCCTCGTTTTCTGCTTTGAATCTTGCTGTTTGTTTCTTGGTTGTGTAGCATGCTTGGAACTTTTGTATGCCTCTTTTGAGCGGTTTGATAAGTAATCGTGAACTGCTGCTGTGCTTTTTTGGAGTTGTGTTTGAGTTTATGGTGCTTGTGTTTGGGGCTGTTTGGGTTGGCTTATTTGAACTTATCTACCACCATAAGCACTTGTGAGAATGTTTGGGAGAAATTACGAAAATATATGTTATAAGTTGTTATGAGCTTATTTCCATAAACTCTTCAAAATTGCTTATGTAAACAACTTATAGTTTTATAGAAATAGCCAATTTTATATACTATAAGCTCTTAATTAAGTTGTTTATCTAAACAGTGTCATATATTAAAGAAAAACACGTGTCATTGTTTATCAGTTTATACGTGCCAATAACTGTTTTTGCCCTGTTTTTGTTGTATAGGTTAAGAAATTAGAACGAGAGAAAAGACTAGAAGCTATTGTTGATCGCAACCTGAATAAAAATTACAATATGCAAGAGGTAGAAATGATGATAAAAGTTGCGTTACTATGCACTCAAGCAACGTCGGAGGACCGTCCCCTGATGTCTGAGGTTGTAAGAATGCTAGAAGGAGAAGGGTTGGCCGAAAGGTGGGAGGAATGGCAGCATGTGGAGGTGAATCGGAGGCAAGAATACGATAGATTACAAAGAAGATTTGATTGGGGAGAAGATTCAGTTTATAATCAAGACGCCATCGAGTTATCTGGTGGGAGATGAGAAGACACATAGATTTGAACCAATTATCCTTTTTTGATAGGTTAGCTTGTATGAATAGAGATGGAAGTTTTATTGTATCTCAACTGTAAGAAAGAGGAAGAAAAATTATAATTTTGGTGTCAAGATGTTGCTTGTGGTACTATTGAGGTTTACTCAAGCGCAGAAACTCATTAAAGATAAGATGTTTGGTGAGTTTTTAGCAACATTCCTGTTATAGGGGAACATATGGTGCTATGCCATGCAAGTTCCCAAGCAATGATTGTTGTACATAAGGTTTTTACAAAGAAACCTTGTTCTTGGAATCTAGTTTCACAGGGTCTTCTATGTACCACGGCTAAAGCCCGAAACTCGGCAACATTATCAGTTTCATATTCAGTGAATGTACAATGAACAATCTCCTTTTTGGGTGGTACCATGAAAAAAAGATTTGATTATGCTTTTATTAAATCTATCATGAAAGTACATGCAATTAACGAGTATTAACTTCTCTAAAAGTGTGGATGTGTGAGAGACAAACGTCTCCGATCATATTTTGCTGAAGAAGAAAAATAATGAATCAATTGACATACAAAAGTATGACTGATTCTATGTCAAGTGCCCTCAAAACTCAAAGCTCGGGCCATACTCCATGAGGTTTATGAAAATTTCTTCCAAGCATAAAACTTATTTTATGAATACATCCAATCACATCTTACCATTTAGATTTGTGAAAGTTACTTTTGAAGCAAAAACATCAAGTGTAACCGCTTTAGTTACTAAATCATTTTTATAAAATCAAGTTCATTTCAAATTACATTCGTCAAATCCAAACAAGTACAAGATTCCTCAAGGGAAACTTTTGTGTTTTGATTAACATTTCACAACATAATTTTACATAAAATTGTTTGTAAAATTGATTTAGTAAAAATTTAGTCTCAAATAAAGTGTTTATGCTTGCATCATTAGTGAAGTTTCACTTGTTCAGCTAGCTTCACAAAAGGGGAATCAGCTCGTGTACAAAGCTTCTCAAGGCAATTGCCAAAGTTTAAGCTTTGTTTAGGACCTTAGGCCAAACCCCGATGATGTTTCGGACGAACAGTTCAACACTTAGATAAACGTCTTGTAATTGTAATGTGAAAGCAGAAGTATCCTCGAGTATTAAACTCGAATAAAACACCATGCTTATGCGCCGGACAGTGGAAATCGGTGGTCAGCACAGTAGAGATAATTCACAGTAGCTGCTTCCAAAGTCTAAACAATTCACCATGCATGGAAGAACGACAAAATTTATAAGAATGCAAAATTTTCGTTCAAAAAGAATATAATTATTCTCCCTACAGGAAGAAAAACAACTCAAAACCGAATCAATATAGCTTTCGTACCTCCGAAGTACAGTCTATACATATGTTTGAATTTTAAACAGATAATTTTAGTCCTAATAGATGGCACATCGTTGAAGCTAAATATTCAGCATTTTCTAGCTCACTTCAACGTATTCGAATGACATGAGGTCAATCACATGGGTTTTGTCTTCCTATATATTCTCACCAGCTGCTCATTTGCATTTGAGCCTTAGAATTGTGAGATGACCTACCACCCTTGTCTTTGTGAGAATTCCTAGATGCAAGTTTCTTCCTTCCCTTACGAGCTGATGCTATAGCACTTTTCCTTTGCTTACTCAAGCTGTTTGTGAGTTCAGCTTCAATTCCCACTCCATTATCATTGTTTTCCTCCTGCAAATCAAATTAACACCATCATGGTTTTCATGTAAAGGCTAGATAAAAAGGATTCCTCCTTTATGTGTATAATATAATAATGATAAACATCCATGGAATCAAATCCAAAAAGATTGCAATATTCTCATTATCAACTTAGCGGGAATATTAGTTTACTTTCAATAAAAATCCATTCATTCGATCTTGAGAGAAAATTAAATCAAATCAATTCCCATTGCATTTTCATTTGAACTTCTAGGATATTTACAGCATTCCTTGTTAATAAGGAAGAGGAAGAGCAATATACTGAGATAATCACCTAATAAAAATAATAGAATTTTAACTTACCGTGTTGTTTGCCTCTTCCTTTTCAGATCCACTGTTTTCACCTGCTTCAAAGCTCTCCTCTTTTCTATGACGTTCATGTCCCTCATCCTAAACATGGTTTCATTAACAATCCTTCAGACAGAATTGTAAAATACCGAATTGCATAACTAGCGAAATAAGTTGAAAAAAATTACGTTGGTGTCCTTATTAGAGAAAAAGGTCATCTCTATTGGTCACACATCATTTCCCATAGCACAGACCATTTCCTGTAGCCTGTATATCTTTTATGACAACAAAAGCTGATGGATATATTACCTGGTCCGACAAATGTAAAGAATCAACATTTAAATCGTCTGCTTCGTTCAGGTTTTTCACCAAGTCACCATCTTCACTATCAGAATTTATATCACTCTCCATCTCACCTTCAATAAACTGCAGATAGATTTGAAGAGCATTGAGGCAAAATAAAAAATAACATAAATGTTTCACAATCAATGGATTATAACTAAGAAGGCCGAAAAACCACCATACCCTCTGAATATCTTCCTTATCTTTTTACTAAAGCCACTAGCAGCAAGTTCTGTATCTAGAAAACCAGCACTTATGTCTATTGAAGAATAACAGTTTTCCAGCCTCATCTATTCCTTTATCAGAATCGTTGTTATCATCTATGCTTTCTTGAAAAGAAATATTGAACCTATAGCAGAAAAGAGGGGCTAATTATGAGTACAGCTGGTTGAGCAGCCACGGACAAAATCCAAAATCTTTCAATAAGTTAAGCTAAAGAAAAAGTAATCATTCAATCAACATAAGAGAAGCAATATACTAATAGTGTGTACGCATATTAAATATAAAGCGGAAAATTGTTGTGTACGCAATTATTGGGGTCAGTCCACATATGACCAACTTCTGGAAGGTTTACACAAGAAGAAAGAGGGTGGGGCCAAGAGGAGAGAATATTTTAGCAACTATTATTATGAAACTAAGAAATGAATGAAAATGATTCTCATTACTTGATCATATAGTACATTACAGCTTATATAGAGTTCATGAAGCTGTAGGATAGTTGTGATACATGTTCTATATGCTATACTAACTCTAAGACAGTTAGTTACAACTAACTAACTGGATAACTTGCTATGCAAGTTATCGTAGCAAGTTATCTCTATAGAAGCAACTAAGAAGCTTGTGTATCTTCATGATGCAATAACTATTACTATTGAGTAGGTTAGGAGAGAATATCTCTCTGGTTAGGAGTCTCTGACTCTGGAAATGTGATCCCTTCATTGTAGAGCTTCTATGCACATTATTTCCATTGAATAATATACATCTTTCATCAATTTGTTTGTGATTTCTATCAATGGCCTTAGAGGAAGCTCTTTACTTGAAGGATAAGGGAATCAAATCAATAAGAACAAAACCTGAAGTCCATGGCCTTGATATCATGCACCAAACTCACTTTCTAAAAAGCTAGCTCAAGTGGAGTGCTAGTTAAAGTTTGCTAAAAATGATATCGTTGCAACTTTTTACTAAGATTACTTGAGTTACCAGTCATATGTTAAATATGACACCCCTCCCCCATTCTCCTCAAACCAAGCAGTGAGATTCACTAACACTAACACATAATGTCAAAATAACTACAAACCTCTTTCTGAAAAACTTAAAGATACATTCCACATCACGATCAAAGTACCTGAAACAAGGAAAAATAATAAGCAGTTAAGGCCTAACGAAAATATATTAAAGATGGATAAGAATTGTTGGTTTCCTATTGATACCATACATTTAAGACATACTACTGTAACATTTCCATTACTATTGGTAAGCTTTAAGGATTTCATTTTCAGTAAGGCATGCTATTCCGGTCTCTATAATAAGAGAAAGTTCACTTTTTAGATTCATTCAATAAATGATGTATTTAGCCTATATTAAACTAGATACATCATTTATTGAATGAACATAAAAAGGGAACTTTCTCTTATAATAGAGACTGAAGGGAGTATATTTTAAAATTCAAACAAAACATAGCAAATGAGGTTCAATTCAGAATTGTGAAGAGAAAAAAAATTAGCATTCATACAAACATGAAATCAAAGAAAAATGAACAGAATTCAAAGGGATGTAATAGCATACAAGGAAGAGACTCTTACATCTTTGCATTACGATGCGACACAGACACCATTTGCGGAAAATCAATCACAGTAATTTTTTCTTCATCGTCGATCTACAGTGAATGACATATAATGAAGAAACAAAATGTAGTATTGTAGGAGTATTTAACGATAATGCTGACAAGTCAGCACATGTTATTCAAGCATACCATGATGTTAAATTCATTGAAATCACAGTGAATGAGACCATGTTCTGCTAGCCGAATAATTATACCAATAATTGTCTCAAAAACAGTCTCTGGATTTCGTAACTGCTTCACCTGAACGCTGCATTTGCAGAACCAAGTATACAAATTCAAGCAATTGTGTACCTTAGATTTTAAAATTTATTTCATAATTTAATTTGGATCAGAAGTCTAGTAGTTATCATGATTAGTTTTATTTAATTAAGATTAAGAGTTGAGTAAGGCTTAGTAGTTTGTTTTTTACATCAAACCATAACCACAATTCTAAAACTAAACAATATAGAGAACATTAAAAGTTAGCAAAGATAGTTTCGTGGCAACTACTACTACAACAACTAGTTCTGAAAAGCAAAGAGGACCTAGAATTAAAAATTGTGGCATTACATAAGAAATTTATATTAGACTTATCCTGATCCACCACAATAATCATAAAAGGAAGAAACTGACAGTGACTATTTTCAGAGATGATATATTAATACAATATAAACCACAGGTGACTGCGTGCTATTTTGCAACTAAAACCCATGCATCCAATGCTTTAGGACTATTATAGTCATTAAACAACTATCCTGCTTAAGGAATGCTAGATATTCTACATGAACAAGGTGTAAAAGCAAGGATCAAATGGTCAAATCTCAAGCATGATGTAATATCAATTCATAGACCACACATCAAATGTTATACAATTATGACGGTCACAAAACAAATACCGTCCCTAAGAGTAGTTAGTAATTATACAACCACAATATCTAGCACCATCATAGTTGACTAATTGTGTTCATACATTTGACATGAATGTGTGCGTTTGGATGGGGTAATTGAAAATTTTTAAAGTATTTAGAATTTTAGACAATTCAAATTATTCAATTAAATTGACTTCATTGATGTTCCATAAAAAAAAAAGTTGTTTGTATGCTGGTCAAACCCAAAATTTATCCAAATCATCAAAGAAACCTTCCGGTAAACTATCCATGCAATCATTTTCCTTCGTCAAAAATCCACCCACGCCTTCCTCTTCTGCCGGCGCCGCCGTCATTGATTTTCCTTTCTCTTCAACAACCGCCGGCGAGTGTCCCTCAAACCGTGTCACGTGTCCAAACAATTTCTCCTTCCTAGAAAACGTGGTTCCACACGAACACTTCCACGTGGACTCTCCCCTACACTGTTTCACGTGACTCTTCAAATCCGACACCACCGCAAAACTCTTCCTCCGACACCGATCGCACGTGTGAGTTTTCGGACAGTGACTTCTCTTGAAATGGTTCCTCAAACAGAACACCGATTTCAACGGATTGAACTTCTTGTGTAACCTGTTCCTTTTGCATCCTTCATAAGGACAAGAAAATCGCGTCGCAGTTAAGCGCGCTTGCTTTTCCCTCACGCTACGTAACGCTTCATGTGTCTTGAACTGTTCTCCGTGCGCGCGCATGTGCATACGTAGGTTCGCATCGCGCGTGAATCCTTTCCCGCAAATCTCGCAGAAGTGGAAGTGCTCCGCAAGTAGTTCCACTGCGTCGAGTTCCACAATTTTGGAATGTTCGTTATCAGTGGGATTCGCCATGTCATCATCAATGTAATTGGTTTTCTCACCACTTGTCCAGTAACAATTGGTTGGAGGGACCATTATTGTTTCTGGACAAATGGCAAGAAGAGCTGTTGCGTTGATGATGACTTGGCGAATTGTAGAGGAGATTTGGTTGGAGAGTGAGTCTAAGTGTTGTTTGGGGAGGAGTGTGTTTGTTTGAATGGATTGGGATATGAAGGTTTGAATAGAATCCATTTTGGTGCTTAGTTGGGAGAGGTTTTGAAGGGGAATATTTGTATTTGGTTGACGAGTGGTTTCAGTGAGATTTTGCATATTGATTGATTATTGAATGTAATATTGAATTGAATGGTGTATTGGCAGAGGCCAACGGTGGTGGGAGATTGAGTTTGGTGAGGGACATGATGCAAATAATAAATACCCTTTAAATATGGTAATGGTTTGTACAAAATTGAATAGAGATGGAGATATACATAGAGAGCACGTGTTGTTTAGTCGAAAAGGCCAATTCCATATCGTTCACCACAAAATTCAGAATTGCTGTAGCACTAGTTAAATTTTTCTTCATAAGACGATTTCCTCGTTACAACAGTGTTCAAAAGAATAGAGAACACTTAGCATATTTTTGAAACTTTTTTTTTTCAGATAGACAAAATGGCAAATCAAACATGAAAGTAATGCAAATCAATAATTAGTAGCTCAAATAATGAAAGTGCATACGGACTCTGTTTGGTAAAAATAATGGATAGCTGATAAAGCTCGTTGATAACTGATAGCTTATAACTGATGACTGATGACTTATAGCTTATAACTGATGACTGATGACTTATAGTTGATGACTAATGACTGATGACCGATAAACTAATTGAAGTGTTTGGTAAAATTAACGGTTCAAATAGCTGATAAATGTAAAATCACATAAAAAGACTTTATTTTTTAATATTTCTATAGAAGTACTAATTTCATCACATTTTTTACAAGACTAATATTATTACATATTATAACATGTATCAGTGAAATATTTAAAATACAAACTTTTATGGTGTAAATCAATTTTTTTAAACTATTATATTAAATAAGTTGAATTTTTAATAGTACTAATAAAATCTTAATAACTTTTGTTAAATAAATCAAAGAGGTAGTTAAACATATATTGTCATAAATAATGTATATGTATATATGTATTGTAGTACGTAACTAATTAAAAAGATGTAAAAAAAAAAAGGCTTAAATATGTCTATAGTCCCTGCAAATAAGGCTCATTTGAATTTTCATCCTTGTACTTACTAATCCTTCCAAAATTTCCCTGCAATTTCTAATCACTTGAGATTTGGTCCTAATTACATCTGATTACTGATGTGGCATGTCATTACACACATGGCAGTGATGTGGCGGACGCTGAGTGGGTTATGACAGTGATGACTGAGCAAAAGCCATCTGAAATGACCGTGTTGCCCTTATTAAGACCAGACAAAAGCAAAATTACCATAATACCCATGTCTCCTTCTTCCTTTTCCAAGACCCAAATTCAATCTCTCTTCTTCTTCTTCTTCCTCCATAAACGGCCTAAAAAATGCAACTCCAAACACCGGTCGAGTAATCCAAAACGAAATTTCCGCCACAGCGTCGACACAAACAGATCTAACAACCATATCCGAGTTCGTCGGTGGATTCGAGTTTGACGGTGGCGCCGGCAAGTGTGTCGCGGTCGGTGAGTTTGTTGAGCTTCAGTATGTTGACTCGTTTATCTTAAGAGTTGAAGAAGAAAAATAAGGGTTTTGGAGTGAAATGAGTTTAGGTTGTTGCTTCTTTTACTGTTGCCATGGTTGCAATTTCAGTTTCTTCCAAAAAAATTCAAAAAAATTCTCTCTTTGGTGTTCCTGGAAAAGCATGTTAGTGTGTTATGGTATATTCAATTTCACTTATGTTGAGGAAACTAAGAAATTGCACTTTATCTTCCATTTCCTCTTCTTTAGAGCACAACTTCAGATAGGTATGTATGTTGATAGCATAGCATACACACTACATCGATTCAAGCATAAAGGTTCTTTGTTTTCCCCTTCACACTAAAACGCTTCACTTTTCACACTAACTTTGTTGTTTCTCAAACACCTTTGGCTTTTGTTTTGAAATCATGTTAATGTGTTTTTGGTTGGGGTTGGGAGGCTAAGAAAGAAAAAGAAAGAAACAAAATCTGAGGGCGAAGAAGGGTTAATGGATGTAGCCCTGTTTTTGTATTTCTCTGTTATGGATCTGGACAATGGGTTTGGTGCAGAAAAAGAAGGCAAAGGGATGTGACTCTCATGGAAGAAGAAGGCAGGGACAATTTCGTCATTTTGTAGTTGCTCTGTTTATCAGGGGCAAAATGGTCCGTTCAAGTTTTTTTGCTGAGTCATCAATGGGATTTCATAGTTAGTGTGTGCCATGTCAGTAATAAAATGGGTTTAAGTCAAAAACTCAAATGATTAGTAATTGCAGGGAAATTTTAGAAGAATTAGTAAGTACAGGGACGAAAATTCAAATGAGCAATATTTGCAGTGACTATAGACATATTTAAGCCAAAAAAAAAAAACTTGGCTACTTACCATGTTATGTTCACATTTCCTAAAAAATGTCGTGAGTGGGGTCGTAAAATAAAAAAATTCAACAAGAATAAAAAACATTTGTGGCAATACATATCTATACTATATATATAAAAAAAATTCATTTCGGCTCTTTGGGCTGGTTTTTTCTCCTTCCAAAATTACCCTCAATTTTCAATGCAAATAACACATATAACAAATAAATAAGAGTAAATTCAAATATTAAAACAAAATGTAACAAATTGTATATGTCCGATTTTTTTCTTATCATTTAAAAAAGATAATGGATGAGAGTGAATTCGAATATTAAAAAATGTAACAAACACAATATTTTTTTTGTTACCACATAAAATATATCGTGCAACAAACACAATATGAGTATATGTCCAGTATAATCAATAAGAAAATGATCGTTATTTTATTTTTATTTTATATACAGACAAACCAAAATATGCCGAGTTGATAAATAATGTCGTTATATGTTTTGTCAATAATTTGTAGATAAATCGATGTACGAATAATTTTCATTAATATTTAAAAATTTAAAATTTGTAATCAAAAATATACAAACAAACATAATAAAATAAACACACACGTTAGCACGGCAAAAAAGCGGACAGACGGGCCGTCTTTCCGCTAGTATACATAATGCATCAGCGTAGAATGATCCTTAAAAAAAATAAGCGTAGAATGATAAGGGTAGAAATGGGTTTCAGCTAAAATGATAAGGTAGAAATGGAACAAAATATAATAAGATATAAGCTCAAACACTATTTAAAATAACGTCTGAAAAATAAGTTATAAGCTCGTAAAATAAGCTATAAGTTCATGATAAAATATCGTTTACCAAACAGAGCTTTTTTTGTCATACGAACTTATCCGCTATAAGCTATAAGCTCATTTCTGACCTTACCAAACAGACCCATAATTAACCGTTCAGATAGAACACAAACTCTTTTTCTTTTATGTTAAAGAGTGCGAACTCCAAATTTAACTAAGTTTACCAAATAGAGGAGGGATAAGGAGTTACTTCAAATCATTATACTTGCAATTAATCACTACAAATCCGTAACATAAGGTTTCCTACTCCTTCCTCCTAGACAAACCACGATAAATGGCTATTCAATTGCAAACTTTTGCTATTAAATTAAAATGTAAACCACCAGCCATTTTATTCGATAGACGATTAAAGGAAAAAATCTGATTCAATTGTGACCCTTAAGTGCAGTCTGAATAAAATTTTTAAAAATAAATCTGATTCAATTTTTAACTATTGCAATTGTGAATTTTGCAAGAAGAAGAATACAACTTTATTGAATCCGATAGAAAAATATGAATATTTTTTTTGGTCTAGTAGCACAATAGTTAGAAGTTCACATTTTTAAAATGAATAAATGAGATTTCCAGAGTTTGAACTCTCGCCCCAGCACATATATGCAAGGTCCTTGAGTTAAGTTCACAAAGACAAAAAAATATGAATTTAATTGAATTAATTTTTTTATTCGATATAAAATCAATATTATGTTTGATTAAATCAGATCTTTTACTTACACCAAAAAAAAATCAGATCGTTTACTTATTCATATATTCCATCCGGTTTCAATTATAAGCAAAAATCCATTTATTCATTCAATAATCAATGTATTTATAGATCAAATACATTAATTATTGAACGAATCTAAAAAATGAACTTTTACTTGTAATTGAGACGGAATTTTAATAAGCAAGAAAGTTATTGAGTAAATCACGAAGGTATCACCGAATCGCATGATTTTCTAGGCTTCATAGGTGTTGATCTATTGTAATCTTTGGGGTGGAGGCATACGAACGACACGTTTAAAAAAATAAACCGTTCATTTGAGAATCGAGATTGCCATGTAGGTGTTGGGTTGTTTCAGAAGAGGGAGTAGTAAAACCTTATGCTACGGATTAGTGGTGATTAATCACAACAATGAATTTCTTTCAAAAATCACAACAATGAATTAATATTAAAATTAATGGCCAAGATTTAGAGTAACTCTTATACTTACTCGGGTCGATGAATTCCTCCTCCATCAAATAATACAATTTTCTACTTTACTGAGTTACCTTTTGCCATCAAAGGCTTATTTATTTAGTACATTAAAACATTGAGGCGCAAAACAAACTACATGACTAACAAGGAAACCAGTTAACTAAAATATTTACATATAAATCATATCAAGCTCTTTTACCATACATGATTCGAGGTATATGAAAATTGCTGACGATTTTCTTCAAGTGCTTACCTGATAGAAGGTTTCTTAAGTTATCTCTAATCCATCTCTCTAATGTTTGGTTACTATTGTTGAGGTAATGATCTGCCTATGATGATAGAAAATGTTTTATGGTATGAACATAATTTGATTTGAACTTATTCAATTTTTTGGGGTTAAATGTCTCATCTGAAGGAACATAGATATCAAAATTCACAGTTTCTGGCTTACTCCAAGTTTCTGGACCTAAAGTTTTTCATATAGAGATCCATTAAACACGGATGAAAATCAACTCAAAAGTAGTCTCATAAAGCCAGTAGACTATTTTGTAGAAATGATGTAATTGCAATGCTTCCTTAGGTTGATTGTACATTGCATCAAATCACTACGCAAGAAAATGAAGGGGCGAGTAAATCAATTACCTTCTTCACTATGTTTCTGAATTAAAGGTGTGTCTTGTGCCCGACACCGACACAATTACTTCCAATTTCTTAAATTGTTGATGGTTTTTAGGTGTCAATGTTGTGTCAGCTGTACGTATAAGTGTTTCATAGGATATTATAATCCCTTCATATATTTCGGCTAGAGGTCTAGGTAGCACTGTCTTGGCCACAATAGTTTTGTGATTTCCAGCAATGTAACAACACAAAATTAGCAAATAAAAGTACTCCATATACATTTCGTGAGGGGACTTGCACTATTTGAGAGAAGAGTGTAAAATTTGGCCTTCTTCATTGTTTAAATCCAAGAATTGTAATCAAAGTGAACGATGCCATTGATACAAGTCTCAGCAGATGCAGACTAACTAAAAAAAGTTTCTTCTTGTATTTGTTTTGAATCACAAAATCATAGTAAGATGATCAACTTGTTAAAACGAATCACATAAGTACTCTTTCATAAATTCTTAAAAAAAATTATATAATTAAAAGAAATTAATTGTTCCCCTAAAAAAAACAGAAATTAAGATTTCTATACAAATTCTGAGCATATGTTGATGTCTTGGCTTGCAAATTGCAAACATATAAAAGTCAAGTATTGAAGTTTCCATAAAGTGCATAATTATAAGTAAAAGAGAACAAAGGCCATGTTGTAAAGGCCATCAAATATAAGTGAAAGAAGCAAAATATTGTTGACAGGTACTCATAAGTAATTCAGTGATTAAATAATAATAACAAAGGAGCCTTAACATAGTCTCACAAACCACAGAAAAGAGAACAAAGTTAAAAGAACAAGAAAAATTAAAACATTGTAAAGAGACAGACATAGTAACAAGTAAACATAAAACCTATGCAGAATACTCAGTCAGAAGGGAAGGCAGAACTGAGGAGCTTCTCATCCTCACTGAAAATCTGAAAGTTCTTCGACTCCATCAGAAATTCAATATCTTCATTCTTAAATTTCAGCACAAAACCCAATGTGATCAATTCAGAGAGGGCAGGAACAAAATCATGATTCTCACACAAAACACCTTCTGATATTGTTTCAGAGAAATATGTGGCATATTTCAGTGCATTTCCCTGAGGCTCATCCAACTTCTGGATGAAAAACTTGGAACTTTGCCTTTCCCAACGAACCATTTTGTCATCTTTCTTTGTAATGATGTCCCCTGATGACAGTGATAAACTATAGCTTACCGTGACCGGCGTCTTTGTCTCAAGGAAGCTCAGGTTGAGAAGACCTTGAACAGCTTCATGCCTCTTGTCTGGTTCCATTTTCAGGCTAGAACAAGCAAGGAAACCAAGAATGAGCTTAATCAAACCTTTTAAGTTGAAAAAAATATCATTATGATCAACTTGCACCCTTTCAACACCATCATTCAGCAAGGAAGATTCTTCTTTGCATAGTGATTCAGATATATTTCGAGCACCGATTTTTCTGTAGATGTCATATAAATTAGAAATGGACAAAGGCCCAAAGTCCTGCTGAGGATACCACACAAAAATCTTCTCCTGCTCAAAAAGCTTCTTCAGATGAAGGTTATCAGGTATGAAAACATCTTTCTTGTCCAGCAGAAATATCTCTTTACTTCCTGTTGTTACAGGTAGTTTGCTCAACCTCTCAGAAAGTTTCTTCTCAGTATTTATGCCCAAATGTTTCAGGATAAACATCCAGAACTTCCAGCAGTTGTCATATGGCAATTCTTCCAATGAACTCTCCCATTCATTCCAAAGATCAACATAATCATCAAGTGAGGGTTTAGTCCTGACTTCCATGGCAGAGGTAAAAAAGGGAAGAAGCTTCCTATCATAGATATCATCAAGAACATAGAATTTTAAACAAAAAAGCTTATCAGGGTCATGTATGATGCATTCTTCAGAGCGGACCCACTGTCCACCTTCAGTTATATTCGGAATCCAAATTTTCTTGGCAGCTTTCTCCTCGGGTTTCCAGTTGTATTCAGACAAGTACCTATACATTTTCGCAATATTATCAAAGTCAGAAAGAGTGCAAAGGTGACTGGCAAGCAAGAAGCAAAAAGAGAGACAAAACATGTAGTTGATTAAATGATGTACCTATATATTTTGACAATAGAATCACTGTCAGAGCGAATGTCAAGGTGACCGGCAAGTAAGGAGCATCCTTTCTCTAGGTCAGTGGTGACACCAATTGCATTGAGTTCTTTCTGGAAATATGCTATTTTCGGTCCATAAAAATTTGCATCAATAAAAGGCCCGTCAGTTGGATTAAAGAAAGAACTCCACTTGGAATTAAACAGCAAACACATCTCTGGAGGCCTATAACCAGCATGTGTCTTCAACCAATTTCTGGACAATCTCTTTCTGAACTCATCATCAATGGAAAGCTTATGCTCTTCATATAAACTTCGGATGCATTCCAGCAAAGAAAACACACTTTCTGGAGTAATGGTGGAGGGATCTGAAGGAAAATTCAGACATTTAGGCACAAATCTCACTCCATGTTTGAATTCAGTAACAACACCAATTCTCTTCAGCTCTTCCTTGTATTCATGTATTGCCATACCATAAAAATTTTCACTGTCATCAATGAAAGGGAGACAAGTAATTGAAGATATAAATTTCCACTCGGGACCATATAAAATGCATTCTCTTGGGCACGCATAACAACCGACCTTAGTATACAGCCACTTCTGATTATGTATAATGGTATAAAAATCAGAAGGAAATCTATAAACAGTCTCCTTCAGCAGCCTGCAACAAGAAAGAAATGATATCACATTTTCTTGATTAATTGAAGCTTGCAATGCCTTCTGTTCGAAGAGAGAAGCAAATTTGTTGATAGCATCTCCAAAATCAACAACCACACCGATTTTTTTCAGTTCATTTTTGTAAGAGAAAATATTATCTCCATAGAATTTATGATCCATCACAGGAAGGCCATTGAATACATCCAAAATGCAGCCCCACACCTGGTCATACAAGAAACATTCACTTGGTATTTTGAAACCCATGTTTGTCTTCAAGCAGCTTGTTCCCTTCAATGAATTTAAGACTTCACTAGGGTCATCCATGAATCTGATGCATTTCATTAGCAAAAGAACAGCCTCAGCTGTCAAAGAGGCCAAATTTGAGGGTGATTTTAAATGCTTGATAACAATTTGGTAATTTCCACTTGTGCCAACTATCACTCCCAGCAACTTCAGCTCCTCTTTGTAGTTATATATTTCCTCGCCAAAATAGGATTGATCGATAAAAGGGATATTGCTAATCTGAGATGCGATTTGCCATCCGGAATCATGCAACACTGATCCCACAGGAGACCTTAGACCCAAAGATGTCTTTAGCCAAGGTCCATCTCTGATGCTGTTCACAAATTTGTCCAACGGGAAAAGACTTTTCCTGAGATATTGGATGAAGTTAAGCATCAAAAGAACATGATTCTTACTTAAAGTGAAGGAAGACGCGCGAGACATCAGTTCTCTTCCAATGAAACTGCATGCTTCCTCACAACTGGACATCACTCCAATGGTTTTCAATTCTTCTTCATACTCGTTTATTCTATCCCCATAGAAGCTCTCATCAATCAGGGGGATGTCAACAAGAACCGAACCACTTTGCAAAATTCTTCCCAATGGCGAGCGAATTAAGAACGACTTTGAAGGAGGCATGTATCCATTGACGGTAACTTTAAGCCAGCTGCCATCTTTTATACATTTCAAAAACCTCTCTGGTAGGTGCACTCCCCTGTTCTTCAGATTCCGAATCCAATCCAAAAGCAAAAAGGCATTGTTTTTGGTAAGTGGTGTATCAACAGCTGAAAACCCAGCATTTGGAGGAGATATAAGAGGAATGTCAGAAGCTCCAACATGAGTTGTGAGGAAATTAATAAGCTTCCCGGAACCTGTAAATTGGCCTGCATAAGATGAGGAATTTAGGTACTCCTTTCCGAGCTCAACATAATTTTCATTCCTCCAAGGATTAGAAACAATCAAGTCTGCCCATTTGCTCACATTTGCAGGCACAAGAACCCCCGTTCTTGTTTCTGTGACATGCCCATAGTTGTCAACAAGTGGCATAGAACTACATAGACTATCAACCTCCCGCTTTGACAAATACTTCATTGATAAAGAGTGGTACAAAAAATGAGCATATGCAATGGCATGTTTGCTGTTATTTTTAAGAGAACTGCAGAGGACATTGGCAAAAGTGTACACGTTCAAATTAGTAACAGAAACGTCATTTTCAAGCCATTCCATCAAAGTCGGCTTCTGGGCCAATCTCAAGATAGCCTTTTGTGTACTTTCTGGCATAAAAAACCGGTTTCCTGCACATGAAAATTCCTTGTTCCAGTTGATCAGCCAAGAACAAGCATTAGACTGACTTGAGTCTGTTATTACTACTCGCTTTGCACCTGCATAGTGCAGTGTGCATTCATAAAGACTGAAAGATGATAGAGTTCCATCAGAAGCCACATATTTTATCAATGGAATACTATTAATGTTTGTTCCCTTAAATCTTGAAGACCAGTTTTTAGCAACAAACAGTAAAAGTTGAAGATAGAGATCTTCTGATACACCATCCACAAGATTAGAACTCTGGATGCACTTTGCATACCAATCAACGATCACTGGTTTAACCCCTAAAAAGTTGAGTACATTATCATACTCACTTTTATCAAACGAAGAACTCAAGATCTTCCTCCCATCATGAGAAGATAGGTTAAGCAAGTACACTCCTTCGTCCCGGGCTTTAGTCAAAATATTCCAGAATTCAGACAGCAGCCTACTAACTTCACCAGGCTTATAGAAGTGCTTCTGCTCTGTGTATGTCTCAATAGGGACAATATTTTCATTAACTAACTTTGCTTTGATTTTGTCCCTCACATGATTAAACTTCTCAAATGGCGAACTTTCAATGGGAAGGAACTTGAACATACGAGCCAAACTTGATACTGGAGCTTGATCGGATCCTACAACAAGTGTTTTGAATGCATCCATAAAGGCCGATGGAACACATTCAAGTATCCCTTGGTTCCATTTATTATCCAAGAGAATTGTCTCCCTAGATGAGGCAAGGACAAAATCTGCTTGAATAATGAAAGGAAAATTAGTGACCATCTCTGTAGGAAGAAATGCATAGACCCCTGGTGAACTTGTACCCCTATGAAGCCTCTCCTGATTTGGGAAGGCCAGTGTCACAACCCATTCTTCAACATCTGTTCTCCTTTCAACCACATTTTCTGACCTGACCGGAAACTTTTGCTTCCACATGTAGTAGCTGCACTCTTTCTCAGCATTACTATTTTCCTCTGCGGAGAGATGTAGTGTGTAAGACTCAGCATTCATGTTTTTCCTCGTCACGAAGTTAATCTCGCTTGAAATAGATACAGCAGTTATAGTGTTCTGTGTGGGATTTTCAGTAACTTCTCTGACAGAAAGGTGTCTTATTTTTGTAAGAAACAAAAGGACTTCTGGATGAACGCTTGAAAGCTGCTGTTTAACAGGGTTGACCTTATCCGGCTTCAGGGGCAAGACAATGGTTGTAGTTGGAAGGTCTTTACCAGCACCATATATCTGCTTTATCTCAACAAGGGTTGGATTCTCCTCAACCCATTCAGGAACTATATACCCAAGACTGCAATGTGGACAAGGCTTCTCATTGAACCTTATCTGATATCCATTGCTAAAAATATACGGCTGCATGGTAACCAGAAACACACTCTTGAAACCAATTCCTGAAATTCAACCATAAGAGAGATTTTGTCAATGATTTGCATGATCATCTTCAATTTGGCTACTTTAATGGATATCCCTACTTCACAGTCAAGCGTAATTGTATATCACTTAATTAACAAGGATTACCAAATAAGTAAAACATTCAACTAATCGTCATCGAAAGTAGCCATATTAGCGCAAGTCCATCTTGAGTCCAAAGTACACAACATTTTAAGAAACAAATAAATGTAAGAATGTGATGTACCTTTCTCTCCTATGTAACCACTGCTCCTATTGCCTTTCTTTGTGGATCTTCCAACACTGCATATGGACTCAATGTTTTTTGGAGAGAAACCCTTTTCATTATTGAAAATAAGTAATGTGGCTGGAGCACCAGTAGCAGTAATGTCATCAGAAGTTATGACAAACTCCAGTGTTGGCTTCACTCCCTCATTATAGTGGTTATCTTCGGCATTCTGTTCAAGTTGACAACAACAAAAATTATGCAAATGAATTTCAATTACTATAATTTGAAAAGAGAAATGTTATTTTGAGTTTGAGAACAAAATTGGTGTCCAATACCTAGTATGTACACAGCTGGAATATATTGACTTTTATATTAGTTCTCTCTTTCTCAAACACATTAGCAATTTTAGAGGTGTATAACTGATTTTGACATATTTGAATATTTTTCCATTAAAATTGATTTGGACTCCATAATTGATTATAACTTGAAGCTAGAATTTGTTACTTTTGACTCCAAATGTAATTTTTAACACAAATTTATCGTTAACTCACTTTTACTCATTTTACATTCAACTGACTTTTAACTAAAATGAATTCATTCAAACTATATTTTGTCATGAAAAACCAAACAAACACTAAATAGTGTATTTTCTTTATACATACGGCTTAATAAGATGTTAGGTTTTTATGCTGAAATAAAACCCCTCATATAAACATGATCGCATGATTCTGGATATAGGAAAAATGATAGTGATATAAATAAAGAAAAATCTCTATGAATCATGCACTGTTTACCAAAAAAAAAAAAGTAATGAAAAGTATTCAAATGTAAATGAAGAACGAGCATGATCTTAGTATGCGTAACTGAACCTACTAAAAAAGAATAAAATAAAATTATCAAAAGGTATATATTATTCATACTTATGCATGAATGCAAGATTATACTAAGAAAGAAAAGAGGATGAAAAATAATGAGTGTACCTGTATGAGCTCCATTAGGAAATGGACATCTTTTGCATATAGCTCAGCAGAGAGATTCTTAACAGCATGATGAAGATCCTCGGTCAAAGGATTAGGATTCCCACCAATAGAGAATTTTGTCCTTCGTATCTCTTCAACATGCTCTTTTGGTGTAGCCATTGATCTTATCTAACTGAAATGAAGTACCAGCAGTGAAGAAGAGAATGGTTACTACACTTCTTGAAACGACACAAAAAACACAGTGAGACTCCTTCTTGGAGAAGTAACTTAATAAAGAAGGAGTTATAAAGTTATTTCTTTGGAAAGGAAAAGGTATAAAGTTGGTTACTGCTTCTTGGTTATTAATGTGTACGTTAAAGAAAGACTGTCCACTCCATGTGACTGTCCTTCCAATTCCAAATTTCCTTTCCATTTCCAACCGGTCAAGTCAACTAAACAAACAACACGGCTTTCCATTGCTGAATAAGATTGGATTGTACTTATGGCATAATATCACGTGACATTGTCCAATCCGATTGTGACACGTGGCAATACAATTTTTTTAAACATAAAAAGATGAGAGAAAATAGTTGAATTGGATTATGTGTCACAATTGGATTGGTCAATGTCACAATGTCACGTGACATTATGTCACACAAGTGGTGTCCAATAAGCTTATACTCCCGCATTTCCTTTTTATACGAGTAGTTTACAAAAATCATGTGTATTAAAAAAAATTATTGGAGTAATAAAGTTGTCTCAAATGTGTGTAACTATTACTAGATTACTCTTAGTTAAATATATATTTAATGTTAACTTTTCATATACCAAGACAAATTGATTAGTAGTATTAATAAAGTGTATATTTGGAAACAGAGTAATAAATGCATCTAGGAATTTGTATATAGTCTTATATTTAGAGACAATTTTTTTTTATAAATTATTCCTATAAATAGGGACGGAGGGGTAGTATCTTAATTTATCTTAAGAAATGATCCATTTCATACTCATTATTTTTTCTTTTTCTTCTTCTCTATTGTTTTTGTCTCCTAAAAAAAGGGGAAAAAATTTGTTCTAAAAAATAATATTAGAAATATCATTTTTCATTTATCTTTGGTGTGTCTAGCACCCTAAAACAATTTATATCAGTTAATAGATATTTATTAATATAATCAATATATATTTTTCGCTAAAAAGTTGTTGTATGTTTTTTTTTTTTCATTCAGATATTATACTTTATGAATGACTAAAGTATAAAATTTTATTTTATAAACAAAATAAAAAATAATAGATAAGATAAAAAAAGGATAAAACAAAAGTATATACCTAAAAAAATTGAACTTTTTTTTCATAAGTCAGGAAATATAAAAAAAATTATATATTAATGCTTTTTATTCTATGGATGTATGTATCATACATGAAATGAAATGGTGTCGTTGCACTGCAATACATTCAACGAGTGCTAAACATAAGCAACATACTTGAAATATAAAATATACGTCCTACAATAGCGTTCTTTAATTTTGAAGTATAATAAATTATAAAGGTAAATCTGAATTTTAGTTAAAATAATAAGGGTAAAAATGGAATAAAAGATAATAAATTATAAGCTCAAACACTACCTGAAATAGCGTCTGAAAAATAAATTATAAGCTCGTGGTGAAAAAATTGTTACCGAACATGGTTTTTTTTGTCAGACGAGCTTATAAGTTATCCTATATAAGCTAACTTCTTGGCCTTTTGCCAAACAGAGCCTTACTTTTGTTATCTTAATTGAAAAAAATTAAATATTAGTTAAAAATATATGTTTATGTCATTTCATATTTCATATTTATCAATTAGTTTAACTATTAATTTTATCAAATACGGCAAATTTAATTCAGTAGTTTATCCGCTCTTAACTACAAACTAGTTTATCAGTTATCATCTAACTTATTTGATATTCTCTATTAGTCAACTTATAGAGAATATCAAACAAGAGATATCAAGTTTCATTGTGGCGATTTTTTCTTATTATTTCACGTTTATTTAAACTACTGAATTTATAATTGTAATTTTTTATCCAATCAAATAACTAATTTTTTTAAAAAGCTCACAAAATTTCATATATGTCATTATTATTTTGTTGACAAATTAAGATTATAATCCCTTAAAAAAATTAAGATAATAATATTTACCGATTAAAGTTTAGGACATATCATCAATAATAGACCGTTGGTGATCATAGCCATAATCTAGAGCTAGAAGGAAAAAAGAAGAAAGAATAAAAGAACATAGAAAATAGGATAATAAGAGAGATCTGTACCGTAAAAACAACCGCCAATTTGGCTTAGTGGTAAAGTATAAATTCATTAATAATTGTAAAAAAAATTCATAAACTAAAATAAGAAACCCACGTTATCTTTAAAGTGATTCCACTAATAAAAAAAATCTATAAAGTGATTCCATAAAGTAAAAACATAGACGGATGATATAATAAAAGGAAAATTGTTTTTCCCACATTAAACAAAGTTAAAACACACCAGTAAATAACGGTTTTACCCCCGCGACAGTTAATTGCAGCTGGGATGGTGCATCGGCAGTTAACTGCCGCCGGACCCATCGGCAGTTAGTTGCCGCCGCCACCATCGGCAGCTAACTGCCGCTGAGATCTGTACATAACCAGAACAGCAAAACAAAACATGCATCAGTTCCATAAACCCTTTCAAATTTCCAAATTTGCTCCAATCCTCTCAAATTCTCTTCTCACGAAATTGAAGCAAATCATCTCCACAAAACAATAAGTAAGTAGTATTAATCATTTATAATGTTAATGTTAGTTTGTGTATGTTTATTTTTGTTAATTTTGGTAGATTTATGTGGTTAGGGTTTATGTAAAAATTGAATTTTTTGTTAGTTTATGATGTTATAGATGAATGTAGTTCTTGTGAATGTTGTTTAGATTATGTTTAAGTATAATGTGGTTGTGAATGTTGTCCAATTAACACAATGTGAATGTTGCACTCAAAGTGTTTGTTAAAATGCCTAAATGAGTATGTTGATGAATGTTGTTTAGATTGTGATAGAATTGTGAGAATGTTGGAATTGTGATAGAATGATGTTTTTATTATGCCTAATTTTTTTAGTTTTGTTTTTGTGTAGATATGTCTGATCAGAACCAAGATAGGACGACTAGAGCTGGTAAGCAGCCCATGACTAGCAGCTACCGACGGGAGAGGCAGGCTGCAAACCCTCATGTGCCTGAGAGGGGAAGAGGTCGGAGGCCTGTTGCGGGCGAGGGTAGTTCTCAGCCGACACAGCAGGTGTCGCAGGTGGAGGACCCCACGCAATACTTGCATTATCAGGAGCAGCTACATGATGCCACAGATGGTGGCTATGACGTCCAGCATGTTGCTGATGAGGGCGGGGACGACGATGCGGCTGCGCTAGATGAGGATGAGATTGCGGCTGCGACAGCCCCCGAGCAGTTACCTGATGTGGCTCCATTTCCTGGAGGGCCTTATGATGACTCATTGTTGTCATCATACACTTCACACAGTGCATTACCGTTGTGGTATAATGCAAATAATGTAATTTTTCTTTTTTAACTTTTATATATTAAGTCGATATATTTTTTTTGTATGATAACCTTTAAAAAAATGACATGAACATATGCCGTTGTCTGATTATTTTTTTTGCCTTCAATTATTGTTCGCGTGTAATTTTTTATATATGAAGTTATATGTTTTTTTTGTATGATAACGTTTAAAAAAAATGACATGAACACATGTTGTTGTTTGATTATTTTTTTGTCTTCGATTATTGTTCGCGCGTAATTTTTTATATATGAAGTATATGTTTTTTTTGTATGATAACGTTTTAAAAAAATGACATGAACACATGCCGTTGTCTAATTATTTTTTTGTCTTCGATTATTGTTCGCGCGTAATTTTTTATATATGAAGTGTATGCTTTTTTTTGTATGTTTTTGATTTATGTGGTGTTTTTTTATTATTTTAGATTCGCAACACCCGTAGGATGAGATGCATAAATCACGGGTCGAAGGTGGCAGAGATCCAGCGTCCACATATAAATCAGCTCTGGTTTTGGGATCCTATAAGGGCGAGTGGGTTGCATGATTTGCTGTACACAGGGTATTCTACTGTTAATCATGCTCTGCTCCAGGCGCTAAGCAAGAGGTGGCATTCTGAGACCAGCAGGTTTCACATGCCTATTGGGGAAATGACCATCACTTTAGATGATGTGGCGTGTCTGCTGCATGTTCCTGTTGAAGGGCGGATGCTGAGCCATAGAAAGAAGGTGTCTCAGGTTGATGGGGTGGAATTGATGGTGAGGTACTTATGTGTCACCCAGGAGTATGCGGTGAAAAACTGCAAGACTGAGTATGGTGGCTACATTAGTTATAATGCGCTGAAGGAGCTTTATGAGGATCACCTGAGTGTGGCCACCAGACTAGCGCTTTCTGAGATGCAGGAGCAGCTCCAGGAGCTAGCCAGGCGTAGACTTGCCTGTGTGAGGTGTTTCCTCCTATACCTGCTTGGACGTACGTTGTTCGGTGACTTGAGCAACAAACACATCGACCTAACATACCTACAGACGATAGAGACCTTTGCTGGGATGAGGGACTACTTGTGGGGAGGAATGGCATTGGCATACCTTTACCACAGTCTATCCGAGGCCTCTTCGCTTGCAGGAAAGAGGATCGGGGGAAGCACGACACTTTTGATGGTAATAATTTTAATTTACTATGTCTTTTAATAATTTACTATGCTTTTTAATTTACTATGCCTTTTAATTTACTATGTTTGCTAATAACTTATAAATGTGTTTGGTTTGTGCAGGGATGGTTCTTGGCACATTTTCCAGAAGTCTACCCACATAACCATAATGATAAATACAGGCAAAACTATCCTTGCGCGGCCAGATGGATTCCACACAGGGGTCATGCTAATCTGAAGCCCTACCGTCTGGCGCTGGATCGTTTGGAGATGGATGATGTTACCTGGATGTCATACGAGGATCATAGGGAGATCTAGGAGTTTGTGGAGATATGCTGGTATTCAGGCTGGATCATGTGTGTGTTGGAACAAAATGTGGTAAACAACTCTTTTCTGAAGTAAGGGGGAGATTGTTGGAACATTATGTATGAACATATCTCTCTTTAAGGTTTTGATGATAACAAAGTATTGAAAAGAAAATTGGTTATTTGCTAATGCTTTATTCAAGTTATGCAGAACCACGTGTTTATTGATTGGTATTCAATATTGGTTATGGAAGAACAAGCAAAGAGCAAGAAGGAAAGCTAAGAAGCAATGTTGCAAAGTTGGAAGGAAACTGGGTCTGAAGCCTAAGTCTGAGAGGTGCTTCTGAACTGCGTCTGAAGGCAGCTTCTGATGGGTGAGTCTGAAGGTGCGTCTGAAGAAGTGCTTCTGAAGAGAGCTTCTGATGTACTGTTCACGCAGAAGCTTCTGAAGTCTGATGTGGCAAGGAGAGCAACTGTTACTGTGCGCATTTAATGCCTGCATATGTCAGAACAACTCCAATGGAACAGTTGTCTCCCTGACTCAAACATTCCCCAGCTTTTAAGGAAAGCAAATTCAAAAATGGCTGCTGCACTCTGTTTTCTACAAAAGTTCAGCACACAATTTCAGCTATCCTAGCTTACAATTTGCAACGGCTCTTTGCCTCAAATCCTGTAAATCTTCAACAGCTCTAATTCCCTCTATAAAAGGAAGAAGAATTGAAGAAGAAAAGTGTGAAGACTCTTGAAACAAAACTGCTGAACCTGTGCTCTGTTTTTGCTGTCAAAACTCATAAGTTCACAAAACTCTTAGAAATTCTTTCAGTCTTTGTAACTTAGAATTTCTTAAGGTTAAGAGTCTTAACCTGTGTTGTATTAAGTGAACACCTCTGATATTTTATCAAGTGTTCAATCGAAACTTATTTCTTTGTAATTCAGTTTGGTCCTTAAAGTCTCAGTCTGAATACTGAGCAATTGTAACCTCATTCCTTTGTGGTCTGAGCTGTTAGTCACATTCCTAGGTGGTCTGTGCAGGGAGTCTTATTCCTTTGTGGTCTAAGCAAGGTTGGTTCATTCCTTAGTGGTCTGAACACTAGAAGTCTTATTCCTTTGTGGTCTAAGCAACTGGAAGTCTCTTCCTTGGTGGTTGAGCAATTGTAATCATCTGATTATAGTGAAAATCTCTTGTTGGAAAACAAGGGGACTGGACTACTTCCAACATTTGGAAGGAACCAGTATAAATCTTTGTGTGTCTCTCTTTCCTTCTCTATTTACTTGTTAATCCGCTGCAAACACTCTTTGAAAATAGTTCAGAACTTGTTTCTGAACTAATCTTAAGTTTTGAGAAGAAAAGAACTAAGTTTTTGAGTCACACAATTCAACCCCCCCTTCTTGTGTGTGTTTTTCTCACCTTCAGTGTGGTCGTGACATCATCTACCGTCACTTGCCTAAGCAGGTTAAAAGGCAATACGGGTATGTGCAGGACATCCCCCGAGCTTCGACGTCTGTGCTTCCTCTCCCTTTTCAGGCCGTTGCACAGGCTTTCCTAGACTTTCGTGTGCACATCAATCCTCAGGCTGCGTGGGGTAGGGAGGTTGATCAGCCATGACAGTACGAGGAGGGATACATGAGGTGGTACGGACATGTGTCTCACCCAAAGATCCTGCCACCTATTGAGGATCTCCTCCGAGGCCAGCAAATGAGGAGCAGATCGCTGCACACCATCAGCAGCGGCACCAGGAGAGAGGCTCGCTTGATACCATTGACATGGTTGGTGGCGTTGTGAGCCAGGCTGATGAGTACTTGGGTCAGGAGGCGATGAGCAGTGAGCAGCTGTATCAGGCGATGCGCCATATCAGAGACATGATGGCACCAATACTGTCCAGGAGGTCGAGGAGGCGGCAGCATCAACATGATGACCAGGATCAGGATTAGGACATTTTTTTAGAACTTTTGTTAGTTTTTTTTGTTGACATTTGTTAGATTTTTTTTTGTAAATTTATGGCACATTCACATTATCGTAGTTTTTTGGTACAATTTTAACATGATTTTGGGTTTATTTTGCTTTATTTTGATTATTTTGATTACTTCGAAACAACAATAACAACAATTCATTCATGATCTGAACTAAATCATAACTAAAAATTCACAAAATAAGCGTTACATTACATTACATTATCCCTAAATATGTTGTATCATCATGAATGATGTTGGATTTAAATTTAATTCTTGAAAGTTTGCGGAAAACATATATATGTTCTCGTGTCTTATACTTAGTGTAAAAATTTGCGAGTCTTTTTGAAAACTCAAAAGAATGAAGAGAACACAACACATGTATTCTACGAAATCAGCTATATATGTTTTCACATCGAATTCCCTCGTATAAGATGAGTCATGACAAAAAGGAATGCATTCCAATATATTATTTTGAACTTAATCCTACTGCCCTGTCAAATGACAAAGTTTCAATTGACAGAGGAGCATGATCAAGTACAAAACAACATCTTAGAACTGCATTCCCTTTTGTCACACTCATCCTATACGAAGGAATTCGATGTGAGAACCTATATAGCTGATTCCGCAGAATACATGTTGTGTTCTCTTCATTCTTTTGAGTTTCCAAAAAGACTTGCAAACATTTACACTAAGTATAAGACACTTCAATGCCAAAATTTTCCGCAAACTTTCAAGAATTAAAAAAAATCCAACAAAACAACGACACAACATAATAATATTACTTAAACATCTTCATCCGGCCGAATCAAACTCTTGAGAATATCTTCAGGCGATCTCAGCAACGTAACATCCATCTCGAGGGGGATCATGTTTGGCTCAACAAATATCGAGAACATGCTCCTCACGTCGTCGTCGTTCGTTAACTTCGACCGAGTGAACGACAAATTCCCGTCTGATTTGAACGATTGACGGTGATACCAAACGTATTCCACCCTCCTCGCGTCTCCGTGGTTGATTCGTTGGTTGATTTCATGAAGTAGATCCTTCAATTCTTTTAACGTCACATCCTCGCGAACCTTGAAAAAATGTTGGTTACCACCGTTGAAGTATACATGAAAGTATACTTGAGTCATTTTTTCAGATCTACACCATAAGAAATTAAAAACAATCCAATTAAAAACTCATTCAAACATTTCATCAAACACTTGTAGTGCAAATTATACATAAACCCTAAAGCTAAAAATTACAACATAAACTTGCAAAGATCTAAACATTTAAGCAACATAAGTCATTTCCATGTAAACATTCTATCATTTCTTGCCAAAAAAATAAAAAATTAAACAAAGTCTAAAACTAAAAAAAAATTAAATTAAGATAATAAATGTAACATATAAGCATAAAATAACAATGAACTTGATTATGGAAACTTACTTGTTATTGGAGTGTTGGTTGTGTGCGCACCTCGTTTTTAAAAAAACGCGCAAATCCTCCGAGGTCGTTCGTAAACGCTCGGAGGGCCTTTGTGAAGCCGCCACCAAAGTTTTTGTGTAAAGGGAACGTTGATAAACCCTTAAGTTTTTTTTTGTTTAAAGGGAAACGATAATAAAACCCTTTGACGATGAGGAAAGGATGGTCATCGTAACCATTGTCGGGTTCGGGAGTCGGTTACGCAAGGGGAAGGTATTAGCACCCCTCACGTCCGTTGTACTCAACGGGAACCTTCTATTTGGTCAAAGCTTGAATTGTTTTTTAATATTTTGCGCGCATGTTCATTTATGTCAAAAATATAATAAAAGGGGGGAAAGAGATAAAAACAAACGAAAGAAAAGAAAGAAAAAAAGTTTTTTTATTATTGCGCTTGACAAGATGTCAATCTTGCTCCTACGTATCTCCCGGTAGTCGGAGAATTCAAAGCGTACGTAGTTCTTTGGTAGAAAAACGTACATATGTTGGTTAATTTTAAATGGACGATGTTTTAACCGAATTCTTGCGATTTAAACGTAGCTTGTATGCTCGCGCTTGGGAGACTTATTAAGCGTTTGTTCGTGAATCGCATTAGAATTGTTAAAAGGTACGTCCGTTAGAGTAAAGGGTTCGAATTGGTCGCTATGGGACCAAGAGAGGTGCAATGGACTCATACAAGTCAATCATTGACCGAGTGGACTCCGAAGAGTCGGGCGATTGTTCAATTGATCCCACTGAGATCAAGAACAGGTACAATGGACTCGGACGAGTCGAACATTGACCGAGTGACTCAAACGAGTCGAGGGGTGAGTCTAATGGCCACGGGGGACCAAAAGGTTTGGATTGACCACAAGGGGCCAAGTTTTGGTTTGGTTAGGGTTGTACATATTGGAAAAGGAATGACGATTGTCCGAACGACGAGACATACGTCACGCATTCGTACAATCGGGGCGATGGAGAGACATACGTCACACCATCCCTTTTTCATTCATGTTTTTGGGTTGAATCCTTTAGAAATCCCAAGGTATGTCAAAACATTTGGCTTGAAAACCCAAAATGGGAAGGTTTAGCAATTTTGCTAGAAAACGCACAAGTTCGGCTTATTTTGCGAACGGTTTTGAAAAGCGAACAAATTTGGTGTATGTTCATGTTTGAGTTTTGAACATCATGAACAATATTTATTGTTCAAGTTTTGATGGAGATGATGAACATAGCTTGTTTGTTCATGCTTATTTTGAAAGTTTGGGAACATAACTTGTTTTGCAAGTTATCCACATAATGTCATACGAACTTGTGATTTTGCCAAGATTATGCAAAATCCTTGTTATGGTTTGAAAAACATGGGTTTAAAAACTCTTAGGTTCTGAGCTCTGGGGCTAGAACCTCAAAAATTGGTCATTTGGACACAAAAACTCAGATTCTGAGTTCTGTCATGGTCGCACTGCGACCATGACTTCGCACTGCGAAGCATGCGAAATTTTGAGTTCAGAAGTTGTTTCTGAACTTTTGTTCAGAAACAACTTCTGAACACACTCAGGACCTTTTAGGTGAGTGAAAAGCTTTGAGTTTTTGGGGTGAAAAAGACTGGACAAACCAGTTTTGATGTTTTGAAAACCTTGGGATTTCTTTGAAATTCAAAAGGGGTTTTTTAGAATCAAATGGTTTTGAACCAAAATAGCTATGCAAACACAATTGTAAATGCAAGATGAGTGCTTAGAAACTTACAGAACTCCTTAGCAAAGCTCCAGCTGCAATGGATTTGAATTGGTTGAAGGCTTTCACAAAGTTTTTTTGTATTGGTGATGAACTTGAACTTTGGTAAAGCTTTGTGTTGGATTGGTTTTTTCTGGTTGTTTGTGAGGGTTTGTAAGCTAAAATGAGTAGAGTTTCTGCTCTTGAAATTCTGTTATCAGTTGTGTTTGAAACCTTGGGCATTGCCTTCTATTTATAGGCCAAAACCAAATCTATTTCATCATTACCAAATCCCAAAATTCAGCTGATTTGTGGCTAAGATCAAACTGAATCCCTTTGCATTAAATGCTAATGGATAGAGGCAACCTTGCCTTGTACCAAGGGGCAAGATTCAGCCTGATTTCAGCCACAAATTCAACCAATTCTAGAAGGTAATGATGAAGAACAAAGCTGAATTGCAATTGGCTAATGCTTGGGGATCAATCCTTGCAATCTCAATGGTTGATCAATGAAAACGTGCACTGTAATGTGCAGAGATTGAGGGATGAAAAAGGCTACTTATGGCTGGTGTGAGGGGTGAAAAGCTGCTGCAAAAACAGGGTAGGCACTCATGGCTTTTCAAGTGAGAAAATCCAGCTAGTTTGACTGGTTTTTGGGGAAGCAAGCAGGAGGAAAGTCCTCAAGCAGGTGGCTGGCAACCTTGTGGTGGTTAGCAGGTCACATGGGAGGGACTAGAGCTGCCCAAGGGCAAGCCCACTTGCTTGTCACATGCTAGGTTGGAAGAAAAAGCTTCCAACCTTGGCATTAATGGCAAGTCCTTCAATTCTGGTTTTGCTTGGCCCAATTAGCCATGAATGCTACTTAAAATAATTATGGAAATGATATGCAACAAATTCTGGAATTAAATCAAAGAAACCAAAAATCTGCAGAAAAATCGCAGACTTCGCAGTGCGAAGTCAGCATTTTTAAAATGTTGACTTTTCTGTTGACTTTTGTTGACTTTTGACTTTTTCCCCTCTTTGATTTTTTTGATTTTTTGTTTTAAAATGCTTAGGACAAAATTAGGGTACTACAGCTGCCCCTACTTAATTGTGTCTTCGCATAGAGTGCGTGAGTGCCGAGGGCATCTCATGAACTCTTTGCGAAGATCAATTAAGTAAAAAGAAGGACCCGAATTTTGTCCTTCGCGAAATGCAAATGCAATGGTTGGAAAAGGTTGATCGTATCCAGCCGCTAACACTGGAGGTAGATCCACTGGGGGATGAAGGTAATCTTATCTAGGCACTGTCACTAGAGGTCGATTCCTGAGGATGGTGATCTTCTCTAGGCACTTTCACTAGAGGTCGAACATTGAGGGAGGCGATCTACTCTAGGCACTGTCACTAGAGGTCGAACATTGAGGGAGGTGATCTTCTCTAGGCACTGTCACTAGAGGTCGAACATTGAGGGAGGTGATCTACTCTAGGCACTGTCACTAGAGGTCGAACATTGAGGGAGGTGATCTACTCTAGGCATTGTCACTAGAGGTCGATACCTAAGCTAGGTGATCTTATTCAGGCACTTTCACTGAATGTCGATTCCTAACGAGCTGTGGTCTTACCCTAAATAGGTGTCCCTGGTTGAACTGGAAAACATGATTGTATGATGCATGTTATGCAGTATGATATGCGGTGATATGCAATGTAATATGATATGAGATGGACTCAAACAAAGATTCTGTCTGGGGAATTGGGGACAGTTAGTGAAGGAGGTTCACTGGGGAACGCTTACTTGACTGTTGATGGATGTTGGTGAATATGTGATACTCACTGGAGAATCCTTGTTGAGGATGCATGATTTACGAAATGAAATGCATGTGTATGAATGATTTGTATATGCATGCATGAATGAAAATGAAATGATGCTGGTTGGGTGCCGAGCAAAGTCGGTCTTGGTTGTGGTTGTGCCAATGACGATTGGGCTCTCTTTTTTTTTGTTTTGTTGGTTTTTTGGTTGGTCGGTTTGGAAGGACAAGGTCCTTTGCCTACATACCCGAATGGGATCAAAACCGGTGTAGTTCGGGCCATGCCCGAAGATTTGTGTGGGTTTGCCAATAATGATTGGACTTTTGTTTGGGGTTGAGACTCCCTGGGGAATATCAATGAGGTTTGGCTTATGGGGATATAAGGATCATTTGGGAAGCATGATCGATATCCAGCCTTTGTTGGTGTTTGGATGTTTAGGGTGTTTAATGGGGAATTTTGTTCCGCTTAACCCTTGGGGGTCTTTGCGCTCCGCGTGCCGTGAGCTACGCACTTGCCTTTGCTAAGGAGCATAAGTCCTTTGGTGCAATATTTGGTAAGAATTACCGTAATTCCTTCGAAATTTACGAAAATTCAAATAAAACAATGTTTGTTTGCTTTTTTCTCTTTTTTGGAAGAAAATTCTTTTGTTTATTTCCCATGTTTTAATGCATTTTCATCATGAATAAAACAAAATTTTATGCGCTACTGAGAACATAAAATAACAAAAGGAAATTTATTCAATGCAGATTCGACTTCTTGAATGGGTAAAAAAAATACACAAAGGGAGAAGTGAGATAGAGAAAGACAAGAAAAAAGCAAAAAGAAAATTGTTGGTTTTGGCACAACACATGCTATTTCCTTATGACTTCGAGATCTTTGTTTTCTTTCGGAAGATATTGACGAGACCGATTCTTCTCCTCTTGAATATTGTCCGGAGCTTGGATGCTGCAGTCATTGCCTTTCTTTTTTGTTAACCCCTAATTTTTGCCTGGACCGCTCTTTCGAGTTTTCAATCCACCGGGGTATATTTCCTTTTTTGATGTCCTTAATTTTTGCCTAGACCGCCTTTTCAGGTTTTCGATCTAGCAGGACGCTCTCTATTGCCTAAACCGCCCTTTCAGGTTTTCGATTTAGCGAGCTTTTTTTTCTTTTTTTTTTCTTTTAGGCATAATACCTCTTGACTGCATCGGAGTTTATTGAGAGTGGGAACTCTTCTCCGTCCATAGTGGTGATGATCAGGGCTCCGCCTGAGAAAGCTTTCTTTACCACGTACGGCCCATCATAGCTGGGAGTCCACTTCCCTCGGGGATCTTTGTGGATAGGTAATATCTTCTTGAGCACTAGGTCTCCTTCTTTGAACTCTCGAGGACGGACCTTCTTGTCGAATGCTCTCTTGAGCCTCCTTTGATAGAGTTGTCCGTGACATATTGCCGTCAGACGCTTCTCCTCTATGAGATTCAGTTGGTCGAACCTTGTTTGGACCCATTCAGCTTCTTCTAGCTTGGTTTCCATCAAGACCCTTAACGAAGGAATTTCCACCTCTACGGGGAGAACAGCTTCCATACCGTATACTAAGGAGAAGGGGGTTGCCCCAGTTGAAGTGCGAATGGCTGTTCTGTAGCCATGTAGCGCAAAGGGAAGCATCTCATGCCAATCCTTATATGTTGTCACCATCTTTTGGATGATCTTCTTTATGTTCTTATTGGCTGCTTCTACCGCACCATTCATCTTTGGTCGGTAAGGGGAGGAATTATGGTGCTCAATCTTGAAATCTTTGCACAACTCCTTCATTGTCTTGTTCAGGTTTGCCCCATTATCCGTAATGACTTTGTGGGGAGTACCATAACGGCAAATGATTTCCTTCTTGATGAATCGGGCTACCACTTGTTTGGTTACGTTTGCATACGAAGCTGCTTCTACCCATTTGGTGAAGTAGTCGATGGCAACGAGGATGAAGCGATGTCCATTTGACGCTTTGGGCTCGATCATTCCAATCATGTCTATGCCCCACATAGAGAAAGGCCAAGGTGAAGTCATGACGTTCAGTGGAGTTGGTGGCACATGCACTTTGTCGGCGTAAATCTGGCACTTGTGACAAGTCTTGGCATAGCGGAAACAATCAGCTTCCATGGTTAACCAATAGTAGCCCGCCCTTAAGATTTTCTTTGCCATAGCATGTCCATTGGCATGGGTTCCAAAAGATCCCTCGTGGATTTCTTTGATGAGCATGTCCGCTTCATGTTTATCCACACATCTGAGCAGGACCATGTCATAATTTCTTTTGTAGAGGGTATTTCCACTGAGGAAGAACTGGGATGCCAATCTTCTGAGGGTCCTCTTGTCGGTGTGCGAGACATTTTCTGGATACTCTTGCTCTTCGAGGTATCGCTTGATGTCGTAGAACCAAGGTTTGTCGTCAAGTCCCTCTTCGACTGATGCGCATACAACTGGTTTGTCTCTACGATCCATCCTTATGATTGGTGCCTCGTTGTAGAAATTTACTTGGTACATTGATGATAATGTAGCCAAGGCATCTGCCACCTGGTTTTCTTCTCGAGGTATGTGGTGGAAGTTGATTTCATCAAAATGCTTGATCAATTCTACAACCCGGGCTCGGTAGGGAATTAAATTGGGATGTTTTGTTTCCCATTCTCCTTTGACTTGATAGATGACCAAGGCTGAGTCACCGTATACTTCAAGGTTTTTGATCCTTAGATCAATTGCTGCTTCGAGGCCTAGGATACATGCTTCATATTCTGCCATGTTATTGGTGCAGTCAAAGCATAACCTTGCTGTGAAGGGTTGGTATCCATTTTTTGGGGAGATTAAAACTGCTCCGATACCGTGTCCCATGGCATTTGAGGCGCCGTCGAAAGCGAGCTTCCATTGAGCTCCTGGTTCTGGCCCTTCATCATCGCTTGTGACTTCTTCGTCATTCAAAGCTACGACATCTTCGTCCGGGAAGTCGAATTGTATGGGCTGATAATCCTCCAATGGTTGGTGAGCAAGGTGCTCGGATAAAACACTCCCTTTGATGGCTTTTTGAGCAACATATTGGATGTCGTACTCAGACAGCAGCATTTGCCAACGGGCTATCTTCCCTGTGAGGGCAGGCTTTTCGAAGATGTACTTGATGGGATCCATCTTCGATATCAACCAAGTTGTATGGGTCAACATGTATTGCCTTAGACGTCGAGCAGCCCATGCTAAAGCGCAGCAAGTCTTTTCAAGTGAAGTATACCTTGTTTCACAGTCAGTAAACTTCTTGCTTAGGTAGTAGATTGCGTGCTCTTTTCTTCCCGTTTCATCTTGTTGTCCTAACACACAACCCATTGATCCTTCAAGTACGGTTAGGTATAAGATGAGGGGTTTACCCGGAACAGGAGGTATTAAAATTGGTGGTTCTTGCAGGTATTGTTTGATCTTGTCAAACGCTTCTTGGCAATCCTCGTTCCAATGAACGGCTTGGTTTTTCCTTAGCAGTTTGAAGATTGGTTCGCAGGTAGCTGTCATGTGTGAAATGAACCTGGCGATGTAGTTCAATCTTCCTAAGAAACCCCGGACTTCTTTCTCGGTATTTGGCGCTGGCATTTCTTGGATGGCCTTTACCTTATCAGGATCCACTTCAATACCTCTTTGGCTGACGATGAAGCCCAATAACTTTCCGGATCTAACGCCAAATGTGCACTTGTTAGGATTTAAGCGCAGCTTGAATTTTCTTAGGCGTTCGAAAAGCTTTTGTAGATGGACTAGATGATCCTCCTCCGTTTGGGATTTGGCAATCATGTCGTCGACGTAGACCTCTATTTCCTTATGGATCATGTCATGGAAAAGAGTCACCATTGCTCTTTGGTATGTTGCCCCGGCATTTGTTAATCCGAAAGGCATTACCTTATAGCAGAATGTCCCCCATGGGGTGATGAATGTAGTTTTCTCCATGTCCTCTGGAGCCATCTTGATTTGGTTATAGCCCGAGAAGCCATCCATAAAGGAAAAGACTGAGAATTGGGCTGTGTTGTCCACCAATATGTCGATGTGTGGTAGCGGGAAATCATCCTTTGGGCTTGCTCTATTCAAGTCCCGATAATCCACACACATTCTCACCTTGCCATCCTTCTTCGGAACTGGCACAATGTTTGCAACCCATGTTGGATACTTGGTTACAGCTAAGAAGCCGGCATCGAATTGCTTTTTGACCTCCTCTCTGATCTTGAGAGCCATATCGGGTCGAGTTCTTCTCAATTTCTGCTTCACTGGCGGGCATTCTGGCTTGAGTGGCAGCTTGTGTACAACGATGTTAGGGTCTAAACCCGGCATGTCTTGATACGACCAAGCGAATACGTCCACGTACTCTTGCAGAAGCTTAATCAACTTTCCTTTCACATCCTCGTGCAGGGAGGCTCCTATCTTGACCTCTTTCTTATCCTCTTCGGTCCCCAAGTTGACCTTTTCAACTGATTCTTGGTGAGGTTGTATTACCCTATCCCCTTGATTTGCAAGTCTAGACAATTCTTCAGGCGGTTCATAATCGTCCTCTTCATCATCTTCCGTTTGATTAATCGGGAAATCGAAGTCATAAGGGTTTAAGGCAGTGTTGTTTTTGGAGGGTGGATTTGTAGATCTGCATGAGTATGATTTTTTTTAGGCTTTTTGTAGAAATTTTTTTTTAAAACAAATGCAAAAAGAAAAAGACTCAAATGAACATAAAAGAGTGCTTTTATTCATGATTGTAAATAACTTTTAAAACATGGGGGCCCCACACGACTAATCATTTGCCTTGGGCAGAGCTAAATGATTTTTTTTTAAAAAAAAACAAACAAACATGGTTTATTACTTGATCCTGGTAATGACCTCGGGAATCGCGATAGCCCTCCAATTGTTCAAAGCTTCATCCGAAGCGCAACGGTACACCAAATCAGGCACGTCTTCGTCTACGTCTTCGAGTAGAGCCACTTGATCTTCATGGATAAACCCCGCACTGATGAATGTTTCCGAAATGGGGAGGATCCCTTGCTTTGAAGGCTTTGAGAAAGTTTCGGCTGATGGATGATACCCCAACCCGAAGCAATTTTTCTTCTCCGGTATGTCCACTAACTTGCCCCATCCAGAGGGTCGGCTTTCTTCTAGGGCCTCTCTTATCGCCCTCCATGATGACATGGCTGTCCTAGCCTCTTCTTTGGGCTTTGAGCTCAATGTCACGACATTCGCCACTTCCAAAGATTGGAATGGGACTTCCACAGCTTCTTCATCCGTTTCTATATAACGGAAAGATGAGAGATGGCTTACCATCATGTCCTCTTGCCCGGAAACTACAATCATTTGGTTATCAATGATGAACTTCAGCTTCTGGTGCAGGGTAGAGGTAATGGCTCCGGCCGCATGGATCCATGGTCGTCCGAGAAGACAACTGTATGTCGGATTAATATCCATGACTTGGAAGGTTATGGTGAAAACCTTAGGTCCGATTTGGACTGGTAAGTCGATCTCCCCTATAACGGCTCTTCTTGACCCATCGAAAGCTTTTACGACCAAGGCGCTGGGCTTCATTACGGTCCCTTCACATGATAGTTTGAGGAGGGTAGTCTTGGGCATGACATTCAATGATGACCCCGTGTCCACTAGCACTCTTGAGAGGATGTGGTCCATGCATTTCACGGAGATATGTAAGGCGCGGTTATGAATGTGCCCCTCGTCAGGTAGCTCATCGCCATTGAAACCCAAGTACCTACTTGAGGTAATATTTCCGACTATCCCGTCGAATTGGTCCACCGGAATGTCCTTGGTGACATGTGCCTCACTGAGGATCCGCAGTAGTGCCTCTCGGTGTGCTTCCGAGCTTAGTAGTAAGGATAGCATGGAGATCTTGGAGGGAGTTTGACCTAGCTGGTCAATGATTTTATACTCGCTCTTTTGGATTATCCTTAGGAACTCTTCGACCCCTTTTTGCGGGATTGTCTTTTGAGAAGGCCCCGCTTGGTTCTCTTCTTCCTCCACGCTCTTTTCTTTGAGCGGCTCCTTTGGTAGTACGGCTGGCGTCTTCCCGAGTTCTTTCGGAGCGAAGACTCTACCACTTCTAGTCATTCCTCCAACACCGGTAATGTTAGTGATGCTGGGCTCAATTTTGGCTAGTGGTTTTCCTTCCACATAGGCCACAGGTTGGTAATTCCATGGTACCCTCTTCGTGCTCTCAAAAGAGAAGGGCGCAGGTACGTGGAATGTTATGGGTTGTATTGGCATTGGTACCTCTCTCCTTTGGTATGGGATCTCGAGAGGTTTTGGGTTGTTAGACTCTAAGGTAGCAACGTCCGTGCCATCCTTTATATAACCAATTTGGATCCAACCTTGGTCCATTAACTCTTGAAGACAGCTCTTCAACTCTTCGCACTCGTTCGGGTTGACCTTGCAGGCTTCATAGTTGGCGTGCATTTCCTCGAACAATCCAAAGCCGGTTAAACGCTCCCTTATAGTTGACAGGGGAGTCTTAACATTGGATACCCTTTTGACTGGACCAAAGTCCTCTTGTTCCTCCACCGCATTTACAGAGGGACCCGCATGCCCCGGCAATGGGTTGTTCTTCACATTGGGGTTCTCCTCTTTGAAGGATAACAGCTTCTTGTCAATAAGATCCTGCACCTTGTGTTTGAAAACTCTACAGTTTTCGACATTGTGCCCCACGGATCCTGCGTGGAAATCACATTTGGCATTTGCGTCGTACCAATGTGGATATGGTGGCGACATTGGTGGTAGTAGTCTTGTCTCGACCATACCCTTTTGGATTAGGTATGGCAAGATTTGACCATAAGACATAGGTACAGGATCAAACTGCCTATTAAAATAATTGTTCCTTGAGCTCGCTTGATTCCTTGATGGGTACCCGCCTTGTTGTTGTTGCTGTTGATTTTGCTGCGGCAACACTACTAGTTGTCGAGGTGGATTTGCGGGAATCACTTGAGGTGAGTAACGCCCTTGAGCCGTTGCTGCTGCCACATAAGGATAGTGGTAGTGAGGCATTTGATTTGGTGGTGGGTAAGATGGTCCCACTAGAACGGCATTTGTCTCCCCCTCTTTCTTTTTGTGAAAGTTGCTGGGGGGCTTTCTAGCTCCACTTTGAGCTTCTGGAGAGCCTTGGATTTTTCCTCTCTTTACTCCGTCTTCTATTCTTTCACCAACCATGACTAGATCGGAGAAACCGGCAGACGTGCTTCCAATCATCTTGTCGTAATATGGGCTTTGAAGTGTGCCCATAAAGGTGTCGACAAGCTCTCTTTCCAATAGTGGTGGTTGTACACGAGAAGCTAGTTCTCTCCACCACTGAGCGTACTCCTTGAAGGACTCGTTGCTTCTTTGCAGGAGGTTTTGTAGTTGCATCCTATTTGGAGCCATGTCCAAATTATATTTGTATTGCTTTAGGAAGGCATCGGCTAGATCCTTCCAAGTTTGGACATGAGTACGCTCGAGCTGCATGTACCAATCCAAGGACGCTCCGCTTAAACTATCTTGAAACACATGCACCATGAGTTTCTCTTCATTGCGTAGGCTGCCATCTTTCTACAGAACATCCTTAGATGGTTCCGAGGGCATTGAATTCCTTTGCATTTCTCGAAGTCCGGTGCTTTGAACTTCGGAGGAATTACCACGTCGGGCACTAGGCACATATCCAAGGCGTTGTGGGCACCGTATGAGCTGAACCCTTCGACAGCTTTCAACCTTTCTTCCAAAACTCGATACATTTGGGTGGTATCATTGTCTTGGTGGGTGGTGTCGGGAGCAGATTGCCTTAGCTGGCTATTTTCCACATCATGGGGAATTACTTCATGCTGAGTAGTGGAAGTTCCTTGAGGACGACGCTCTTCATTCCTTACGGGGATTGTGAGCGGTGGTGGAGGTGGTCCTTGACCCTCATTTTCGAATGGTGGGGTATAATTCGGAGGTAAACCATAAAGAGGCCATTGCACATTGGATGCATCCGTTGTTGGGCGAGGGTTACTTTCTCGTGTCGATAGAGCTTGCATTAACTCTAGCATCTGATCCATCTTTCCCTTCATTCCAACAACCTCTTCTCTCAAAGCCGCTTGAGTTTGTTCCAAATTGTCCATGATCCTTTGTTTGTTAGCTCGTGTTCCGTACGAGTGTTGAATATCTGGTTCTTGGACCGAGGGCTTTCGGGGTTTTCGGGCTATGATTGCTTTGAACTGTTTTTAGGGAAATGAATCAGTTTTTTTTTTGAAAAATGCATGAAGATGCATGTGGATGTATGTATGCTATGAGTATGCAAAATATGCGTTTTTTTTTTATTTTGCTTTATGGAGTTTAAAGGTGCACAATTAATATTAGCAAATTCGAAATATTAAAGACCGGGAAATTGATTATGCTTCAAAATATATTTGATTAAATAACATTTGTTTACAAAGTGTAACTAATGCTATTACAAATCAAATAGCCGCTCGCTTCTCGGCTTTGCTCATTTCCTCCCTATAGAAATCTATGGTGTCCTTGCAGAACTTCATAAACTTCCGGATCTCCATAGGGATGACAAAGTAGGGCATGACCATCTCGGCCTCCGCTAGCTTCTTTGGAAGTTGGGTGATTACCAAATTTGAGAATGCAACCAATTTAGTGAAATCCTCACTTAATCGGGTGGCGTCTTGCCATACATACTCAATCACTTCCTTGCGCTGGTCTAGCTTGACTCTTGCACTTCTAATTTCATCGTGTAGTTGTGCAATGTGGTCCCCATGAGCTCTTGCAATCTTGTCGAAGTACTCTTCGAATTTCTTGATGTCTTCTTCGAGATGATTGCACTTTAGCCTCCCTTGATGAGAGAGACTCTCATGTCTTTGCCGCTGGACGCGTTCGGCTTGAAGCTGCTCTTTGTAGTCTTTAACTACTTCTTGGAGCTGTTGATTTTTCTCTTGAAATTTCAACCTCCATTTCCGTTGAGCTTCAATGGCTAGTTCGCCAAACTTCTTGAGCTCTTGGTTGGAATGTAGAATTCTTTCCAACTCTTCGTCCTTGGCCACAAGGTTGGCATCCGCACTAACCAAGCCGCCTCCTATCCAATCCCTCTTCCCTTCGGAGGTTCTTAGCCGTTTTTGGCATACTAGGAGAGAATGTGATACTTCATCACGATCTCTCTTCGTCCTAGTAATTTCTCCTAAAGCTTGGAGGTGCTTCAATTCTAAGTCTCCGTATTTTTTTTGGAGTTCTTGAATTTTAGCCTTGAGGTCCTCCACTTCTTTGTTGGGAATGATTGCAATAGGTTTAGGTGTAGGAGATTTTGGAGGGTTTATGACCACGAAGGGTAACTTGATTGCTTTGACCCTCTCCTTCACCCATTGAGTATAAAGGGGTTTGGCGACACAGTTTCTCTTGCCGACCCTTCCCTTGCGTACTTGGCTCCATGCTCCCCGGATTCTCTCTAGCAATGCCGGGTCTTGATCGCCTTCCCTTAAGTAGAAAGCTTCCAACAAAAGGTCATTAGGTTTATCCTCCATTGAAAAACCTAGTTGTCGGAGGGAGAGGACCGGATTGTAATTAATACATCCCTTAGTACCAATGAGGGGTACGTTAGGGAAGTCCCCGCAACTGAGGATAATTTCCGGGTCCTCTAAGTTTGGTGAAAACCAATGGATGTCCTTCTCGGCGAGGGTTGTCATCCGTTGCGACCATTTGAGCTTGGCCCGGTTTTCCACAAAGTCTCGGTTTCTTGGCATGTGGGACATCATCCAAATTTGCACCACGGGAGTGCAACAAGTAATTTTGCGTCCCCTTGCTTGTTCATGCCTAGAGTAGAGGGTATGATAAAAATCCGCCAAGATTGTGGGAACTGGATTTTTAGTCATAAATACCTCTAGAGCCGGCAAGTCTACGAAATCATCCATGTTGGGGAATAAAACAATTCCGTAAACTAAGAGGGCTAAGATGGCGTTGAATGCCCTTCCCTCTTTGTTGGCTAACATTTCCCGAGCTTTGGCTTCCAAAAACTTTCTTGAAAATCCCTTAAGGTTTCCTCTAACTTCCAAGTTAGATGCCACTTCTTGGGTGTCGAGGTATAAGGATTCGGCGATGGCTTCAAATGTGGGATCCTTTCCCGGACCGAGATAGAGTTCATGACCATTCATACTACAACCCAAAATCTTCTCAAACTCTTCCAAAGTTGGCGCTAGTTGGAAGTCTTGAAATGTGAAGCACCGTAGAGGTGGGTCGAAGAATTGCGCCAAAGTGGTTAAGGCCGTTGAATCTATTCTTACGGGTAGAAGATCAAGGATTAGCCCATAGCTTGCCTCGAAGATGCTCTTGTTGACCGAAGAGAGCCTCTTGCTTAGAGCTAATAAACTTTCCACCCTAGGAGCTTTAATTTTGAAGGCGAGCGTATTCTTGTTCCCGGAATCCATATTTCTTTTTTTGCTAATATTTGTTTGTTCTTTTTAAACTCCTATAAAGCAAAATGATGCGAAAATTACTTTCATGAATGCAAATGTTATGCAAGGGTATGGTTTATGAAGGTTCGGAACTTCCCCCCATCCTCACATGTAGGCTCTAAATTGTGAAATCTCCTAAGAAGAGGTCCTTAGAGTCATAGACCTCACATGGAATTAGGGTTGTCTATGGACATACGTCGACATGACTTCAATTAATTCCACGTGAAAATCTCATCTAAGCGGGGTTGGACATCCTACCTCACGGACATACGTCAACGCAGGCTTCCGCACACAACCTCCTTCTAACTTAGTTTTTTTCTCAAGCTCGGGTAGAGAGCCTCACACGTCCGACATTAACCCGAACAATGTGGAGTAACATCACTCAAGTAACCCCCGCATTTGATATATATGATATGAATATAAAGCAGATAAAGCAAATATAAACATAAAGCATAAATATAACATGTATGAATAAAATAAATAAACATGGCACGCAAAGAAAATAAAACAATTGGCTTTAAACCAAATAGGTTAGGCTTGACTCACTAGTGGGAACAGGTTCCCCAGTGAAGTCGCCAGCTGTGCGCACCTCGTTTTTAAAAAAAACGCGCAAATCCTCCGAGGTCGTTCGTAAACGCTCGGAGGGCCTTTGTGAAGCCGCCACCAAAGTTTTTGTGTAAAGGGAACGTTGATAAACCCTTAAGTTTTTTTTTGTTTAAAGGGAAACGATAATAAAACCCTTTGACGATGAGGAAAGGATGGTCATCGTAACCATTGTCGGGTTCGGGAGTCGGTTACGCAAGGGGAAGGTATTAGCACCCCTCACGTCCGTTGTACTCAACGGGAACCTTCTATTTGGTCAAAGCTTGAATTGTTTTTTAATATTTTGCGCGCATGTTCATTTATGTCAAAAATATAATAAAAGGGGGGAAAGAGATAAAAACAAACGAAAGAAAAGAAAGAAAAAAAGTTTTTTTATTATTGCGCTTGACAAGATGTCGATCTTGCTCCTACGTATCTCCCGGTAGTCGGAGAATTCAAAGCGTACGTAGTTCTTTGGTAGAAAAACGTACATATGTTGGTTAATTTTAAATGGACGATGTTTTAACCGAATTCTTGCGATTTAAACGTGAAATTTTGGCCAGGCAATAAGATACTCAACAGGTTCTGGTTCTGATTAAAACTTAGCAGGTTCTGATCAGAACTTGGCACAATTATAAAAGCAATAATAGGCAGAAAAATAAATGTGCAGGAAAGCTAAAAACACACAAGGTTTGTTAACCCAGTTCGGAGTAAACACCTCCTACTCTGGGGGATACCAATCCAGGAAGGAATTCCACTATAGGAATTAATCCTTATGACTCAAGACACTGACTCCCAGTTCCCAGCCTAAGCAATTAACTTCCTCTTAGTCTTGAATTCTACCCAACTCGTTGAGTATTGGAAAACCTCTAACTTCCTATTCAAGCAACTGCAACCCAGCTACTTGAACTACCCTTTGAACTTAACCCAGTTCTGAACACAAAAACTCCCCTGTTTTTGAATACACCTTTAAAGACAAAACTTCATTCGTACCTAAAGGCTTAGAATGAATTACAACTCAATAACAATCCTAAACCAACTCAAAACATATGAGTGGCGTACAAAAACAAAGCAAAAGCTTAACAACAACTAAGACTCTATTTCTCTGAATAATACTCTTCAATTCGTGAGATGAATAGCAGCACCACTCCTCCTTATATAGTCTTCAGTCTTGCAACATAAATAACAAACTAATCTTCTGAATTGATTTGTTACTGAAATAAGATTGGTCCAATCAAGTAACAAATAAAACTGTTTTGTATCTTTGAAAGATTTAAAACAGAAAATACGAATTTCATATCTTTGAACCAAATCTTCAATAAAATCTTCTCCAAATAATTCAGCATTCTAGAAGCACTTGTACAAAGATAATTCCTTGCTAAATCTCCCAGGATACGCGCAAAAACTAATCTGAAAACCCAGCTTCTGATGTGGTCAACAAAAGTCAACGCTGGCTTCAGAACCTGAAATCAGCTTCTGAACTGCTACAGTGCATTCAGCTTCTGATGACATTTTCTGCTTCTGAATGGCTTCAAAACACAAAACTTGCAACTGAAGAAATGTTCTAGATACTAAGATGCTTCTATTCAATACCTTGGTTTTGCCAAACAATGCAGCCAACACCAAAATACTCAACAAAACGTAGCTTGTATGCTCGCGCTTGGGAGACTTATTAAGCGTTTGTTCGTGAATCGCATTAGAATTGTTAAAAGGTACGTCCGTTAGAGTAAAGGGTTCGAATTGGTCACTATGGGACCAAGAGAGGTGCAATGGACTCATACAAGTCAATCATTGACCGAGTGGACTCCGAAGAGTCGGGCGATTGTTCAATTGATCCACTGAGATCAAGAACAGGTACAATGGACTCGGACGAGTCGAACATTGACCGAGTGACTCAAACGAGTCGAGGGGTGAGTCTAATGGCCACGGGGGACCAAAAGGTTTGGATTGACCACAAGGGGCCAAGTTTTGGTTTGGTTAGGGTTGTACATATTGGAAAAGGAATGACGATTGTCCGAACGACGAGACATACGTCACGCATTCGTACAATCGGGGCGATGGAGAGACATACGTCACACCATCCCTTTTTCATTCATGTTTTTGGGTTGAATCCTTTAGAAATCCCAAGGTATGTCAAAACATTTGGCTTGAAAACCCAAAATGGGAAGGTTTAGCAATTTTGCTAGAAAACGCACAAGTTCGGCTTATTTTGCGAACGGTTTTGAAAAGCGAACAAATTTGGTGTATGTTCATGTTTGAGTTTTGAACATCATGAACAATATTTATTGTTCAAGTTTTGATGGAGATGATGAACATAGCTTGTTTGTTCATGCTTATTTTGAAAGTTTGGGAACATAACTTGTTTTGCAAGTTATCCACATAATGTCATACGAACTTGTGATTTTGCCAAGATTATGCAAAATCCTTGTTATGGTTTGAAAAACATGGGTTTAAAAACTCTTAGGTTCTGAGCTCTGGGGCTAGAACCTCAAAAATTGGTCATTTGGACACAAAAACTCAGATTCTGAGTTCTGTCATGGTCGCACTGCGACCATGACTTCGCACTGCGAAGCATGCGAAATTTTGAGTTCAGAAGCTGTTTCTGAACTTTTGTTCAGAAAAAACTTCTGAACACACTCAGGACCTTTTAGGTGAGTGAAAAGCTTTGAGTTTTTGGGGTGAAAAAGGCTGGACAAACCAGTTTTGATATTTTGAAAACCTTGGGATTTCTTTGAAATTCAAAAGGGGTTTTTTAGAATCAAATGGTTTTGAACCAAAATAGCTATGCAAACACAATTGTAAATGCAAGATGAGTGCTTAGAAACTTACAGAACTCCTTAGCAAAGCTCCAGCTGCAATGGATTTGAATTGGTTGAAGGCTTTCACAAAGTTTTTTTGTATTGGTGATGAACTTGAACTTTGGTAAAGCTTTGTGTTGGATTGGTTTTTTCTGGTTGTTTGTGAGGGTTTGTAAGCTAAAATGAGTAGAGTTTCTGCTCTTGAAATGCTGTTATCAGTTGTGTTTGAAACCTTGGGCATTGCCTTCTATTTATAGGCCAAAACCAAATCTATTTCATCATTACCAAATCCCAAAATTCAGCTGATTTGTGGCTAAGATCAAACTGAATCCCTTTGCATTAAATGCTAATGGATAGAGGCAACCTTGCCTTGTACCAAGGGGCAAGATTCAGCCTGATTTCAGCCACAAATTCAACCAATTCTAGAAGGTAATGATGAAGAACAAAGCTGAATTGCAATTGGCTAATGCTTGGGGATCAATCCTTGCAATCTCAATGGTTGATCAATGAAAACGTGCACTGTAATGTGCAGAGATTGAGGGATGAAAAAGGCTACTTATGGCTGGTGTGAGGGGTGAAAAGCTGCTGCAAAAACAGGGTAGGCACTCATGGCTTTTCAAGTGAGAAAATCCAGCTAGTTTGACTGGTTTTTGGGGAAGCAAGCAGGAGGAAAGTCCTCAAGCAGGTGGCTGGCAACCTTGTGGTGGTTAGCAGGTCACATGGGAGGGACTAGAGCTGCCCAAGGGCAAGCCCACTTGCTTGTCACATGCTAGGTTGGAAGAAAAAGCTTCCAACCTTGGCATTAATGGCAAGTCCTTCAATTCTGGTTTTGCTTGGCCCAATTAGCCATGAATGCTACTTAAAATAATTATGGAAATGATATGCAACAAATTCTGGAATTAAATCAAAGAAACCAAAAATCTGCAGAAAAATCGCAGACTTCGCAGTGCGAAGTCAGCATTTTTAAAATGTTGACTTTTCTGTTGACTTTTGTTGACTTTTGACTTTTTCCCCTCTTTGATTTTTTTGATTTTTTGTTTTAAAATGGTTAGGACAAAATTAGGGTACTACAGGTTGATTTGAAGTTGAAAAATTTGACATTTTTGGAAGATTTGAGAGAGTTTTTAGAGATTGAAGAGATGAAGTTGCATGTTCTGGTTGCCGAGCTTCATAAGTACTGATCGCATCGGCAGTTAGCTGCCGATAGGAACGGCGGCAACTAACTGCTGATGGTTTCCTTCCCATCGGCAGTTAGCTGCCGCCGGATCCTTCCCATCGGCAACTAACTGCCGCCGGGATAAAAACGTGAATTACTGGTGTGTTTTAACTTTCTTTGAAGTGGGAAAAGCAATTTTCTAATAAAAGCCTGTGTGACACTGTTGCTTGACCAACCCCAAGTGTACTGGATTCGAAATGTCGCACTCCGCTTGGTGATTTTATGTTTTCCAATTCCACATGAAAACAAATCATCATAAATTGTATAAAAACCACAAACTCACAACAAATAATATAGCAAGATTATTTTGTCCTAAGCCTACATTGAGTATTTTTTGTGCCTGTAAATAAACACTGCAATGCCGTAATAGAGAAGGTGGGGCAAAGCTGCCGAAAATTGTTGTTGACACATCACATAATATTAAGAAACACCAGTAAAATATGCAATTTAACCTTAGCGACAGTTAATTTCCGCCGGCTTGCTTCCACCGGCAGTTAACTACCACCGGTTTTGAATTTAGCGGCAGCTAACTGCCGTTGCGATTTTGATATTGCTGATTACAGCAACCTACTCCTACTCACTAGTCCATCATCACATTTTTTACTCTCTTCAATCTAAACCCCCAAATCAAAAAAAAAAAATCCACAATCCTTGTCCAAAATCATTGAAGCAGCAATCCTATAAGGTTTCAACACATTTTTGACGTCAAAAAACAAGTAATGCATCTTTTAATCCGTTTATTTTTATTGATTTTTCTATCAAATTTTCGCAAAACCTGACATGCAGCGTAGCGGCAGTTAACTGCCAATGTATAGCTTCATCGGTTGTTAACTGCCGATGGGATAGCAGCAGTTAGCTGCCGATGAAAAACTTGAAAAACAAGCTTACTGCCTATTTTTTTTTTTGTTTTAGGTTTAATTAATTTTGATATTGATGTTATTGCAATTGTAAGTTGTTTATTCATAGTTATGTGTTGTTTATTCATAGTTATGGATGAAAACGCGGATGATGATCTGCTGTACCCTAATTTTGTCCAGACAAATTAAAAGTCTTTTAAAAAATATAATGAGTGATAATATTTTAATTTATTTTTACAAAAGACATAGATGAAAATTAATTTATTTGAGTCAATTAATTTAGCCAAGTCCAATGATCAATTGTTCAAATTATATCCCAACAAAAATTGCAAAAAATAAATATATAATAAAGCAAAAAAAACTTAAAAAAAAAAAAGAAAAAATTGGAAATTGGGGGAGGAGGGGGCGCCATCTCTTTGCTGCTTTTTTCCAGCAACTTTTTCCTTCTTCTTTCCCATCACCCCTTTTCCCCTTTTGCTTGCACTCTTCATTGTTGTGCCAAATATGGCTAAAAGCTTGCCTAATTGCACACGCAAAGGCAAAGTGAAGCCACTCTTTCCCTTTTCCATCCTCACCAAGTCCAAAACTTTTGCCAAAGCCTCAAAGAAACCACTCACAAACATGTCCCATGGTCACAAAAATGCAACATTTGAGCCTATAAATTGAGGACCAAAATCAAAGGCTGGGAAGGATTTCTTTGCTGAAAAAAGGAGAGAAAAAAACCTAGAGTGAGAGAAGCAAGGGTAAGAATTCTTAGTCTGGAACAAAAGAGTGAAAAACAACAACCAATCACACAAAAACATCACACAAAGAGAGGAGTAGCAAAAATACCCCTTTTGCTACTATTCACTTTCTTCACCTCTACCTCCAACAAAAACCACAACCACTCAAAAGCCCCCTTTCATTTTCGTGCATCTACACCTTTGCTAGGAGTTTTGTAAGTATCTTGGACCCTTTTATTTCATTTTTCGCATTTGTTTAAGGGATTTGTAGCTTTTTTAAAAAAATGCATTTTTCACCATAAGCTCATGAGCATGACTTAAGGCCGAAATATAGTTAGTTTTATGACATCTTCTGGTAGATCTAAGACCACTAGGATGTAGTACTCATGGCAAGCTTTACAGTGATGTTTTTACTTTCGTATTTGGTCCAGTACTGAGTGAGAAATCGAACTGAGAAGTTGAGAAAAAAATCACAGAAACTGCGTTCTGCTGTTGCTGCATATTTTTCTGCATTTTTTATACTCTTCATTTTTAGTCATTTTAACTCATTTTTGCACCAAAAAATCATACAAAAATCCAAAAAAATCACAAAGATTATAACAATCACCAAAGCAGAAATGGTTTGTTTCTTCTTCTTACTGTTTTTAACGTTTTACCCCTGAGGTTCTGAGTCTGAAGAGTCTGAGTCTGAGGTTCTGAAATCAGAGTCTGAAGTGAGCTTCTGAAGTGAGCTTCTGAAGTCAGCTTCTGAAGTCTGAGGTTCAGAGTCTGAAGGTTCGGAGTCTGAGGTTCTGAGTCGAATTGGTTCTGAAGGTTCAGAGTCTGAGTCAAATTGATTCTGAAGGGGCTGTAACTCATTTTATTTGATTCAAAGATAAAAAAAATATAACAAGTGTTATTGCTTTTAATTGTAGTTTATCATTAATTTTCGATAATAAACTTGAATGAAAAAGAAATGGTCCGACGTATGTCCTTCCATTCCCCGGTTGCACGGGCACTTGACGTATGTCTCGTTGTTCGGACAATCGTCATTCCTTTTCAAAAATACAAAAAATATATTAATTTTCGATAACAAACTTGAATGAAAAAGGAGTGGTCCGACGTATGTCTTTCCATTCCCCGGTTGCACGAGCACTTGACGTATGTCTCGTTGGTCGGACAATCGTCATTCTATTTCAAATACAAAAACATAAAAACACAAATTCAACACACCAAACTAATTTTCGGCCCCCCGCGGTCAAATAAAAATCAAATCTCTTTTCACAAACGGACGATGTTTTATCAATTCTAACGCGATACAAACAAACGCTTAAGCCTCCCACGCGCGAGCATACAAGCTATGTTTAACCGCTAGAATACGATCAAAAACATCGTTCTTTAAAATCAACCAACAAACAAACATTTTCTACCAAGAACTACGTAGCTTTGAATTCTCCATCGCACCAGGAGATACGTAGGAGCATGATCAAACTCTTGTCAAGCACACTAATAAAAAAAACTTTCTTTCCCCTTTCTTTTATCTTTGAAATATTAAAATGCCGCAAGCAACCCTTCAAAACACCTTTTTAACCCTAAACTAATTAGGAGGTTCCCGTTGGGTACAACTGATGCGAGGGGTGCTAATACCTTTCCCTTGCATAATCGACTCCCGGACCCATTAATGGTTGCGATGACCATCCTTCCAAATCGTCAAGGGTTTTATCAACGTTTTCCTTTAAAAATAAAACTTTGGTGGCGACTCCGTAGTTCTTCCGAGCGTTAGTACGCTCGAGCGTTTTTTAAGTTAACTGCCAATGTATAGCTTCATCGGTTGTTAACTGCCGATGGGATAGCGGCAGTTAGCTGCCGATGAAAAACAAGCTTACTGCCTATTTTTTTTTGTTTTAGGTTTAATTAATTTTGATATTGATGTTATTGCAATTGTAAGTTGTTTATTCATAGTTATGTGTTGTTTATTCATAGTTATGGATGAAAACGCGGATGATGATCTGGTCGAGACAAAACCTATTTTTGTCGATAATTCCGGAGATGTCACACCGCCTAAGGTTGAAGCCAAACCAAATATTGATGGAGCTTCTGTCCATGTTGAAGCTTCATTATATGTTGACTCTGATGTCGTCCCACTTGATGCCAACGAAGTTGACACAACTCCATTTTTTTCAAGCGAAATTAAATGGAAAGATAGAGATGACTTGTTTAATTGGGTACGTCGTCAAGCAAATAGGGTGGGATTTACAATTGTTATACGTAGATCCAATTTGATCAATCCAATGTTGCAATTGTTTTGTGAAAGGAGTGGCGAGCACAAAGTGCCGAAAAAAAGATTGAAGCATGAGGCAACGGGGTCAAGAAAATGTGGGTGTATGTTCATGCTTCGTGGATATCTTAGTAGGGAAACAAATGATTGGAGATTGAATATTCTTAATGGAGTTCACAACCATGAGGTGAAGTCAAGTTTAGAAGGACACATGCTTGCAGCTAGATTAAGGGAGGATGACAAGAAGATTATACGTGATTTGACCAAGAGTTTGGTGCAACCAAAAAAAATTTGATAAATTTAAAGGCAAAAAGACAAGAGAGCATGGCAAATATCAAACAAGTATACAATGAACGTCAAAAAATATTCAAGTCAAACAGAGGTAACAAGACGGAGATGCAATATCTAATCTCAAAGTTTGAGGAGTACAACTATGTCTATTTCACCAGAACACAAAGTGAGAGTACTACTATTCAAGACATATTTTGGGCTCATCTAACATCTCTTAAGTTGTTTAACAATTTTCCAACAGTTCTGGTTATGGACTCCACCTATAAAACCAACATGTACAGGATGCCGTTGTTTGAGATAGTTGGGGTCACCTCGACCGATATGACGTATTCTGTTGGTTTTGGATTTTTGACAGCTGAGAAAGAGGACAATTTTACTTGGGTTTTACAGATGTTGCATAAACTTCTTAACTCAAAGAGTGATATGCCTAAGGTGGTTGTGACTGACAGAGATACAACTTTGATGAATGCGGTAGCAACTGTTCTTCCTGAAACTAGTGCAATACTTTGTTATTTTCATGTTGGTAAAAATGTTAGAGCAAAGTGCATCACTGAGTGTAGAGTGAAACCAAGGATGGGAAATAGGTGAAGCCAAGTGACATAGTTAACAAGGTAGTGAAAGCATGAGATGTTGCTGTTGAATCACTTACTCAAGAATTATATGCAAGTGTGTTAATGGAATTCAAAAATGTTTGTAAAGATTTTCTAAAGTTTCTTACTTATGTCGAGAGCACCGTATTGGATGTTGTTAAGGAGAAAATAGTGAGGGCATGGATATACCGTGTCTTGCATCTTGACTGCAGAACCACCAACAGAGTTGAAGGGGCTCATGGTAGACTGGAGAAATATTTGAGCAATAGTGTAGGTGATTTGGGTACTTGTTGGGAGAAAATACATGATATGTTGGTGATCCAGTTAACTGAGATACAAACATCATTTGGGAGGAGTTGTATTGCATTGGAACATAGATACAAAGACGTCAGTTTGTACTCTGGGTTGGCTGGTTATGTGTCTAGAACTGCTTTGAGCTTTATTTTTTATGAAGAAAAACGTTCCAAGGAAACCTTGTGCATGGAGAAAAAAAGTTGTGGTTGTGTGATAAGGACATCGTATGGGCTACATTGTGCATGCATCATTGCTATGAAAATCCGTCACAACAAGCCTATTTGATTGGATGAGATACACTGTCATTGACAAAGGTTATGTATGGGTGAAGAAAGTAATGAAGATGGTTTTTTTGTCGTGGAGGAGTGGAATGGTATTCAGGAACATCTCAATAAAGTTCCTTATCAAATCAAACTAAAAATCAAAGAGGTTTTGCGTCAGTTGACATTTCTATAAGCCACAATGGTTTGTCCTCCTCCAAGAAAAGTACCAACCAAGGGAGCCAAGAAAAAAGTGGAAAAAGTGAGGTGTAAAGCAAATGAGGCATCGACAAGTCGAATCCCTTCTTCGTGGGAGCGTGTTGATTCCTAATTTCCAGATAATCAATCGTCACCAACTACGTCATCATTTCCTAAAAGAAATGGTGCTCGTATTGATAAAACATCACGTTCCCCACTTCCACCACCTACTCGTTTTCCTAAGCTTAGTCCGGTTCTAAAGCCTGTTCCGGTTTCAACGCCTAATAATGTGTTGAGCCCTATTGATTATATGCCAAAATTCATGGTTCCATTTATTGAAAAAATTGTGGATGTTAAAGGTGATGAGAATTGTGGTTTTCGGGCTATAGCTGAGTTATTGGGTTTGATCGAAGAAAGTCATATCATGGTTCGTAGACATCTTATTCAAGAGGTGAAAGATCATAGAAATGATTATGTGCGGATATTTGAGAGTGATGACCGTTTTAACTACATCTTAAATGGCTTGCACCCTCCCAAAAATAGTGGTGGTATTGCACTTGTAGATAAGTGGTTGACTTTTCCGGACACGAGTCACATCGTTGCAACTTATTACAATAGGCTTGTAGTGTAGTTGACAAATCACGAAATCGAAACTTTGGAATCTTTTTTCCTGCTTAGAGGGGTGCCACCGCTTAAGCAAAAAACCCACATCATGTGCCTTGCCTTAATTCTCAATCATTTTGTTCTTATTTTTTTTGAAAGATGGTCGTCCACTACCTCCATCATCTACGGAGTGGAACATACACAAGAGTGAAGAACATCGATTTGGGAATTTGAGTATTTAGATCCACAAGCTAGGTTCCGAGACCTCATGAACATTGAAAAAAAGAGAATCTGCTCCCACTAAAAAAAAGTCAAACCAAGTCAATCCGATTTTGTGTGAGACTCCTGAAAAAGCAAAGGAAGAATTTGAAGTTATTACGGAAGATGAAGATGATTCAATTTCACTTTCTGCGATATGAGTGATTTTTTGTCGGTATTCATCCTTTTTTTGTCGATATTACACCGACATATTTTTTGTGGTCGATATTGTAACGCCAATTTTGTGGTCAATATATAACTAACATTATATAAATATATATATATGACTTTTATGTGGTGGAATATGCACCTACTTTTTTATTGGTTATTAATGTTTTCGCATTTGATATATATATATATATACATGTCTATGTTTCCGTCAATTTATTGATTATTACGTTTCATTTAATTTTATTCGGATGTTTGATATTTCATAAACTTCTTGAAATTAAACATATCTGAGGTTGCACAAATTGAAGCTCATGTCCGGTACTCTGCTTTCAAAAAGACAATTAAAGTTTTTCTAACTCCGACCGACACTATGGATGAGTTGAAGACACAACTTAACAAATATTCTCTATATTGGTGAAAATCATCATACATGTCATGTATTTGTTAAATGTCAATTTATGACCTGGGGACAGATAAAGATGAAGACATGTGGAAAACGGTCTATTGGTCTCGGGTTGTTCGCAATGATAGCGACGTTAGATTTATGTTTAGGCATATGGTTGAAAATAATATATTATATCTTTGTGTTCGTTCCAACTGCATGTGCAACGAATGTCAGTAGAGATTTCATGTAATATTATGTAATGTGTTGTTAAATTACAAACACCCTTTATGTTAAATTTCAAACACCCTTTATGTTTTGTTGAATTTCAAACATTCATGTAATTTTAACGAAATATCGAATTGATTTCATTTTGGTCAATTGTGAAAGATTATTGTTCTTGCTTATGCGTGATTATAAAGGGTTTAAGATTTGTACTGCCTCTAGAATTGTCGTTTTGAATTGCAGGTAATAAATAGGCCGAAAAATGGTTTGAGAATCAAAACGGAACCTGCTGTCTGCATAATTAATCGCAGCGGCAGTTAACAACCGATGACACCAGCGGTAGTTAACTGCCGATGGAACAAGCTGGCGGCAGTTAACTGCCGATGAGGTTATTTTGGTAATTTCCTGATGTTTCCTAGCATCCTGATGATTCTACTGTGTACCACTTTGCACTCCAACTGGAAACTAACACATTTGCGAAATTCTAACGACTGAATCAGATCTGCAAACACCTATCCTCTTATATTTGGGAGTGCAGTTCTGCCTACACTGCACTTACCTACATATGTATGCATACAAGGCAAATCTGCCTCAACTAATGACTGATGCATAACCACCATTCACCTGAACAACATATACCACCCATTGATTACGAAAGTGTCATACTAAGCAAACACAAGCATCATGTTGCAAATATACAATGAACACAACGCATGCAAAAAAATGAACTGTAAATTATTGAACTCTTTTCACACTATTTATTTTAAAAACCAATAAAACCACACTACCAAATTAATGATGATGATGATAGAGCAAGATTATTCAGTTCTAAGCTTCCACACCTTTCAAAGTTGAAGCAATTTTCAAGGCTTGGTTTTGGTAACAAGTTGTTCTATGGCGAGTAGTTTTCTATTGTGAGCAGCGGATTGATTCAGAACAGAAACAAATTGGAAAATGTTTAGGGATAATTCGGTGATTGGAATTTGGACAGTTCAGTTTTGAGTTTAGGTGGGGTTTTCAAGTGGTTTTGGGGTTAGGCTGAAGTCCTGTGATCGTGACAGGCGGAGGCTGGGGGGTATTTCCTTTTTGAAGGCGGCCTAGACCAATCCGGTAGGTCGTACCAATTTGATGGGAACCTCAAAATCAAGTAAGGAACGATAATGAGAATAAGAGAAAACAATGGATAAATAGTGGTATTTTATTGATAATGGAATATAACGATAATAGTAGTAGAGGGTTTCTCTAACTACTCCCTAAAACTCCTAAGAACTCCCCTTTATATGCAAGTAAAGAAAACATTCCATTATTTAACCCTAATGCACCTCTTAAAACACCCTCTAATATTGGATCCTAACACTATACTGAAGGAAAATGAGCAAAGTTGTAATGCCATGAACTAACACATAATCTGAAAGCATGACAAGACTTGTGTTAAACACTTAGTGATGCCCAAAAGAGAGGAGAATGCTATAACTCGAAACAGGGTGACAGTTTTTAAGGCATGGTTTATGAGACAAAGTCTTGTCTGATGGGATTGAACCCTCATGCTTGCTTCCAAATTATTATAAGTGAGGCACGAGCTTACTCCTCCATAGAAAATATCATCTTATACTTCACAACCAAATATATCAACAACTACTTTCATGGAACAAAACTGTAGAAGCAGCAGGTGACAGATATGGGTGAAACAAACGAACAAGAATTTAATTTATCATATGTGCGCTATAATTTGTCAAAAATGACAATGTGTCACAAATACAGAACATATATGCAAATTATATGCAGAGCATAATCAAATCAAATTAGGTAGAGTGAAAGTGACTTTAATAAACAAGTAACAAGCAACAATTATTCTATATAGAAAGACTACCCATTTCAAATACGTATAGCATTTTACTATGTAGAAGCAACAATATAAGCATATTATTCACAAAGTACTTCAACACAATCTCCAGAAATAAATAAGCAAATTTGTAAAATTTCTCTGTGAAATTGCATTTTCAATTCAAATGAAACACAGACAAACGCATCCACATAGCTATGAAAACTAAAATCACACACGCTGGCACTTTCCTTAGCATTTTACTCAATGGAGTTTTAGAAACTTTGACATCTCACTGGTTTAATTCCCAAACTTATTCCTCTATTCAAAACTTCAATGTCTAGCTCGTATATCAATTTGCCGGATATGGTTCAGTTACCGCTGATATCTCAAATCAAACAATACGAGAGTGATTGAGCTACAAAGAGGTATTTTAGTTAATAAGCAAAGATCAAGAAAAACTCACTTAGAAAACAAGCTATCTATAAGCTCAAATTAACTCAAAATATGACAAACAGATTATAAGTTAGCACACTTGCATTGTAGCAGAGTTCTGTAATAGAGTGACCACAACAGGACATCTTAAGAAAAGACAACGACAACATCCAAGTCTTATCCCACTAAATGGGGTCGGCTACATGGATCAAACGACGCCATAATGCTCTATCATATATCATATTATGAAAAGACACAGTACAAAATATGGTTTATAAACACTTAATTTCATGATCTAAAGATTCATTTGCCAACAGCTTCTCTGCCACTGTTTTGAGGTGTAACTAAGAATTTTACTTCACTACACAATTAAGCTAGAAAGAATTAATAGAATATCAAAGATGCACTTAAATGAAATACACTTATCAGCAAGAAGTTCTTCACAAAAGCATGCAGACTAACATACGCACTTCACGGAAACTACATACAAAAATACTCATTTTCCTTTGCAAAAATAAACAACAATGAAACAGAGGCATATCCAAAACCATTTGTGTATCAAAAATCACATTAACCTCAACATCAAACTCAGATAAAAAGAGCATTCAGAGGCTGAAGAAGAATCAAATGACTCTCAGCAGTTATAATATTAATAAAATATCAAATTCAAACGAAAAATCTTTAAAAACACTAGTTCTACAAATTTAAATCAAATGCCATCCTTCTTACATTCCGAATTAGATACATCAACAATCCCAATCCTCTCATTCTCTGGCAAAATCGACCAATTCGGAGACTGCACAGCACGCAGCCATCGGAAATCATCCACATTAGCCCAATTTCCCGTCTCAACATCAAGACCAGCACCGCAAAGATCTTCTACAATCCCTCGGTAACTCAAACAATACGGCGCAAACCTCACACCATTACAATCCTCAACAATAGGCCTGCTCCTAACCCTAAGATAGAAATCACTTCTCTTAGCACCATGAATCCGAATCTGATGTGACGCAATAACAAAAACACAACCCTCAACTTCCTCAATCAAAATTGATCCCGTCACCGGCCCAACATAAACCCTACAATCCTTCAACCTATGAACAAAAAGTGCCCTAACACAACCAGTTATCCTCACTTCACACGAATCAAGATCCGAAACCGTGAATTCTCCAACCTCCGATTCTTTAAACTCCCCGATCAATACCTCACCGGTTTTGTTCCTAAACCCTGGAGAATCACGCACGGTAAAACTCGATTGAACCGAATCCAGAACCGGAGTAATACTCTGTTTCGATTCTGCAACAACCTTCTTAGTGGCTTTATTTTTGAAGGAGAATTTCTTTTTAGGGATAAGTTCGGAGCTTAGATTATCGAGGGTGCGTTTGAAATCGGAAACGGTTTTGAGGGAAGAACGAACGTCGTAAGAGGGAAGGAAATAGGAGCTTTGAGCGACAAGTTTTTCTAAATCGGAGATTGATTGGGAGATTTTGTCGAAATGAGATTGGAGATGAGATGGATCCGAGGAGGAAATGGATTGGGATTCGGAGAGATGAGATTCAATGGAGGATTTGAGTTGGGAGAAGCGGGAGAGGAAGGAGGAAGTTGATTCGGTGGGTGGTTCGGAGGCGGTGGTGGTTGATTTGGTTTGGTGGCGTTTGGAGAGACGGTCTAGCATTGATAAGTGCTTTTTTTGTAAAGCTGCTTCTGCTTCTTCATTATTCGAACTCGTTACTTTCTCCATTTCGTCCTCCATTTTTCTGACACCGTGGAAGAGGCGCGCTGCCGCTGGGGTTTTTAAATCGAAAGATGCTTTGCTTTTCGTTCACCAAGGTTCAAACTTGAAAGGGAACGGGGTAATCCGTTCTTTTTCCTCTTTTTTGGTGTTATTTGGTGACAGGGAAATGGAAGCTAATAACTCCAAGTTTGGTGTACTACTTAACTAAAGTTTGATCAATGATTATTTCATCTAAAAATCAAATTAAAGTTATTTTAAATAGTTCGTCATTGAATTCTTTTTTTTGGACTAAAACAATCTTATATTTCATTTAATAATAAAGTTTTAATGCACCTAACATGTAAGGTTACAAGATTTGTAACTAACAAATGTGGAGATGACACTATCTTCCCATAAATGTTGTCCAAAACTGTCTTTGAGTCCACTTCAAAAGTGAATAAGCTAGTTTAAGAATCCGTGTTAACCAATTTAATTCTCCCTTTTTTGTGTTTAAGAAGTTTCAGGAGGAGTTTGACAGGGCAACTCAATACAAGATTTGTGAAGAAAAGCATGTAGAATTTATTGTGAAATATTACAAGAAGCAACATTCACAAAAGCATAAAGTCTTATGGGATGTTGTTGAAGTATATAGTTATTTTTGAGTTAAATTTTTGGAGTATTTAAATTTGTTGCTTTCATAATCTACTATCAATATAAGAAAACTGATTACCACATAATTTCCTTAATTACACTTCTCTAATCCCTTGAAATCACTAATATGATGGATTAGTTTGTCATTTTCTCAAGTTAATTGTCCATGTTATTAATTTAGTTGATTGGTTATCCGCTGTTTACACTACCCCAAGTTTGACTATTTACTTTCCATTCAGTTTCCAAGAAGAAGAAAAAATAATGACAAATATATGGATTAGTATGGCACTTGCACAAGTGACTTCTAAAACTAATATATGGTTTTTTTTTACGCAAGATACTAACATATTGTAAAAAAAAATTATGTAATGGAGGCATTTGTAGGAAACTAATATGTTTTGCCAACTTCATTAATAATAACCTCTCAAAATTTTGTTTAGTTAATAATAAGAAAATGTTTTTTTCTCAAGGAATAATAAGAAACTGTTGGAGAATATGATAAGTAAAAACACACATTTTTATTACGGTTTGTGATATTCAATCATTAATAGTAATTGTACGTTAATGTTGATATGAAAATATTGAATAGAAATATTACGTTAATGTTGATATCTTAAAAATAGTTATGATTTTTTAAAATTTTATCATATAGACTTTATCATATCAATATATTAAAATTTGTTTCCGTGGATATAAGTAATAAAATCTGCAACGAGTGCGATGAAAATATTTAACGTTTGTTTGCATATAAAATAAAAAATATTTAATAGAAACACACATTAATGTTGATATTTTAAAAATAATGATGATTTTTCAAAATTTTATCATATCAACTTTGTCATATCAGTACATAAAAGTTTGTTTCTGCAGATAATTAAATAAACTCTGCAATGAGTGTAGTGCAAATATTTAACAGTGTTTTGCGTATAAAATAAAAAAATGTTTAATAGAATAGAAACACACATTAATGTTAATATTTTGAAAATAGTCACCAATTTTCAAAATTTTATCATATTGACTTTCTCATATCAGTACATAAAAATTTGCTTCCGCTTATATAAGCGAATAAAATTTGCAACGAGTGTGGTACAAATATTTAACGATGTTTTGCATATAAAAAAATATATTTAATAGAAACACTACATTAGTGTTGATATTTTGAAAATATTCACGAGTTTTCAAAATTATCTCATATAGACTTTTTAATATCAATATATAAAAATTTGCTTATGCGGATATAAGGAATAAAATACGCAATGAGTGTGGTCCAAATATTTAATAGTGTTTTGCATAAAAAATAAAAAAAATTAAATAGAAACACACATTTATGCTGATATTTTGAAAATAGTCATCGATTTTTTAAAATTTAACATATCGACTTTTTCATATCAGTACATAAAAAGTTGCATCCACATATATAAAAAATATATATTTAATGGAAACATTAATGTGATATTTTAAAAATTTAAGCATGTTAACTTTTGGATATCGGTATACATGAAATTTGATTTTCTAGATATAAGCACATAAAACTTGCAACGAGTGCGGTGTAAATATTCAATGGTATTTTGGAGAAACACTATATTAATGTTGATATTTTGAAAATAGTCACGAGTTTTCAAAATTTTATCGTATCGATTATCGCATTTTGTTACATAAAAAATTCTTCTACATATACAAGCATATAAAATCCTCAACGACTGCGGTGCAAATATTTAGCGGTGTTTTAAATATAAAATAAAACTTATTTAATAGAAGCATTACATTTATATTGATATTTGAAAATAGTCTTGAGTTTCCAAAATTTCATCATATCAATCTCATATGTGTACATAAAACTTTGTTTTTGCAAATATAAGCACATCAAATCTGCAACGGGTGCAGTGAAAACATTGAACGGTGTATAACATATAAAATAAAAAATTATTCAATAGAATTATATTTTGACAATAGTCATGAGTTTTCACAATTTTTATCGTATCGACTTTCTCATGTATTTACATAAAATTTTGTTTCTGCAAATATTAGCACAAAAAAATTTGCAACGAGTAGTGCGGTGCAAACATTAAATAGTATTTTACATATAAAATAAAAATTTATTTAATAAAAACACTATATTAATTTTAATATTTTAAAAATAATCTAGAGTTGTCAAAATTTTTTCTTATCGACTTTCATATATATTAAAAAATATCTAATAAAACATGACATTAATACTGATAATTTTTATTTAATTATTTTTTATATAATTATCGTAATTTTTTTTAAGGATAATTATCGTAATGTTATGCGACCCATGCGAAAGCACGGGTCTATTACTAGTTTTGAGTTAAATTTTTTCTGGCTTCTACTCCATCTAGATAAATTTTCTTCTATGCATTTATCGTTCCATTTAATTCATGGATAATTTTCCATGCACTTAAAAAAATAGTTATAAAAATAAAAAAAGTGAATAATTAATAGGATAGAGAAAATTACCATTTTTCAAGAAAAATATAATTAATATGATAGTTTTTGTTGAAAAAAGAGGTACGTTTATTGCACCTTATCTTATGCAATGTTGCATAGCTTAGAAAAATCCTACTACAAATAATACAACGAGACGACCACATCCACCAAAACATTAAAAACAATGACTAACAACAATTTTAACAATGTAACTCTATAACTTGCATATTTAATACATCAGCTCATGCAGCCTTTTTAGCTTCGGCGGCTTCTTCAGCTGCTTCCTCCTCCCGAAGCTTCACTAAAGATGGAGGTGGTCTTACAACAATGTTTTTCTTCCATTTTTTATCAAGCTTTCTGGACAACCTCTTACCAATACCCTCCTCAATCTCTCTTTCCCGCTTTACAGTAAGCATGCGAGCAATCTGCATCAATAATAACAGTAACCATACATCCAAAAGAAGGATACCGCTTGTTGGTAAAGCTTTCTAGGATCATCTGAAGTTATTATTATTAGGATAATCTAAAAAATAAATGGGGGTGGACCAGCTTGGCATATTCTGATTCTCTCCCCTTTTTCTATTGTGTGCATATCTTGCCTTTACCATGGAATCTAAACATTCTAAATCCTAGCTAATGCACTGCTTCTTTGCCTACTGAATCCCTAGTGCCCATTCTCCTCAATTCAATTTTTATTGGTGGGACATGAACTCTGATAAAATGATGATAGGCCCGTCATGAGTCTCCCAAGCGGGTGTGTTGCAGAAAGTGGAAAAGGAGCGCGGATAGTAAAGCAAACTGAAGTAGGACTGTGAACAGAAGTCTGTCAGTGCTGAAGGACTGAAGGAGATTAATCTATTATGCTGCATCCTAACAAACAGAACACGTGGCAATAGGCAGTGACAGAGCCAGAAAAAAAGCCCCGGGTGGGCCGCTAAAATAAACAACAAAGTATAAACTTTAATACATAAACACAAAATTTATTTCGTAATAGGTTTAAACACAAGTTTAGATACATCAACAGGCAGCGACACTAAAAGAGCTGAAGAGGGAAGTTGAAGTTGGAATTTGCGTGAAACACTGCGTTAGAAGAGCATGAGGGAAGGAAGGGTCGTGCTTGAGTAGCGGAGAGGGTGGCCCGTTTTGTATTTTTCTTTAAAAACGAGGTGTTTTAGTAATTTCCTTATAGAAAAAAATTTCTTTTGTTTTTGGGTGGGTGGGCCGTGGCCCACCTTAGCCCATATAGTGCTCCGCCACTGGCAATAGGGGAGGGCAATGGGAGATGCAGGAACCAATGGAGACGAACATTAATGTGGGAAGGATAGATGTGTGGAGGAATAGCAAATCACTTGAGCATTTGTGGGGTGGCTAATAACACAGGGCAGAGATGCTTTCCTAATTTTTTTTTCAGTTTCTTTTGGATTTTTCGATGATCTCGAAAGTCAAATCTAGTTCTACCAATTTAAATTTCAGTTCTAATAACAGAATATCAGTTGCATGAGTGGAAAAGGTTAATAACATATAAGAAAATAGAAAAAGCCACAACAATTGAATTTTATTGTGGAGTGAAACTAGACATGATAAAATAATGTTTTTTGAGTAAATCGTGATTTTGAATTTTTGATTGTTAAAAAAGCAATATAATGAAGAGGACTGAGACAAAGAATAAAGGCAGAGATATTAATCTGCTGCAGCTTAATTGAATCAAAATTATAATACAACTGAGTGTAAGAATAGGCTGCAACTTGCGAAGACATTCCTGATGTGAGCATAGTCACATTACATCATGTCCAAACAACTAAAGTAAAAGATATTGCAGCTAGTTTATGAAGAAAGGTTAAGTATGCTAAACTGCAGTGCATCATGTCCAAAACTTGACTTTTTCAGTTTTCTTTCTTCTTTGGCAGTTTTATTGTCCTCTGTTTTGGGGTTCTTTGGTTTCCAGTTTTCAGTTCAGTTATTTCCGTTTACATTGGACTAGATTATACTAGATATGAATACCCCAAGCTATCTTAGCTATTAGCACTTGTTAACAAATGGTACTGTGTGAGCTCTCTCTCCTCAAAGACCTAAACTCTAAAGAATGAGGACATTATGCCATAAAAGATTCAAACTTATGACCCGGCAATGGATTTAATCTATGTGAATCTAAGAAACAAGAGTCCACAAGCCATCATATTGGTTGATTGAAATTGAACAGAAACAAGGAGAATGACTTCTCCTCCAAGCCATCTTACAACGGCCACCACCCCACTCTCCACTTTTCAGGTATGGTATTTTCGGGACTCTCCGCATTTCAGGTATGGTGTTTTCTGGACCAATTGCTCTGCGCCACAATACATGAGTGACAACTATGATAAGTACACGAGCTACGTTGCTCAAACTACAACGAAGTTAACAAAGCTGAAGCCCTTGGCCTTTCCTTTCAATGTTCATTTCATTGTTGCACCAGATAAAAATCCTGATGCCTTAAAATTTTACCTTAAGTTTGGTATAATAGAGACCAAAAATAATGCAAATGGGATGTAGACATAGGCTTCTTTCCTTTCCTTTCTCTCCATTTCCATTCTAGCAGAGCAATATTTCATTGTCCCCTTAACAATTTTGATTATTGTGTGTAATATGTAAGTCATAGGCTTGATAATTTCGCTATTCCCCACCCTAGTGACTAGTGAGTCTTTGGCTTAGTGTATTTGGTTATTGACGCCCTAAACATAAATCTCTTGCACTGATCCAGGCAATAAGAAGCTAGTTGTTTCTCTAACATAACCATAGAACAATGACAATTCCAGCACATTGATAATATTCAATTGAAGTTAAAATGACAAAATTTCAATAGATTTTTCCTACTAGCACCCCATTTATTCCTAATTTCAAAAACTCCCATTCCCCTGACGCTATTAATGTATTTAGATTGGCTTAATTTTATGTTCAAACTAGCTTATAATAAAAAAGAACTTTACCCTAAAAATTAAGCAAATGCAAAGAGAGTATACTCAAATTTCTACAAAACTGAATGAATAATCTAAAGAGTGAGAAAATATACCGTCTTACGCATGCGACGAAAATCACTGGACTTAAACTCGTTGCGAGCGGATTTCTGAAGACGAAGCATGAGCAACTCTCCCTTAAGGTCAACAACCTCTTCATTGATTTGTTCGGTGGTTTTAGTTCGAATTTGCTTCAATTCCTCTTCTCTCTTTGCCATCATCACAACTGAGACCGAAGCGGTGCGTTTCGTCGCTGGGATTGTGCACGTGTTTGGTTGACGTAGACGAATGCCATTGAAGGAGGATTTGAATCGTAAGGGTTTTGGAAGAAAGAAAAGTGTTGAAGAATAAGAAGGTGAAGTGACGGAGAGGCTCGACATTGTGTTTCCGCGCTCTCTTATGTTTTATCTGATGAACAGCAACTGTGTGCAATATGTGTTGTAGTTGCAGATAAGATCCACACCCTATCTTACTTCATCCTTTATGAGCGCAACTCCACTTTTATTTTTTATTCATTTATTCTTTATAAATTAAATTCAAAGAATTGGTAATAAAAAGTTTTTGGTTTTTTTTTAATAAAGGGTTTTTATTTAAAGAATATATACCTTTTAAAAAAATGAGAATATATAAATTTACCAGAAAAATTTAAAGTTTTTTTATGGTACCAAAAAATATTAATTAATTTTGAAAGTGGAAATGGAACATTTATCGTTAATGTAAACTATGTAGTTGATTTTTTTTAGATATAACAATGTTTTTTTTAGAGATCCAACATTCACTTTCTTTTTTAGAAGAATACACGTAGATTTCATCTTACAGGATGAGTCATATGAATTGTTGGAATCTACATGTTTTCACTCAAAAAATATCGAGTATTAGAAATTAAGTAGGGTTTATGGTGTTGAATGATCTTTGAGTATGATACTTTCTCGGTTGCTGCATTCTTTTGCGCCACTCTCGGCCTTCTTTTTTAGGGGAAAAAAGGCAGCGTATATTGCGTTGTGCTATGAGGCTCAAGTCACTGAATGTGAGATGAAAGGTGTATTTTGTGACTAGTGAGCATACGCGACCACAAGTTTAAGAGCCAGTATTTATAATGGAAGATTAATGTTTAAACATTTGCACCTCTTCCTACCCAGCCGTATTGGAAGGACAATCATGATCCTTTTAGGGACAGTTGTTGTCCTTTGAGGGCTTACTATTTGGTAGACTTGTGCCACGGACCATGCTGGTTGTTCATCTTTGGTTTGTATACTCCCGTGCCATGGACCATACTGGTTGTTTACCTTGGTACACGTTCTTATGTGCCACTGACCTTTCTGGTTGTTCGCCTTGCTCCGTGTTCTTGCTTGTTATGAGCCGTTTTGGCCATCATTCTTGTGGGTCCATTCACTCTCATGCACGACCACACAATCTCCTTTTGGGAGGATCACTTTGGGACTTAACGGTGAACGAGATTCGGTCAATGCCGAAACATTTGCTCCCTAAACTATTATTCGAGGAACTCAAGTCATGACTTGTACATGAATCTGAATTGAAAACTCCTTTGTAGTTGGAATCCGTTCACATTTTTTTTTTTGTTTCTCAGGACATCTAGTTCGTTATTGCGAGTTGGTCGTTATTGCGAGTTAGTTCGTTAAATGTTTTTAAGATAGTATCCATTTTATCGTTATTTCAAAGACAATGTTTTTTCTTTCATTTAATTTTATTTTTAAGGTCTTACTAACCACTGTTCCATAGAAATTGGTAAAAAAAATTATAAATAAAAATTTTGTCTTGAAAATATAAAGTGTCATTTTTGTTCAAATAATAGTTACTTTACTTTTTTATAAAAATTTATCTTTATTTTAATTACTCAACCAATGTCCTTAAGACACTCTTTAACACCATTCTCTTTATTTTTAAATCTTTTTAATTTAATTTTAAAGTATTTTGTTGGTTTGTGACCCGACCTATGTTGAATCGTACACAGACATCTTAGAGGTGTTTAAGTGTTGTAATAAATTATGTTGGTTAAAGTTGGTAGTTAGTTGATATTTCGACGTTAATGTATTTGTCTAGTGTTGGTCTATGTGGACTTTTGTGCTAGTCGATGTTAGAGGCATGTTAGGAATAAACAAGAAGCTTAATGAAAATGATAACAAATTTTTATCCGCCACTAGTTAAAAAAACAAATAGTATTCTTTAAAAAAAAACAAATAGTATTAATAAAATTCTTGAAATTCGTGTAGTCAAATTTTTAAAAATGTTTTTTAATACAAATTTTTTTCTTTGACCGTCTAAGGGACACTAAAGTAAATAGCCTTTTTTTTAAGAAAAAGTAAATGGTTTTGTTAATGAAAATACTTGTTTATGCGAATAGCCAATCCACGAAAACCACGACTTCATATCTCCCGTTCATTTTCATCAATACACGGCTATGATGTCCACCAAATCCGGACTAAACAGTTTCCCATTTCTTTAAAACAGCAATGCATCTGAGACACTATTTTAACTCTTTTATTTTATTGTTTTCAATTATAAATTAAATTTATTTAAAAATATTTCTGAGACACTAAATTAATTACCAAACACTTTAATAGGATTAAGATTCTTAGGAATAATGTTCCAGCGAATATTATTCCCAGGATTGTAAATTTAATCCTTGAAACAAACACACCCTAAATAAATTGGCCAGAATATCGAACTATGATTTTCTCCCGTTAATTTTATTTTTGACAAATTGTCGCACTTAAAATTTTAAAACGTAAGATTCAGACATCAACATTATTTTAAAACCAGACTTTTTTTTACAAAAAAATTGTAATTAAAACCATAGCATGAATAGTGAAATTACTAAGGTGGAGAGAGTCGGAGGAATAGATTCATCATCACTCGAGGCTCTATGAATGCAGTGATATGATGTTTTCACTTCCAATAAGTTGCTGTTAGAGGACTCATTTGCAATTATCTCTAATTTCTATTGAAGTAACCTTAACATATACATCGACCACTTCTAAAAAAAAAAAACATATATATTGACCGGTCAATATTTTTATACAACTAGTAGTAACTTGTAGTATAGTTTATAATCAAAGTCAACAAACAATTTTTCATGTAAAAAAAATCGATAAACAAAATGGTATTTATTGTTCTCGCCTGAAAATGGTAGAAGACATTGATAATTTAGGTTTCGATTAGAATATAAATAAAGTCCATAAAATGATTCAAAATGATATATTCATTACTTATACTACTATTAAAGGTTTTTTTTTGAAGGGATCATATAATTAGAAGTTATGACGTGTCATATTAACTTGACATATCACATTGTGCTTCAATCTCACATCAATGCCAACTCACTAGAAAATAAATGAGTTAAGATCATCTCCATTTGCTAAAAATAAATGGATATTGCCATTTGGTAAGAGATAGATACAAAAAAGTATGTAGTGGGTCCTACCACTAAGTGAGTCCCACTACTATTAATTATTTTCAAACTTCTTTGTGTCTTTATCTCTTCAAATGGAAGAAATGGAAAGACTAATAAATGGAGAGGATTTTGACTCAAAATAACTTGTCTATGAAATTAAAGTCATCTCACAAACTAAATTGTCGGAAATTGTAATTTGTGCGTGAATTAAGTCTAAATTTTGAACTCACGTTAGTTTCTAGTGTAGCGGTTTTGATGTGAGAATAACATGTAGATGCTCATATTTGGTTAGATGAGGTAATAGTCTCTAATGGTAAAAAGTAACGGAAAAAGTAAGTTGATTCTAGACTTATTTTCAAGCATGTGGGGGTGAAAATCATTTTGGTGTATTTGTTTTTTTAAACGACCAACATTAGTAATTAATTATTAGATTATTTTTTATTTACTCTTTCACTTGGATTTAAATCTGGGACTCCAACTCCTTTAACTCTTAGTTTTAAAGTTAATCAACTACAACTTTGCACTCCTAACCATTTTATTTTATTTGTTAGATTTTTTTAAAAGAAATCATTAAATTATTTTAAAAAAAAAATAAATAAAAAATTGTTCTTTCAAAAAAAAAATAATAAAAAATTGTTAGCGAATTGTTTTTTTTTAAGGGTAACCTAAGTTTTATTGTCAAATTTTGATTGCTTCAGAAAAATCGATATTTTTTGTGAGAAAAAAAAATTATATAGGCTCCAATTTCCTTCAACATTTCCTTCTGCATTTACAACTTGCGCTCATCTCTCTCTCTCTAGCAAAACCCTCGTTTCATTCTTCCGCGATAATATCCACAGAAAAACCCAGAAACCTTCGACGACTCATTCTGTAACAAATTTCATGGTTCGAATCGCTGAGTTGAATCGGACAGGAATCTGAGTTCATCGTTGATCGATTGACGCACGTGCTGATGGGTGCTGCTGGTTCCAAGCTTGAGAAGGCTCTTGGTGACCAATTCCCCGAAGGAGAACGTTACTTTGGTCTTGAGAATTTCGGCAATACTTGTTATTGTAACAGCGTTTTGCAGGTCTTTTATCGATTTTTTTAACCTTTTATTTTCCAATCCGATTCATTCTAAATCGTAGCGAATTTGCTTACTTTGATTGTTTATTCTTGATTCATACGCATCGTTAAGTGTAACCATTGTTTTTCTTTTCTGAATTTATGTTGACTTGTTCAAACAAATTTTGAAGAGTTTAATTGTTGAATAATCTATAAGGATTTTTGTTATTGACCTGTTTGGATTTGATTATTTGAGTTTATCTAATGACATAAGTACTTGTGAGTCTGTTTGGGAAAACTTATTAAAACAATTTATGATATGTTTATAAGTTGTTTTCACTTATTTTCATAAGCTCTTCAATGTAACTTCTATAAACAGCTTATATGTTATATGAAAACAGTTTGGATTTAATTTATTTTTTGTTATATAAATAGTTTTAGATAACAGGGTTGCCAAAAAGTGGCCATAGCGGCACTGTAACGCTATAGAGTAGCCGAATTTAGACTAATCGCTATTGCTCTGCCATTCACTATTTAGGACAAGTGTTGTAAATATTAAAATAGCGGCTATTGCAGATGTGTTGTAGCATAGTAGAATTTGAACAAACCGTTATTTTTCGTGATTTGCAATTGACAACACTGCACATAACCACTTATATGATAATCACCTAATTAAGTTGTTCTTCCAAACAGGCCTAATTATGATTCTAAGTATTAAATTTGAAAATGGTTTTGTTTGTTATTTTTTTTGTGGAGATTTCTGGGTTGTTCACCATCATGTTACTCCTTTTGCTACCTTCTGCAGGCACTATACTTTTGTGTTCCATTTCGGGAACACCTGCTGGAGTATTATGGAAATAACAAAACCTTAGGGGATGCGGAAGAAAATCTTTTGACTTGCTTAGCTGACTTGTTTTCACAGGTAATCAATTTGTAGTTTGGAAATTTTGTGCATTACATGGGTGACGCCTCTATGCTTTTTCATATTTGATTGACTGAAGCATGGTTCACAGTTTTTGTATTGTCTTCACTAATTTCGGCTATGGTTCATGCTTTGGACTCTTGTCAAAGATGCTGCTGACTTCCCAGCCTTGCATTCTTCTTCCTCTTCTTTCATTTGGTCTTCAAACAAGTGTTTTTTTTTATTTGAATGCCTCACAATGGTTTTTGCTATCCTTAGTTTTGGTATTAAAACCATATTTTCTTTAATACATATCCCACCAGATTTTCTTATTTTTTATTTCCTTTTTCTGTTATTGTTTGTGTGTTGAAGGAGAATTTGTCAGGCATGGACAAACAAGTCGAGAATAAAAGATAGGGTTACTGAGTAAAAATGTAAATAAGTCTTTTCTAACTGACCATAGAAGTTGCACCAGGATTATCTAGCATCTGGATAGTATGAAAATTAGTCGTTGCAAATTTTAAAATCAGCGAGATACATAAGACATCCAACAGTAGAGTTTACTTTGTGAGGTTTGTGAACCTGAAACAAATCATTTGTATAAATCCTATCAAGTATCAACTATATCTTGATGTCATTTACATGCTTAGTTATGTCTTTCTTGATCCTGAATGCAGCATATTTATTTCTGTTGGTATAGATAAGTTCGCAGAAGAAGAAAACCGGTGTCATTGCTCCCAAACGATTTGTACAGAGATTGAAAAAACAGAATGAACTCTTTCGTAGCTATATGCATCAGGTATGTGCTTTACCTTAAGTGTTAAGAATAAGCTCCTGTACATCGAATTGTTATTCATGAATCCTGTAAAAACTTTTGACAGTGACATTTAGATTATAAAGTATAAATATAAATAAGACATTAGTTTGGATATGGGTTTGTATGCAGTGTTTGGCTATGTTACTTGTTGCTCCATGATTATGAAAAGATGCCAGTAGGTGTTGCTCCATGTTTATTTGCATTTCCTTGCTTCGAACTTTCAGCTTTTCTGCACATGAATCCTAGTTAGAGATGCTATTATCTATATTGGATGTTTCCAGATGGTAATGTTGGGAGCTCGACAACAAGTATTTCAGTTGGTAGATCATTAGGCAGACCAGTGTTACTTTTTTATCCTGTCAGGCTGGACCAAATTTAAGGCATGCAGTTTTCACCCTCGGAATTGTTACAAGCTTTTTTAATTCACAAAAACATACAAGGTTGTTAGCATGTTAACATTTACTTTATGTTGACAGTCCCACATTTGATGTGATATGGCCCCTGAAAAGTTATTTATAAGTGGGAGCCATCTCTCACCTTACAAGCTAGTTTTGTAGGGTGAATTAACGCCAATCCAAAATTTGAGATGGTGTCAGAGCCTGTCTAACATCCGTCGAGCCACTCGTTTTGAATCCACTCAGGTCAATTGGATCAGCCCAACACATGTTGAGGCTGAAAGCAAATTCTAAGATGAGGCCTTTAAAATTTAAATGCATAAATTAAAAATATAATAATTTGCAACAAAAAAATATAAAATATATGTTACTATGTATAAAATAAAAAAAGTTTGTCAGATATTTATTTGTGATCCAATGGTTTAGCGCTTGTTTTTCCCAATTGCAAGGGGTTCCAATCCTGCGGGTAGTAATTTGTGGGCATTATTTTTAGTAAAGAAATACGATAATGCAGAAAAGGCTTATCCAAGAATTGAATGTAAGTTCTACCTGCAAAACAAAGGCAAACCACTGCCCCATTATAAACATTTGCAATATCATTGGACAGCTCAATATATGGAAATCCACCGCTTGGACCAAGTATGCCTTGGTGGCTTGGGCCGATCCTGCGAGTTATGGTCTAGATGTTCATTCATGGGCGTGAGGAGTATGTGTTGGCTCTGGTGAGAGTCCCACAAGAGTCAACACAAATTTATAACCTGAAGGGTATTTATAAGTGGGTCCCACCAGAGTCAACACAAATTTATAACCTGAAAAAGTAGTTATAAGTGGGAGACATTCTTCACCTTACAAGTTGGTTTTGTAGGGTTGAGTTAGGTCCGACCAAATTAAGACTTTAGATATGATCTTTATTAACTATTATCATATATCCAGTGGAATCATAATCTTTTCCATGTCGCAACCATCCCTTATCACTTTACATTATTAAGCCTGCGAATACATTTGGCTGCATATCACTGTTATACAGATGGTGATACCGATTAGTTTTTTTTTCTTTTCATTCTATGATGAAATAATTCTGTAACTGATGTTGGGTGTCTGTATAGCAGAAATGACAACAATTTGTTACTTGCAGATGAGATTGTAGTTAATCATGAATGTTCACCGTAGCATACAAGTTTATTCCTTATTATTATTATCATTGATTGTTTATTGTCTGTTAATTTTAATGTACCATTGGTTGCACAGTACCTCATATTTTGTCTAGTTTTTAACTAAAACAACAATGTTACTGTCGGTCTTCTCTTTTCGGTAGGATGCCCACGAATTCTTGAACTTTTTACTGAATGAACTTGTCGATATTCTGGAGAAAGAGGCTCAGGCTGCAAAGACCGATCCAGAGACACCAACACCTTCTGAAAAGATTGCAAATGGGTTCAAGAATGGTCATGCTAATGGACCTCAGAAAGAGCCTTTAATTACTTGGGTACACAAAAACTTTCAGGTGACCTGCTTTGCCAATTTATTTTTGTCATTTTTTTTTGTTGTTGCAACAAATTTGGAGGAAGTATAAATTCTGAACTTTGTATTGGATACAGTCAATTAGAGTTCTCCTTTTAAGTTTGCACGCCGTGATACTGATCAGTTGTGATTATCCATTCATATTTTGTTCTACTTGTAATATGGAGCAGCGCATTATGCGTGATACTAAAGTGCTTGTTTCATTCTTATTAATTTATCTATCATAAGCTAACTTTATTATCACACTTATGAAAATGATAATAATAATCAAAATAATTATTTTTTCTTTTGAGGGTGGACATGTTGAGAGAAGATCTGTAGATTTTGAAGTAAGGAAAGTAGATCAGATGAAGAGTAGTCAAATCACCAGAGGCAGAGGGAGACCTAGATAAACTGTAAGAGAAACTATTAAGATCTAGAGATTAGCGAGTTAGATAGAAATATGATAGAGCATTATGGCAACGTTTGATCCATGTATTAGGATTTAGACCCCACTTAGAGGGATAAGGCTTGGTTGTTGTGTTTTTTTCTTTTGCGGGGTGGTGGTTGATGTTATTCTCATTTTGTTGATCACAAAATTTAGATTTATATCTATATTGTGGAATTTCATTGTTGCAAGTTGTTGTGACCAGGGAATACTCACCAATGAGACGAGGTGCTTGCAATGTGAAACTGTGACAGCTAGGGATGAAACATTTTTTGACTTGAGCCTTGATATTGAGCAAAACAGTTCAATTACAAGCTGTTTGAAAAATTTCAGTTCCACCGAGACGTTGAATGCTGAGGACAAATTTTTCTGTGACAAGTGCTGCAGGTATATGCTTTTATATTGTGGCATCAGCTGTTACTTGGTTTCTTGATTGGTTGGGAAAATGTAAACTGTCTGTTTTCAACCATTTTGAATCATGTGCTTAGCTAAACGATGCCGCTGCTTGTTTAACATGGATTTCAATTGATGCATTAGACTTTATGAAAAACCAAATTTTCAGATATCTGTTCAGATCTAGATCATTTTAATAGTTTCCTGTAAAGGTTTTTTAAGCCATTGTTTTCTACTTTTAACTGGAGAGGGAAATAAATGTGGTGAATCATATATGTCAAATAGTTTGAATATCATGTATTTTTTTAGACATTTCTATCTCCTTTTCATTTTCAACAAGCAAACCGTAACATGTTTGTTTTTCCATTGATTGGCACTTCATTTGTTTTCTGAACGGGATTTCTTGGTCATGTTAGTTCAGTGTGTACAAATATATATGTACTCTCTTCCTCTGTTTTTCATGCCCATTTACCAGTCTAGTGACTAAGGTGCAAACTTTCTTTTGGTATTAGTTTGCAAGAAGCTCAGAAGAGAATGAAGATAAAGAAACCTCCTCACATTCTGGTCATTCATCTCAAGCGGTTTAAATACATGGAACAGCTGGGCCGCTACAAGAAGTTGTCTTACCGAGTTGTTTTTCCCCTTGAGCTGAAGCTGAGCAATACTGTTGAAGATGCAGATATTGAGTATTCTCTATTTGCGGTAGTTGTTCATGTTGGTAGTGGTCCCAACCATGGGCATTATGTCAGCCTTGTGAAAAGCCATAACCACTGGTTATTTTTTGATGACGAAAATGTGGAGATGATTGATGAGTCCGCCGTGCAGACGTTCTTCGGATCACCACAGGAATATTCGACTAACACTGACCATGGGTACATTTTGTTCTATGAGAGCCTTGGGCCCGGTAACAGTAACTAGAAGGAGGTGTGCTGCACGACTTTTAGGTACTCAAATCATTTGGACCTGTTTTTTCCATCTAGTTCCTCTATTTATTTTCATGTTATACCATTATTCAACCTGTCGTGAGGGATTGTGAGGGAGCTGTTGCATCCTTTATAGCAATACAGGTTGTGTTGTGAAATGTATACTTAGGTGGTTGGCATGTACAGTGGATGGTGGTAGCACTATCCTTTTTTTTTTTCTCTCCTTTCTCACAATAAGAGCAGTATATATATGGTGGAAATTTTGCCGACAATATGTATTCATGGTTGCAATTGTTTTCAACCAACATTAGAAACACAATGAAATGTAAAATGCTCGTTAATTATGCTAACATTAAATTAGTTTCATCAGAGCTCTATATTTATGCTTGTGTTTGGGGATCAACTGACTTGTATTTAGGACAAAGTATTATGGACAGACAAACTTTGATTGTGTATACATATCAAAACGCTACCAGAGTCATCTATATATGTTCTATAAGACATTTTTCAGTTAACCAACGTGACAAACTGCATAATCTGTGAAAAGAGAGTGGTGCAGAAGTTTATCTCATTGTGAACCCAGCCTCAGTTCATCACGGCAATGACCCATGCATTGAAAAAAGGGTTAAATATGTTTTTGGTCCCTATGAATATACCAACTTTTCATTTTAGTCCCTCTAAATTTTCATTCGACTTTTAGTCGCTATAAAATTTTCAATCACCACTTCTGGTCCTTATTTTTAAATCAATTCATGTGTAGCATTTGTATTTTTTTAATGAAATTGTGTAGAATATTGTAAAACTCTAAAAAAAAAAATTAGAATTTTCAACGAAACATGAATTAAATATGAATTTTTAACTGCCAAAAATACAAAAATTCATATTTAACTCATGTATTGTTAAAAAGTTATATTTCTTTTTTGGGAGATTCTTATAATATTATAAACTTTTTTGCAAAATTTTATTCAAAAATATGAATTTTACATGAGTTTTCTTAAAAAGAGGGACCAAAAGTGAAGATGGAAAACTTTTGTGGACTAAAAATTGAAGAAAAATTTTAGGGACTAAAACGAAAAGTTGGTATATTTATAGGGACCAAAACCATATTTAACTTTTGAAAAAATTGGCATCACAATTTGCTCAAAGCTTTTTGTACTGAAGTTCAGCTAACACATTTTTGTGTGAAATGTTAGGGCTTAAACACACTTTTGGCCCCTAACTTTGTCATAGTTGCGATTTTGATCCCCTAACCTGCGTTAATAACTGATCACAACATAACCAGGCTCTGATACCAACTTTGTCACGACCCAATCTCAGGTCATGACTGACGCACAGGCTAACACTGACTCATCGTATAATTAGCCTGGCAAGCCTAATAACTATAGTAGGTACACCTTTCTAAAATATTGAAAGAAAAGAAAAAGATGAGTTACAAGAAGCCAATGAGAGCATGATAAACAAAGTGGACAAGAAAAATGGATGAGAATTTCACGGGTTTTTATTTACACAATTTTCTTTTAAACTAAAAATCTCATCGTTTGAAAACTCATTTATGCTTATAAAAATACAACCTCCAAGATAACATTTTTCGACAAAAATCCTTAATATGAACCAATGGTTAGTCATACACAGAGTTCTACAACACATCCAGAATCGAAAATAATAATAAATTCAACATATTTCATATTATTTATTATTTACTTCCTTGCGATATGTGCAAATATACCACATTATCTCTTCGTTGTGGTGAACGAAGATAGACCACATTATCTCTTCGTTGTGGTGAACGGACTCTACATAGGCCGTATTATCTCTTCGTTACGGCGAACGGTCTAACTTAGGCTACATTATCTCTTCGTTGTAGCGAACAGACTTCACATTGGCCGTATTATCTCTTCGTTACGGCAAACGGTATCACTAAGGCTACGAGCACTTAGCACGTAGACTGCATTATCTCTTCGTTGCAGTAAACGGTATCTATTTCAAAATACTATGAGTACTTGACTCATAGGCTGCATTCTCTCTTCGTGACAGCTAACGGTAATCATAATTACTATGAGCTTGTAACCCATAAGATGCATTCTCTCTTCGTTGCAGCAAACGGAGATTATAAAAAAAATTACTATGAGCACGTTACTCATAGGCTGCACTCTCTCTTCGTTGCAGCGAACAATTTCTATTCACAGTGCTCACTATATTAATTCAAACAGAAAGACCAAAGTATAACACCTCGTTAAATATTTCAGTCATAACAACAATTACATTTCATCTCAAATATTTCACAATTTCAAACCAATACTAATTCACAAAAACTATGCTAAATTGTTGACAATATTATTCTTGAGGAATGATTGCAATTAAAATCATTATTCTTCTACTACAAAAATATATTTGGATAAAATTGTCACTAATTAAATGATTAAGCTACTCACATATCTATTTCTGTTTAGCCACAGATGAAGGATTCGAGTTGCAGAGATTCACAAATAAGAGTTCTTTTAGTATTGCTTTGCTCTCCTTCTAAAAACATCGACAATTTTTCTTTCACACCCTTTTTTTTTTCTTCTAAATTTCTTTGATTTCTACAAACCCATTCAATATTGTTACGTCTTCTCTACTTCCAATTGTTATCTCTACTTTATGTTTCTTCATCCTTACCTACCCAAGAAGAAGGAAAAAGATGAAATTGTTATAGAACACATTTTCTGACGCGGCGGAGACAATTTTCGGGACGGTGGTTGTCGCTAAAAGTGCTCAAATCAAGAAATAGAGTTAGGGGTTTTGTTGTGGACATTATGAAAAAAAGGATTATCAATTTCGTTTCTCAAAATGAGGTTCACATTGGCAAGAATTTTAGAGAGAAGGTGATGATTGAGGTTTTTCAAATATCACCAATCTAAAAAATATATGGGTGGTTTTTTATGAAGAAGAAGAGAGGAATTTAATGGTATTAATTTCAAGACCAATAGATAGTGTGAAGATGACTCACGGTGGTTCAAGGAGGAGGAGGGAGCGGTGCTACATCTTTTCCTTGGAGATATAGCTTCTCTCCTTTTATTTTTTCCCGAATCTTCTCCCTGTCCCTTTTTCTTTTATATCCTATTATATTATCCAATTATTATATTATAGCAATTAAAAAAATGATGACATCAATACCCTAAAAAAACAATTATATTAATAGTTTATTTAATAACAAAATTTTTGGTAAATTATGGTCATCTGAAAAAGAAATGCATCTCAACTATTTTTATCTAGTATAATTTAACTTATCTAAACATGAAGTTATAAAATAATATTTATAATGACATTTTGAAAATAATTTCTATTTTATTTTTATTTTTAAGCCAAATTTATGCTTTAAAATTCTAAGGATATTACAATCTCCCCACCTTAAGAAATTCGGTCCCCGAATTTACAATGCATGTGTTTACCAAAATTCTTCAAATAAATAAGTCAGAATTCACTCAAATAATATCCCTCTTAATTCCCAATAATATTTTTGCATAACTGATTTATCTTGTCCACCATTATTATTTTAGCATCTCTCTTTTTGATTATATCTCAAACATGACCTATCCATTTTTCAATCGACTTTTAACCATTTACAAATCTAAAAAAAATGGGTATTACTTTCTATGATAAATTTAAAAGATGACAACCATCATACTATCCATCAAAGTGTAGACCCCAGACTAAAACTTTTAAATTCAGTTTCCATAGACTTCAATATTGGACCTCAAAAGACAATTATCTTGTTTTGACTTTGATCAGGCCATAGCCCATAGGTAACAAATGATTCTAAAATTTCACATTTATTTAGCCTTATAACACACCAATTAAAGTATTAACATTACCCTTTCAACCTGACATATCTCAAACCAATTTTTATTTTATTTTTGACATTGGTCCTTGACTAGTTCAACTCAAAGTAATAATATATATGCTAACTACAAGAGTCTCAACGGTGTCTGTACAGTAGTTATGGCACATAATCTCATTCTTATTATTGTAAACTCAAATCTCTAACAAAAATTGTTCAATTGGTTTAACCCTACTAATCTGAAAAGAAAATGTGTTGAATCTTACCAAACCATGAATTAAGCTTATACAATAAGTTATAACTCATCTGTAGCATTCTGGACAGTATTCCTAACTTTATAGTCATCAAAATAACATACTAGAATTCTGCAAACCTCTTATAACTTACTTTTACTTCAATTTGGCACAACTATCAATCATATGCTTACAAGTCCCAACTACTAGAATGTTAACATTATATTCCAAATGTGTATAAAGTTTTCAATATCTAACACAATATTCAACTCAATGAATAGACATCAAGATCTAGAAAATTACAAATTTGAATTCCTTAACTTCCACATTGAAGTTTCCCAAATTTAAGTTTCTAAATCTAGATTACTTATTCTCACTACTAGAACTCATATAGAAGATGAATCATTCACTAAGACTTTAGTCGATATCAAAACATATACAAAGCTATCAAATCATAGCCTCAAATCCTTTTGTCACATTATTACTCACTGCCTACATGATATCCTCTACACACCATCAATAAAAATATCCATTCTACAAGCTTTAATATCAATTATTCAATAACCAAACAAGTTTAAGCTAATTGATTATTACCCTTCCACCCATGAACTTCATATTATATCTTATCCAAAGTCACTTTCTTTCCTTATCCAAGAAAGTGACATTGTATTAGTTTGTTTATATAAAATAACAAATACACAAAATAAAACCTCCTTTTTTTTTTAAACAACAAATTTTATTAACGCTACGCTTCTCACAAACAATGAGAGTAAAACATGCAACAGGAAAACAAATCAACAAACAGGGCAAAACTAGAGGCGAAACAAGCCAGCCCCCAACCAACACAACAAGGCTAACACACCCAAAAACCAAAAGGAAAAAAAAACTACTAATAACAGGCCTGGAAGCAGTACCGAACAGCCAACCCACTAAACAAAGCAGAACAGAAAAAAAAATCCATAACAGAATGGAACATCACAGCAGAATCAAATACATGCTTTTATCTTTCTCTTAAGTCTAATAATAGTTATAGTCATCACCATACATGATTTACATCTTAATAGTCTCCCTATTTATATTTCAAACTCAATAAGAGTTCTACATAACCATGTCTAGATATACCTAATCATTATGTATTCATAAATCAAAGAATTTTAGCTTCTAAGAATCGGTATCCTTATCAATGGCTACGATTTCATTAACAATAATTTCAATAGCTTACTAGATACTAAAACAAATATGATAGATAATCTCTTGTCATGTTCTATTACTTTTGATTCACAATTGACAAGGGTATATAGTTTCAGTTGACTCACTTGACATCAAATGATTTTGAAGACTTGAAAAGAGATTTGTCAATCATAAGTGGTCTTTAAAATGATATTGAATGTGAGAATACCTGCGTTAATAACCATGATCACAACATAACCGGGCTCACCGGCGCACAGGCTAAAATGACTCATCGTATAATTAGCCTGGCAAGCCTAATAACTATAATAGGTACACCTTTCTAAAATATTGAAATAAAAGAAAAAGATGAGTTACAAGAAGCCAATGAGAGCATGATAAACAAAGTGGACAAGAAAAATGGATGAGAATTTCACGGGTTTTTATTTACACAATTTTCTTTTAAACTAAAAATCTCATCGTTTGAAAACTCATTTATGCTTATAAAAATACAACCTCCAAGATAACACTTTTCGACAAAAATCCTTATGAACCGATGGTTAGTCATACACAGAGTTCTACAACACATCCAGAATCAAAAATAATAATAAATTCAACATATTTCATATTATTTATCATTTACTTCCTTGAGCTATGTGCAAATATACCACATTATCTCTTCGTTGTGGTGAACAGACTCTACATAGGCCGTATTATCTCTTCGTTACGGCGAATGGTCTAACTTAGGTTACATTATCTCTTTGTTGTAGCGAACGAACTTCACATTGACCGTATTATCTCTTCGTTACGGCAAACGGTATCACTAAGGCTATGAGTACTTAGCACGTAGACTGCATTATCTCTTCGTTGCAGTAAACGGTATTTATTTCAAAATACTATGAGTACTTGACTCATAGGCTGCATTCTCTCTTCGTGGCAGCTAACGGTAATCATAATTACTATGAGCTTGTAACCCATAGGCTGCATTCTCTCTTTGTTGCAGCAAACGGAGATTATAAAAAAAATTACTATGAACACGTTACTCATAGGCTGCATTCTCTCTTCATTGCAGCGAACGGTTTCTATTCACAACACTCACTATATTAATTCAAACAGAAAGACCAAAGTATAACACCTCGTTAAATATTTCAGTCATAACAACAATTACATTTCATCTTAAATATTTCACAATTTCAAACCAATACTAATTCACAAAAACTATATGCTAAATTGTTGACAATATTATTCTTGAGGAATGATTGCAATTAAAATCATCATTCTTCTACTACAAAAATATATTTGGATAAAATTGTCACTAATTAAATGATTAAGCTACTCACATATCTATTTCTGTTTAGCCACAGATGAAGGATTCGAGTTGCAGAGATTCACAAATAAGAGCTCTTTTAGTATTGCTTTGCTCTCCTTCTAAAAACATCGACAATTTTTCTTTCACACCCTTTTTTTTTTCTTCTAAATTTCTTTGATTTCTACAAACCCATTCAATGCTACGCCTTCTCTACTCCCAATTGTTATCTCTACTTTATGTTTCTTCATCCTTACCTACCCAAGAAGAAGGAAAAAGATGAAATTGTCATAGAACACATTTTCTGACACGACGGAGACAATTTCCGGCGCGGTGGTTGTCGCTGAAAGTGCTCAAATCAAGAAATAGAGTTAGGGGTTTTGTTGTGGACATTATGAAAAAAATGATTATCAATTTCGTTTCTCAAAATGAGGTTCACATTGGCAAGAATTTTAGAGAGAAGGTGATGATTGAGGTTTTTCAAATATCACCAATCTAAAAAATATATGGGTGGTTTTTTATGAAGAAGAAGAGAGGAATTTAATGGTATTAATTTCAAGACCAATAGACAGTGTGAAGATGACTCACGGTGGTTCAAGGAGGAGGAGGGAGCGGTGCTACCTCTTTTCTTTGGAGATATAGCTTCTCTCCTTTTATTTTTTCTCGAATCTTCTCCCTGTCCCTTTTTCTTTTATATCATATTATATTATCCAATTACTATATTATAGCAATTAAAAAAAATGATGACATTAATACCCTAAAAAAACAATTATATTAATAGTTTATTTAATAGCAAAATTTTTGGTAAATTATGGTCATCTGAAAAAGAAATGCATCTGACTATTTTTATCTAGTATAATTTAACTTATCTAAACATGAAGTTATAAAATAATATTTATAATGACATTTTGAAAATAATTTCTATTTTATTTTTATTTTTAAGCCAAATTTATGCTTTAAAATTCTAAGGATATTACAGTTTTCCCGCTTTTACAACTTTCAAACCCCCTTGATTTTGACCTGGTCAAAGCCTACGTGACTCCTCACTTAAGTGAGTTGGACTCCACGTAGGTAATTTTTGAATCAAAAAATAAATAAAAAGTTCATGTGTATTATATGAATTAAAAAAATTATAAAAACACCATTCATCCATTGTCTTCATCTTTATCCTCCTCCTCCTCCTCCACCAACAACAATCACTTATAAACCACCAACAATTAGTTTTCCCCCTTTTCTTTGTCTGAATACCTACCAACCTTCAAAAACACCATCTTTTTCTCCTTTCTTTTTTCTAAAACATTTCAAACATCAACAATCACTCGATGAACAGTAATCCTAGTTTGGGTCTGATCGCCGCCGGGTTTTGAGGTGGCTCTACCATCGATTTTTGCTTCTGATTCCTATGACCCATAATCTGCTACTTGAATTCTGTTCGAATCTGATTCATTTAACGAGAACCACTCTATGAAAAGTAACCCATTTTAAATCATGCCGTTCCTCACCTCACCCAAACACTTGAACCCAAACCCAAACTCAAATGCTTGATGAAAAGTAACCCATTCTGTGTTGTTATGTGATGTTGTTGTTGCTCTTTGTTGTGTTGATGATTGTTGTTGTTGTTGTTTGCTTGGTATTGTTATTGACTCATCATTGTTGAGTTGTGTTGTTGTTGTTCCATTAATGGTTGGTGAAGGCATGGAAGGCGTCGATGGTTTTGATTATGAGATGAAAGAAGAATAAGAAACTCTGAAGAATTGGGAAGAGGGATTGAGAGAATTGGGAAGATGCTCATGTTGTTGCTGCAGCTATTTTCTTTCCTGGGTTGCAAACAATTTTTTCTTCTTTTTCTTTCCTTTTTAATTTTTTTAATTCATATAATACACGTCTCGATTTTTTATTTATTTTTAATTTCAAAAATTACCTACATGGCGTCCAGCTCACTTAAGTGAGGAGTCACGTAGGTTTTGACCACGTCAAAATAAAAGGAGGCTTGAAGGTTGCAAAAGGAGGAAAACTTAGGGGGCTGGAAAGTGATTTTTTTAATAGGAGGCCAAAATCGCAACTATGACAAAGTTAGGGGGCCAAAATTACGTTTAAGCCAAATGTTAGCAAATGACCTCACTATTTCCTTTAAACTACAAGTGAACGTGAATCAAAGGTTGCTGCAAGGATCAAAATAAGACAATCGCCTGATTCAGTTATAAAATGTTAACTCATACACACAATCAACGACCAGACAGATAGATGGAAGCTACGGACGAGGGATCCCACTTTGATGTCATTGAGGTGTCAAAGTAACATGACATTGGCAAATTAGGGTGTGCCATGTGGCACACCTTTGTGTTTAAAAAAATGATGAATAAATGAAAAAAAAATCTCTTCAACAAGATGATAAGTGTCAGAAACTAGTTTTAAAACATATTTATTTTAGACACTTTTCTTACTAGTTTTGCAAGTTATCTAGGTAAAAACTCCAAAATAAAGGATAAATATCATTTCATGCTTTTTAGACCTAATCCCAACCATTTTTGTAGGTACATGCTTTTTCCTTGGACTTAAAGATCAGACTCTGAAGATCAGAGTCTGAGCAATTTCGCAGAGCAAAGTATGGTCGCAGAGCGAAGTAGGTTCTGAAGCTCCAGACTCTGAAGTTAAGAAGCTGAGGTGGCAGAAACCTTCGCAGAGCAAAGTATTACTTCGCAGAGCGAAGTAGGGCGGTTTGAACTGTTCAAGGCTGAGGTGGCAGAAACCCAGTAGTGAAGAAAGGACTTCGCAAAGCGAAGTATGACTTCGCAGAGTGAAGTCCTTAATAACAGAACACTTATAAATAGGTTCAAAAGCTGAATGTCGTATTATTAAGTTGTAATATTCTTAGGTTATAGTTTTAGACAGAAAATAGGATTAAAAGATGTGATCTTCATGGAGCAAGAGTGATTGAAGTGGGGATTAACTAAGATTCTTTGGGAAATCAAGACTTAGTTTTAGATCTTCATCTTTCTTTTCACTTTTGTATAGTTGTCATGACAGTGATCAGCTAACCTTCCCTTGTTGGGATTGGAGGTACTTAATATAGTTTAGATGTAATCTTTTGATCTTGCAAATTGTCATACCCCAATTTTCGACCTAAGATTCTTTTTTACCCGTCTCTGGGTTCGAATTTTTTTTTTCGTCGTTTCGGACGGAATTTCGGCAGGGAGGTATTTTAAAATACCTCATTTTTTTGGTTCCGAAGGCGACTTTTTTATTATTATTATTGTTTGTCATTTTTAATTATTATTTCTTTTTATTTTTAGTTTCATTTTCTTTCCTTTTTTATTATCTTTTTATTTTTTTTTTAATTTTCGTTTTTTTTATTGTTTTATTTTTTTTAAGAGGTCTGACTTGTTGTTTTTAATGAGTTTGATGGCAATTTTAATGGTTGCCATTTTGATTGTTTGCTGATTAATTGTGATAATTGTCCATCAATGGCTTTAATCTGCATTAATCATCCATGGCACTATAAAAAGAGAGGCAGGAACAGGGATTGGGACACACAGAAAAAGCCAGAAAATCATTAGTTACGAAATCATCAAAAATCCGAAAGCTTGAAACACAAAAACAGCTGTAAAAAACCCAAAACAAAACACAGACAAACAACAATCCACCACTCACGTCCCTTCTCCCCCATACCACGCACGACCCACGGTCAAACACCAACCCCAGCCACAAACCGTAAACCACCCACAACACACACCCTCACCACAGCCAAAACCAACCCCTCCAACCACCATACCCAAACCGACCCAGTCACCTCTCCCACAACCCAAACTCACGCACACGAACTGCCATAACCCCACTCACTCACACACACGAACCCGTACGCCCCCTCAAACCCAGCACCAAAACAACCAAACACACAACCCGTACGGCCAAAACCAACCACCACCACACTATACCCTCCATTCATACAAAAAACAGTAAACAAAACCAAACCTTTCCCAAGTCCGAATCAAAGGAGAAAAAGGTATACTTTTTTCGAAATTTCTAACTTAGATCTACCAATTTTGAGTTTGTTTTTTGAAAAAAACAGTGCTGAAATCGTGTTTGGGAGGGAGAGAGAAGCAAGAAAGTTGAGTTTTTTTTTTAAAAGGGGTGAGTTTTTGTTCCGGCGCGGTGGTGCCGCCCTTTGGGCCGGCCAACCACCACGCCGGAGAGTCTTTTCCGGTCGGCTAGAGAGAAGTCAGAGAGAGGGAGTGAGGAAAGAAGAAGGAGAGAGAAAGATTTCTGAAAATGAAAGAAAAAACCGTTTTTAAACTTATATATAGAACCTGAACCGGTTCAGTTCTTTTGAACCGAACCGGTCTGGTTCTTTTTCTCTCTTTTCAGCACAATGGGCATCCTTCGGCCCTCTTCCCCTTTTCCTTTCAGATTTTTTTCTGTTCCTTACACCCCCCTTCTGCTAGTGGCACCCCCCTGTTCTTTTTTTTTATTTTTTCCTTCCTTATTATTTCTTGCATTTTATCCTTGTTATTTCTTTAGGTATTTTCATGCATGTTATTCCATCGCATTTACCTCATATTATTTCATGCATTTTTTTTTCTTATTATTATTTTCCTTTTATTTTCATGCATTTTATTCTTGTTTATTTCGTACATTTTCATTTTAGTTTCAGTCTAGCATATTTACTTTCATACATTTACAATTTTGTTTTTTCTTCCTTGTTTATCATTTTGTTATTTTATTTTCGTTTCTATTAGAATGTACTTAGGATCAATGTAACAAAAAATAAATGAAATATGCACTGACACCACACTTTATTTATTCTACTTTACGTCTTTTATTTATTTTTACTTATTTCGCTATTCAGAAAAAATACAAAAAAAATATTAGGTTAGTTTAATTTCAAAGGGATTTCGTGGTGATCCAACGTCATCACGAAAATTCCTCGCGTTTAGCCTTTATTACGTTTTTAGTCTTAGCTAATTAAAAACAAAAAAAAACATGCAAATAATAATGAAAAACTCACAAAAAATCTTTTCTTAATAAACCTTGATTTTCAATCAAGTGTTCGTTTTTTTCTTTTTATTTTCTTTAAATAACCATTAATCTGCTTTAATTACACTTTAATCATTTTCAAAAATAAAAAACACAAACCAATTCCATTTTGCCACTTGGCTTTCATTTTTAAAACCTTTTTTTAAAACTAATAAAAAACACCAAACAAATCAAACGTCATTTTTTACCCCGAACTACGAGGTTTTGATCCCTCACGGGTACGTAGGCAAAAGACCTTGTCCTTCCAAATCATAAAAAATATAAAAAAAAAACATTTTTTTTCTTTCTCACTACTCAAATTCTTTCTTTTAAATATATAAGCAAGTTATAGCCCAAAATAAATAAATAAAATCAAGAGGTTCTCGTAGAGTACTACGAACGTTTAGGGTGCTAACACCTTCCCTAAACGTAACTAACCCCCGAACCCTAATCTTTAAAAATGTGGTAATTTAGAACTTTTTTCCACTTTTCTTTTAAAAAATTAAAAGTTCAGTCGTGAAATAAAATTAGTGAGTCAACGCTAATCAATAGCTTGATCTCCGAAAATCACCGCGACACAAATATATGACTCTATTAACTTATGTGATATTGAAGTTATTCTTGCTTTTCATTCTTATGCTTGATTTAATTGTTATTGACAAATACTTTTGAATCTAGGTTTAGAATAATCTTCTATCAAAATAAGAAATTCTAGACATGGAATTGAGTTTTGATAATCACACAAAGTGTCGGAACGTAAAGCTTTCGTATCGTTTAATAGATTGGGAAATCGTCGATTAAACGATACGATCGATCTCACGACGTCATTTGGACACGAATGACGTTGTCGAGTGATACGTGATAATTTCGCTAAAAAGCTAGAATTCATATGCATGCTCATTAGAATATATTCGAGGCTAGATTGACGAACTCCGATCTTAACGCTTTTACGTCCTATTACTTGTCGTCTTTATTACCGCTTTTAAATTCCAATAGTTTATAACAAACAACTTATAAACCCGAACTCAAAATGATAACAATTGTTGAATGACTTACGGTATCGCACTAGTCCTTGTGGAGACGATATAAAAAATACTTACTTTTGACACAACATCACAAGACAACCACCACTCACGTGGTACACCTTTGCCAATGTCACGTGACTTTGGCGGCTCAATGACACCAAAGTGGGATTCAAGGATGGGAAGGGAGGACTTATTTTTCTTTTTTGAATTACGGACAATATAAAACATTTTTCCAAAATAAGTTGTGGTTGAAGTATATATTTATCATGTTATTTCATTTTTTTTAAATATTAAAAGAAAAGTAAGTTCTCCCTTATCTTCTTCTCCTAAATCCTCCATCCAAACACACTTCAAATATCCAACAATGCTTCAAGATCAACGAGATTATAAAATTGTCTTATTTCTTCTTGATAAGGGGCCATTTTTGGTTACAGGGCTAAATCAAAAGACAGAAACGAAAAATGTTTGGTTTGCGAAAATATGAAATTTTCTGAAAATATTTTAAATTTCCAAATTTTTATTATTTAGAAAATGTGTTACTATATTGATAAAATTACCCTCAACTATATGTTAAAATCTGTGAGCCATTTTTTTGGCTCTTTTGTTGTGCCTCATGCTGTATGTCTGTGTTACTACATTTGAGTAACTTTCTCCACCTTTTAGTTTTTCTTCAAGTAGATTTATGTTAACGGTTCCATGATTCTCTTTATTGTCTTTTATTTGTTTTATATTATTAGAAACATTTTTTTACGCCACTTTCCAGTTATTTTGTTTGGTATTTTCTTCTATTTTTATTTTATCTTTATTTATTTAGTATTATTCTCTATTATGTTGTATTATTTATAACTATTTATTTTAACGGTTCCATGATTCATTTTATTGTCTTTAATTTGTTTTATATTATATGAAACATTTTCTTACGTCACTTTCCTGTTATTTTGTTTTGTATCCTCTTCCATTTTTTTTATTTTCATTTATTTAATATTATTCTCTATTATGTTGTATTATTTATAAAATATATATTTAATTTTATAACTATAGCTATTTTATTGGTTATAAATATTACTTTTGTGTTTTATTATTTAGAGTTTTTGTGTTTATTGAGTTTTTATGTTTAATTGTTTTAAGATGTGAATAATTTTACAATATCTTTATAAGATCATAAAGATAAAAATGTTAATCAATATCAAAATTCTTCCCATCCCTTATGAACCAAACATATATGTAATAAAAAACATTCCCCTCCATCTATTGAACCAAATTGACCATAAAATGTTGAACATTGAATTCAATGCATCAACAAATAGCAAATTACAACACACATCGATATCACCATCATGCTAATATGGTGGAGATTATCAAAGATTACATGAAGAAGATTGAAATTTTGTTTTGAAACATACTCTTTGTGAAGGGAATGCTTGTACGGATATCCTTGCAAAAATGAGAACTAAATATGTAGACACTTTGATTATGGTTAAAAAATATTTTCCCAGCCTGTCTTCAGCGCTTCTGCGGACGCCCAAAAAATGCCTTTTATTAGGACTTAGTTTTTGTTTTTGTTCTTTTTTCTTTCTCTCATGTAAACAAAAAAATTAGCCGCACTGACACCATATGCTAAGAACCCAAAAATTGCTACATGCAAAATTCTGCAGGTCCACATCAGATATCCAGTTCCGGAGAAAGCATCTAAAATGATCCAAAATTATGCACCATCCATACATTTAGATGAAAACTACAATACCTACACACAGAGCCTGTCAAGCTACCACAAAGCTAGATCTGCACCAGTACACACATCCTACCATAAACTCACAATTTTTCCACCTGAACCCAAACAATCCAGACACAACTCCAAAGGATCCCAGTCTAAAAGAAAATGCACATCAACACTCAATGAAATTTAATTGGAGTTTTCCTTTGAATAAAGCCACTCAAAAACTCAAATTCTGCTAACAACAATTAGAGTGTGTTTGGATAAGGTAATTGATAAATTTTGAAGAATTTAGAATTCTAGGCAATTCAAATGAATCAATTAAATTGACTTCATTTATAAATATTCTTGTTTGGATGGAGTAATAAAAAATTTCATTGTCGTCATTTTTGGACAACTTTTATAAATTTTAATTTTTTGGGCCAAATTTGAAAATTGAAATTAGGGGTCAATTTGTAAATTTCAAAAATTGCAATTAGGGGCCAAATTGCAATTTTTTGTAAATTTATTGGGGTAAATTTGAAAACTTTGGGAAATTTGAGGACCAAAATGCAAATTTTGAAAAATTATAAGTGAAGAAATTTGAAATTCTTAGCTATTAGGTGTCATTTGATATCCTCTAAATTTAACTTAAACAAAATACTTGATAAATTTCCATCATTTTGAAAATTTTTCATATTATTATCCAAACAATGAAATTCATCTAAAAATATTTGAATTCCCTCAAAACATTCCCCCATCCAAACACACTCTTAATAATTAGAGAATTCAGCCTTATGGGTTATGTCCCCACTGAATAATTAGAGAATTCAGCCTTAGAGAGTTTTCCTTTGAAATCTACATCATCATAGCAGGCATGTAATATTTTCAATAGGCCATATGCCTTTTTATTCTAGATCAATAAATTACATGTCTAACGTAAGATGCATGTATGAACATAAATTTAACCATTATAATGCACAAATAGAGTAGAGTAAACAAGGAAATCTAGATCAAAAAATTATGACTCACATGCTACCAATTAGTATTAAATCAAAACAATAATTTATCCATGGAGTCTTTTAGACATTTCATGTCTCAAACACTCATATAACCCTCATTTTGCCTTTTTCAAGTTCTTATTTTGAATAAGATGATCAATTTGAGAAAATTAAGATGGATAGCCCTCAAATCTAAAACTTGAGCTTGTTTTAGTATAGGCCAAATACCATTTTTGGTCCTTTAAGTTTGACAAGAATACCAGATTAGTCCTTTAAGTTTTTTAAGTTTCAAATATGTCCTTTAAGTTGTTAATTTAATGCACCTATTTGAAGTTTTTTAAGTTTTTAAGTTTCAAATAGGTCCTTAAAAGGGTAACGGTGTAATAAATTAACAACTTAAAAGACCTATTTGAAACTTAAGAACTTAAAGGACTAATCCGATATTTTTGTCAAACTTAAAGGATCAAAAGAGGTATTTGGCCTTTAGTATATTAAGCGCAGAGCACTGCTTAGCAGTGTTGAAAACTAGGTAAGCACACTTGAATTCACTTCAAATTTTATATATAGACGCAATTGTGAAGTTAAGATCATTTTTATAGACATAGCATTGGGTAGCATGATTAAAGGGGTTTGAAGTGTGATGATTCACTTGTTTCTCTTTGTCCTTCAGGCAAACCTAAGTTAGGAAAAATTGAATAAAGTTGACCATATGACAGCAGTTACTTCACACATCAAGTGATAATTAAACCGACAAGCAGATTGTTAATGCTATAAGAGTAACTCTATAGAGCAGGAAATTATTCACATGGCCATATTACAAACAACGGAAACAGAACTAAAACACTCAACAATACACACACAAAGCAGAACAATATTCTAATAAAAAGAGATTGAAGCATCAGAATAAATACTAAAAAGTTTCTTTCTACTATAGTTGATAATCAATAAATCATGGGCAACTGACAAGATATAAATAACTTGATAGCATCCTTTATAATCCTCATGGCTGAATGCTTTGAGATCAGACTGCAAAAACAAAATAATTATTCATTCCTCCAAAAGGAAAAGGAAGAAGGTTTTCCTTATAAATTACAATCTTCTTGCAAACCGATTCTGCCTCAACTCCAATGTCTTCACTAGTTTGGATACTTCTATCAATCAGGGCTAGCTCCATATTTTCTTTTATGTAGAATATAGCACTCTTCATTCCAAACCCAATAGCACGCATAATGCGAGTTGAAGGTCTATCAACAAAGAGTTTAGTCCATGATTCCTTGACACCGAGTTCATTCAAAATCCATACGTGAAAAGAAGCAGTCATAGCGACAGTACATACTAAATCAACAATTCTTCCATTATGTTTGATGAGTAAGAGGGTAAATTTGTCACAAAGAACATATTGCTAACGTCAAATGACACCATATCATATTTTTGGTCCAACCAATGGCATCATTCATTCAAGTTCACTCGAGAACTATCTTTCTAAGGAAGGGGCATATCAACACTATCAACTTTCCTCCTAGAGTTACTTCTAAGGCTGTACATCTCCCAAAAAGGGTCATACATCTCTACTACATTTCCCTCCCTGAGGCAAGATAATCCATCTCCCATAAAGAGCTATTCTTTTCAGGCACACATACCCAATTACCTTCAAAGTCTAAAGGATATCGAGACTTCCAAATCATTTTATAGTCATCTATAACACGGTCGTAACCAAATCCTTGAGGATGAAAATTAAACTCAATGTTGTCATAGGGTTGAATGCTAGGAGGAATGTCCTTAAATTCTCCGGTAGAAGGGTTCCACAGTACAGTTGTTATGTCATCGTTAATGTCTTGGTAGAGATAAAGAGTGCCATTAACACTAGTCGAGCCCATAATTTCAATATGATAGACATCCTCTTGAAAAGGAGGAGGTCAATCTAATATAACACTATCCTCGAACCCCTCACCGGAAATAATGCACATCGAGTAATGAAAGGGAAACCCCCGTGTAGTTTGCTTTAGGAGGAGACGCGTGTCATTGTCGTCGTCCTCATCATGTTTGGATAAGAAATTATTGTGGAACATGTTCATGAAAAAAGGGTTTTTGAATAAAAGAGACCATGGTTTTTGAACGCAAGTAAAACATGTGAGGGATTTAAGAGGCAATTTGGAGAGAATAGAGAATGCAATGTTATCGTGTATGTGAGCACTACTAACCTGTTTATTTGTTGTTGCAGAAGTCATCCTTGAAGGAAAAACCGGACAGCAAAGCCGAAGTGAGCACAGTGCAAAGCAAAAGGACAGATTGCTATTTTTGCACCATGAGATCTGTTTGGATTTGAACCCTCTCTTTCCGAACTCCCTATTATATAGAAAAGCAATTAAAGTGGTGAGAGAAAATTTGAAAATATATAGAAAAACAAGATAACAGTGATCTTCCATGACTTAAAAATTATGCTAAGCATGTAAATCTAAGAAATTCTATCGAGCTTTCATCAAATAACAATTAGGCAAAAGGAGATTAAAAAGTAACTCTATGATTGTACTATCATGTTACCTCCTCTTCCAGAAAATGGGCTAGAACAATGTGTGAGAGTTCTCTGTAACAATGTTGAATACAAAAAACAAATTAAAAATTTCATGAAGCAACTATAATTAATAAGTTATTCTATAAGTCTAGAATATTAAATACTGCAAAGTAAGATAAAAACTTACTCCTCAAGCATCCAGTAAATTCGTCTACAAAAATTGTTATTTTGTGCTCCACGGGCATATTAACACTGTAATACATCCACTCCATCCTGAAAACATTACACCTCATTCGACGCAAAAGTGTATATATAAAGTAAAAATAACAAAGATGCTCCCATTACAGTTTAATTTCCAAAATAGAATTTGCCAATGAGAGTCAGTTTGTAACAATACATACCTTGAGTTTTCAACGGGTTTCCTTGAGAGTTTTTCCATATTTTTTCTTCTTCCAGTTATGACCATCATTTCTAAAGTGTTTCACCGCCTTTCGATTATATAGGAAAAGAAAACCACCTAATGTAAACCATAACATGATAAGACATTCTGCTCATTACACCATTTTTTGTCCTAATGAATGAAGGAAAATGAAAGTATTTATTCGAAACTAGAATAATCAGAATCTACCATACTTTGAGGCATACATGGAGGTTCTGAAGCAATACGACAGTTGTTATAATTACTGAGAATTCGACGAAAAAAGATCATAAAGATAAGAAAAAAAGTTTGTCTCCTCCATATGTTGAACCAAATTAACCCTAAAGTGTTTGAACATTCAATACAGCGCAACAAATAGCAGACTACAACGACTATCACTAACAAAATTAGCTGCACTGATACCATATGCTAAGAAAAGAACCCAAAAATTGCTACGTACAAAATTCTGCAGGTCCACATCAGATATCCAAGTTCCGGAGAAAGCATCTAGAATGATCCAAAATTATGCACCATCCATACATTTAGATGAAAACTACAATACCTACACAAAGAGCCTGTCAAGCTACCAAAAAGCTAGATCAGCGCTAATACACACATCCTACCATAAGACTCACACAATTTTTCCAACTGAACCCAAACAATCCAGGCACAATTCCAAAGGATTCCATTCTAAAATAAAATGCACACCAACACTCAATGAAATTTAATTGGAGTTTTCCTTTGAATAAAGCCACTCTCAAAAACTCAAATTCTGCTAACAACAATCTTAAAGCATACTTATAAAAATAAATAAGCAAAAATCTTATGCCAGGACTAGGATGAATTATTAAGTATAAGAACTAGCTCACTGTCTTAAACAAAAATCTAACAACAAAAAAATCTCTAGAGTAAATTTCAGTAGTTTGTCCCATTTGTCATAGAGCAAAGAACTGCTTTTACTTCTCATTTGAGATTTCTCATTCACACTAATTGAATCTAAACTATGTGGGAAGTCATGCTCCAGGGATAACAATTCTTTAAATTATTTATTAAAAGTATTGAAAGTGACTTCTATTCTCTCCCGCAGTGTTGATTTCTTGAGAAGTATTGACTCGGAAATCGAATTCATGCACTTCACTACATGCTAACCTATTAGAACATGGTACATAGAAATGAACCCTGCCAGCCTTGTGTGGAGGAGTATGACAACAGAGAACACCATCCCCTATTATCTCTGCTGGCACTTCTACTTCACCGAACATGCATGACCATTTACAAACTTCCGCTTCTTGTTGACTCTTTAAGAATTTTCCAAAAATAAAAACCTGTAAAAGTGTCATTAGAAATGTGATTAGTAGTTAGAAATTAGTAGTTAGCTACTAGTTTGTGAATGCCTATAAATAAACTTGTATTCAACTTTTTCATTTGAATCATTTTACCATCATCGGTACAATACAATTTTAGACTTTTCTCTCTTTTTACATGGATACCGTGTTTTCTAATTTTTTTTTATATGTGAATAAAGAAGTAGATAATCAGAATATAGCTAACAGACAAACCAATGTAACATGTATTACAACAGTTCGCTTCAGTGAGCAAACGATCAAAACTTATGGCAAGCGAAGAATATCAAAATAGAACCTTAATTTTTGAGTCTTCATGATGTCCAGCTAGGAGAAATATTAATGATGCTGAAAAGCTGATCACAGAAAATAGATGGGTACAGTACATAGTCGTCAAAGTGATCTTGGGAGGGAATAATTGTACTGTCAAATCCATTTTCGCTTTCAATTGTATCCCAATAAGCATTAGAAGTAGATGGCTTGCTCGGTTCTTCCTGTTCGTCGTTGTTATTATAACTAATCTCGCATGTTGAGACTGAATAATCACCATCTTGGCGCCAACCGGATGTGCTTAAGGAATTAAAACCAGATGCCTGTTCATATGGAAAGTTAAGCTTTTAGCAATTAAATGAGTTTGATGGAGAGAATTAAAAAGATAAATGTTAAAGAATTACTCATACATAAAGAAAAAGCTTATATGGAACAGACAGTAGATCCTGATTTAGAACTAAACAATATTACTGTATAACATGAAATAATGCAAACAATGAGTATTACATGCAGATGAAGTATCAATTTTACTTGCAGAAATAGTCGTTGCCTAAAGTACTTATACAGACCAGTATCAGAATGACACAGATTTCTTTGCCGTATAATTAATCCAATACCTGCCAATTTCCTTCACTTTGTATAAGACTTCCATTCTGATGCTGTTTAGTAATGCTGCTGCTAAAAGGTTGCCCCATTACCTCATATTGTTGAGAATTACTATTTATTTCCATGTTATTGGACTGTATCTCAGGAAAAGAAGGCTGAAAAAGCACATCATAACTTGCAGCAGTATTGTCCAAGATATGTTGCCATGATGAATAATAGCCAAGGAGTTTTGACGGTTCACATGCCGATGCAACATTATTAATGTATCTGGTTTCATTAGCTTGACTGAGTGGGATATAATCTACCTGACGAAAGACAGACAACCTTTCTTGATCATCTATCAAGATTCCAATTTTACAATTAGTATGACATGTTAGGTAAGATCTTGCCTGATCGAAATATAAAATGACGTTTTAACTTTGCTGCACTACTAGCGCATAATTTCGTTACAGTATCATCCAATCATGCTTTGTTACGTCACTAAGTTTGGTTCTTACAACAATCACCTCAAAAGTCACCCTCTTTTAGTGACATGGAAATGCATGATTGAGTGATAGAAGGGAAACCTGTAACCAATTTATTTTACACCGACAGTACATAAAAAAAAATAGAAGAAATTTACCTTTGAGTGGTAGAGGATAGTTAGAACCAACGAGTTGAGTTTTAATCTTTTGAGAAACAGGGTATTGCAGCTCAAGAAATGAGTAGGGATCTGAATTTGCTTGGCTATTGAATGCTATGAACATTACAATGAGTCACAATGTTAAAATAGATACACAGAAAAAAGCGAACGAAGAATAAAAGCATAAAAAGATTATTCAAAATTTTCTCTTTGCGCAAAAGTAAAACATTTCAAATCGTTAATAGAATGAGGGAAGCCCAAGAAAAATGTACCTAATTCAGCTTCTTCACATTCTGATGCTTGAGCACTGTTAGTTTGCGAATGAACATGGTAACTATGTGGATGAAGATAAGACGATAAAGAAGTTTCCATCTCTGTGTTGGCCATAACTTCGTATGTTTGTTGAACATAAGGATTAGATTCTTCATATTCTTTGGAACATATTAAACTTGCATTCGTTCCCTGGTTATTTGGCGCAAAAGATAGAAGAAAAAGCAATGAAGTTTAATTTTGGGGAATACAATATTTATACTTTCTTATTTCATATTTGATTGTTACAAAAAAAGTCATTAGTTCATTCCTCCTTAAATTATGCTAAGCATGTAAATCGAAGAAATTCTGTTGAGCTTTCATCAAATAACTATTAGGCAAAAGGAGATTGAAAATAACTCTATGATTGTACTATCATGTTACCTCCTCTTCCAGATAATGGACTAGAACAATGTGTGAGAGTTCCCTGTAACAATGTCGAATACAAAGAGTTAAAAACAAATTAAAAATTTCATGAAGCAACTATAATTAATAAGTTATTCTATTAGTCTAGAATATTAAATACTGCATAGTAAGATAAAAATTTACTCCTCAAGCATCCAGTAAATTCGTCTACAAAAATTATTATTTTGTGCTCCACGGGCATAGTAGCACTGTAATACTTCCACACATCCATCCTGAAAACATTACACCTCATTCGACGCAAAAGTATATATAAAGTAAAAATAACAAAGATGCTCCCATTACAGTTTAATTTCCAAAACAGAATATGTCAATAAGATTCAGTTTGTAACAATACATACCATAAGTTTTCCATGGCTTTCCTTGAGAGTTTTTCCATCTTTTGTCTTCCTCCAGTTATGACCGTCATTTCTAAAATGTTTCACCGGTACCTTTCGATTATATAGGAAAAGTGAACCACCTAATGTAAACCAAAACATGATAAGACATTATGCTCAATAAACCATTTTTTGTCCTAATGAATGGAGGAAAATGAAAGTATATATTCGAAACTAGAATAATCAGAATCTACCATACTTGTAGGCATACATGGAGGATCTGAAGCAATACAACTCTTGTTGTAATTACTGAGAATTCGACGAATTTCAGTTTTATGCAACCATCGATACCGTGCTTGTAGTACAATTTTATCAATATCTGCTTTTCTCCATCATAGTATAACAATTAGACATTTAATTTTAAACAAGAGGTTTACTACGTGTTAGCAATAAGATACAAAATAGGGGGAAAAGGACAATGAGACTAAAATTTCAACATCCTTTATATCTAATCCTAAACTACAATGCTAAACCTAATTGTTTTTGGCGCCAATTCATTCTGGCCATTGATTTTCATCAAATTAATCTCACCTTCCATCCAACCATTCATCAATTAATCTCACCTTCCATGTTCCAAAGGCAGCTTTCCAATAAACACATAATGCTGAAGTATACACATTTCCAATGCATCAACCACACAAAGTTTTCCAATGCAACAATTTATTTCTCCAATAAATCATATTTCCAATGAGTCTTTTATTTTTTCCACTGCTCATTCATATCCCCTGTATATCACTGTTTCAAATTTGAGTGTTCAAGTGGTTTTGGTTTCTCCTCCCAAATACAAAGCAACCAAAAGTTACTCGGTATTCTTGGCCACCATCAAAGAGCAGCAGCGAAGCAGATTGAAAGCCCACAGTGGCATCAACGTAGGCGTAAAGGATGATTGCGGCATCAAAGGTTCCACCAACACGGCTCTATGCTTCTTGCCCTCTTCAATTTAGTTTCTTCTCCATCTCTTAATTTAAAATCCCACACGTTATAACATTTATTCTCCGTTTACAGCTTCTTCTCCTTCCATTTCACTCAACCAAATTAATTGATTTCTTCACTTAACCACCATTGCAACTTCTTCTTCATCTTTGTTTATTCTGTAAATGCATGTAATCTTTTTTTATTTCTTCTCGATCGACGTCGTGTGGATCGTGATTTTTAGGTAATTAATGTTATTTTATGTTTTTCAAAATAAATAATTAGTTTGTTACTGTACATGTTTCAATTTTGTGAGCTTTGGGATCGATCTCATCATCTCAATTCCTCTACTCTTTCTTTTCATTGATTCGCAATATCGTCAAGAACGCACGCTACATGGCATCGCTCGAATTTCATTTTTTTATTTTGTTTGTAGGGTTTTGAGGGGATAATCATGATTTATTGATAGTTGATTTTATATATTGGGGTTGAAGGTCATGATTTTGTGTCAATGTTATTTATAATAAAAAAATTGTGTTTTCAACAGGTGCTTTTGTGTAGTCTAAGGTAGATGGTAGAAGATTGAATTGTGAACAACATGGTGAGTTTTGTTTAATTGTTGGTTATGTAATAACCTTGATTCATTTGATTTTATGCTCATTTGGTACTTTGCATTCACACTGTTTGATTTTCTGCTCATTTGATTTTGTGCTAAAGTGAACGTATGTGATGGATGCAAACATAAAGTAAAGAAAATCTTGAAGAAAACTGACATATGCACCTATTAATATGATTTATTTACATTCTTTGTATTAAAAATATATATTTTGCTTTCAATTATTATTATCCGAAGTTAAACAAAACAAAATCAAGCCTTAATTTTATACGGACGTAAAATTGAATGTGATGTTGATTAATGAATGACATGTGTATTTACAACTGAGACAGATGCAGAACAGGGGAAGCTTGATTTCTCATGGAGTGATAAGCATATCCACTCTTCAAATCTAAAGAGTAAGGTGTTGTAGTAACTGTTGCTGTCATGGTTGTTCTACCAAGATACTTTCATGAATGTGTTTTAGTATGGTTTTTCTCTAAAAGCCTAAGAAATAACCATCACGTGTTTGATATTGTTTAGATTTATGGACCAAGCTTTTGGTGTGGAAAGCATCATGCAACTCCAAATTATGGTGTTGAGTTGATCACTCCATCAAACAACTTTCAAACAAAGGTTTGATTTTTCTTTTTGTATATTTAAGAGCAAAAGCATGTTGTCTTCATATCATTTAGTTAATTTGATTTTTTTGTTTGTGTTCGGCCTCTTTTATATGTGGTTTTGTATGTAGATGAACATAAATAATTGTTCTCGGTTGTCTTCTTTCCACCCCTTGGAATCATTTTGCACTCACCTTCACTCCACTTCCAACACTTTTACACAATCCATCCATGGCAGGCCTGTTCCTCTCAGTAAGCCTTTATTTCTCTCTGAATTCTCTCTGCTTCTGATAAAATCTATACATTTATTCATTATTGCAACATATTCTGCAACTTCTACCTTCGTAAAATGCCTCAATCGTAGTGCATCAACCGCAATCACCAAAGTCAAAATGCTTGATTCAACATTGTTTGTCACTGTTTCTTTTGAAGAGCTTTTAGGCCACTACAAAGAATTGTATAAGATTTAAACTGATATACTTAAACTCGAAGATCGTCTTAAAAGCTACGACTACCTTCCAAGTATTTTTTAAATTTAGATTCTGTTACGTTTTTTCTTTTTCTTTTCTGCTTCATAAATTTGTGTTCCTGTTTTGAATGAAATTTGTGTTCCTATAGGATATCGATGAAAGAGCTGAACATCAAATACAACCTTATTCCATAAGGTGTTTATCTCAGACACATGGAGCCACATAGAACTTGATATAAGTTTACTCAAACGATGATTCTTAATCACCATTATGGAACTTCACGTAGGTGTTCCTTTTATTTCTTTGGTCTTTCAATTACCATCAGTTCTTTTTGTTTGGTTGATTTAATTCATGAAATTCTGCTGCACAAATTATACTATAAAAGCATGTGAACGTTGTGGAAATTGCAGCCATAAAAAAATCACTTGAATGTGCTTTGAAACTCTATTTAATATGCTTTGCATTGCATTTATACACATAGGACTATATTAGTCCTGAGACTTTGTTGAACTGAAACGCAATACCAATAGAAGCAAATGTACTAAATTATGATGCTTTTATCAATTGTTATGGCGTTCAACCATGAAAAGATGCTGCAACTACTTTGCTTAACTTAAAAGGTTTTTCTCTTTTGCTGAATAGCTTTGTGTCTTAGTCCATGCATTAGATTATATCTCTAATATTTAAATCTGATATTTTTAACGAAGTTCCCTCATTTTAAATTAAAGTTATACAAATACAAATTTTTGTTTGAACTGCTCTTCCAATTCTGCTGATGATCTCATTGCCATTTTAACATATCTTCAACTACTGTGTTTTGTTTTCTTTTTTTATAGTATTTTGAATCCATTGCCCATAGACGAAATAATTGTTTTTTGTTGCCACATCCAGCTCACAAAGTTTTCCTCTCCTATGTCACCGGCGAGCTGAAGTGGAAGCATGAGAGAAGATGAACAATGCAAGACCATTGTTTCGGGCTGTTTGTATTGTAACAAGTTTTTGAAGATTTGACTTATGTATAATTGTCTTTTAACTCCACATAGGTATTGAAGTCAGATTGAGAAGAACATTCTTTTAGCTTTTATTTTGTCTATCGATTTCTGTGCTTTTTTCTTAGTGTTTGTTCACTGATACTAATTGGTTCATGTTTGATATCTATATTATTTTTGTTACTATCTGTTATTGAAATTAGTTTACTGATAAGACTTAAAATTTATTTTGTTTCTAAACTTCAATTTGATTATAAGTAATAAAAATAGTTTTTGCTTGGAATTGAAAAATTACAATAATAAAATTAAATTTGACATGTTCATCCAAACACCACTATACTACCACCATGATAGAGGCAATCATGCAGTAGTGATTAGTCCTTGGAACTTATATTAAAAACATCATTACTTCTTTCAACAATTTCCTTTCATTTTTGTTTACTGTTTATTGGTGAGTATTATGTCATATCAAATCTCGAGAAATATGTGCATATTGTCATATGGATCAATATGTTTCTTGATGCCTTTCATTATTGTTTATTTTTTGTTTGACAATGTGCTACATTACATAAACTTTTGACAATTTATGAATAAAGTTGTGTTGGAGAATATCAAGAAACATTCCACTCTTTTATCCTTCTCTCTTTTATGTTTTTTTTCTTTCATTTTTTAGTTTTTGAAATAGTTTTTAAATGCCTTTAGGAGGCAGAGCAAAAATATTCTGCCCCTCGGCATCATGCTTATTAATTGGTTTCATAGTCATACTACTATTTTTTGTGTGAAGAATACCTATTATTTTTTAATTGGTACAAATCTCATAAAATTTGGAGTGAGTGTTCTAAATACTAAGAGTGTATCACTACAAGAAAATATAAGATTTGCTACCATGATTGTGCTAGAAAATGTAATGGTAGTAAATATCATAATAATTAGCTACCATTTGACTGATATTTTGTTTTTTGTTTTTGAAGGGACTGAAATTAGTTTTATTTTGAAACACATTCTCTCTCTTAAAAAAAACGCTTTCTCTCTGAAACACACTGCAACACTCGTGCAACTCTCTCACTATCGATCTTTCTCTCACCGCCGTTCCGCCGCCGACCTCGCCGTCGCACGCACCGATCTACCACGCTCCATCTGTCATTAGAAACCAGAGATGCTCAATCCGGCGAAGAACCTTGATCGATCTACATCACCACGGGGAGAACTTCAAGATTCTCATTGATGCTCAATCTGACGAGTTTATCAGAACCTTACGTTTTTCGATTCACGCAATTTTCTCTCTCTCCAATACAAGCAATTTTCGGATCTGTGTTTCTCTGGTAAGAACCCTAATTTTGGTACTTTCACCTCAATTTAATTTTCTAGGTTACTTTCTTCGAATCCTTCACCTTTAACTTAGCTTGTAGTCAAATTGATTTGAATTAGGATAAATTTCTTTGAATTGCATTGAAAGTGTGTTTGTGTAAATATATTCACTGAAATCCATGAATACTCACTTTTGGTTCTAGTTCAATTCATTCTTATGGAACCTAGAAACTTGTCCTGGTATTATTCAATGTTGAAATTCCCTTTGGAGCATGTTTGAGTTGTTGTTATGCTGCATCAAACAACTACTGAGTTAGGGTCTGTTTGGATAAGTAGCTTATTTGGAGCTTATAGCACAAACACTTCTCATGATAAGTGCTTATGTATAAGGTTACATAAGGTAGTGTTATAGGAAATGATAAAATAAAGTTCATTTGTTTTGTATATATGTTATAAGTGATTTTCAGAAGTTATCTTAGGGAACTTATGAAAATAAGCTGAAAAAAGCTTATGAGAACTGTCATAAGCTGTTTACAAAAGTTCTCCCAAACATTCATATAAAACTTATGCAAGTAGATAAGCTAAAATAAGATAATCCAAACAGGCCCTTAGTTTCGGGTTCAGATAAAGAGTTCCATATCTCACTTTCCATTTCATCTGCCTACCTTGGTAGTTTTCTTGTTCCTCTGCAAATAATAATTGTTTTTTTTTCTTTCGGAAAAGTAGTGTTCCTAATATTGGTTATGAAATCACTTTAAAATGCTTCTAACTTTATATTGTACATTGCTTACCTTGTGTTATTTTTTGCACTTGAACTAAATTAAAGTGTTTCATCAGAGCATTACAAGTGTAGCATGGTTGCTAATTTTTATTTCTTGTTGATTATGTAGTAAAAATTTATTATATAGGAAGTTTGCTCGTATGTTTTCTTCATTTGTTACAAGAAAATAGTAACTGATAAAATTTCAGTTCCGATGCATGTACATACTTTTAGGTTCATTACTGATTGCTTTGTATAAATTAACTCTGTTTCTATTTTCAGCTACATAATATAATGAAACAAAGAATTGATGCTAATGGTAAGGTGATAGAAGCCAGAAAGGAAGGAATTGGCACACCAAAGGTTAGTTTAAATACTCAGACAACCTTTTACAATGTACCAGTTGCTTGCTTTGGATCTGATGGAGGAATTAAAATCTATTTTTCCTATTTTTTACCATGTTTGTACTACTCTTTTTTGCCATAATAAGGTTTTTTTTATACTGGGTCTAACCCATCCTTACAAAATTTGCTTGTAAGGTAGGGCTGACACTCTTTATAAACTCTAGTCAGGCCTTATCTTTAACCTATATGGGAATTGGGTCATGTTTTGGTGCAGAAGAGGTATATTTGGTCGTGTTTATTATCATTGTATTTAGTCTAGTTTTCTTAGAATTTGGTCTAGTTTTCTTTGCACACTACTGTCTACTTTTCATCTGTGGTTATAGTTTTGAAGCCCTGGTTTTCTTTTGCAAAAGATGTTGACATGAACGGGGCAATTATGACTTTCTTAGCTAATAATTTGACATTAAATATGCTTTGTAGATCCTTAATTTTCTTGCCGTTGATATATTCATTTTCAGTTGTATGTCTTATTTTCTTTTTGAAGAGCAAATAGATTATATAATAACGGAATACAAGAGGTAATACAACCCAGTACAACCAAAGAAACTATTCCCGTGTTTGGTATGTTGAAAAATAGAAAGATATAATATTTCTTTAAGCCTCTTAAACCCTGAAACTATCTTCGTTGCTACAATGGTAATAACAATGATAAATCATAATGAGACCGATCTTGTTAAATGTGCATATATTGTAGACAAAGTTAGGCTGATGCAAATGTCCATGGAGTTACATGGTTGGAATGTTGATGCTAGAAAGTTTGGTTTGACTAACATAGTTGTATTTGTCTTATGTGATTTGAGAATATATGGTTACTGAATTTTATAAGTAGCTATTATTATGCTGATGTTTAATTTGATTTTTATCGTTGATGCTTTCGTTCTGACTGTGCAATCTGCATCATAAATTGTATTATTTTATGTTTATTGTGTACACTTTTAATTCAGTGGAACTTTTACTCTCCAATTGTTTTATAATTTCTTTTATGTCAATGCTCACTCTCTCTCATGCAGTCAGATGACCACTGTTGTAATAATTGTGAAGAAGTTCGTGAGGCATATAGGAAGAAGGGATGGGCATTGACAAATATGGATTTGATCGATCAGGTTGGCTTGATACTCTCATTCTATTACATAATCAATACTTGTTATTGTTTGTGATGTCAAATGCCGCATTTATGGGACTGTAGACAATTTATTTATGTTGTGGCTGAAGCTTGTTTGTGAGGAGGGTAACAAGAGCAAAGAGAAGGCTCCATACTAGCTTTGCTTCATTGATTTTTTTCTCTATTTTCTGTTTTGTTCAATTGCTAAGTCTCTTTTACATCTTAATTATTGAATTCATTCTTTTAGCCAAATAGTTTTTAACTCCTATCACTATAAATGACTCATTTATATATCAATATGTATGCGGTTTTAATTGACAGTGATAGAATCGGTGGAGAAATGCTTGTTTTCTACTTTAATTGAAATTGATATGAGAAATGTTATATCGGTGGAGATAATATCGAACATGTAAGCTGCTCACGAGCTTAGCCTTTCATTTCTTTATGCAGTGATGGCAAGTCTGGCTTTGGAAGGTTCAAAATTTGTTGCCTGTGATATAATCAAACACAAGGTATGCATTTGATAGATTTTACTTTGACAGATTTTACTTTTGTAATTGACTGAGTGTAACTTGAATTGACCGAGTGTAATTGACAGATTTTACTTTTATTTAGATGATAGAGCATGTGAACAGTTTTGACTAACACATGAGAACCGGTGTGCTTTCCAATATGTGGACACAAGGTTTTGTGTTTGATATAGATCTTTAACGATGTCGTCTCAAAGTTAACCAAGCCACCGTGAATATTCTCCACAGTGTTGAGCCTTATGTTACATATGGGTACTATAATCTGCAGTGTTAGGGAATTGATCAAACAAGAGGGGCTACGGCAAAGTAGACAAGCAGTTGGTCCTCACTTCAGAGGGGCAAACAACTTCCTGTGGCATTTCAAGCTCAAAGCTCCCCTAGGTGGTATGAAGAAGAAAATAAAGCGTTATGTTGAAGGTGGTGGATGCTTGAAACAGGCAAGATTACATCAATGAACTCATTAGAAGGATGAATTTTTTTTGGCATATAATTTTGTGTAAGATCTTGAATATTTAGTTCTGTAGTGAAATATTCTACCTTAAAAAAAACCACTGACAATTAAGTAACCTTCAAAATACGTTTTATGTGAATAGTTTATTTTTAATTAAAAAAAAGGTGTAAATCTTCTAATTGCAAGGATTTAGTTTTGAAATTTGAATGTATGTTTTTGCTATAGATTTGCTACGAAAAATCTTAGTTATGTTGCTATGGATTTGTTGCGAAATTGCTATGATAATTCATAGTTATGTTGCTACTGATAATACATTTTAAATACTTATTTGCTATGGATCAACTAAATATTTGCTAGGAATTTTAATCTTTTAACTGCGGATTTACTATGAAATATTTCCCTAGTAAATTTGTCTCTCAATCCATGCTACGGCCAATTCTATAGGTATTCCGCCACATATCCCTAGCAAAACTCGTTTGCTAGAAATTAGCTACGAATTAGCTGCGAAAATGGTCGTAGCAAATCACATATTTTCTTGTAGTGTATATCAATATGATGATCATAGGATAAAAATAAGGTTGTTAACCGAAGAAGATGGTGATTGTATCAATACCAATGCAAATGTAGTTTGTAAAGAGATTTTTTAAAATGTGTAAACATTAAACATTGAATTAGTAAAACACTCTTATTATAGTTTTTTTTACTCCGATTAATTAGTTGTATAAGTGATGGATTGTATTGCATTACAAAATTTTGCAAGATGTTTATGACCCGTGCGGCAGCACGGGTAGAAGATCTAGTTATGGAAAAGTACAAAGGTTCTAGGTTTTTAATAGTAGAATAACATGAGAAATATTTTAACTAAATATATGTTTGGTTTAAAAGAGATACATTAGTCGAGGAGTTTTAATTTTTAAGTGCAATTTACTTTTATTGCTCTAATCTTACAACAATTTGATGATTCTAAAATTATTTATTTCATAAAAAATAAAACATGAAAATTCAATAACCGAAAACTCCATAAATAACTACACACACAAATTCTAAAATAATTATTAGGTATTCATAAATAATAGAGCGCTTACAAAATAGTATGGTACAATATAAAAATATTAATAAAACAATTTATTTTTTTTGAACAAGCCAAAATGAGATATATTACCACAAGGAAACATGATTACTTCTTAGCACAAGGTGTGTCAAGAGAGCAATACAAAGAGTCAGACAACAATTTATTGATAGCAATTTTTTGATCTTGATAATCAAACTTTTTTTTTTGAGAGATGATCTTGAAAATCTATCTGAAACTAAATATTTACCAAAATAAATTCTATATAAATATGTAAAAGAATTTATTAATATACACATTACAAAGAAAAACTATAAACACGATTATATTAAAACACATAAAAAAATGGATACCAGTTTAATAAAACAATAATTCTTTTTTTTATAAAGAAATATAAAAGAAAGAAGAAAAGAATACGTACAAAGCAAAATGGAAAAGAAAAAAAAAAATTAGCATGTTGGAACATAAAAAGTGCAGGCAAGGTAAAAAGCTTAAAACATGATTCATGAACACATATAAGTCTTAAATTTCCAAGAAGAATAATTATGTTCGGTTATAAGGATTGAACAAGACATATTATCAATATTAAATCATACCTGTCATAACCGTATGCTCCATTAGGGTTTGGAGATGAAAAACCGTCAGACTTAAAAGTGTGAGAGTGGATGTCTTTTTTTGTGATGTTTTACTTATGATTGCGATAGTCAGAATATATAACTATTTTTTAACGGGCTAATATCATGAATTAACCAACCTATTACGGGCCACTCTCAAATATAATTCATCTAAAATGCTTAGAATATTGCTCTTTTCATTTTAAAATTGCTCCCTAACACCCCGAAAATACCAAAATAAGTGTATTAAAATATTAAATAATTGATTTTATATTTAATTAATTTGAGAAAATCCACAAATTTAGCTATTTTTCAGTTTTATGACCTTAATTAATTATTAAAATATAAGAATTATAACAACTAGAATATTAATAATTTATAAAATCACTTATCAACAAAATAGTGTAAGAAATACAAGTTTTAACATTGTAAAAATTGAATCTGATAAGAAAAACAAAATCATACCCGTTAAATACCAACATTTCACATAGAATAATGAATATAGACTAACATATATAATTAAGAAATACATCATCTAAAAATGGTTCAAGCATCTGAAAATGCTATAAAAGATATGATTATAGTGATGTAGTCTTTCTATCAAAAAATAAAAATAAAGTGATGTAATCTCATATTTATATGATAAATTTTACTTAAATTCACATGTATATTTATAACACTTATTAACTTGTTTGGTAAGAAATCTCATGAAACTTCCAATTTCATTGTAAATATTAGATAGATAGATTTCAAATATTACCACAATTACTATGACCTGTTTCACTTGTACTTATAGGTTTTAAATATCAAAGGATACTTGAATTGAAAAAAGATCAACGATTCTGAGTATAAGACATTTTGTTGAGCGAGCACGGAGCGAACCAAAAGCGAATCATTACAAGGAGTTAAGGTGGAACGTTGTATGAAGATTTGTAGAGCGAGCTGGAGGCAAATGAGGAGTTGGAGGTATTTAGCAAAGAGCAATTCGTTAAGCGAGCAACATTTCACTTAGCGAATTTATGGTGATCAAGCGACCTTAGGGATGTCTTGGAAATTACTTCGCTCTGAAGAAATATCAATTCACTATGCGAGCCTCCTGTCTGCTTAGTGAATCTTCGCTTTTCTGCCACCTATATAAAACAACCTATATCACAATTTGAAGTATCTTTTGTCATTTTCTAGGTTCTAAACCAGAGAGGGCCATCATGGGAGATAAAAAGCAAGTTTGAAGAAATATGAGGAATCACCGTCAATTATACTTTCATCTATTCTTGATATGTATTGTAAGGCTATTATGGTCAACTAATTCTCTCTATTGTTGGAATCAGGTGTAGTTAGATATGATGCTTTTGTAAACGCTTGATTGGTTGTTATATAAAATCTTGTTTCGTTATATCTACTGAATTTATTTCTGCACTTAATGTTTTTTTGACGTGAAACTCTGAAAATTAATTTTTGATTTAGAAAGTGCTAGACATAAACTTTTTTAACTTAAGGGATCTAAAATAAGTTTTGTAGATGCTAGTTTCTAGAGATATGACTAGATTTACAATAACAACCTACTATCTATTAGAACTTAATGATTTCTTCAAAAAAAATCACAACTTAATGATATTGTATCGATTAAATTGAGCGATCACATCAGAAGATAATAGGTAGAGTAGATCTCTCACCGTCTTCCAGACAAAAACATATGATGAGCGACAAGGGAAGGTATAATTGAAACATTGAAAATATATAATCGGTCAAGAGGATACATTGGAAGAATAGTCAATGAAATCTAGTCCCAATAATACTATCTCTCTATTCTTGTTTATGATTCAATGCTTAACAATCAAATCCAACTCCTTACTTAAAACGATATTAATTGTTTTCTTTTAAGAAAAACGATATTCATCGTTGAAAGACAATGATATCACACTTGTCCAAGTAATATTTATCTTTTGACCTGATTAAAATAACATTGTTGTCAGAAACTCGTGTTTAAGATTTTGGAGCATTGCAACAATTTTTTTAACAAAAATAAACATATTCATTCATTCAAATTGATAGAGTGCATCGATACAATACAAATTCAAAGTCGCTAAAAACAAAAAGGATGAATGTGCGAACAAACTCACAACAACCATGTTAATAGGATAAAACGACATAGTACGTATGCCAACAAATATGATTTTATTCAAGTATCTAGAATACTTATGTCTCCGAATCTGCAACGTTGACAACGCCGAAGTCATTGATTAGATCTGCACTTGCTCAAAGTTAATCTTTCAACCCGAATAAAATAAACACCGCACTAAGATGGTAAATAAAAAACACATCACATAAATACGAGAAATTAAAACAAACAATGTGCAAAGAAAACAAAATCACAAAAACAAAGGAAATAGTCGGTTGACAAGAAGAAAAAATGCTTGGGAAAGAGAGAAGAGAGAGTTGTGACTTTGCAACATTTTTTATTGTTTTAAGTAATCGTACATTATTGTATACTTCGTTGTATTTTAACCTCTGTTCTGGTCAAAGTTGTTCTTGTTAGTTCCTTTTCAGATTCTCCAAATCAGACATAAACTATGACTGACCTTGGTTATTACAACTTTTATTATTTCCAAGAATGGAGACAAGATCAATGCAAATATTATGCAGCCCCTCCTTGTCAACAATGTCAATCGATTGTGTTACGTCGCGAACAATTTTCTTTCGACAAAATATGTTGCAAACAATTTATGATAAATGGGTTATATGCTTTTCTTTAGTTACGTTACAGACACACGTGTTCATACTTTTGAATTTTTTCTTTTGTTTTGAGAGGTATACTTTTGAACATTAGAAGCCTTTTAATTGATTTCAATATTAATTATTATATTCTATTAATTGCGAATATTATATATTACAGTGCAGATCGGTTCTTAGAGGGAAGAGTTCATGGTGCGCGATTGGTAGTAAAAGAAGAGTTCGTGGTCATCGTGATTTACAAAGTTGGAGGACAATATTTTCCAACACAGTTCAACCGAGACGTTGAATGCCGAGGATAAGTTTTTCTGTGACAAATATTGCAGGTATATGTCTTTCATATATTGTGGCATAAGCTGTTACTTGGTTTCTTGGGTGGTTGGGAAAATGTAAACTGCCTGTTTTCTACCATTTTGAATCTTGTGCTGAGCTTAATTATGCTGCTCCTTGTTTATTTATGAACTACTAACAATCATGTCGTATCTCATTAGGTGAAGTTGGTTACATGAATTTTAATCGATGTATTAGACTTACCAGTTGATGACAAATATGTGAACTTTTTCTTTGATAGTAGTTTGCAAGAAGCTCAGAAGAGAATGAAGATAAAGAAACCACCTCACATTCTGGTCATTGAGTTGAAGTTGAGCAACACTGTTGAAGACACAGATATTGAGTATTCTCTGTTTGTGGTAGTTGTTCATGTTGGGAGTGGTCCCAACCACAGGCATTATGTCAGCCTTGTGGAAAGCCATAACCAATGGTTATTTTTTGATGACGAAAATGTTGAGATGATTGATGAGCCCGCTGTGCAGACGTTCTTTGGATCACCACATGAATGTTCAACTAACACAGACCATGGATAAATTTTGTTCTATGAGACCTTTGGCCCTCGTAACAATAAGTAGATGGAGGTGGTGTACAACTTTTAGGGACTCAAATCATTTGGATGGTGGTAGCACGGTCCTTTTTTCATCTCTCCTTTTTCTCGATAAGAGAAGTATATATGTGGTGGAAATTTTGCGGACAATATGTATTCATGGTTGCGAGTGTTCAACCAACATTAGAAACACAATGAATTGTAAAATGCTCCTTACTTTATTTTAGTTTCTTAAGAGCTCTAGAGTTATGTTTGTGTTTCAGGATCAACCGACTTGTATTAAGAACAAACTTAGGTCGTGTTTACACATTAAAACACTACCAGATTCATCTATCTACACATTTTTAAGTTTTTTTTTGAACTCGTTGCACATTTTTAGCTTAACCAATGAGATGTACTGCATAATATGACAATGGTGTCAACACTAATCTCATTGCAAACCCAATCTCAGTTCCCTCCTGGCAATGAACCATGCACTGAAAAATTGGCTTCACAATTTGCTTAAAGCATTTTATTTTGGCTAAGATAAATCTGCACTCGACAGGGAGAAGTGCATATTATTTGGAGTTATATGATTTGAGTTTTTGCATTTTTGTGTGAGGTGTTAGCAAATGACCCTACAGTTTATTTTTAACTACACAAGTGAACATGATTCAAGATTTTGCTACAAGGATCAAAATAAGACAATCGCCTGATTATGTTACAAATCTAACCCATACATATAATGAACAACAAAACATATATGGATGGACGTTATTTTCTAAGTGGCTATAGGCATGAAAGTATCTTCGTCCAACAATGCTTCAAGATCAACGAGGTTACTGAATTGTCTTCTTTCTTCTGCATTGCTGAAATTCCGATCTTGCTTTACCTGCAAAAGGCATATACAAAAGACTGGCTAAGCTTTGTTGACAATCACAATAACAAATTAAATGATGTTTACTGCTGGCATTTTGAAAGTCCTGATGATTTTGCATTATGGTTCAGCAGATGATTCAGGTGGGAATAATAGAAACCTCTAAGTTTTGCATTCTTGATGCCTGTACGTATTTCTGATAAACTAGTAAAGATCTCATGCAAGATTGATTGCACAGTTGTGAAAAAAATGGCTGAAACATTTAGTGTGAAATTTGGCAACATTTCATTAGAAAAATACTTTTCTTAAACAGATACATACCTGATTTTCTTGTATCTCAGTTACAACATTCAACAGCCTGTGGTATTGGTCTCTTGCATCTGGATATTGAGCCATTGACTTCACTCTAGCAAGGGCTTTCTCCAACCTTTTCTCAGTTTGCTTCCTGCCTTCTTTAAAAAAATCGTAGTCATCCTCAGTGGAAGATGATACACCTTGTACCATAGTTCCCTCAGAAATGGCCTCTGATTTGAATCCACGCAAACCACTACCTTTTCGACGCCATCGTAATATAACCTTTTCCACAATCCCAACCGACCAAATTATCTTCCCATAGTTTTTCCTAACCTGGTGACCTCTCACGTGAGCCTATAATAACAAGTTACATGATTAAAGGAAAGCATGCATTATAAAACATTAAACACAAACAAAAATAGTAACATCATTTGCACATAATTCATGCAAAGGTTGGAAATATATGTACCTGAATTTTTACAATTCGCTGTCGAATAATCAAAAAATCTTTTCTGCCCTTCCAACTGCGAAACTTGTTCTGAATGCGTGTTGCAGCAACATGAACAGGCTCATTGCGTAGTCTAGACTTGTGTGACTTCGCATTCACTGTTATTAGTGAAAGAGCACGTTCATTAAATATTCCAAATTTGTCACCATCGTATTCCTTTTGTTGTTTTCTCTGGAATGATTGCACTCTAAAAACTTGATGAATACGAGCAGCAGCTTGAGTTGCATTGCACACTGCAGCCAGTGAATCATTCATTGAAGGTTCATGTGAGAAGCACTCATTGTTTTGTTCTTGGACTCTTTGTTTTGTTCCAACAGTTTCTCTCATGTTTCTTTTCAAATCAAGAGACTTGAGTTGTGAGCTTAAGAAAGATTCTGCAAGATAACCAGCAATTCCTTTGTGTCCATTTGCAGAAGCTAGGTCGGCTGGTGTTCTACCAGAAGGATGTTGTGGGCATGGATCAGTAAGTGCTCCTGGTGCTGCCCCAAGAGATACGAGGGAAGCAACTGTCCTCTCCCTGATAATGAAAGTAAAATGCAATTCCTCAATGAAAATTGAAAAATCACGAGTCTCATGTTGGACTCTTTTCACGGGAAATGGCTCTCGCCTTTCCCGAGGTATGCTTAAATAGCCCACACACCCCTTCGATTATTTAAATGAGCACTCTCAGCACCTTTATTTGTTAGGGATGTCGTGTCTTTTAAATACACAGGAGTATATGTATTATTTTAGCATACCTCACAGAAGATGAGTGCAATTTTGCAATTTGCATGGTTTCTAGTATGATTCTTTTTTCCATAACAAAAACGCAGGTACTTCCAAACTTTTCATTCTTCAACCCTATGATTAAATGAAGCATATTGAGCAAAAAATAAAAAGTAAGCATTTTAACTTCTGCTAGGCCTGTTTCACGTATTTTATACAGTACTGTCACTCTTGCAAAGATGCAATTCAGATCAGTAGTTCATCCTATTAGTTTCATGTATTGTCAAAGTGTATCGCGTTGGAGTAATACGATGAACTATAAATTGAGTTTAGATGAACAGCATTGAGATACTGACCTGCCACAAAACGCCGCCCAATGAAGAGCAGTCCATCCATTTACATCGCGAAAGTTCACATTCACACCAGCAACAATTGTTGGTTCTAAGGCCCAATCGTAGCCAAGAAAGGCTGCAAAATGAAGCACACCTTGGCCACCTTCATCTAATACATTTGGGCCTTTCCCATCTTCAGTTGTTTTCTGAAGGAGCCATGCATGTAGTTTATCTTTTAGAAGATTTTGAAGCAGTTGATCATGTACAAGTTCTGGAGAAAAATCTTTGTCTAGAGTAAATTTCAGTAGTTCGTCCCATTCACCGTCCTTCCTACCAAGCAAAGAACTGATTTTACTTCTCAGTTGAGATTTCTCATTCACACTAATTGAATCTAAACCCCGAGGGAAGTCATGCTCTTGGGACAACAATTCTCCAAATCGTTTATTAAAAGTATCATAAGTATTGCTGCTTCTGGTCTCACCAGCAGTGTTGACTTCTTGAGTATAATTGACTCGGAAATCGAATTCACGCACTTCACTACATGCTAACCTATTAGAACACGTTACATAGAAAGGAACCCTTCCAGCCTTGTGTTGAGGTGTATGACAACAGAGAACACCATTCCTGGTTATCTCTGCCGGCACTTCTATCTCGCCGAACATGCATGACCATTTACAATCTTCTGCTTCATGTTGACTCTTTAAGAATCGTCCTGAAATGAGAACCTGTAAAATTTATATTAGCAGTTAGAAATTAGTATCAATTTACCATCATCAATACAATGCACTTTTATACTTTTCTCTCTTTTCCTTCCATGGATACCATGTTTTTAATAACTTTTTTTATATGTAAATGAATAAGTAGATAATCAGAATATAGCCAACAGATGAACGAAAAAAAGCAATAGATATTACAACAGTTCAGTGAACATATGATCAAAACTTATGGCAGGTACAGAATATCAAAATAGAATACCTTAATTTCCGAGTCTTCAAATGTCCAACTTGGAGAATAATCAATGATGCTGAAAAGCTGATCATAGCAAATAGATGGATCCAGTACATAGTTCTCCAGGTGCACCTGGGAAGGAATAGTTGTACTGTCAACACCATTTTCGCTTTCAACTGTATCCCAATAAGCACTAGAAGGGGAATGCTTGCTCGATTCTTCGACATCGCCTAGTTCTTTACTCATCCATTGGTTGAAACTGTCAAGCTTCTTCAGGCCATCTTCTGCCATAGATACACTTAATATAGTCTTCTTTGAAGTGAAATGAGTGTCTTCTATTCCATCTAGGCTTTTATCGACCCTTAGATCTGATTTTGACCCGTCTTCTGCTTTTAAAAGTATTTCATGAGGGTGTGTATGAAGAAGGAACTGTTCCAGGGATTGTTGAAAATCAACTTCATTAACTTCCTGCTCATTGTCACTATAAGTAACCTCACAGGATGAGCCTGAATAGGCACTATCTTTGGGCCATGTGGATGCGCTTAAAGAATTAAAACCAGAAGCCTGTTCACAAGGAAAATCAAGCTTTAACTTTGAGCAATTAAATGAGTTCGATGCAGCGTTAAAAAGTTACATGTTTAAGAATTACTCATGCATAAAGCAAAACATCATTCCTTGATTAGTGTTTTAATTTTTGAATAAACACGAAACAAGTAATTAGGCAGTCAGAAACATGCAAGTGTTTACAAATTACAACATCAAACCGATATCACTTTGTAGCGAGGCATTAGTTTATTTTGACTTTTTTTTTTGAAGTAAAAAAAAAAAAGACTATAGATCCTGATTTAAAACTAAATAATATTACTATGTAACATGAAATAATGCAACAAATAAACTACCAATTTTACTTGCAGACATAGTTGTTGCCTAAAGTACTTAAGCAGACTAATATCAGAATGACACAAATTTCTTTACCATAAAAGTATAACTAGTCACATACCTGCCAATTTCCTTCAGCTTCAGCTTGTATAAAACTTCTATTCTCATGCTGTTTAGTAATGCTGATGGTTAAATGTTGCCCCATTGTCTCGTATCCTTGAGAAGTACTATTGATTCCCATGTTATTGGGTTTTGTTTCAGGAAAAGACTGAAAAGGCACATTATGATTTCCAGCCTTATTTTCTAAGATATCCTCCCATGATGAAAAGCCAAGAACTTTTGAGAGTTCACATGTCAATCCAACATTGTTAATGTATTTGGTTTCATTAGCTTGACTGAGTAAGATATCATCCACCTGAGGAATGACAGGGAACCTTTCCTGATCATCTATCACAATTTCAATTTTACAATTAGTATGGCATGTAAGGTAAGATATTGCCTGATCCAAAGGCCAACATTTTCGGAATATATAAAATAGTGATTTAACTTTGAAGTTTGATGCTCTTCTAGAATAGAATTTTACTGCGGTGAAATTCATTACAGTTCATTCAATCATCCATTGCTACGTCACTAAGTTTAATTACCTCAAAAGTTACCCTCTTTTAATGACACGGCAATACATGATTGTTCGATAGAAGGGAAACATGAATCCAATTTATTTTACACTTACCGTACATCAAAATAAATTGATGAAAACAATTTAAATTGAAGAAATTTACCTTTGAGAGGTAGGGGACAGTTAGAATAAGGGAGTTGAGCTTTAATCTTTTGAACAGCAGGCTGTTGCAGCTCAAGAAAAGAGTAGAAATCCGAATTTGCATGGCTATTGAATGCTACAAACATTACATCGAGTTACAATATTAAAATAGACACGAGAAGGTGAATTGAAGAATACAAAAATAAAAAAGGTTATTCAAAATGTTTTCTAGGGGATAGTAAAACATTTCCAATCATTAATAGAATAAGGATATGCTAAAAAGACATACCTGATTCAGCATCTTCATACTCTGATGCTTGACCACTGTTCATGCTAGATGGTAAAGAAGTCTCTGCCTCTGTGTTGGGCATAACTTTGTATGATTGTTGATCACAATGATTAGATTCTTCATTTTCTTTGTCACATCTTAAAGTTGCCTTGGTTCCCTGGAGGAAAAAACTTGATCAGAATACCTATATATATTACTTTTAAGGACCAGATTTACCAAGCACTGAAAAATTATATGTCATTAGTTCATTGTTCCTTAAATTGTTACTAAGAATGTAAAAAGAAGAAATTCTTATTGAGATTCCATCAAATAACAAGGAGAAAGATGATAAAAACAACTGTATGATTGTATCATTATACCTTCACTTCCCGATAATGGACTAGAACGATGTGTGAGAGTTCCCTGTAACAATGTCGAATACAAAAAGTGAAAAGAGAAGTCCTAGAAAGAAGTACTTTCAGAGATAGGAACCACCAAAAACAAATTAGCAATTTCTTGAAGCAAGTAGAATTACACGATGATATGCTTTAAGTAGGTACTAATGAGATAGATCTAGTATTTTTTAAAGCATGTCATCTTCAAGGAAGAATAAAAAAAGTATTGGTTTTCTTCATTTGCTCTGTACAGACAATATATATGTGTGAGATGGAGACAAAGCGAAGCAAGACAAACTTTGAAGGAGGGAAGAAGACAAATAGTGTTTCGATAAATAACTTAATTAAGCGTTTATTCAGACAAGGCTTTAATATATAGGAGCTGATGTATAAGTTGTTTATACAATTGAAGAGGAAATGAAGACAAACTTGTTTTACATGAAAAATGAAGATAAACTTTGCATAACTATGTATAACTTATTTTTTTTACAATAGATCGATTTGACCTTAATGGAATTTATTAATCACTTGAATCCAACCACTTAGTTATAAACTAAGGATTAAAAATTATTTCGTGAGCTGTAGAATATTAAACGGAAAGAAAGAATTTTTAGTGTGAGATTTGAAAATGGAAAACATGAAAACTTACTCCTCAAGCATCCAGTAAGTTCGTCTTTGAAAATTATCATTTTGTTCTCCATGGGCGTAGTAGCAGTGTAATACTTCCACACTTCCAGCCTGAAAACATCATACGTCATTCAACGCAATGTTTTATACGGTAAAACAAGGAAGATGTTCTGAATTCAGTTTATTTCCTTTAGCAGAATTGATTTTAATGACAATAAATTAAACGTGCAGCATCATCTTTTTATCTTATCATTTTATTTCCAATTTAGATTCAAGTTGTAACTGTAACAGTGCCTAAAGATTGTTTGCTTAGGTTGAATAAATATACGTGTTACATACCTTAAGTCTCTCATGTGCTTCCCTAACTGTTTTTCCATCTTTTTTCTTCCTCCAGTTATGTCCATCTTTTCTAAAGTATCTTGTCACCTTTCGATCAAATAGGAAAAGTGAACCACCTATTGTCAACCAATCCAAAACATCACAATTAATAAAGGAAAAAAGAAGCTATTTAGAAATTAGAATCAGAATTAATCATACTTGGAGGCATATATGAAGGTTGTGAAGAAATCTGAAAGCTGTTATAGTTAGTGAGAATTTGACAAATCTCAGCTGGACGTAGCCATCGATATTGTGCTTGTAATAAAATTTCATCAATATCTGTTGTGGCCATCATAGTATATGAATTAGACATTTAAACATAAGATATAACATACAATAAAATTGTGTGTGCAGTAGCAGATAAATAGTACTAGTAATAATTGGAAAGAAATGGTAAAAAAAAAACAATAGTAAATAGAAATGAAGAAAAGAAAGGTGACCAAATTGATTAAGGTGAAGATGAGCCATATATGAAAGTGAGAAAATGATGAAATGAGTGAATGAATGAAAAGGAAAAAGAAAAGAAGAGAAAGAAATAGGTAAGTAGAGAATATATATATATACTAGTCTATGACTATGCAGGTGTAATGCAGTGTAAAGAAAGAAAGTTGAAGAATGTTAACGCGGAGAGAGAGTGTTACGTTAGTGAGAGTGGGTGTTCTATGCTATGCTGTGATTTGCTATCATCCATCGAAAAAGATAAAACTTTTTTGACGCGGGAACTAACTTTTTTGTCAAAGTCAAATCCATACTTTGACTCATTGTTCTTTCCTCGTAGCTTCTCAAATAGTACTAGCTAGTACTGTCTTCTGGTTAAGTCTTAAGTTACTAGAATATATGATGTCATGTCTTTGCGCTTCTTGCTAAATTCTAATACTAGTACTAGAAGTAGAAGTATATCGTAATCTTCCAACCGTCCACTCATAGGTTGGGAAAATGAAATGATGTATTCCTACTGATTGGAATTACATAACAGTTTTGCTAAATTTAGGATATTGGATTGAAATCTGAAGATCCAAATTTTAATTCATTTTTTAAATCGAAAACACCGAATTTAAATATAACGAAATAAGGTTGCTTCATGGTTTGTGACATAAAGACACATGAGTTGGAGAGGTAAGAAAGTCATGTATTCAACTCCTCCACAAACAAAAATAACAAGGAAAGACATGAATGAAACAAATTTAAATTAGGCAAATGTATAACTCCAAAATGGATTCGGTGCATAAGTGCACGCAGTCACGTAGTTAGGACTTAGGACGACGTGGACTCAAAAAATTGATAGATTTATTTTTTGAATTTTATAATTTAAAATATAAACTTAAATTTGAACCATCCAATGAAGATTGGGCGGTCCGTGACTTTTTGACTTGTTTATCGCTAAAGTTCTCTACATATATTAATGGATATTTAACTAAAATCTATCATTGATTATTATTATTTTTTTCCCAACAAAGCTGGGGCTTTATCTGGTTTTAGTTTGAATTTGAAGCAATAATGTTAAGTCATCTTGAACCGTATCTTAAGCAATTCTTTTGATAATTAGACATTTTTTGGTCTTAGAAATCGTAGTTGGACCTAACATGACAGCATACATTCTATATTTGGAACAAATATTGTACACTAATGAGATAAAAGTCAAAGAATATTTACTTTGATTAGGCATAATTAGTTTTCCTATTACACAATTGTAATTGCTGTATATATTACATGTTGATGATCAATAAAAGACACGAAAATATTATCCTATATGGTATCAGCTAGGTTTGATCCATACCTAATTGTAGCCGTCACAGCTTGAATCCTTATTCTTCCGCTCTAAACAAACCTTCATTCTTCCACCATGACTTCAACTGATGAAACCAGAATCGAAACAACAACATCTCCTCCTAAATTTCACCCTGCCTTTGCAATAACCAACGTGAAAACCATCATTTCCATCACGTTGGACAATGATTCAAGTCTCTATCTTTCTTGGTCTGCCCTGTTTCAAGTTCAAGCGCGTGTCCACAGCGTACTTGATCATATTATCCCTCCCACTGATGCAGCAACCCGACAAGAAGTTGCATGAACGAAGACCAATGATCCCAACCTCTGGAACCGTCTCGACGCGGTGGTTCTACAGTGGATGTATGCCACCGTTACCCAGGATATTCTCAACTCCATCCTAGTGCTTAACGACACCGCTGAAAGCTGTTGGAACCGAATTGCGGCTATGTTTAAAGACAACAAGCATTTGAGAGTAGTCCACCTCGAACATCAATTCACCAACACGCACTTGGAAGATTTCCCGTCAACAAAAGCATATTGCAATCGCCTGAAACTCCTCGCATATCAACTCGCAAATGTTTATTCTCCCGTCAACAACACTCGTCTTGTGTTGAAGATGATTTCTGGACTGACAGATTCGTATGCAGGATTTGTTACATACATCCAGCAACACGATCCCTTGCCGACGTTTGAAACGGCGAAATCCCGGTTGGAATTAGAAGAATCCACCATGATTCAACGCGTTGCACGCGAATCCGGCAACCAATCATCTCCGACGGCCTTCCTCATGAAATCAGAAGATGCGAACTCATCTCCCTCTGCCTCTCCTGCCAATCCCGTGCGACACTCTCTCAACAACAACAACAACAATCGGGGTAGAAACAGTAACCGCGATAACAAAGTGAAGAACTCCGGCAGAGGTGGTCGTAGCAACAACGGCGGCGGTGGCTCGGGTGGATCTCAGAACTACGGCGGTGGTGGACGGGGTCAGTATCCTCAATGACAACAACAATTTCCATGGCAACAATACCCTTGGGCTCCTCCTCCATGCCCTTACCCATCTTATTGGGCAAAATCCAATGCTGGCCCAAAACATCAACAATCAGGTACTCTTGGACCAAAACCCCAACCTGCTGCTTTTACTGCCTCTGGACCAAGCCCAACGGATATTGAAGCGGCTCTTCACACTCTACATCTTGCTCAGCCTGACCCATCCTAGTATATGGACACTGGAGCAACATCTCACATGACATCTACAAATGGTAATCTCTCATCTTATTTTAATTTGAGCAAAAATAATAGTATTATCGTAGGAAATGGCCATTCTGTTCCGATTCACGGTTTTGGAAATGCTAACTTACCTCCCCTCATCCTCCACTAGCTTTATCAAATGTCCTTCATGCACCAAAATTAATTAAAAATTTAATTTCTGTTCGTAAATTCACTACCGATAACCATGTTTCTGTTGAATTTGATCCGTTTGGTTTTTCTGTGAAGGATTTTCAGACGGGGATGGTTCTAATGAGATGTGAGAGTCAAGGCCAGCTATATCCTATCACCAACATAACCAAAAATCAGACCGTTTTTCCTTCCGAGTTTGCAGCTTTATCCACTTCTGTTTGGCACGACCGTTTGGGTCACCCAGGAGCATCTATTTTAGATTTTCTTCAGAAAAATAAAATTATTGATTGTATTCCTAATTCAAAAATAAATTCAACTTTTTGTCATTCTTGTCCTCTTGGTAAACATGTTAAAATGCCTTTTATTGACTCACATAACTCTACTTTTATGTCATTTGATATATTACATAGTGATGTATGGACATCTCCCGTATTGAGTACTTCTGGTCATAAATATTATGTGCTCTATTTGGATGACTATTCGAATTTCTTGTGGACTTTCACGATTTCACACAAATCGCAAGTTTTTCCAACTTTTGAAAATTTAAGAGCATATATTAAAACTCAATTTCATCGGGAAGTTAAAAATATTCAATGTGATAATGGTAGAGAATATGTCAATGGTCCCTTTCAAAAACTCTGTGAAGCAAATGGAATTTCATTTCGTTTCTCGTGTCCTCATACTTCTTCTCAAAATGGCAAAACTGAACGAAAAATCCGTTCTATTAATAATATAATTCGCACTTTACTAATTCATGCTTCTTTACGGCCAAATTTTTGGCACTATGCTCTACAAATGGCAACTTATCTTCTGAATATTTTACCAACACAAAAAGTTGAAATATCAATCACCTCTCAAAATTCTTTTTCAAAAGGATCCATCCTACATTCATCTACGAGTCTTCGGTTGTTTATGTTACCCTCTTTTTCCATCAACCACTATAAATAAACCCCAATCTCGTTCCACCCCATGTGTCTTCTTAGGATATCCTTCAAATCATCGTGGGTACAAATGTTATGACCTATCCCTACATAAAATCATTGTCTGTCGCCATGTCATATTTGATGAATCAGAATTTCCTTTTTCAAAGCTACAAACTCTTAATCCAAACAATTATCAATTTCTTGATAATGAAGTGTCACCTTACATAAACCACCTTATCACACAAACTAGCCTAGGTCCAAGGTCACCAAACATCACTCAACAAAACTCTCAACCACCTGCTCAACTAGGACCGGTCCCAACCCCCCCCCCCCCCCCCCCCCCCCCCCGCCGCATTTCGGCCACAACCCCAACCTAACCAAACACACCAAACTGAAATACCTACCTCAGACCAACCTACCTCTCAACCGGCCCAAACTTTGCCTTCCACATCTACTCCACCAAATATACCACTTCCTGCTATTTACCAACCTACCAATAGTTCTGACAACAAACTACTTACGAGGAGCCAACATGGCAGTTTTAAACCCAACCAAAAATACATCAACCTCCACACCGGAGTCACAAAATCTCCTCTCCCTCGTAACTGATGCGTAATTTCTGCAAGTGCACAGACCTATCGTGTAGTTATAAAAGATATCGATCCCACAGGGACTATTTTTTTTTTTCAATCTTTCGCTTATGTTTTTAATACAATGTAAGGTTAAGGCTAATAATTAATTGTAAAGGGAATTAAAATATGACTAAAGTAAAATTTGATAATATGATTAATCTAAACTGGAATGTCTATTTCAGTTGCTTCATCGGATCCGGCAATCACACTGTTTTTAGGAAAAAAAAAATGTTACTTTCTAACAAATTGACATTGATTTAAAAATACGCCTCTCACACTCTCGCGCTATTGAGTTATATTATATAGAAATAAATAAATGTTTAACTGTCACTGTTTCATTTATTTATGAAAATATTGTTTGAAAATCAATACAATTTAATTAGAAAAGAATCTAGTTTTCGCAAACAATATTAGTTTAAAAATATAGAACTCACGCCGTCGCGCTATTGAACTGATACTATATTATATAAATGAATGCTTCACTCTCGTTCTCACATTTATTTATAAAATACTTTTTGAAAATTAATATAGTTTAATTGACTTTAAAAAGCTGTCGCGGTGTTTAAAGTTAATGTCCAGTTTTTACTATCTAGTACAAATCTCACACTGTCGCGCTGTTGATTCATACCTTTGTTAATTTTCACTGTCGTGCAAAATTATTTAATTAAATTTAAAAACTGAGACCGAAAACTAGTTTAATATTAATATTAACAATTTAATTACTGAACCCAAATCAGCTTCCTAATTTACATTCCAGTTATATAGAATTAGCCTGACATAGTTATAAATATAAACATACTATTTAGATTATTAACGGTTAAGTAAAGCATGAATATAAGAATTCTGGAAACAGAATTAAAGTAATCAATAATTAAATATCAGAACAATAATAGAGCAGTAATTAAATAAGTGAAACGATGTAAACTTAAAATAAACAAGTTGCAGTAACATGTAATAATAAAACAGAATCTGAAATTAAATTTAAAACATAGAATCTGAATTAAAACTGAATTGAAACTTACAAAATACTAGTTCAACTAGTACTGGTACAGGAACGGAACTGAGAAAATGAAAGCTGCAAACCACTCCTTAAATGCTCCGTGAACTAAAACTCTTAGCTCTAAAAATATTAACTAAATTTTTGCTCTTAAAAATCTCAATTCCCTCCTCTGGTACACTGACTACTGGTGACTATTTATAAGCTTGAGAAGAAAAATATCTGTCTTCAAATTCGCTGTTCGGTTGAGCTAATCTCGGAACGCATAGATAGGAACTTGCACCGGAAGAAGAGGAACTGAAAGAACACGTAGGAACTTGCACCGGAAGAAGAGGAACTGAAAGAACACGTAGGAACTTGCACCGGAAGAAGAGGAACTGAAAGAACACGTACTGCTTATCACATATGCATGGCTGGCGCCATGTGTTGAGGTTGTGTGGCTGGCGCCACATATTTTGGTTGTGTGGCCAGCGCCACATTGTTCTATTGTGTGGCCAGCGCCACACTATTTATGCATGTGCCTGGCGCCATGCAATGTGTGGTTGGCACTGTTCTCAATTATGTGTTTTTATCCACTTTGCATTTATTTTGTGGCCCTTTTTTATTTATATAAGTTCCTGAAAATACCTGTAATACACAATAAAAAATAATAATAATAATACTAAAATGCAAAGAAAATAATAAAATACTTAAAAATAAATACTATATTTTTCAGTATTATCAAATTCCCCTAAACTTGAACCATTGCTTGTCCTCAAGCAAAAAGATATATCATTAAGTGATAGAGAAAACAAATCATAAGACATCCCTTGGGTCACTTATTTAATCTTGACCAAGTAAAACAAGTCAGTTCAATTTCCATACTAAAAATATCATGGAAACATAAATCAAATATGATCATGAATTTCTCCCTTATATAGACCGTTCCGAACTATTTTGCCATACCCGAACTAACTTTCATTTCTTCTTTCGTCATCCCTTTTTTTACCCTTGGTAATCACATTAAGCCCGTTATCTATTTCACACACATGGTAGTGAGTTTGTTAGTGATTATGACCCGATTCTTTTTCATATTATTTATTGCCTTTTTAGCACAGGATAGTTTTATATCTTAGAGGTATTTCGCAGTTGGGTTAAATGACCGGGTGAGGGTCACCTGACTTAGAATGCGTATTCCCTTTTCAGATTTATACTACCTTTATTATATATATATATATTGTTTCGAAGTCATTCACTTATATTCATCAACTATACTACTTAGATAGTGATCGTAGATGGTGCCGACTACCTATGGGTTTACTCAAGGATTAGTAAAGTGTCAAGAAATTTAAGCTCGGGATTTCTGGCAAATGTCCCAAATTGATCTACATAATTAAGAAATTTAAGGTGTTAAAATGATATAGCCAGTATGAAAATATACTAACAAGGAAATTCAGTCTTAATTAAGTCAGTGACTTTGGAACATTAAAAGTTTTGTTTCTCAAAAAAAAAAATTTGTTATGGCTCAAGATTTTGGAGAAATTAAAAATAACTGAAAAATTTATTTGCAAATATAAACTGAAATAAAATTAAGCTAAATAAAAGCAATAAAGTCCTCCCCTAAACTTAAATCCAACATTGTCCTCAATGTTGCGACTTAAAAGAAGGAAAAGGAACGCAAAACCTGAATTAATTATTATCACCGGGAGGCTGCTGGTGTCTTTGAAAATTATCAAACTGCAGTCTCAATTCACTCATGCCATAGATGACACGGTCGAGCTGCTGATCACGTCGTGCATTTTCAGTCTCCCATTGGTTGAAATAGCCCTGCATCTGTTGTTGATTTTGGAGAAGTTGAGTTTGCTGGGCTTGCATCTCATCGAGTACATCATCGATGGTACTTTGTCGCGAGGAGGAAGAACTTCCTGCAAAAAGATTAGAAAAGTCTGTGGCATGTGCAGGTGGAACAAAAGTGCCGCCCCCACCAGCGGCTACATTTTCAGAAATGTGCGTGGGGGCTTCATCATCGGGTGGAAAATACAAAAAAATTATTGAAGCTACGAACATCAGTTCTTTGCGGGTCAGGAAGAACAAAATCATGGAAAACTTTATTATTAATCATTAAATATAATTTTCCATCATTCAATTTCTTAACTAGTTTCATGCTTTTAACCATATCAAAATCAATTGAGCACATAGGTAGTGCGGTAAGATTTCTGAGTTGGTTTTCTAATCCTATGGCTTTTGCAATTGTGGTTATCAATCCACCAAAAATGATGGGCCCTCGTCTAGAGGTAACAATTGAGCGCATATGGTTAAACATGAATGGGACATGGTTAATTTGCATTTTCTTAATAAAAGCAAATAAATAAAATAGCTCTTTGGAGTTCACTTTGTTAGAATTAGCGCGGCCAAAAATAGTGCCAGCTAATAACTGGCGAAAATATCTTACAGCTGGATTATGAATCGAAGAAGCTTGGTTTCCTTCAAAGCTACTAGTATTTTTACCGGTTAAAGCTTTCCAAAAATGAATAAAAGTTTGCGACCATAGCTCATCATTATTGATTTCACAGACCACATTCGTATGTGAAAAATGTAAAAGATCAGCCATATCTTTAAAACTAAAATTATATTCTTTATTAAACATTCGAAAATTAACAGTCCCACTAACACTGTGTGAACCAGGGGCAGGGGAGATTTTAAGTGAACTTAGAAATTCTAATGTCAATTGAACATAAACTGGGTTAGCTTGTGATAGAAAATAATTTAGATTGAGAGAATCAAGCATAAAATTGACACTATCGTATAGTCCTAACCTTCTTAAACAAGCTTCATCACAATACCTGGTTGGTAAAATTTCTCTTGTGCTTAACTCGTTAAAAAGGCCGGCTTGTTTTGCATGTTTTCCTCGCCTAAAAATCACCTCATACTCTGGTTCCATTTTTCTACAGCGCCGGTATGTGTTGTGAGTTGGTGAGTTAATGGGTAAGCAAACTAATTTAAATAAAGACAAGGAGATGGCGCCGGCCACATGCATAGGCATAGAGTGTGGCGCCGGTCATAACATAGTGTGGTACCTGCCACATGGTTTTGGCTTTAAGCATAGTCTTTATGTGCATGTGATTTGCAGATAGCGCGCTACTCTATGTATTATTTGATGCTTATTTTGACAGTGTGTAAGACACTTTTGACTATGGACTAGTATTGCATTGGTACTCAATTATTCATGTGTTGACCATAATAAAAGTGTGTAGTAGAAATATACTAACTTAAATAAAATATTAACTTATAAATAAAAGTGTGATAAGATGCATATATATATACAGCTATGTGAAACCAAAATAACATGAAATAATAACTGCATAATTTATTTTTGCCAAAAGAAATTGATTCTAACTGAGAAATTTATGCAGGAAAAATAAATTGTTTAGATGCATAAAATAAATTAATACTGAAAGTAGGAAATAGATGTTCTCTTCCGCGCGAATTTATTCAAAGCAATGTTTTTAGCGCGAAAGAAGAAAAAAAATGATTAGAGCACGTGATCAGCCACTAGGTGGGGTCTCCTTGGCCACACCAGGAGTAGGCTGGATACGACGAATCTGGTCCGAGCAACGATCGAACTGCTCAATAGCGAGGTCCATAAATCTATGGAAGTCAGATCGAAGAGTAGCGAGTCCTTCATTTAGACTGGTAAGATCCGCGCGAAGCGTAGCGATTTCTTCTTGTATACTAGCGATAGCAGCACCATGGTCATTCTTAGGTGGTGGGTTAGTGGAGGAACCAGCCGGATGGGTAGGAGGTGGGGGTCCGGGAGTGTAGTGATAAAGAGGAGGGGTTTCTGGGTCAGTCTCACCTTGGTCTTCCAAATCATACAGCCAGTTCTGTTTGTTGTGCACACTTGTTTTATCACTATTGGGCAGGGTAAAGGTGTGGACCGGCTCAAAGTTAATCAGTAGTAGGTATTCTACAGGTCCAAGACTCCCTATTAAATGGTTGTTAAAGCAAAAGATTATATCCATAGGTTGGGTTCCTGCAGAAATGATGATTTGGGAGAGTGGGGTGTGAAGATCTAGGGCCCTAGCAATGAAAGTTATAAAGCCACCAATACTAATGCGGCTAGTAGGTTCCTTTATAAGTTTGTCAATGTTAGCAAGAAGGAATGTAGCAGCATTAACTGGTCTATCCTGAGAAACACAGAACATCATGAAAAGTTCCTCTTTAGTGACAGTTTTTATGTTCGCTGGTTTCCCAAAGAAAGTGTGGGCAATGATCATGTGAAAGTACCTAATCGCTGGGTTATGGATTTCCGTGCTATATCTAGATGATGGGGCAGCGTTAGGGTTCCCAGAAATGCTTCCCCAATAGTATTGGAGCTCGCTTTCCATAAATGTGTCGTCTTGGATTTTAGTGAAAGCGTCTTTTCCATGGGGTACTCCTAAGAATTCAGCAATTTCTCGGGTAGTCAGATGGTAGGTATTTCCAAACAACCTAAAGCTAGCTAGGCCCCCATGAATGGAAGTTCCTCGAGTAGGTTCATACTTGAATGAGCTTAAGAATTCCAGAGTTAGGCTACGATATGTGGGTAGGTCGGAAAAAATGAAGTGATCCCACCCCAGCTGGTGAATCAGGTACCTAACACTCTCAGAAATTCCCAAGGCTACCATGGTGTTGCTATCAGGGGAAATGTGGAATGACATTTCTTGCTGGGAAAGAGTTTCGTAACGCCTTCTTTGTGTGTTACTTCTGAAGGAAACAATCTGGTTATCGCCCATTTCGTCTTTGTTGTTCGAAATTTTAAATCTAAATCTGTTATTTCAGAAGCAATCTCATAGGTTAGTGCTGACCAAAATAATAATTATAATTCCCACTCTCATATAATTCAAATATAAAGAATAATATATAGAAAACAAAAAACAAAAACAAAAATGAGGAAATCATGGGTTACCTCCCATGCAGTGCTTCATTTAACGTCGGAAGCTCGACATAATAAATATTCTAGTTCGTAGGAGGGAGATCATCTAGTTTAAGACTAGAATAATAATTATCATTGTTTGGGAAATAGTAAAGTTTTAGACGCTGCCCATTAACAATAAATGTTTGATGTGATTTACTTTTTATTTCTACAGCGCCGCTTTGGAAAACTCTAGTGACTTCAAAAGGTCCAGACCATCGCGATCGGAGTTTTCCAGGAAATAACCTTAACCTAGAGTTAAAAAGCAGTACGAGTTCTCCCACTCTGAATTCTCTCCTAAGTATGTGCCTATCATGCCATTTTTAGTTCGTTCTTTGTATATCTTAGCATTTTCGTAGGCGTCTAACCTTAGTTCTTCTAATTCATGTAGTTCCAATATTCTTTTATTACCAGAAGCTTGATAATCCATATTAAGGGCTCTAACTGCCCAATAAGCTTTATGTTCTAATTCTACCGGCAAGTGGCATGACTTTCCGTATACGAGTTTGAATGGGGTAGTTCCTATGGGCGTCTTGTAGGCTGTTCTATAAGCCCAGAGAGCGTCATCAAGCTTGGCGGCCCAATCTTTTCTAGAGATGGAAACAGTTTTTTCTAGGATTGATTTGATTTCTCTATTAGAGACTTCAACTTGGCCGCTTGTTTGTGGGTGGTAAGGTGTTGCAATTCGGTGTTTCACTCCATATTTATTTAATAACTTCTCAAATTGTTTTGACATGAAGTGAGACCCGCCATCACTTATGACTAACCTGGGGACTCCAAACCTAGGGAAGATGGTTTTCTTGAATAATTTAATTACTACTCGTGTATCATTTGTAGGAGAGGCTATAGCCTCTATCCATTTTGACACATAATCTACTGCTACGAGTATAAATTTATTACCCATGGAGGATGGAAAGGGTCCCATAAAATCTACTCCCCAAACGTCGAAGATTTCGACTTCTAAAATGTTATTAAGTGGCATTTCATTTCGTTTGGAAATATTCCCGGTTCGCTGGCATTGGTCACACTTTGCAATAAAAGCATGAGCATCTTTAAAAATGTTGGGCCAGTAGAGTCCCGCTTGGAGGATTTTATAGGCAGTCTTGGACGTGCTTGCATGTCCGCCATAAGGTGAAGCGTGGCAGTGCTTAAGAACACTCTCAATTTCTTCTTCTGGGATGCATCGACGGAAAATGCCATCAGCGCCTCTTTTAAATAAAAGAGGCTCATCCCAATAATATTGTTTAACGTCATGAAAGAACTTCTTCTTCTTTTGATAGGTTAGATCAGGTGGTAATACTCCAGCGGCTAAGTAATTGGCGAAATCAGCGTACCACGGAACTGTGGTTTGTGCTAGCGCGGTTTCGGTGTATTCATAGCTGACTTCATCTTCGTTAGGAGAAAGGTCGAATTGGGCAATTAATCTATCACAGGGAAAATCATCGTTAATTGGGATTCCCTCTTCCTTGATATCATCAAGTCTAGATAGATGATCTGCCACTGTATTTTCTATTCCTTTCTTATCTTTAATTTCAAGATCGAACTCTTGTAGTAGCAGTATCCATCTCAGAAGTCTTGGTTTTGCATCCTTTTTACTTAGGAGATATCGGATTGCTGCGTGATCGGTGTAAATAATGATTTTGGCTCCTACCAAATAGGAGCGGAATTTGTCGATTGCAAAAACTACAGCTAAGAGTTCTTTTTCTGTTGTGGCATAATTTAGTTGTGCCGCGTCTAAGGTTCTACTCGCATAGTAAATAGCATGTAGCTTTTTGTCTTTTCTTTGACCCAGAACGGCTCCTACAGCGTAATCGCTGGCGTCACACATAATTTCAAAGGGTTCATTCCAATCAGGAGGTTGCATTATAGGTGCGGAAATCAAGGCTTGCTTAAGGAGCTGGAATGCTTCCATACATTTATCATCAAAGATGAATTCAGCGTCCTTCATTAAAAGACCGGTTAGAGGCTTAGTTATTTTAGAGAAATCTTTTATGAATCGCCGATAAAAACTAGCGTGTCCTAGAAAACTTCGTATTTCTCTAATTGTTTTTGGAGGTTGAAGGTTTTCAATTACCTCTATTTTAGCTTTGTCAACCTCTATTCCTCTATTGGATACTATGTGCCCTAATACTAGTCCTTCTTGAACCATGAAATGGCATTTTTCCCAATTAAGTACTAGGTTCACTTTCACGCACCTTTGTAAAACCAATTCTAAATTAGCTAGACAACTTTCGAAACTTTCCCCGTATACAGAAAAATCGTCCATGAAGACTTCCATGATGTTGTTTATAAAATCAGCGAATATAGCCATCATACATCGTTGGAAAGTTGCAGGGGCGTTACATAATCCAAATGGCATTCGCCTATAGGCAAAGGTACCAACAGGACAGGTGAAAGTAGTCTTTTCTTGGTCATCGGGGTGAATTGGGATTTGGAAAAATCCGGAGTATCCGTCTAGGTAACAGAAATAGGAGTGCTTAGCTAGACGCTCGAGCATTTGATCGATAAAAGGTAAAGGAAAATGATCTTTGCGAGTGGCTTTGTTTAATTTTCTATAATCAATGCACATCCGCCATCCTGATTCGACTCGTTTTGGAACAGCTTCTCCCTTCTCATTTTTCACTACTGTAAGTCCTTCTTTCTTAGGTACTACATGAACAGGGCTGACCCACTTACTATCAGATATTTGGTAAATGATGCCTGCATCCAGGAGTTTTAACACTTCCTTTCTCACCACTTCACTTAAAATAGGATTTATTCTCCTTTGGTGTTCTCTCGAGGTTTTTGCGTCTTCTTCTAGTAAGATTCGATGCATACACACAGAGGGACTTATACCTTTCAAGTCGGAGATGTTATACCCTAAGGCTGCAGGATATTTTCTTAAGACATCTAGTAATTTTTCTGTCTCTATGGGATTTAGGTCAGCGTTCACTATAACTGGACGATTTTGATCATCATCTAAGTATTCATATCTAAGATTTTTGGGTAGCGGTTTGAGCTCTAGTGGAGATTGTTTAGGTGCGGGCATAGGATTAAGTGTGAGCAGAGGATATTCTCCTACGCTGTCGTCTACGCAAGGCTGGAGTGAGGCTTGGTCTTCGTTTATAGCAGGTTTTGGAATGTCTATTTCTTGAGGTAATTCTTTCTCTATTTCTTTAACACACTCGTCTATTATATCTATAGCATAGCATGTGTCTTCAACTGCGGGTGTTTTCATGAATTTAGAAAGAATAAACTCAATTTTCTCTTCTCCCACTTCAAGAGTGAGTTTTCCTCGCTTTACGTCTATTATTGCCCCTGCAGTGGCTAGAAAAGGTCTTCCTAAAAGAATAGGAATACAGGCGTCTTCCGTGATGTCCATTACTGCAAAATCTGTAGGGATATATAGCTGGCCGATTCTTACTGGAACATTTTCTAAGATACCTACAGGGTATTTGACTGATCGATCAGCTAGCTGCAGGGACATCCTAGTAGGTTTTAGATCACTTAAGTTTAACTTTTTGCTAATTGAGAGGGGCATAAGACTAACGCTGGCTCCTAAATCACAGAGTGCCTTGTCTATTACGAAGTTGCCTATTACGCAAGGAATCGAAAAACTCCCTGGGTCTTTTAGCTTAGGTGGCATCTTGTTTTGGAATATGGCACTGCACTCTTCAGTAAGTGCTACTGTACTATCTTCATCTAGTTTCCTCTTGTTTGACAGAATTTCTTTGAGAAACTTAGAATAGGTTGGCATTTGAGCTATGGCTTCTGAGAAAGGTATTGTTATGTTAAGTTGTTTCAGAATTTCCACAAATTTTTTAAACTGACCATCCGTTTTCGGCTTTGCTAATCTTCGCGGAAAAGGGATAGGTGTTTTGTGAACAGGAGGTGGATCTTTTTCTTTCGTTTCCTCCTTATCCTCTGATTTGGCGTTTTCGGATTCTCTTACAGGGTCTTTTGAGGGTTCACTTTTTTCGTTCATCTCACTGGTTTTCTCGGTGCTTTCTCGGTTTTTGACTATACGAGCAACTGGGTCTTGTAATTCTTTCTCACTTCTAGTAGTTACAGCATGTAAGGCATTCGCATGCCCTTTAGGATTTGGTTCGGGTTGTCCTGGGAAAGTGCCGGCTGGAGCGGCAAGAGCTGCTTGATGTTGTGCCACCTGAGATATTTGGGTTTCTAACATTTTGTTATGAGTGGCAATGGCATCTACTTTGGTTGCTAATTGTTTCACCAATTCATTTGTATGATTGTTTTGGTTTAAGAATTTATCCATCATGAGTTCAAAGTTAGACTTTCTTGGTGGATAAGGTGCAGCTTGTTGACCCATTGGCTTTTGAAAACCTGGAGGTGATTGACCAGGAGGGTAAAGTGCATTATTGCTTTTGTAAGAGAGATTAGGATTGTTCTTCCAACCAGGGTTGAAGTTATTAGAGTAAGGGTTCCCTTGGGCATAGTTTACTTGGTCGAGTCCGGCTAGTAATTGACAGTCAGATGGTGTGTGCCCAGGGATTCCACATAGTTCACAGTTTGGTTGCATTGCAGCTACAGTAGCCGTGGAATTTAAGGTTAGGTTCTCTATCTTATGAGAAAGGGCATCTACTTTAGCATTGACATGGTCTATGCCGCTTACTTCGTGCATTCCGCCCTTAGTCTGGGATTTTTCTAAGGCAGCGCGTTCGCTTCCCCATTGATAATGGTTTTGGGCCATGTTTTCTATAAGCTGAGAGGCCTCTTGGTAGGGTTTATCCATCAGTGCTCCACCAGCGGCTGCGTCTATGGCAAGTCTTGTGTTATATAGCAGCCCATTATAGAAGGTATGGATTATAAGCCATTGTTCTAAACCATGATGTGGACAGAGTCTCATCATATCCTTGAATCGTTCCCATGCTTCGAAGAGTGATTCTCCGTCTTTTTGCCTAAATCCGTTGATTTGGGCTCTTAACATAGCTGTCTTACTTGGCGGGAAATATCGGGCCAAGAATTGTTTCTTCAATTCGTTTCATGTAGTGATGGAGTTCGAAGGTAGAGCTTGGAGCCAAGCTCTAGCTCTGTCTCTTAAAGAGAATGGGAAAAGACGGAGTCGTATTGCTTCGGGTTCGACACCATTGGCTTTTATCGTGTCTGCGTACTGCACAAACACTGACAAGTGGAGGTTCGGATCCTCCGTAGGGGAACCAGAGAATTGGTTTTGTTGCACAATTTGCAACAGCGCAGGTTTCAATTCGAAGTTCCTTGCTTCGATGGCAGGGGGTGCTATACTTGAATGAGGTTCCTCTTCAGACGGGACTGCATAGTCCTTTAGAGGACGAGTGTTGTTGGCCATAGGTGGGATTTCAAATTGCCTTTGAAATTCGCGGATTCGGCGTTGTAAACGGATAAAACGCTCTATTTCAGGGATATGTTGTTCTATTGGTTCTTCGGAGGTACGAGTATTGGGCATACAACCTAAGTAAAAGGGTCGCCTTAATCGTCACAAATTAAAAACTAAATAGCGAATAATTTACTAAACAGTCCCCGGCAACGGCGCCAAAAACTTGATGCGTAATTTCTGCAAGTGCACAGACCTATCGTGTAGTTATAAAAGATATCGATCACACAGGGACTATTTTTTTTTTTCAATCTTTCGCTTATGTTTTTAATACAATGTAAGGTTAAGGCTAATAATTAATTGTAAAGGGAATTAAAATATGACTAAAGTAAAATTTGATAATATGATTAATCTAAACTGGAATGTCTATTTCAGTTGCTTCATCGGATCCGGCAATCACACTGTTTTTAGGAAAAAAAAAATGTTACTTTCTAACAAATTGACATTGATTTAAAAATACGCCTCTCACACTCTCGCGCTATTGAGTTATATTATATAGAAATAAATAAATGTTTAACTGTCACTGTTTCATTTATTTATGAAAATATTGTTTGAAAATCAATACAATTTAATTAGAAAAGAATCTAGTTTTCGCAAACAATATTAGTTTAAAAATATAGAACTCACGCCGTCGCGCTATTGAACTGATACTATATTATATAAATGAATGCTTCACTCTCGTTCTCACATTTATTTATAAAATACTTTTTGAAAATTAATATAGTTTAATTGACTTTAAAAAGCTGTCGCGGTGTTTAAAGTTAATGTCCAGTTTTTACTATCTAGTACAAATCTCACACTGTCGCGCTGTTGATTCATACCTTTGTTAATTTTCACTGTCGTGCAAAATTATTTAATTAAATTTAAAAACTGAGACCGAAAACTAGTTTAATATTAATATTAACAATTTAATTACTGAACCCAAATCAGCTTCCTAATTTACATTCCAGTTATATAGAATTAGCCTGACATAGTTATAAATATAAACATACTATTTAGATTATTAACGGTTAAGTAAAGCATGAATATAAGAATTCTGGAAACAGAATTAAAGTAATCAATAATTAAATATCAGAACAATAATAGAGCAGTAATTAAATAAGTGAAACGATGTAAACTTAAAATAAACAAGTTGCAGTAACATGTAATAATAAAACAGAATCTGAAATTAAATTTAAAACATAGAATCTGAATTAAAACTGAATTGAAACTTACAAAATACTAGTTCAACTAGTACTGGTACAGGAACGGAACTGAGAAAATGAAAGCTGCAAACCACTCCTTAAATGCTCCGTGAACTAAAACTCTTAGCTCTAAAAATATTAACTAAATTTTTGCTCTTAAAAATCTCAATTCCCTCCTCTGGTACACTGACTACTGGTGACTATTTATAAGCTTGAGAAGAAAAATATCTGTCTTCAAATTCGCTGTTCGGTTGAGCTAATCTCGGAACGCATAGATAGGAACTTGCACCGGAAGAAGAGGAACTGAAAGAACACGTAGGAACTTGCACCGGAAGAAGAGGAACTGAAAGAACACGTAGGAACTTGCACCGGAAGAAGAGGAACTGAAAGAACACGTACTGCTTATCACATATGCATGGCTGGCGCCATGTGTTGAGGTTGTGTGGCTGGCGCCACATATTTTGGTTGTGTGGCCAGCGCCACATTGTTCTATTGTGTGGCCAGCGCCACACTATTTATGCATGTGCCTGGCGCCATGCAATGTGTGGTTGGCACTGTTCTCAATTATGTGTTTTTATCCACTTTGCATTTATTTTGTGGCCCTTTTTTATTTATATAAGTTCCTGAAAATACCTGTAATACACAATAAAAAATAATAATAATAATACTAAAATGCAAAGAAAATAATAAAATACTTAAAAATAAATACTATATTTTTCAGTATTATCAGTAACCCTGTATTAGCTCTAAAAGACCCGAAATGGAAAATGGATATGGATGATGAATACAATGCTCTTATTCAAAATAAGACGTGGGATTTAGTGCCCCGTCCACCTGATGCAAATGTTATTCGTTCTATGTGGATTTTTAGGAATAAAGAAAAATCTGATGGTTCTTTTGAGAGGCATAAAGCCTGACTTGTAGGTAACGGTGCAGGTCAACAAGTTGGCATAGATTGTGGAGAGACTTTTAGTCTGGTTGTCAAACCAGCCACCATCCGAACCGTACTCAGTATTTCCTTATCTAAAGCATGGCAAATTCATCAGTTAGACGTCAAGAATGCTTTTCTACATGGTGAACTCAAATAAACAGTGTATATGCATCAACCTTTGGGATTTAAGGATCCAAATCTTCCTCATCATGTCTACCGTCTGCGAAAATCTTTATATGGGCTCAAGCAAGCTCCAAGAGCATGGTACAAACGATTTGCAGATTATGTATATTCTATCGGATTCTCTCAAAGCAAGTCAGACAACTCTCTTTTCATCTACCGGAAAGATACACACATGGCCTATCTTCTTCTTTATGTGGACGACATCATTCTCACTGCGTCTTCTGATGGTCTTCGCAAGTCTATAGTATCACGACTCAGCTCTGAATTTGCTATGAAAGACTTGGGACCACTGAGTTATTTTTTGGGTATTGCAGTTACTCGACATGATAGTGGTTTGTTCTTATCTCAGAAAAAAGTATGCAGATGAAATTCTTGAGCGAGCAGGCATGTCATCATGCAAATCATGTCCCACTCCGGTTGACACTAAACCGAAGCTTAGCGCCAAGACTAGCACTCCCTATGAAGATCCGTCATTATACCGTAGCCTTGTCGGTGCTCTCCAATACCTCACTTACATGAGACCCGACATCACATATGTGGTACAACATATATGTCTTTTTATGCATGACCCCATGGATGATCACATGCACTCTCTTCGACGCATTTTGCGTTACATTCAGGGAACTAGTCACTACGGTTTACATCTTTATCCATCATCCACTACATCGTTGATCTCTTACACAGATGCTGATTGGGGAGGATGTCCCGACACTAGACGCTCTACCTCCGGTTATTGTGTTTTTCTTGGAGACAACTTACTATCATGGTCGTCCAAACGTCAGCCCACATTGTCTCGATCCAGTGCTGAAGCTGAATATCGTGGAGTTGCCAATGTCGTCTCTGAGTCATGCTGGCTACGTAACCTACTTCTCGAACTACATTGTCCGATACACAAAACTACTATGGTATACTGTGATAACGTTAGTGCCATATATCTTTCCGGTAATCCTATTCAACATCAACGTACAAAACATATCAAGATGGACATTCACTTTGTACGTGAAAAAGTAGCCCGTGGACAAATACGCGTCTTGCATGTTCCCTCGCGCTATCAAATTGCGGATATATTCACCAAGGGTCTTCCCCTAATACTCTTTCAAGATTTCCGAGACAGTTTAAGCGTACGACAACCTCCCGCTTCAACTGCGGGGGTGTGACAGAACATGACAGCATACATTCTATATTTGGAACAAATATTGTACACTAATGAGATAAAAGTCAAAGAATATTTACTTTGATTAGGCATAATTAGTTTTCCTATTACACAATTGTAATTGCTGTATATATTACATGTTGATGATCAATAAAAGACACGGAAATATTATCCTATATTGGGTATAAAGTTCAACTCAGTTGGACTCAAAGCCGTTATCTGTCAGTGTCTAAGGCGAAGAAAGGGTTTGAGCTTTGAGCTATGGTGCCATTTTTCCACATTTACGGGACAATAAAATTCTAACAAACCATAAAAGATTCATGGAGTTGGACTTCGGATTTTAGTTAGCACGCTTAGAACTGCATCTTAAATCATGAAAAAAATTACAAATAATATACTTCGTAAAATAATGGTATAATTTTATCTGTGTGTTTTTAATCATAATTTAGGTGAAAATGGAAAGAAAAGAAAATCATTGGGGTCAAAGGGGTCAAAGCCAAACCATGGATTGTAATTTGTAAACTATCATCAGCCAAATATCCAAAGCTACAAACATGAAAAGGAACAAACTTTAACAAAGCTTCAAGATGTCACCGAAGATGTCGTCCAAATGATATGGTTGGGACACTAGTAGTATGCAGGATGTCCAAGGGTTCAATTCCTACTGCTAACAAATTCTCTCTCCTCTATTTAATTAACCGCTAATAGTTGTCTATAAAAAGAAAGAGAAAAAAACTTCAAGATCTTTTCATTGAGCCTCCTATTCATCAAAGCTTTGCCAGCAGTAGAATCCAACGAGACCTAGACAGTGTATGTTGTCAAACAGTTATAAAATGTGTGAGTAATCAGCCACCTCTTAGGTCCATGGTGTGGACACAAATGGAGAATATTCTCATCTTCAATGGCCAAACTTTATCTGTTGTTTCAATTGCTTGTATAATAATCTATTCTATGTTGATTCTACTTTGAGAACTATCTTCATGAACTCATATACAAAGTAACTAATAGCAGCAGATGGTAACACCTGAAAAATAGAAGCGGTTATGATTACAAGCAAAGATTTTTAATGATCGGACAATTATAATTTACTGACGGTGTAAATTTTTTTAACTGTGTATATATAAATTAAATCCTTAAATGATATGAATTCTAGAAGGATTGCTGCCAGGGCCCCAGTACTTGTCCTATATGGGCTAAGATGAAGAAAACTAAGTGTCAAAACTTAGTGAAACAACAATGGAAAAATTTGTATAAAATCCATCCTATGGACTTTGGGATTTTTGGAGCAAATAATCCAAACCACACCTGGTCGACATATAACATAAATTCCTCCCTCCTCTCTTATCTTGCAAGAAAAGGACATCTTTTGATTGCATATATAGTCAACACTTGGAATTTCATAGGTATTGCTATCCTCCATACACAAGAACACAATTTTACGCTGCTTTTATTTGCATGGATCCCGATTTACCATGGCAAGGGAATCACACATTTGATGAAGTTACACGATATTCACCTTCAGGTCAAAATTGTACAATCCATGTTCCAACTTTGATAAATTAGGTCCAAAATACAAAATTGGGACAGAAATCATCTAATCTGGATGATGGCTCAGGTAGGCGACAATATGAAAATTTATGAAATTTAATGTACAATTTGTACAGGTTAAAGTATATGTTGAAAAGAAGAGGTTATACCTGCAATAAGCTGGGAGTTAATCCTGCATAGAGAGCAGGAACGCCTCCTTGCTCAACAATCTTGACACAAGTCGCTAGCGCGTTCAATCTTGTTGCCCTAACCTGCAATTGAAGCTGTCTCCTTACAACTTCAAAGGGATATGTAGCAGCTTCAGAACAACAACCAGCAATAGCACCATATAATAAAGTTCTAATGGTACCCAATTCCAGTTGTTCCAAAGCATTCAGCTCTTGACCCTCTTCTTTCATATATCGGATTCTTTTCATTCCCTCGGGTGAATGCAGATATGCTGACTTTAAAATATCATAAACGCCGTAGTAGACAGCACCTGAAGGTGCCATGCTGATAATGGAGGGTACTAAACCTTTGTACAGAGAAAAGAAGCCCTCAGTTTTGATCATATGGCGGAAGACACCGATTACACCTCCCAATGCTTCACCACCAGGTGCTACCATTACTGTCCTGATCTGAAAGAAATTGCTCTTAGAATGCAATGCAACAACAACCTCAAAATTTGAAACACTAGTATATTTCAGTAGGAAACCTAAAACTAACATAGCCACTAAATGGTAGGAGGTGCATTATTTGAACCATTGGTTAAACTAAGGAACACTAAAGGAGTTTTAAATAGGAGGTCAAGGATTCAAACCCTGGAAACTAACATAACCACTAAATTATTAACATTTGCATATGAAAAAAAAAAGTTGGTTAAAAGATAAAGACTAAAGAGTACCCAGTAAACTTATTATATAGTTTTGTGAGATTAGGAAATAAGAAAAGGGGTAAGTAATGATCTTTGGTTCCATTGACCAGAGTTAACATAAAGTACCCAAATTAGAAAAAAAAATGGGAGTGAAACTGAAATGTGACACCAATATTTTGAAAATTGAAAGTCATTGGGTAGGACCTATGTGACGTTTGCCCAAATCAGTCTACAAACAACACCACAATGCATAAGGCAACCTTGACTCATATCATATCATACTTGTCAAAGCATCACAATCCAAACAACACTTAAACACATATCAAGAGAAAAAATAATATAACAGCTAACAGGATCCTGAGTTTGCACTCACAGTGTCCATGGGCAAGCAGAGCAAGGTTGCCGTAACCCCTGCAGCAGCACCAGCAACAAATCTCTCAAAATTTGTGGATTCTTCATTCCCCGATATTCTGACTAGTTTATTTTTATATGTATCATAGGCATAAAAATTTATAGCCTTAAAGGGTGCCGTCCGAAGAATATTCACAAAATTTCCTTTCCAAAATCCTTTCAAACCTTGAGAAGTTGCAATTGTCTGAATGAGTTCAAAAAGATTCTTCTGTTCACCACGAACTATGTATTCCAGCTTAAGTCTCTCAAGAGGTGCAACAAAAGTCCTGAAAAACCAACATAATTAATACAATACACCATCACCAGATACTAACCCATGAAATCTTTATCATAATAGTGCATATGAATGAAAAAACATGTTGCATTTCATTTATTTCACCCGGCTTCTGATTGGAAACGTTTTTTAAAAAGAAAAGGGACACCAAAACTGTACATTAAAGCTTCAAAGTGAAAACAAAAACAGCATATATGCCCTTAAAGTAAACAGGCTAAGTATTATAAACAAAGTAATGACTAATCTGGGACATAAATGTTCTGAATCAAAGCAAATGAAAATAATAAGTGTTACCCAACTTTTGTAATTCTCAGTGACCAAATGGTTGCACTCAAATCGTTATATCAGAATCTTAATACTTCATTTAAGAATAAATCAACAGGGAATCACGAGTATCCAGTTCGATCTCTGGTTGAAAAAATCTTCGGTAAAACTTAACTTCTCAATTACGGATTATTAGGGTCCCTTTCTCCTAAAAATCGTAGTGCTAAAAAAAAAAAAAAAAAACTTGTCCCTTTAGTGTATGCTATTGGTCACTAACTCCTATAAATAAAGTATGACAGACATTGAATCAATGGTGTGACCAAATATAATGCAGTTTACATTATGAAATTGTGAAAAGAGAAAAGTATTAGAATGTGAGTTATTTATTATATATAGAAATTAAAAGAAGTGAAGAAGACCTTGAGAGCATAGCAGCAAAAGCACCAGAGCAGAGGAGTTTGGTCATGTGGACAGCACCCGATCCATGAACCCGAATATCTTCCACTTTCTGCTCTGAAACTTGATTGGATTTGTATCTATGATCCACATCATCATCGCTTCTTCCGTTTATAGACAAACTCAAGGACGAGAAAACACCACCACCACCACCACCACCGACCCTTTTCCTGATATTCCAAGAAAAAGACGAAACAGTAGCTGAATTGGACGAGGAAGAAGAAGATGGAATCAATGTGATGAAGGAGGTAGGAACGGTGTTGGCGTGAAGGAAAAGACCACCTGGGAAGAAGAACGAATCATCGTTTTGTTTGATCAAGTGGGACATTGTATTTGTTTTTTTTTTTTGTTTTACTTGGAGTTTGTTTGTGTTTGGTACGAGGTACGAGAAGTTAGGTGTGAAAATTGATCTAGTTTTTCACGTTGTTTTTAAGAAGAAGGAATGTGTGAGAAAGTTAAGAGCCGAAAGGAATGAATGAAATGCGATTTGGGTGAAAGAGAGAGAAATTTGTTTAATTTGGTGATTCGTTGCTTCCACCGTCGCCTGCCTCTTCATTGTGCTGTGCGGGGTGCTGACGGACCTTGGTTGGTTGGTGGCATCGTCCTTCTTTATTATTTAATTTAAAACAGTACTCACTCACTAATTAATCAAAATTATCATTTCATTTCAGATTAATAATCCACAAAAGTTTGTCCTTCCTTTCCTATTTATTTCTTCAAATTCCTTTCTAGTTTCTTTATTACTTTCGACTTTCCCATTTTTAAATCCACCTTTATAAGTAGTCTTTTACTCGTATTATTATTTATATTTATTCTGATGCTGCGTGGGCCATCTCACATGTCAAGCCAGCGTCTCACCAAAATACTTTATCTTTTGTTGTACTTCCGGAAATACCAAAAGTTCGGTTGATTTGTAAAATGAAGACAACACTACAAGACAAATCTTTATAGTTCATCTCAACAAAGACAAATCTTTAAATTATTAGTAATAGACAGTAAAAATAAAATGAAATGAGTGAGAGAGACATAGAAAAGAGAGAGGGAGAGAGAACAAATGAGTGAGTGAGAGAGACATAAAGTCTATATGACTTAGTGTGTGACAAAAAAATACTTATTTGTCTAGTCACTTGCCTTATGTTTTGTCTAATTTCCTCCTTATAGGATGAGAGATTTTATAAGTCACCCACCGTAAGCGAGTCCAAATATCTTTTTTCAATTGTTGGATATTGAAGTACTACGGTTGTTATCATGCATACATAACATCAAATACTTTGTATTGCATTCTCCTCCAGTCCTCTTCTCTCTCCTCTCGTTCCACCTTTACGGCAGCAATGTTGAATTTTTTGGGAAAAAAAAATCTACCATGATAATTTTGAAGGAATTCCAACATCATAATTTGTCAGTGACCTCTCCACCTAAGAGCCACCAACTAGCACTCAAACACCCCTTTACCTCTCCACCTCACTGATTCCTTCTTCCTCATTTCTACTCCAACAAGAACAACAACAAAGTCATCTCACTCACTATCTCACCCCACTCTCTCCTTTTAATTGTAAATTTTTAACATAAAGATTGTGAATTAATAAGATTACAACTGTCCATAAATATTGCAAAATTGAGTCTCTTATGGTCTCAACTCTCAAGATCTATGTCTCCCTTTGATAATTTTCAACGAATTAATTAGTACTATTAATGAAAATTTTAAGGTGAATCCCCAATCACAATTCCTCTTAACTCAATCTAGCCATGAAGAACCAAAATGCATCCATCAATTTTGCAAATCATGCATCAATTGAAGAGTAAATTGAGCTTAAAGAATTAGGGTTGGCAAAGAAACCCACAAAACCAGAGTGAATGAATTGAAGCAACATATCGAAAAAGAAAAAGAAATCCAGGGATGGAAACAATATGGGTTCTTGAACAAAAACTCCCTCACATAGAGGTGGTGATCGAACAATCTGGGTTCTTGAAAAAAAATTGTAGTGAGTTATGGTTTTATGAGCAACAACCTGAAATGGCAACTATGGGTGGCGAAGGTAGACGGTTGGAATGAATGGTGAGAAATTTGTGGGATGCAGTAGGGCACTAACAGGTATATGAACAGAGATGGGTTGAAATTGTGAGAATGAAGACAAGAGAGAAGGTCTTGTTGCACACGGGTGTAGAGTGCACTCACTTTTTTTCCACTCTCTCACAGTACGCGATATGTTACGGTCGCGTACGCTAGAAGGCACCAATTTCTAAATTAAATAGGGTACAACAAGAGTTATATATCGAGTCTCTTATTTTATTGTAAATCGAACATAGTACATGTAGAAAAATTTGTGTTGTCTTGTGGGCCTACAAAGAGTTAAATATTTGGGTGATTGTTCATGTCTCCTGTTATATGTTCAAATCTGTTAAAATAAAACATCATATAAAATCGGCCATAGTTTATCTTTCGATATTTGTATTTTGAAAGTTGATGTTCTCACTTCAGAATTTTCTATAAAACACCAGAAAATTACACATTTATCCTCAACGGCAGTTAACTGCCGTCGGATCTACACTTTAAAAAATGTCACAACGACAGTTAACTGCCGCTGAACAACGCGTAGTGGTAGTTAACTACTGTCGGGTAAGTTTTTTAGCAATTTCAAAAGTGGGAACAACAACCATCTAGTATTTTTTTTATACCAAATCTTTGTTCATTATCATATAAGTTTGGGTAACATTAAGGTGCACAACTTAATTTTTTGTTTGTTAATGTTAGCAATACACTTTTTAATACACATTTTCTAACACAACTTTTTGGATTGAGATTCAATAACTAGGATGAAAAAGTCACCCAACTTATGTGTAATTTTGTGTGTTTTATGAAAGAGAAACATCAAATAAGATGAGAGTGTCATATAAGAGAGAGAGAGAGAGATAGACATAAAGTCGCGATGACTTTGCCGCCTAAAGTCACTGAATCTCACTTCCTATTTTCTTTTATTGGTTGAAATTCATATGGTCCCACTAAATTTATATGGTACCCACATGATTTAGTGAGACCTACATGAATTTTATCCGATGAAAGATTGTGTGTTGAAGAATATGGGTTGTTAGCACTCCTCTAAATATTTTCTGATGGAAGGTAGAATGGGCAAACCACTCCTAGCAATCAACTATGAGGTGTGGCATTTGATTGTGATGTGGGTTAATCGAAACATGACGATCGAAGTGAATTTATAAAAACAAGGTTGGGATCCTCTTCAATTTTCAAAAGAAATGGAGAACCCCATTGTGAAAAAAAAAGTGTTGCTAACGAGTGCTCTCAGGATGCTCTTTAAGGATTCAAATTAAAAAATTATTTCTTAAAAAAATCAAATACTTTGATTTTCAATACATTGAATACACAAATTTTCATAAAAACTTTCTATTTAAAATGTTTAAAGAGTGCATCCTAGATGCTCGTTAGCATTTCAAAAAAAAAAAAACACAAATGAGAGTTTGACATGACTTGTGTTTAAAAAGAGTAGGGATCATATTTATTTATGAGTTCTATTGCAAAAGTTTTTGGGGAAATAAACGTATATATATTTTGAAAATTTTGACATGTATTTATTATAATAGAATTTTTATACCGTCAAAATTTAGTAATGGAACCTTCTGTCTTTGAAAAAAGGAGAGGATCCGTACCCGTTTAAAAAGAATTTAAAAATTGGAATGCACCAATATCATTTTTCTGTCTATCTATATCATAAACAGAATCTTCCATTTCTTCGTAAAAATGGAAAGGATTTGAATTCATAAAAATTCGTTTGTGTCTTGTGTCATTGTCACAATACCATATTCCAAGAATAATGGATGTGGTGGTAGTGCCGAAACAGCCAAGGCAACGGTAATCAACTGTTTGTACATTGGCAGACTAAATTTAAGTTCTATATACGCCATGAACATCACCATAGGTTAGTGAGCAACTTTCCCCACCTCAAAGAAAGTGGCTTTGCATATGGAGAAAATTGCTCCCTTCCTAACCAAAATAATGTGGCATAAGTGGTTGTTGCGCGCCAGAATAACTAGATGTAACAGAACCTCGAAGAGGTAAGAGAGCACGATTTGCTAAGGAGTATGGACCTGATGGCATGGTCTATACATTGGAAGATGATCCAACTAGCTTTCAATAAGCATTGTCGTCTTTGGATGCTGATTTATGGGAAGAAGCCATAAAAGTTGGGAAGATGGATTCTCTAGAGTCTAAAAAAATATGACATTTAGTAGACTTGTCTCAAGGATGCAAACCAATAAGTTGTAAATGGATTTTGAAAAGAAAAAAAAAACTAAAACGCGACGGGAGTGTTGATAAATACAAGGCTTACCTTGTAACCAAGGGTTTCAGACAAAGAGAAAAATATAGATTTCTTCGACACATTTTCTCCAGTCACCATGATATTATCCACAAGGGTACTAATCAATCTTGTTGTTATTCATAATTTAGAAGTACACCAAATGGATGTTACAGCCGTTTCTTTTAAATGGTGAACTGAAAGAAGAAATCTATATGGAACAACCTGAAGGTTTTGTAATCCATGGGCAAGAAACTAAGGTCTGCATGTTAGATAAGTCTTTGTATGATCCAAAAAAAAGGTCCTTAAGCAATGACAAGAAAAGTTTGACAACATAGTGATAACAAATGAGTTCAAAGTTAATGAAAGTGACAAAGTTATTTATTTTAAATATGATAATAATGTTTGCACAATCATATGTCTCTATGTAGACGACTTACTCATTGTTTGGTTCAAACATTCATGTTGTAAATGTTGTGAAATCATTGTTGTCTAACAACTTTGATATGAAAGACCACAGAGAAGCTAATGTAATTCTTGGTATCAAAATTACTAGATCAAAAAATTTAATTTTCTTGGATCAATCTCACTGTGTAGATAAGATCTTAAGAAAATATAATTACTTTGCGTGCAAACTTACTTGACCACCATATGATCCAAGTGTAAAAACATATAAGAACACTGGTGAAAATGTGAGAAAATCAAAATATGCAAGCATCATTGGCAGCCTCAGGTATGCCACTGATTGCACTAGACCTGGCATAGCCTATGTCGTGGGAAAGTTGTGCAGGTTTGTCAGTAGACCTAGTAATGAACATTGATAAGCTATTGATAGGGTCTTAAGATACCTAAAAAGAACCATGAACCTTGGATTACTTTATCAAAGATTTATGTTGTCCAAGAAGGATACACAGATGCAGATTGGAACACCTTATCAGATGATTCCAAAACGGCCAGTGAATATATAGTTAATATCGCCGGAGGGGTTGTTTCTTAGAAAATCTAAGAAACAAAATATATTGGCTCAGTCTACTATGGAGTTTGAGAAGATAGCACTTGCAACAGCTAGTGAAGAGGCAAATTGGTAAACATGCTTGCTAGCAGAGATTCCCTTATGGGAAAACAATTATCAGTTGTATTGATCCATAGCGATAGTATCGTGACTATTGCAAAAATAGTGAATCGTTACTATAACGGTAAGAGATGACAAATACATCATAAGAACAGAACTGTTAGAGAGTTACTCTCCACAAGGGCTGTAAGCATGGGTCATGTACCCACTGATGAAAATTTTGCAATCCTTTGATGAAAGGATTAGCTAGAGAGAAAGTTCATAACACATCGATTCAGATAGGACTACTGCCTATGGAATCACTCATGATGGTAACCCGGTCTAAATGACTGAAGATCCCAAGAAATAGGTTCAATGGGTAATAACAAGTTGTGAAGTGATATGAGGTGAACATGCTATAATAAATCATAAGAGTCATGATTCCTGAAGCAATATGAGGTTGAGATAATAGAAACTTTTAATGAGATTTATACTCTATGTGGAGTGGAGTACATAGCTACATGAGTACTCTTGATAGACATACCTTTGTGAATGTGGAAGTCTGGGGCGCTTCCTATGGAATTCTAGGCAAAATTCCTAGAGCGTTCACTAAACCGAGATTGACGTGCAGGGCCTTTGATGCACAAGCTTTTTGAGAATACACCTAAGAAAAGGGTGTGTGTGGTTCGATGTCAGAGATAGAGTGACTACGAGTCACTCTAGTAAAATCTGAATCTTATTCACTGCATAAAGGTTCACTTCGTAAGACACCTTTGCTTATGCACAATCTTAGAAGACAAATGTTCAAGTCGTAAGACACCCTTGCTTATGCAATATTAATAGAAACCTCTGAGTCATTTTTAAATTCAAGTGGGTGATTGTTGGAACATTATGTGTGTTTGTGTGTGAATTGAAAAATTCTTATGCCTCATATCGGATAGATTACACACAATATTAATGTTTATATAGTGGATGTATTATGTTTAAAGACCTGAAACATTAAATGTAATTAATAATTTAATTTAATTTTTTGTTTCGTTACACGTCATCGCCACATAAGCGATTTGGATGCGTCAGTATACACTTGGTACATGCCAACGCATGTTGAACACATGCCTACACGCGCCCTCTATATAGTCAACTTTCACCATTAGTGCTCATTTATGACACTACAAAAAACATTGCATTTTGCCAGGAGCAAAAACGGTGGGAAAAAGCAAAAATCCTTGGGAAATAGCATTTTGCCAGGGCTTCTGCGAGGAGCCCAGTCCCTCGCAAAACAGCCCGTCGCAAATTGCTATGTCAGGGCGTCAGCTCCTGGCAAATTTGCGAGGGTCATCCCCTGGCTTTTTCTCTGGTATAGTTCCTGGCATTTTTCCTGGCACAACCCCTAGCAAAATGTCTGACGCACTGTGCACTGTCACACTGTCACACTGTCACATGTCAAGTCATTGCAGGCTGACACATAATTGTGTCAGGAGCTTTGCGAGGGGTTAACCACTGACAAAATGTATAATAAAAAAATTTTAAAAAACATTTTTAATAGTTGTTTTATTCTAATATAAATTATTTTAAAAATAAAAATTATTAAATTGAATTATTAAAAAAAATTTTAAAAAATTTTTTTAAATTGTTTTTTTTTATTTCACAATTTTAAAATTATTTTAAAAATAAAAATCATTTAAAATTCGTTTTATAAAACATTTAAAATAAATAAAAATTGTAACACCCATACTAATTTTATCTTGAATATTAGCATGTGCATTAAACTGATACTGGATACATCAAGGTTTTCAATAATAATAATACAACACACCTGAATGAATACAATTTTGCTCGTTTATACAACCTTTCAAGTACCATGATAAATACATAAACAAAAGTCTGATAAGATCCTGAGCTGGTACATGTCGAGCAACTGCACTCCATCCAGCGTCTCCCTGATGATCTTCCTCACGAATCTCGTGCTAACCTGAAAACCTGCACCAGAAGGAATGGGATGAGACATAATGTCTCTGTGAGCTCCACCCAACCTACTGTTGGCAACCTCGGGGAACCTAGGGTCGCCATGCCTACTTTTGGCAATCTCGGGGAAACCTATGATCGCCAAGTCTTAACCTTATCCATACAGGATCTATTCCTACCTGAGCCTGATAACTGTATAGTCATAAAACTAGACTACATCCTGCTAAACTAGTGATCAAGGGGAAACCTAACATCACAACCTGATACCTGATAACTATATAGTCATAAAACTAGACTACATCCTGCTAAACTAGTGATCAAGGGGAAACCTAAGATCACAGCCTGATACCTGATAACTAGGTGATCGAGGGGACTCCTAAGATCACCACTTGATACCTGCCTGATAGGTACTTCCTGCCTGATAACATAATAAAGTATATACCGATATTATTATGATAGATGTTAGCGTTGAACAAACATTAATATCTGAGTTGATTTTACGGAATGCCCCCGAGTGGAGTAACCCCGGAGCACATTCCCGTGATAACCGGTGAAAATTCCTATCTGAGGCTAATCACCGGACTCCTCTTGCCTGTATTGTGTGGGTTATCCTCGCGGAAAGTTCCTCCCATTCCAGCTATAACTGGAACCCCCTGTGCTCTCTAACTCCGAGAACACAGAAGTCACAATAATCTTTAAATAAACTTATGTGTGGGTTATCCTCACGGAAAGTTCCTCCCATTCCAGCAATAACTGGAACCCCCTGTGCTCTCTAACTGCGAGAACACAGAAGTCACATAAATTTAGCCTGATAATTATTATTCCTGGTATATAAAATATACATTAACCTGATAACTTCCTGAACATATATATATATATATATATATATATATATATATATATATATATATATATATATATATATATATATATATATATATATATATAAGAGTCGTCATGTAGGATCCCTAACGGGCTGGCCTATCCAGAATAAATCTGAAGCGTATCTGTGCCACGACTTGTCAATATATATATATATATATATATATATATATATACACATAATCTGTATAATTCCTGATAATATCCTTGTACCACTATCTAGGGTACATCTATCCTAAACTAATACGTGTACCCTCAGTGTTACTCTGACGTGAACAACTGAGGCACGTCCTGATGTACATATAAATGTACCTGCCTGATTAAGGGTATCCTGAAAAACTAGCCCTTAACATACCTGATACTATTCTCATAAGAATCCTTGAATGTTAAGAAACATTCCTAGTACTCATGTACTTCCAACGGAATACCTCTCAGTTCCTCTTAACCTATTAAAGGTTCTAGACATATCGTTATCATATGTCATACTTATGGGCTTACTATCCCATCTATAATATTTCTCGTGGATAAAATACCCATCACTCTGCATGACACATATCTTTATCCTAGGTTAATCCTGGAAAGTCTGTAAGTATCTTCACCCCAAAGCATATCAAAGATCATTGGCATGGTACAGTTATTTGTTAATAAAAAGAGGTTCTGGGTCATTTCGCTCTGCGACCCCTGACTTCGCTCTGCGATCCTACGTCTGATCCTTCAGACTCTGAACATTCAGAGTCTGAACCTTCAGACGCTGATATTCCTGAGTATGAAGCTTCGAAGAGCGTCCAAGGACTTTGCTCTACAAACTTAGCTTCTGATAACTTTGCAAAGCGAAGTCTAGGCGTTGGTAGGCAGTAGCAAAACTCTGCTACTTCGCAGAGCAAACTCCTGGTCGCTCTGCGACTGTAGCAGAACTTAGGATTTTCTGAAAAACGTGTTTCAATCGTTAAAAACCTTTGGTACCCAATTGCCCAGTGATCCTTGAAACATGCCAGAACTCATTTTAAACTATAAAAACATATTGTATCCAAGGATTAACTGGAATCAAACATATGTATCAAAAAGGGGGAAAAACTATCCTTTCTCTAAACCTTAGCAATTAAGTTGTGATCTCACATAATACTGACCCAAAAGGGTAAAATGCTACTCTAAGGAACCCACCTGAATCATTGCTGGTCTTGCCAAGCTTTCCAAGTCCTAACTTGATTCTTCTTCAAAACCCTAGCTTTGGAACTCATCCTCTTGACTTGGTTTTCCTTAGTTCCCCTTGCTTCAATCTTCGCCCAAGCTTGCTTGCTTATTATCCAAGAGTTGAGGAAGAAATCTGATGGATTAAAAACATGGGATGGTGATGACCGAATTCTAGAGAGGGAAAGGAAAGGAGAAAATGAATATAATCTCATCTTTATCCTATAAATAGCCCTTTCACCTCAAATTACGATTTTGCCCTTACTTGCTCGTAATTCCTCTTATACTGAAAAAAGTTACGTTTAAGCGGGATGTTACAAAAATCAATTAAAATAATTTTAAAAACTATAAATGATTTAAAATTGTTTTAAAAAATGTTTTAATTTTTTTTATTTAATTGTTTTAAAAAAAGTAGTTAAAAATACAAATTAAATTACATAACACATAAAATATTAAGTCTAACAGCAATGAAATTAAAATTGTACGAGATCATATTACAGACCATGCAGCAAGTAAGTAAAAATTGTACTGGGTAGCATAAGAAGCTTCCCCAAATATTACAAACCAAGAAAAAAAAAAGATAAATTCACAAGAAAGGGTCAAACTTCAATCATCTTCTTCGCTCTCCACCTCCTCATCTTCACCATAAATTGGATACGGGTCGACATCGTCATTCAGAATCGGCGCTCTTGTGTGGACGGGGTCTTCCACTTGCAATTGCTCACCTGAACAACTCCCAGCATGTGCTTGCCTAAATTGGGCCAGTTGTTCCTCATATAATCGTTGTCTTTCAAGCAAATCTTGCACAATGGCCTGGTGACTCGCCATTTGTTGCATGAGCTGCTCTTGTGTCAATTTTTGAATAAGCTCACGCATCTCAGGGGTCAGCTCAGGCTGGTGGGAGGATTCTTCGCCATGATTCAGGGTGAGTCTGAGAGATGCTGCAACACCCTTGCGGTAGTTAGCGGCTAAGTTACCGGCGCCATATAAATTTCCTTTAGTTTTATCGCCAGCTACTTTGGCCCAAGTTCGGAGGCTCAAACCATGATTAACTGTTGACCCTTGAGAAAGAGCCTCAGCAAGCTGGCGATCATACTCCTCCTGTATAAATAATAACAAAATAGTTAATGACAAATAACAATTAGTTTTTAAAACATAATAAAATGTAAAGCGAATAATTAAAATATACTTATTAAAGATTACCTGAACTTTCCTAGCACGCTCATCGCAAAATTGGCCGGATTTATGTCTGTGTGTTTCGTTATGAAGCTCGTTAATAAACGGCTCTCTCCCAAGCCTCCTGGCCTATTTTTCACAAGAAATAAAATTATTAATTAAATAAAATGATTTAAAACAATCAAATTTAAATGAGTAACAAAAGTAAGTATTTTTCAATTATCGTCTCCTCAGGGATTAGGTGCGCTATCTCGAACCATTCAACAATCGATATTGTTTTGAGTTAGGGTTTCTTTACTTGGTTGCATAAAAACTAATGTAATGTAAAAGCGGAAATAACACGACAATTAATAGGGAATAAAAGCGTTGGAATAGGAGGTCATCAATCTTGCATCGAATATAATCTAAAAATCATGCATATGAATTTTAGCGTTTTAGCGAAATTACCACGTATCACTCGACAACGTCATTCGTGTCCAAATGACGTCGTGAGATCGATCGTATCGTTTAATTGACGATTTCCCAATCAATCAAACGATCCGAAAGCATTACGTTCCGATACTTTATATGATTATCAAAACCCAAATCCATTTCTAGATTTTCTTATTTTGATAGAAGATTATTCTAAACATAGATTCAAAAGTATTTGTCAATAACAATTGAATCAAGCATAAGAATGAAAAGCAAGAATAACTTCAAAAACACATAAATTGCTAAAATCATATATTTACATAATCAAAGATTACATCTAAGCTAGAAAGAATACCTCCAATCCCAACAAAGGGAAGTTAGTTGTTCATTTTCATGACAACTATACAAAAGAGTAGAGAAAAGATGAATATCATAACCTAAGTCTTGATTTCCCAAAGCCTTTGGTTGATTCCACAATTCAATCACTTTTGCTCCTTGAAGATCATAGCTTCTAGCCCTATTTTAACTCTTAAAACTAAATCCTAAATATTACTGAACGAAATTAAAAAGCTATCTATCAAAATCTCTCTAAAAATTCAGCTTTTGCACCCTTTTATAAGTGTTCTGTAAATCAGGACTTCGCTCTGCGAAGTCCTTTCTTCACCAATGGGCTTCTGCCACCTCAGCCTTGAACAGTTCAAACCGCCCTGCTTCGCTCTGCGAAATCACTAGATGAGATTCTTCAGAAAATCCCTGCCTGGTCTCGCCAAGTGATCGCCAAGTGCGCGCTGGGCGAAATTCTTCATCCTTCTCTTGGTGATTTCTTGCTATTTTCAGGTCCTGGCTTGCTTTTTCCTACATAAATGGGGAGGAATAAGATATACAAAGAATAATTGGCATTTCTTCATAAATTTCATGCTTTTTCTAAGATAACTTGCAAAACAAGTAACTAAAAAGCCTTATAAAAGACATGAATTCATTCATATTTTGCCACTTATCAAATACTCCCCAACTTAAATCTTTGTTTGTCCTCAAACAAAGGACGCTACAAATAAGGATGCAAGCTTTAAACAACGAGTAAGACACAAAACAGCAAAAGCCAAGGTTTAAACAAAATTTCAGAATGCATGATTCATATGAGATTTACACAAGCAAGTCTAATGTTCCCATTAATCTAAGATTGCACTAAAAATTTGAAATAATACTAAACACAAAATTTATATCATACAGCTCAAGTTAATAACATATTTATCAATGAACCACCTAACACACTTCTATAGAAGTAAATGAAACAAATTGAACTCATGTTGTGAGGGTTATGAACACTCATCCGGCAAGTTTGTTAACATTCCGATCAAGTTATGCGTCCATCTAATTATCGTTTCTAAAAGCACAAAAGCATCAATCACAAGGTCTTTAAGGGTTGTAATTTGGCTTGGTTACAAAAGAATTGTCATATGTGGGAAATATTGAATTCAAAAGGCCAAGCAAGAGGAACATTCTTACTAATTACACAACTTCCTCCTTATTCAAATACAACTCTTGGTGATTTACAAACATTTCTTTGATCTTGACAACTTTTTTGATTTATTGAATCTTTTTCTATTTTTCTCTTTTCTTTTTCTTGGTTTGTTTTTCTTTCTTTTTTTCTTTTCTTTCTCTTTTTCTTTCTCTTTTTCTTGTTGTCAAGATCAATTACAACAATTCACCATTACTTGATACACACAACCTCCCTTTTCTCCCCAACTTAATTCAAGATGATACCCTAATCGAATGTTCCTTTATCTTTTGGCAAAGGTCAATAATCATGATGGATAAGGGTTCAATAATGAAAGTAAAATATCAGAATTCAGTAATGAGTTAACTATGAACTGGATTTTTTTACAAACTCCGGCAATTTCAATAAGCATTTGAGCTTATGAAAATTGGCAGTTCATAGTTAATGATTCTGATTCATTAGGCTCAAAGGGGTTAACAAATACTCACTTCTCACAGGGTAGGCTATTTGGTCAAGTGTTTCTACTCATATTTCAAAAAAAAATGCCTTGATCATGTCAGTGCTTTTATACAATTTAAAACAACATTCAGATTTAACATAAAAGAATCGAGTTAAACAAAAAATGCCGGTCTCCTGCATATATATACAAAGACTCTGAGGATTCCTCACATTTTGGCTAGTTCTAAATTGGTTCAAAGAATAAACATATTAACAAATCAAACTGTATGGTGTAACTTTTGTACCAAGTACATATTCTCATTCCAAGTTTAATCCTAGAAAAACAGGAAACATGTACCTTGGCTTTGCGCAAATCAATCAAATCTTATCATAATCATTCAGCTTTGGATCAATCCCAATTTGAGAAGATTTGTCATTTTTACTAATGATCCATTGCGGAAGCAGAATTTTTGAAATTTAACGCATATTCAGAAATTAAAAATTAACAGGCACTAATTAATGATTCAAAAGCCAAATAATAAAAGAGTACTTAACATAAATAACAATAAAAGAGAGTACAAATACAAATAACAGCAAATACATAAGTCTTAAAAGAGTACAACGAAAACAAAACATAATGAACAACAAAAGCAAAAGCAGCAAAAGCATCAAAAAGGAAGGACTCATGGTGTGCGAGCCTCGTCATCCTTTGTGTCCTCATCATCGCCATCATCATCAGCATCATCATCACCTCCAGCAGCTGCACTGCTACCACCCCCCTCTGAGTAATCAGGCCTGTCCCCAGGCCAAGCAGCATGAGATGTAAACATCTCAGGTGTCGGGATCTGGAACGCAGGGTCCGCTAGTCTGCCCATCTGCAACTGAAGCCTGTACATCGAGTCATGCATAATAGCCATGGCCCTATGGTTTGAAGCATTCTGCTCCCATGAAAAAGTGCAGGTATGGTGGCCCTGTGGTGCAGGTGGGGCTCGGGGTCTCGGTTGTTGTGCTCTCGCCGCTCTCTTTCCCGTGCAATGCCTCGCAATATAGTCATCCGTGATAGGATTCTTAATCGTCTCAGAAATGTGAGGAGGAATCACTACACGTGCATCCCGGCAGAGACCCATGATTAGGCCCGGGAATGCAAGGGGGCACATCTTTTTGGCTGGTGGTTTGATACCACTCTCTACCACAATCTTAAGCTCCTGTGCGATCACCCTAGCAACATCCACTTGCTTGTTAGCAAGGATGTAATAAATCAGTGGGGTGACATCTAAAGTCGTGGAGGAAGTGTGGCTCTTAGGTTTTATGTTGTGGACTATGAGATGGAAGATGACCTGTGCTGGTGTGGTGAGGTTATTCTTTAAAGCTTTGGTAGGCTGACCAAATGAGTTAAGCTCATAACTCTTCCCGGATTGAAAAATGGTTTGTGTTGGGTTTTTGTAGATTGGCTGCATTTTGCAAAAACATCTACTAGCCAGATGCTGGGACAGATGCGGTAGCATATGGAACAGCTTTTTGTAACTTGTGTTTTCGCGCCAGCTAGCGCTTTATATTTGTGTACGCAATCTTCCAAAGATTTGCCTGAAGATTTATTTTCCTATAGCTTGCTGATCAAGGCGCGTGTATCTGACTGAAGATTTGTTTGAAGTTTTATTTGTCTTGCTATTTGTTCCACAAGATATTGTTCTATATTTGGAAGCTTTTTATTATTTCTAGAAGATTGTTTCAGCTGGACCGGACAATGTCCATGCTCTATTTTGAAGCCCAGACCCGTGGTATCTCAGTACTATATATTCGTGAAGGCAAACCCTAGTTGGGTAACTAAAAACCGTGTGTGTTAGCAAAGCGTGTGTTTAAGGTTTTTAGGGTTTCTTTGTTAATTGTGAGCCTTGCTTGTATCACCCTGATTCAAGCTAAGGACTGAGTTTGTTTGAGTTGTAATTGTAAGCTACTCCTAAGCTTTTAAGTACGGAGTGAGTATGTGTTATTAGAGTGTGTTTCTCTTTGTGTGTTTTGCGTGTTTGATTATTATACCGTTTGTGCTGTTGGTAGGAATTGAGACGGGGTCTCATATCTAGGAGTTCCTAGATAGAGTTGCCACTGGTAGGGTCTAGGTGCAAAGTCAAGTAGTGTGTCTGCGTTGGTCTTTTCACTAGAACTATAATAGTGGAATCATTCCTGGATTGGTATCCCCCAGAGTAGGAGAGTTGCTCCGAACTGGGTTAACAAACTCACTGTGTACTTTATATTTCCGCTGTGTTCATTTTAATTTGTGCCTTGTTACGCTGTGTTACTTTAATTGTAGTTCTGAGTAGACACGTGCTCGGACAGTTGTGCCAACATTGTGCACAGCATATTTCAGTCAGGTTGCCAGGAATTTCAATTGGCATCAGAGCAGGCACCCTGTTCTGTGTGGGTGAGCTCCAGGGAAAGAAGTTTCTGGCTCAATGGATAAAGAAGGAGGACTGGTGAACAGACCACCCTTGTTGGATGGGTCGAACTATGACATTTGGAAATCACGCATGACAGCATTCTTGAAATCTCTAGACAGCAGAGCTTGGAAGGCCGTGATCAAGGCATGGGTCCCTCCTAAAATAAAAGATGCGAATAATGTTGATACTGATGAGTTGAAACCAGAAGAGGAGTGGTCTACAGCAGAAGACACTGCAGCTATTGGAAACTCTAAAGCCCTGAATGCGTTGTTTAATGGTGTAGACAAGAACATGTTCAGGTTGATTAAACAATGTACTATAGCTAAGGAAGCTTGGGATATCCTAAGAACAGCTCATGAAGGTACTCAAAAGGTCAAGAAGTCAAGGCTACAACTGCTAACAACACAGTTTGAGAATTTGAGAATGAAGGAAGGAGAGAGTGTTCATGACTTTCACATGAATGTGCTAGAATATGCTAACACATTTGAATCCTTGGGGGAAAAGATATCCGATGAAAAACTGGTAAGCAAAATTCTCAGGTCCCTGCCTAAGAAATTTGATATGAAAGTATGTGCTATTGAGGAGGCCCAAGATATTGGAAATATGAAAGTTGATGAGTTGATTGGATCTCTTCAAACTTTTGAATTAAAGGTTAATGAAAGATCTGAAAAGAAAGACAAGAACATTGCTTTCATCTCCAACACTGATGAAGATGATGTGGAGAGTAATTTAGATACTGATGAGAGCATCTCTGAAGATATTGTGTTGTTGGGCAAACAATTTAATAAAGTTGTGAAGAGGATGGACAGACGCCCTAGGACAAATGCTCCGGACAACAGTCGCAGCATCTATAAAAATGTCAACAATCAGAGGAAACCTAGAACTGATGACAAAATCAATCAAAGCAAAGGGGTGCAATGCCATGAATGCGAAGGTTTTGGTCACATCAGAACTGAGTGTGCAACTTATCTGAAGAAGCAAAAGAAGGTGATGACTGTGTCTTGGACTGATGAGGATGAATCAGAAGAAGAACCTGAAACTGCAAAACATGTGAATGCCTTGACTGGAGTGTGCACATCTGACAATGAATCTAGTGATGAAGAGGTAACATATGATGAATTGGCTGATTCTTACAAGGAGCTATATCTCAAAAGTGAGGAAGTTTGTAGAACTTTAGAAAAACAAAAAGGGACCATCGCTCTCCTGCAAGCTGAGAAAGACAAACTCCTGAAAATAAACTCAGACCTCAATGATGAGGTTATCTTACTTACTTCCAAGATTGGCAATATGAACAAGCAACTGCGGATGATGAACAAAGGTACTGATGCTTTAGACGAAATTCTGGAAATAGGACAGAAACCTGGAGATTCTAAAGGTATTGGGTTTGACTACAGTTCCATGCCTCAGCAGAAACAATTACCAGTGAGACAGTTTGTGCCACCTGTTAATACTCATGATCATACTATGTCAAGACAGATGCCCCAGCATCAGGTGAGACAACAGGCATCAGGATATAGGCCCAGATCAAAAGGAAGGAATTATGCTTGGGTATGTCACTACTGTGGAAGAAAAGGACATATCAGACCTTTCTGTTTCAAATTATATGGTTACCCAGACAGGACCTATTCACCAAGACATGATCCCACAGTAAAGATCACCAAGAAGCAGTGGAAGCAGAAAAATGATAATTTCACAAGCAACACTATGGATCCTAGAAAAATAGAACCAGAAGCTGATGAGATTGCTCAAATTGCTCATACATCTCTGAGAGTGTCATCCAGAAATGATTGGTACTTTGACAGTGGATGTTCCAGACATATGACTGGTGATAAAAATTACTTGACTGATGTTAAGCCTTATGCTACAAGTTTTGTGACTTTTGGGGATGGAGCCAAAGGAGAAATAAAGGGTGTAGGAAATCTTGTGGAAGAGGGTCTACCCAAACTTGATAAGGTGCTTCTTGTGAAAGGATTAACTGCCAACTTAATTAGTATTAGTCAACTGTGCGATCAAGGAATGAAGGTCAACTTTACTAAGAGTGAATGCTTAGTTGCTAACAGTGAAGGGGACATCCTGATGAAAGGTGTTAGATCAAAGGACAATTGCTACTTGTGGGTCTCTCAAGATAAAGCAAAGTTATCTACTTGTCTAATAACCAAAGAAGATGAAGTTAAGCTATGGCACCAAAAGCTTGGACATCTGAATCTCAGAAGCATGAAGAAAGCTATTGCTGAAGGAGCCATCAGAGGTTTACCAAAACTCCAAATTCAGGAAGGAAGTATATGTGGAGAATGCCAGATAGGAAAACAGACCAAGATGCCTCACCAGAAGCTGCAACATCTGTCCACATCCAGAGTTCTTGAGCTATTGCACATGGACTTAATGGGACCTATGCAAGTCGAAAGCTTAGGTGGTAAGAAGTATGCATTTGTTGTTGTTGATGATTTTTCTAGATATACTTGGATAAATTTCATTAAGGAGAAATCAGACACTTTTGAAAAATTCAAGGATCTTTGCTTACAACTTCAGAGAGAAAAGGATTGTGGAATTGTTAGAATCAGAAGTGACCATGGGAAGGAGTTTGAGAATGGTAAGTTCTCTGATTTCTGTATTTCTGAAGGAATATTTCATGAGTTCTCTGCACCCATTACTCCTCAACAAAATGGGATAGTTGAGAGAAAGAACAGGACTTTGCAAGAATCTGCTAGGGTTATGCTACATGCAAAGAAGCTGCCATTTTTCTTTTGGGCTGAAGCCATGAACACAGCCTGCTATATTCATAATAGAGTGACTTTGAGAAAAGGTACATCTACAACCTTGTACGAGCTATGGAAGGACAGGAAGCCAACAGTGAAGCATTTTCATGTGTTTGGTAGTAAGTGTTATATTCTAGCTGACAGGGAACCAAGAAGAAAGATGGATGCTAAAAGTGAAGAGGGAATCTTTCTAGGCTATTCTACAAACAGCAGAGCCTATAGAGTATACAACTCCAGAACCAAGACAGTGATGGAATCCATAAATGTTATTGTAGATGATGAAGGAAATAATGCGATGCCAGATGATGCTACATTTGACGCAGCATCTGACCTACAGGAAGCGAAGAAAATAGATGAAGCATGCGATAAGCAAGATTCTGAAGTAACTGGCCCAGAGAAGACTGCTCCCAACAAAGGACCATCTATCAGAGTTCAGAAAAATCATCCCATAGATCAAGTCATTGGCGATCCTAACCAAGGGATCACAACTAGAAGGAACTATGATGAGGTATCAAATTCTTGCTTTATATCTAAACTTGAACCAAAGAATGTTAAGGAAGCTCTAACTGATGAGTTCTGGATAAATGCTATGCAAGAAGAATTAACTCAGTTCAAGAGAAGTAATGTGTGGGACCTAGTTCCTAGACCAGATAATGTGAATGTCATAGGTACCAAGTGGGTTTATAAAAACAAGTCTGATGAAAATGGTACTATCACTAGAAACAAAGCTAGACTGGTTGCACAAGGATATTCTCAAATTGAAGGTGTTGACTTTGATGAGACTTTTGCTCCTGTAGCTAGGTTGGAATCTATTAGATTGTTACTTGGGATTGCATGCATACTAAAATTCAAGTTGTATCAGATGGATGTCAAGAGTGCCTTTCTCAATGGGTACTTAAATGAAGAGGTTTATGTGGAACAGCCTAAAGGCTTCATTGATCCTAGTTTTCCAAACCATGTGTACAAATTGAAGAAAGCTCTATATGGCCTGAAGCAAGCTCCTAGAGCTTGGTATGAGACTTGCTGAGTTTCTAATCAACCATGGCTATAGGAAGGGAGGAAATGACAAGACCCTGTTTGTGAAAGATGAAAATGGACAGCTGATGATTGCTCAAATATATGTAGATGACATAGTCTTTGGAGGAATGTCTGACCAGATGATAGAGCATTTTGTTCAGCAAATGCAATCTGAATTTGAGATGAGTCTTGTAGGTGAGCTAAAGTTCTTTCTTGGTCTTCAAGTGAAACAAATGGAAGATACTATATTTATCTCTCAAAGTAAGTATGCTAAAAATATAGTCAAGAAATTTGGGATGGAAAATGCTGCTCATAAAAGAACTCCTGCTCCCACACATGTAAAATTATCAAAGGATGAGAAAGGTGTGGATGTTGACCAAAGCATGTATAGGAGTGTTGAGTCTTTAAGTGTTGGCTGCATTGTTTGGCAAAACCAAAGTATGGAATAGAAGCTTTTCCTTATGATGAACATTTCTTCAGTTACAAGTTTTCTCATTTGAAGCCATTCAGAAGCTGAAATCTACATCAGAAGCTGAAATGCTCATCAGAAGCACTGTAGCACTTCAGAAGCAGTTTCAGGTTCTGAAGCCAGCATTGACTTCTGTTGACCACATCAGAAGCTGGGTTTGCTGGATTGTTTTTGCACGTATCTTGGGAGATTTAGCAAGGAATTATGGTTGTATAATTGCTTCTAGAATGCTGGGTTTATTGGAAAAGATATCTTTGAAGATTTGGTTCAAAATTATGAAAATTCGTATTTTCTGTTTTAAATCTTTCAAAGATTGGATGCAGTTTTATTTGTTACTTTATTGGAACAATCTTATTCCAGTAACAAATCAATTCAGAAGATTTGGAGCATAATTAAGAGGCTTGCTGAAGATTATAAAAGGAGGAGCTTTGCTATTGAAGACTTACGATTTTAGAGAGAAAATTCAGAAATAGAGTCTTAGTGTGTGTAAGCTTTTTAGCTTTGTTTGTGCACCACTCAGTTTGAGTTGGTTTAGGTGTTTTGAGTTGTAATCACTCTAAGCCTGTAGGTATGAGTGTTGTCTTTATGTATTGAAGTTGTTCTTCAAAAACAGAGTGTTCTTGATTAAGGGTTTCAGTAACTGGGTTTAGTTACTTGAGTAGGAAGATAGTGGTTTCTATTACTCAGAGTTGGGTAGAAGTCTTACTAGGTGGAGGTTAATTGCTTGGGATAAGAACTGGGAGTCAGTGTCTGAGTCTTAAGGATTAAATCCAATAGTGGATTTCCTTCCTGGATTGGTATCCCCCAGAGTAGGAGGTGTTTACTCCGAACTGGGTTAACAAACCTTGTGTGTTCTTTAGCTTTCCTGCACTTTATTTTCTGCTCTTGCATTGTGTTTACTTGTGCTCTGTTTTAGCATTTTATTGTGCCCTGCGTTTTGTTCAGAACCTGTTTAGTTCAGAACCTGGTAACTCTCTTATTGCCTGGCCAGAATTTCAATTGGCATCAGAGCAGGCACCCTGCCTGTATTTTGGGTGAGATCCAGAGGACTTAATTTCTGGTAAGCATGGATAGAGAAGGAGGATATGTCAATAGACCACCTCTACTAGATGGCACAAACTATGAGTATTGGAAGTCTAGAATGTGTGCCTTCTTAAAATCTATTGACAGCAGGACTTGGAAAGCTGTGATTAAAGGCTGGGATCATCCTGTGTATACAGACAAAGATGGTAACAAGACTGAGGTTCTGAAGCCTGAGGAGGAATGGACCAAAGCTGAAGATGATCTGTCACTGGGAAATTCAAAAGCTTTGAATGCTATCTTTAATGGTGTTGATCAGAACATGTTCAGACTTATCAAACAGTGTACTGTTGCTAAGGAGGCCTGGGAAATTTTGAAGACAACTCATGAAGGAACCTCTAAAGTGAAGATGTCCAGATTGCAACTGCTGACCACCAAGTTTGAGAACCTGAAGATGAAGGAGGATGAATCCATTCAGGATTTTTACATGAATGTGCTGGATATGGCAAATTCCTTTGATTCTCTTGGGGAGAAAATGTCTGATGAGAAGCTTGTTAGAAAAATCCTCAGGTCCCTGCCCAGAAGGTTTGATATGAAGGTGACAGCTATTGAGGAGGCTCATGATATTTCTGCTATGAAGGTTGAAGAGCTCATTGGTTCTTTATTAAATTTTGAGACTGCTTTCTGCAAACAGCCTGATAAGAAAGGGAAAGGTATAGCCTTTACTGTGAATACTGAAGCTGATGATCAACAAGAGTATGAAGAGGATGACTTATCAGAAGCTCTTGTGTTGCTGGGAAAACAATTCAACAAGATTCTGAAGAATGTTAACAGAAAAGCCAAAGCCAAAGGTCAGAACTTCAGATTCAATAACAAAAAGCAACAAACTGATGAGAAGAAGACCAAGTCCGAGGAGAAAAGTAACCAAGCCAAAGGTGTGCAGTGCTATGAATGTGAAGGTTATGGACATATCAAAATTGAGTGTCCTACTTTTCTTAAGAAGCAGAAGAAAAGCCTAGCTGTGTCATGGTCTGATGATGGTTCTGAAGAAGATGATGTTAGTGAATCTGATATGTGTGATACTGGTCTGGTTGTAAGGTCAGGAGCTATCTTGAAGAAGGAAGCTGTTTTAGAATCTGAGACCTTTTCAGAGTCTGACTCAGAGTCTGAAGCCTCATCTGTGTCTGAAGCTGCTAAAACCTCATATGATGAACTAGCTGACAACTACAGGAAGCTGTATACCAGAAGTGCTGAGGTTTGCAAACAAGTGTTGGATCAGAAGGAGACTATTTTTCAACTGGAGGGTGAAAAGGGAGAACTACTTGTGCAGAATTCAGATTTGAAAGAAGAAGTGAACCAGTTAAATTCCCAACTTGAACATATGAAAAAGCAGGTTAGAATGATGAATACTGCTACTAATGTGTTGGATGAAATTTTGGGTGCTCAGCAACAAGGAAAAACAGGATTAGGCTTTGATGATCAGACTCAAAACTCCAAACAGAAGATTCTTGTTAAAGAGTTTGTTCCTGCCACCAAAACTGATAATCCTATGATTGGAGCATCTCAGATGAGACCTCAGAAACAATCCCAGATGCAAGCTCAGAAGCAAGGTCAGAAGCATGTTCAGATGCAAGGTCAGAAGCATGTTCAGATGCTACCTCAGAAGCAACCCCAGAAATTTTTCAGAAACAGAAGGAGGAGAAATCATCCATGGATCTGTCATCACTGTGGAAAGAAAGGGCATATCAAACCATTCTGCTTCAAACTTTATGGCTATCCTGAACATTTTCAGTATAGAAAAGTGGAACCAGCTACTGTCAGACAGAATGTTCAGAAGGTGTGGATGCCCAAAGTTCAGAATGTAGGCCTGATTGCTCATACTTCACTGAGAGCCACCTCAAAAGAAGACTGGTACTTTGATAGTGGGTGTTCAAGGCACATGACTGGTGTGAAGAAGCTGCTGAACAATATCAGATCATACTCCAGAAGTTATGTGACATTTGGAGATGGTGTAAAAGGTCAGATTCTGGGTATTGGTGATTTGATCAGAGAAGGGTTGCCCAGACTTAATGATGTGCTACTGGTGGAAGGATTAACTTCAAATCTGATCAGTATTAGCCAACTTTGTGATCAGGACTTGAAGGTTAATTTTAACAAACTAGAGTGTATTGTTACTGATCAGGAAGATAAGATTCAGATGAGAGGCTGCAGATCCAAAGACAATTGTTACTTGTGGGTTTCTGAAGAGGAAAGAAGTTTGACTTCTTGTCTTATGAGCTCAGAAGAGGAAGTCAAGCTCTGGCACCAGAAGTTAGGTCATCTGCATCTGAAAGGCATGAAGAAAATCCTAAGTACTGAAGCTATCAGAGGTGTACCAAATCTGAAGATCAATGAGGACAATGTTTGTGGTGATTGTCAAATTGGGAAACAAACAAGAAAGTCTCATCCCAGATTAGTTCACCAGGTAACTACTAAAGTACTAGAACTTGTTCATATGGATTTAATGGGGCCTATGCAAGTAGAAAGTATTGGAGGGAAGAGGTATGCATTTGTAATGGTAGATGACTACTCAAGATTCACATGGATCAACTTTGTTAGAGAGAAGTCTGACACTTTTGAAGTGTTTAAAGACTTATGTACTCAATTACAAAGAGAGAAGAACTGTGGGATTGTCAGAATCAGAAGTGATCATGGCAAAGAATTTGAGAACAAGAGTTTTTCAGAATTCTGTGCTTCTGAAGGTATAAAACATGAATTTTCTGCACCTATCACACCTCAGCAAAATGGTGTAGTTGAGAGGAAGAATAGGACTTTGGCAGAATGTGCAAGGGTTATGTTGCATGCTAAGAAGTTGCCATATATGTTTTGGGCTGAAGCAATGAACACAGCATGTTACATACACAATAGAGTCACTCTGAAGAAGGGAACAACCTGTACCTTGTATGAATTATGGAAAGGGAGAAAGCCAACTGTAAAATATTTCCATGTGTTTGGGAGCAAATGCTATATTTTGGCTGACAGAGAAAATAGAAGAAAACTGGATCCTAAGTCTGATGAGGGCATATTCCTGGGTTATTCAGTGAACAGCAGAGCTTACAGGGTGTTTAATTCCAGAACCAAGGTTGTGATGGAGTCCATAAATGTGGTTATTGATGATTTGTCTGCTGAGAATGAAAAGAATGAGCCTGAAGTTGTTCCAGAGTCTGAAGCCTTAGAAGAACAAACTTCAGAAGCAGAAAAGCGTTCAGAGTCTGAAGAAGTAGAAGATCAACCAGATCAAGTTCCAAATGGTAAAGGGCCATCAATTAGAGTTCAGAAGGATCATCCTAAAGACTTAATCATTGGAAGCTTAGATCAAGGTGTCAGAACCAGGAGATCAGATGCTGCTGCTACTGATTCATGTTTTGTGTCAAAGGTTGAGCCTAAAAATGTGAAAGAAGCCCTAACTGATGAATTTTGGATTGAAGCAATGCAAGATGAGTTGAATCAATTCAAAAGGAGTGAAGTGTGGGATCTAGTTCCAAGACCTGAAGGGCTGAATGTGATTGGGACTAAGTGGATATTCAAGAATAAAACAGATGAAAATGGTACTGTAGTCAGAAACAAGGCAAGGTTGGTTGCTCAGGGTTATACTCAAGTTGAGGGACTTGATTTTGATGAGACCTTTGCACCTGTGGCCAGACTAGAGTCCATAAGACTGCTGTTGGGTGTCTCCTGCATTCTCAAGTTCAAGCTATTTCAGATGGATGTGAAGAGTGCATTTCTGAATGGATATCTGCAAGAAGAAGTGTATGTTGAACAGCCTAAAGGATTTGTGGATCATAATTTTCCTAATCATGTTTACAAACTGAAGAAGGCTTTGTATGGATTGAAGCAAGCACCAAGAGCATGGTATGAAATATTAACTCAGTTTCTTGTGGCTCAGGGTTACAGAAAAGGAGGTTCTGATAAGACATTGTTTGTAAAAGATGAAAATGGGAGTCTGATGATTGCTCAGATTTATGTGGATGATATAGTGTTTGGAGGGATGTCTCAGAAGATGGTCAAATTGTTTGTTCAGCAAATGCAATCAGAGTTTGAAATGAGTTTGGTTGGAGAGCTGACTTACTTTCTTGGATTACAAGTCAAACAAATGGAAGATACAATCTTCATTTCTCAAAGTAAGTATGCCAAGAACATAGTGAAGAAGTTTGGAATGGAATCTGCTGCTCACAAGAGGACACCAGCTGCTACTCACCTGAAGTTAACTAAGGATGAAGATGGAGTTTCAGTAGACCAAAGTCAGTACAGAAGCATGATTGGGAGCCTATTGTACTTAACTGCAAGCAGGCCTGATATCACATTTGCTGTAGGAGTTTGTGCAAGATATCAAGCTGATCCTAAGATGAGTCATCTGACACAAGTTAAAAGGATCCTGAAATATGTGAATAGCACAAGTGACTATGGAATCATGTATTCTCATAGTTCAAGTTCTGAACTGATGGGATATTGTGATGCTGACTGGGCTGGAAGTGCTGATGACAGGAAGAGCACCTCAGGAGGTTGTTTCTTCTTAGGAAATAACTTGATTTCATGGTTCAGCAAGAAACAAAACTGTGTTTCATTGTCAACTGCTGAAGCTGAGTATATTGCTGCTGGGAGTAGTTGTTCACAACTGGTTTGGATGAAACAGATGCTGGAGGAGTACAACTTGAAACAAGGTGTTATGACATTGTTCTGTGACAATTTGAGTGCAATCAACATCTCTAAGAATCCAATTCAGCACAGTAGAACCAAACACATAGACATCAGACACCATTTTATCAGAAACCTTGTGGAGGACAAGATTATTCAACTGGAACATGTGGACACTGAAGATCAAATTGCTGACATATTCACAAAGGCCTTGGATGCTAAACAGTTTGAGAATCTGAGAAGCAAGTTAGGTGTGTGTTTACATGAAGAATTCTAGCAATTAAAGCAAACTGGATGTGAGGAAGATAGAGTACCTGCCAGCTTTGTTAGTGCTAAGTGTGATGCTGTTTTTGATACTAAGTCTGAAGTTCAAACTGGGACAGTAGTTGAAGATGTTTGTGCAGTTTTCCTTCCCTATTTGAAGTCTGAGATTTGTCAGAATTTTGTGGCTAAAAAGGGGGAGAAAATCTTATGTAATGTGTTGGCTTTGATACCAAGTGTTGTTGCACAGAGAATTAGTTCAGCTTTCAGTGTTGTTCAGAAGTTGCTTGTGAAGCTCAGAGTTCAGAACCAATATAACAAGAGCTGTCAAGATGTTATTGAGGGGGAGTATGTGTCTCAGGGGGAGTTCAAGCTTGTTATATACCTGAGTGATAATGTGGTCCTGAAGTGTAGAAGTGTAGTGGTCCTGAAGAACATTAGTGTTTAGCTCCTGAAGTGTGGGTCTGAAGAACAATTGCACTTTGGTGTATGCTCTGATACCTTTTATCACTGCAGTTCAGTAGTGAGGGGGAGTTTGTGTGAGAAGCTGAGTTGCAGGGGGAGTGTTGTGGAGATTCAGAAGTAAGGGAGAGTGTTTGTGATGATCAAGAGTTGATCAGTAGCTCTGATACCATGTTTAACATAGCTCAGAAAAGTGTTTTATCCGCTGCTTATGTTTATTGCTATGATGTATTTTTGTGGAGTTCTTCATTGCTGAGTTGATTATAAGGGAGATTGAAGAACTTGTTTGGTTTTAGCCAAAAATTTGCCAAAGGGGGAGATTGTTGAGTCTTTAAGTGTTGGCTGCATTGTTTGGCAAAACCAAAGTATGGAATAGAAGATTTTCCTTATGATGAACATTTCTTCAGTTACAAGTTTTCTCATTTGAAGCCATTCAGAAGCTGAAATCTACATCAGAAGCTGAAATGCTCATCAGAAGCACTGTAGCACTTCAGAAGCAGTTTCAGGTTCTGAAGCCAGCATTGACTTCTGTTGACCACATCAGAAGCTGGGTTTGCTGGATTGTTTTTGCACGTATCTTGGGAGATTTAGCAAGGAATTATGGTTGTATAATTGCTTCTAGAATGCTGGGTTTATTGGAAAAGATATCTTTGAAGATTTGGTTCAAAATTATGAAAATTCGTATTTTCTGTTTTAAATCTTTCAAAGATTGGATGCAGTTTTATTTGTTACTTTATTGGAACAATCTTATTCCAGTAACAAATCAATTCAGAAGATTTGGAGCATAATTAAGAGGCTTGCTGAAGATTATAAAAGGAGGAGCTTTGCTATTGAAGACTTACGATTTTAGAGAGAAAATTCAGAAATAGAGTCTTAGTGTGTGTAAGCTTTTTAGCTTTGTTTGTGCACCACTCAGTTTGAGTTGGTTTAGGTGTTTTGAGTTGTAATCACTCTAAGCCTGTAGGTATGAGTGTTGTCTTTATGTATTGAAGTTGTTCTTCAAAAACAGAGTGTTCTTGATTAAGGGTTTCAGTAACTGGGTTTAGTTACTTGAGTAGGAAGATAGTGGTTTCTATTACTCAGAGTTGGGTAGAAGTCTTACTAGGTGGAGGTTAATTGCTTGGGATAAGAACTGGGAGTCAGTGTCTGAGTCTTAAGGATTAAATCCAATAGTGGATTTCCTTCCTGGATTGGTATCCCCCAGAGTAGGAGGTGTTTACTCCGAACTGGGTTAACAAACCTTGTGTGTTCTTTAGCTTTCCTGCACTTTATTTTCTGCTCTTGCATTGTGTTTACTTGTGCTCTGTTTTAGCATTTTATTGTGCCCTGCGTTTTGTTCAGAACCTGTTTAGTTCAGAACCTGGTAACTCTCTTATTGCCTGGCCAGAATTTCAATTGGCATCAGAGCAGGCACCCTGCCTGTATTTTGGGTGAGATCCAGAGGACTTAATTTCTGGTAAGCATGGATAGAGAAGGAGGATATGTCAATAGACCACCTCTACTAGATGGCACAAACTATGAGTATTGGAAGTCTAGAATGTGTGCCTTCTTAAAATCTATTGACAGCAGGACTTGGAAAGCTGTGATTAAAGGCTGGGATCATCCTGTGTATACAGACAAAGATGGTAACAAGACTGAGGTTCTGAAGCCTGAGGAGGAATGGACCAAAGCTGAAGATGATCTGTCACTGGGAAATTCAAAAGCTTTGAATGCTATCTTTAATGGTGTTGATCAGAACATGTTCAGACTTATCAAACAGTGTACTGTTGCTAAGGAGGCCTGGGAAATTTTGAAGACAACTCATGAAGGAACCTCTAAAGTGAAGATGTCCAGATTGCAACTGCTGACCACCAAGTTTGAGAACCTGAAGATGAAGGAGGATGAATCCATTCAGGATTTTTACATGAATGTGCTGGATATGGCAAATTCCTTTGATTCTCTTGGGGAGAAAATGTCTGATGAGAAGCTTGTTAGAAAAATCCTCAGGTCCCTGCCCAGAAGGTTTGATATGAAGGTGACAGCTATTGAGGAGGCTCATGATATTTCTGCTATGAAGGTTGAAGAGCTCATTGGTTCTTTATTAAATTTTGAGACTGCTTTCTGCAAACAGCCTGATAAGAAAGGGAAAGGTATAGCCTTTACTGTGAATACTGAAGCTGATGATCAACAAGAGTATGAAGAGGATGACTTATCAGAAGCTCTTGTGTTGCTGGGAAAACAATTCAACAAGATTCTGAAGAATGTTAACAGAAAAGCCAAAGCCAAAGGTCAGAACTTCAGATTCAATAACAAAAAGCAACAAACTGATGAGAAGAAGACCAAGTCCGAGGAGAAAAGTAACCAAGCCAAAGGTGTGCAGTGCTATGAATGTGAAGGTTATGGACATATCAAAATTGAGTGTCCTACTTTTCTTAAGAAGCAGAAGAAAAGCCTAGCTGTGTCATGGTCTGATGATGGTTCTGAAGAAGATGATGTTAGTGAATCTGATATGTGTGATACTGGTCTGGTTGTAAGGTCAGGAGCTATCTTGAAGAAGGAAGCTGTTTTAGAATCTGAGACCTTTTCAGAGTCTGACTCAGAGTCTGAAGCCTCATCTGTGTCTGAAGCTGCTAAAACCTCATATGATGAACTAGCTGACAACTACAGGAAGCTGTATACCAGAAGTGCTGAGGTTTGCAAACAAGTGTTGGATCAGAAGGAGACTATTTTTCAACTGGAGGGTGAAAAGGGAGAACTACTTGTGCAGAATTCAGATTTGAAAGAAGAAGTGAACCAGTTAAATTCCCAACTTGAACATATGAAAAAGCAGGTTAGAATGATGAATACTGCTACTAATGTGTTGGATGAAATTTTGGGTGCTCAGCAACAAGGAAAAACAGGATTAGGCTTTGATGATCAGACTCAAAACTCCAAACAGAAGATTCTTGTTAAAGAGTTTGTTCCTGCCACCAAAACTGATAATCCTATGATTGGAGCATCTCAGATGAGACCTCAGAAACAATCCCAGATGCAAGCTCAGAAGCAAGGTCAGAAGCATGTTCAGATGCAAGGTCAGAAGCATGTTCAGATGCTACCTCAGAAGCAACCCCAGAAATTTTTCAGAAACAGAAGGAGGAGAAATCATCCATGGATCTGTCATCACTGTGGAAAGAAAGGGCATATCAAACCATTCTGCTTCAAACTTTATGGCTATCCTGAACATTTTCAGTATAGAAAAGTGGAACCAGCTACTGTCAGACAGAATGTTCAGAAGGTGTGGATGCCCAAAGTTCAGAATGTAGGCCTGATTGCTCATACTTCACTGAGAGCCACCTCAAAAGAAGACTGGTACTTTGATAGTGGGTGTTCAAGGCACATGACTGGTGTGAAGAAGCTGCTGAACAATATCAGATCATACTCCAGAAGTTATGTGACATTTGGAGATGGTGTAAAAGGTCAGATTCTGGGTATTGGTGATTTGATCAGAGAAGGGTTGCCCAGACTTAATGATGTGCTACTGGTGGAAGGATTAACTTCAAATCTGATCAGTATTAGCCAACTTTGTGATCAGGACTTGAAGGTTAATTTTAACAAACTAGAGTGTATTGTTACTGATCAGGAAGATAAGATTCAGATGAGAGGCTGCAGATCCAAAGACAATTGTTACTTGTGGGTTTCTGAAGAGGAAAGAAGTTTGACTTCTTGTCTTATGAGCTCAGAAGAGGAAGTCAAGCTCTGGCACCAGAAGTTAGGTCATCTGCATCTGAAAGGCATGAAGAAAATCCTAAGTACTGAAGCTATCAGAGGTGTACCAAATCTGAAGATCAATGAGGACAATGTTTGTGGTGATTGTCAAATTGGGAAACAAACAAGAAAGTCTCATCCCAGATTAGTTCACCAGGTAACTACTAAAGTACTAGAACTTGTTCATATGGATTTAATGGGGCCTATGCAAGTAGAAAGTATTGGAGGGAAGAGGTATGCATTTGTAATGGTAGATGACTACTCAAGATTCACATGGATCAACTTTGTTAGAGAGAAGTCTGACACTTTTGAAGTGTTTAAAGACTTATGTACTCAATTACAAAGAGAGAAGAACTGTGGGATTGTCAGAATCAGAAGTGATCATGGCAAAGAATTTGAGAACAAGAGTTTTTCAGAATTCTGTGCTTCTGAAGGTATAAAACATGAATTTTCTGCACCTATCACACCTCAGCAAAATGGTGTAGTTGAGAGGAAGAATAGGACTTTGGCAGAATGTGCAAGGGTTATGTTGCATGCTAAGAAGTTGCCATATATGTTTTGGGCTGAAGCAATGAACACAGCATGTTACATACACAATAGAGTCACTCTGAAGAAGGGAACAACCTGTACCTTGTATGAATTATGGAAAGGGAGAAAGCCAACTGTAAAATATTTCCATGTGTTTGGGAGCAAATGCTATATTTTGGCTGACAGAGAAAATAGAAGAAAACTGGATCCTAAGTCTGATGAGGGCATATTCCTGGGTTATTCAGTGAACAGCAGAGCTTACAGGGTGTTTAATTCCAGAACCAAGGTTGTGATGGAGTCCATAAATGTGGTTATTGATGATTTGTCTGCTGAGAATGAAAAGAATGAGCCTGAAGTTGTTCCAGAGTCTGAAGCCTTAGAAGAACAAACTTCAGAAGCAGAAAAGCGTTCAGAGTCTGAAGAAGTAGAAGATCAACCAGATCAAGTTCCAAATGGTAAAGGGCCATCAATTAGAGTTCAGAAGGATCATCCTAAAGACTTAATCATTGGAAGCTTAGATCAAGGTGTCAGAACCAGGAGATCAGATGCTGCTGCTACTGATTCATGTTTTGTGTCAAAGGTTGAGCCTAAAAATGTGAAAGAAGCCCTAACTGATGAATTTTGGATTGAAGCAATGCAAGATGAGTTGAATCAATTCAAAAGGAGTGAAGTGTGGGATCTAGTTCCAAGACCTGAAGGGCTGAATGTGATTGGGACTAAGTGGATATTCAAGAATAAAACAGATGAAAATGGTACTGTAGTCAGAAACAAGGCAAGGTTGGTTGCTCAGGGTTATACTCAAGTTGAGGGACTTGATTTTGATGAGACCTTTGCACCTGTGGCCAGACTAGAGTCCATAAGACTGCTGTTGGGTGTCTCCTGCATTCTCAAGTTCAAGCTATTTCAGATGGATGTGAAGAGTGCATTTCTGAATGGATATCTGCAAGAAGAAGTGTATGTTGAACAGCCTAAAGGATTTGTGGATCATAATTTTCCTAATCATGTTTACAAACTGAAGAAGGCTTTGTATGGATTGAAGCAAGCACCAAGAGCATGGTATGAAATATTAACTCAGTTTCTTGTGGCTCAGGGTTACAGAAAAGGAGGTTCTGATAAGACATTGTTTGTAAAAGATGAAAATGGGAGTCTGATGATTGCTCAGATTTATGTGGATGATATAGTGTTTGGAGGGATGTCTCAGAAGATGGTCAAATTGTTTGTTCAGCAAATGCAATCAGAGTTTGAAATGAGTTTGGTTGGAGAGCTGACTTACTTTCTTGGATTACAAGTCAAACAAATGGAAGATACAATCTTCATTTCTCAAAGTAAGTATGCCAAGAACATAGTGAAGAAGTTTGGAATGGAATCTGCTGCTCACAAGAGGACACCAGCTGCTACTCACCTGAAGTTAACTAAGGATGAAGATGGAGTTTCAGTAGACCAAAGTCAGTACAGAAGCATGATTGGGAGCCTATTGTACTTAACTGCAAGCAGGCCTGATATCACATTTGCTGTAGGAGTTTGTGCAAGATATCAAGCTGATCCTAAGATGAGTCATCTGACACAAGTTAAAAGGATCCTGAAATATGTGAATAGCACAAGTGACTATGGAATCATGTATTCTCATAGTTCAAGTTCTGAACTGATGGGATATTGTGATGCTGACTGGGCTGGAAGTGCTGATGACAGGAAGAGCACCTCAGGAGGTTGTTTCTTCTTAGGAAATAACTTGATTTCATGGTTCAGCAAGAAACAAAACTGTGTTTCATTGTCAACTGCTGAAGCTGAGTATATTGCTGCTGGGAGTAGTTGTTCACAACTGGTTTGGATGAAACAGATGCTGGAGGAGTACAACTTGAAACAAGGTGTTATGACATTGTTCTGTGACAATTTGAGTGCAATCAACATCTCTAAGAATCCAATTCAGCACAGTAGAACCAAACACATAGACATCAGACACCATTTTATCAGAAACCTTGTGGAGGACAAGATTATTCAACTGGAACATGTGGACACTGAAGATCAAATTGCTGACATATTCACAAAGGCCTTGGATGCTAAACAGTTTGAGAATCTGAGAAGCAAGTTAGGTGTGTGTTTACATGAAGAATTCTAGCAATTAAAGCAAACTGGATGTGAGGAAGATAGAGTACCTGCCAGCTTTGTTAGTGCTAAGTGTGATGCTGTTTTTGATACTAAGTCTGAAGTTCAAACTGGGACAGTAGTTGAAGATGTTTGTGCAGTTTTCCTTCCCTATTTGAAGTCTGAGATTTGTCAGAATTTTGTGGCTAAAAAGGGGGAGAAAATCTTATGTAATGTGTTGGCTTTGATACCAAGTGTTGTTGCACAGAGAATTAGTTCAGCTTTCAGTGTTGTTCAGAAGTTGCTTGTGAAGCTCAGAGTTCAGAACCAATATAACAAGAGCTGTCAAGATGTTATTGAGGGGGAGTATGTGTCTCAGGGGGAGTTCAAGCTTGTTATATACCTGAGTGATAATGTGGTCCTGAAGTGTAGAAGTGTAGTGGTCCTGAAGAACATTAGTGTTTAGCTCCTGAAGTGTGGGTCTGAAGAACAATTGCACTTTGGTGTATGCTCTGATACCTTTTATCACTGCAGTTCAGTAGTGAGGGGGAGTTTGTGTGAGAAGCTGAGTTGCAGGGGGAGTGTTGTGGAGATTCAGAAGTAAGGGAGAGTGTTTGTGATGATCAAGAGTTGATCAGTAGCTCTGATACCATGTTTAACATAGCTCAGAAAAGTGTTTTATCCGCTGCTTATGTTTATTGCTATGATGTATTTTTGTGGAGTTCTTCATTGCTGAGTTGATTATAAGGGAGATTGAAGAACTTGTTTGGTTTTAGCCAAAAATTTGCCAAAGGGGGAGATTGTTGAGTCTTTAAGTGTTGGCTGCATTGTTTGGCAAAACCAAAGTATGGAATAGAAGATTTTCCTTATGATGAACATTTCTTCAGTTACAAGTTTTCTCATTTGAAGCCATTCAGAAGCTGAAATCTACATCAGAAGCTGAAATGCTCATCAGAAGCACTGTAGCACTTCAGAAGCAGTTTCAGGTTCTGAAGCCAGCATTGACTTCTGTTGACCACATCAGAAGCTGGGTTTGCTGGATTGTTTTTGCACGTATCTTGGGAGATTTAGCAAGGAATTATGGTTGTATAATTGCTTCTAGAATGCTGGGTTTATTGGAAAAGATATCTTTGAAGATTTGGTTCAAAATTATGAAAATTCGTATTTTCTGTTTTAAATCTTTCAAAGATTGGATGCAGTTTTATTTGTTACTTTATTGGAACAATCTTATTCCAGTAACAAATCAATTCAGAAGATTTGGAGCATAATTAAGAGGCTTGCTGAAGATTATAAAAGGAGGAGCTTTGCTATTGAAGACTTACGATTTTAGAGAGAAAATTCAGAAATAGAGTCTTAGTGTGTGTAAGCTTTTTAGCTTTGTTTGTGCACCACTCAGTTTGAGTTGGTTTAGGTGTTTTGAGTTATAATCACTCTAAGCCTGTAGGTATGAGTGTTGTCTTTATGTATTGAAGTTGTTCTTCAAAAACAGAGTGTTCTTGATTAAGGGTTTCAGTAACTGGGTTTAGTTACTTGAGTAGGAAGATAGTGGTTTCTATTACTCAGAGTTGGGTAGAAGTCTTACTAGGTGGAGGTTAATTGCTTGGGATAAGAACTGGGAGTCAGTGTCTGAGTCTTAAGGATTAAATCCAATAGTGGATTTCCTTCCTGGATTGGTATCCCCCAGAGTAGGAGGTGTTTACTCCGAACTGGGTTAACAAACCTTGTGTGTTCTTTAGCTTTCCTGCACTTTATTTTCTGCTCTTGCATTGTGTTTACTTGTGCTCTGTTTTAGCATTTTATTGTGCCCTGCGTTTTGTTCAGAACCTGTTTGGTTCAGAACCTGGTAACTCTCTTATTGCCTGGCCAGAATTTCAAGGAGTATGATAGGAAGTCTTCTATATCTTACAGCTAGTAGGCCAGATATCACATTTGCAGTTGGAGTGTGTGCCAGGTACCAAGCTGAACCAAAAATAAGTCATCTGACTCAGGTAAAGAGAATTCTGAAGTATGTGAATGGTACTAGTGACTATGGTATGTTGTATTCTCATGGGGAAAGCACTGTGTTGTTTGGATATTGTGATGCTGACTGGGCTGGAAGTGCAGATGATAGAAAGAGTACCTCTGGTGGATGTTTCTTTCTAGGCAACAACCTTATATCCTGGTTCAGGAAGAAGCAAAATTGCATTTCTTTGTCTACAGCTGAAGCTGAGTACATAGCAGCTGGTAGTAGTTGTTCTCAATTGTTGTGGATGAGACAGATGCTGAGTGAATACAATGTCAAGACAGATGCTATGACATTATATTGTGACAATCTGAGTGCAATTAATATCTCCAAAAATCCTATTCAACATAGCAGGACCAAACACATTGACATTAGACATCATTTTATAAGGGATCTTGTTGAAGACAAAATTGTTACTCTTGAACATGTTCCAACTGAAGAGCAATTAGCAGATATTTTTACCAAAGCCCTTGATGCTAATCAATTTGAAAAATTAAGACGGAAGTTAGGGATATGCTTAGTTGAAGAATTGTAGCAATTAATGTGCAAGGGGCGTGCAGCTATTATTTTTTCCCTCCTCAACCGCTTATTGCACGTCACTCAAGGAGGTTATTGCAAACTTGCCTTTTTCAAAACTCTTGCACGCTATCATCATTATCTTTGTCTTAACTTCTCTCAACCTCTCATCTCCTCTCTTACCGCGCACATCATCATTCAAAAATCGTCCACTTCTCATACCTTCACATTCAAAATCATCGCCATGGCTGATTCTACTTCTCATCAAACTACACAAGATCAAGCTGCTGAAGCCGTCATCACTGATGCGCAACCCCTCACCACTATCCTCAACGCTCCTACAAAGAAGCGTCGAACTAGGGCATCTGCATCACGAAGGAAGACACCTGCCAAATCTAGCAAAGCTACCTCCTCCACCGCTGTGAACACCAGGTCAAAATCGAAAGGTAAATCTTCTACCACTCCCGCTGCTCAACGAGTAGGGCTTAGCATGGATGATTTGTACCTTAAGGACAATCCGTTTATTTCTACTGTTGTTGAACCACATGCTGAACCTTCTGTCACCGAATCTGAGAATGTTGCGGTTGAAAGTACTGTAGCTATGGCTGAAACCCTAGGTCCTGATAATCCTAAGGTAGATGAAAAATTAGTTGGTGATTCTTCGAATTCCCCTATCGAGCAAGATGTTACTACTGGTTCTGGTGAAAAGAATGTTGTTGATACGCCCGTTTCTGAGACACCTGCTGATTCCCCTGCCACAACAAAGGATGCTGTGACAGATGCTCAAGCATCTTTGTCACAAGCTCATGAGGAGCCTGATGTGGTGGTTCCTAATATCTCTGGTTCTGTGAGTGTCCCTGAGAGTGAGTCCTCAGAGTCTGAAGATGAAGGGACTGAGACTCAGGATGTTGTAGATAATACTGAGACTGCTATTTTAGACCGTGCTGACACTATTGCTGTTGAGGAAGCTATGCCTGAAGAAAGACCTCAGGAAGAAACTGGTGTTATTGGTGTTGCTCGCAGGACTAGGAGCAAATCTGACAAAACTGCTGCTGTTGTTAGTGAAGGACAAAAGGATAGGAAGAAGAAAGCTGTTAATGCTGGGAAGAGGCCTGTGTATGGTCCCCCCAAGGCTGGGAGCAAGAAGGTGGCTCAAAGTGGTCACAAGAAGAAGAGCCTCAAAAGAAAAGACCCTCCCTCTAGTGACTCTGAGTTTGAGGTTGCTGAGCTTGAAGCTGCCACATCTGGTGGGGCTTCCAGGAAAACAATGAAGGGTATGAAGATACCTCTAACTATCCCTCCTGCCCCTCTTGATAATGTTTCCTTTCATTTGGAAAATGGTTCCTCTAGGTGGAAGTTCATATACCACAGAAGACTGGGTCTTGAAAGAAATCTTAAAGAAGATGTTTTCAAGTGTCAAAAGCTGGTTGATTTGTTGGAATTTGCTGGACTGATGAAGACTGTGAGAAATCTGGGTCCATGTTATGATAAGCTGGTCAGGGAGTTTTTGGTAAATGTTTCTGATGAGTGTGATGACACAAGAAACCCTGAGTATAGGAAGGTTTTTGTTCGTGGTAAGTGTGTGAATTTTTCTCCTATGGTGATCAATGCATACCTTGAGAGGTCTGCTGAGGAGACCCCTGAGCTTGAGGTCACTGAGGACACAATCTGCAAGACAATCACTGATAACAAGATTAGACATTGGCCAAAGCATTTGTCTTCTGCTCAACTGTCTCCTTTGTTTGCTGCTTTGAATAAGATCTGTGCTCAAAATTGGACTCCAACCACTCACTCAAATTCTGTTGCATCTGGGTTGGCCAAGTTCATTTATGCTGTGGGGACCAAGTCACCCTTTGATTATGGAGCCTACATCTATTATCAAGTTTTGGAACATGCCAAGTCGTTTGCTATTAAGTTTCCAATTGCTTTTCCTACCCTCCTGTGTGGAATTATTCTTCAGCAACACCCTGATATTTTGATCAGTAGTGATGAGCCCTGCAAGAGGCCTAGTCCTATGGCTTTGGATTGCAGTCTGCTGTCTGAGACACATGATGCTGATGTAGCTGGTACTTCTGTCCGGACATCTGGTGTGCTCTCCAGAAAGCAAATGATTGCTGATCTTACTGAGACAAGTGTGGCTCTTGGAGCTAGGAAGGTGAAGATTGACAGGATCATTGCAGCTTTGAAGGCTGAAGCTGATGCTGAGGGTGAGCAGGATGAGGAAGAAGGAGGAGATAAGGCTGTTGCTTTTGCTGGTGACTCTGAAGATGCCTCTGATGATTCTGAGGATTTCTGATTTTCTTGTTTTGTTCTGAATCCTTTTGATGTACTCTTTTTGCCTTTTGTTGGTAACTGGGCTATGCCCTGAATTTCTTATGCACCTTGTGTGCTTCTGGTCTGTAATATGCACTCTCTGTGGTTGCTATGCACTCTTTTTGGTTCTATGCACTTTCTATGAGTTTGCCCTATCTGTTGGTTGTCAGAATTTTTGGCTAAAAAGGGGGAGTAGAATTTGATGATGAATTTGATTTATTATCTGTTGCTTGTGTGCATGATTTGAAGCTTATATTATGTATGGTTACATGTGTTGAGGGGGAGTGTAGTATATGTTGAGGGGGAGTACTGGTACATGCATGTTTTGAGGGGGAGCTCTTAAGTTTTTTTTCTTGGTGTGTGGAAATTTATTTTTTCCCTTATCTTGTGAATCTACTTTATGAGAGTTTATTTCTCTCTAGTTGTTCCTATGAGGCTAGATGTTTGTGTTATCTGGTGCATGCCTCTGATTCTACTTGCAAGCCATCTTTGACTATTTCTCTCTTGGAAGTAATCTCATAATATGCTACGATATTTTCTTTCCTTGCTGTGTGCCTATGTTGACGTGAAGGAAATGTTTTTCTGTGTATCTCCCAAGGAACTGACTCTAGAGTGTTTTAGCCAAAATTTTGCCAAAGGGGGAGATTGTTGGGTTTTTGTAGATTGGCTGCATTTTGCAAAAACATCTACTAGCCAGATGCTGGGACAGATGCGGTAGCATATGGAACAGCTTTTTGTAACTTGTGTTTTCGCGCCAGCTAGCGCTTTATATTTGTGTACGCAATCTTCCAAAGATTTGCCTGAAGATTTATTTTCCTATAGCTTGCTGATCAAGGCGCGTGTATCTGACTGAAGATTTGTTTGAAGTTTTATTTGTCTTGCTATTTGTTCCACAAGATATTGTTCTATATTTGGAAGCTTTTTATTATTTCTAGAAGATTGTTTCAGCTGGACCGGACAATGTCCATGCTCTATTTTGAAGCCCAGACCCGTGGTATCTCAGTACTATATATTCGTGAAGGCAAACCCTAGTTGGGTAACTAAAAACCGTGTGTGTTAGCAAAGCGTGTGTTTAAGGTTTTTAGGGTTTCTTTGTTAATTGTGAGCCTTGCTTGTATCACCCTGATTCAAGCTAAGGACTGAGTTTGTTTGGGTTGTAATTGTAAGCTACTCCTAAGCTTTTAAGTACGGAGTGAGTATGTGTTATTAGAGTGTGTTTCTCTTTGTGTGTTTTGCGTGTTTGATTATTATACCGTTTGTGCTGTTGGTAGGAATTGAGACGGGGTCTCATATCTAGGAGTTCCTAGATAGAGTTGCCACTGGTAGGGTCTAGGTGCAAAGTCAAGTAGTGTGTCTGCGTTGGTCTTTTCACTAGAACTATAATAGTGGAATCATTCCTGGATTGGTATCCCCCAGAGTAGGAGAGTTGCTCCGAACTGGGTTAACAAACTCACTGTGTACTTTATATTTCCGCTGTGTTCATTTTAATTTGTGCCTTGTTACGCTGTGTTACTTTAATTGTAGTTCTGAGTAGACACGTGCTCGGACAGTTGTGCCAACATTGTGCACAGCATATTTCAGTCAGGTTGCCAGGAATTTCAGTTTGGGCAAAGAGGTTATGGTTCCAGTTTCCTCGGTTTTGGTGCTTATGGAAAGCACACAACTCATCAATGTCAAGCTGTAGGGGGTTTCCAAGGTAGGTGTTTATGGCCTCGCGGTCGAATCTAATGACGCGACCACGAACCATAGTCTGGTAAGTGAACTCCCCTTCAGGATCAGCGGGTATAGCATTTGCATAGAACTCCCTAATGATGTCGTAGTTTAGGTTCAAGGGAGGGTTAGCTAAAATTCCCCAGTTGCGGGAATTGATTAAATGCGCTATATCCCGGTATGTGCCTTGCTCACTTATGATAAACTGCCTTTCGGCCCAAAACGTTCTCTTGAGCAGCTCAGCATACCTCTCCTGGTTGCGGAGGCTGAGGAATCTAGAAGCGTCAAAGGCTCCTTGTGGCCTTGATCCGGATGATTCGGCTCTTGGTCGCTTTCCCGTTGGTTGTTTTGGTGCCATCTATGAGAAAAGAAAAAAAATCAGCAAACATAAGAAAATACAGAGGCAAGATGAGCTTAGACAAGTTGAATTGAAAAAGAAGCATGAAAAAATAATGTTTTGTTATGTCTGTCATGGTCGCTCTGCGAAGTTAAGTTCGCAGAGCAAAGTTGCGCTCGCAGAGCAAAATTGAGTTCGCAGAGCAAAGATGAACTCAGTGTTCTGGGTTTTCCAGAACAATGGTCGCACTGCGAAGCTGATTTTGCTCTGCGACCATGACAGAAAACACAGTTTTTGCAGAAAACGCAGTTTTGACAGAAAACACAGCAACTACCCCTAAACCTTAAGATTTCAGTTCTGATGTTATTCCATCTACCCAACATTAAACTCCTAACATGCAACAAAACTCAACCCCAAACTTAACTCTAAATCACTTAACAGAACCATTTATTTCAATTTTCACAAATGGGTAAACTGAATTTGTACAAAATCACTTGAAAATTGAAAGAAATGGGTCTGTTTCATCTACCCACATTGCATGTTTAACTGAATTGAAACCCTAAACACAGCAAACCAGAAGTGAAACTTAACACAAACCTAACCCTAAATTGAAATTTTAAAAATCAAAACCCTAAGTCACATAATCCTATCACGAATCAGAAATAAGAAAAGAGAGAGAGAGAGAGCAGAATTCATACCTTATATGCTTGCACAAATGGCAAGAATTAAAACACGAATTTACTGAGGATTGAAAGGATTTGTGAAAAATGGGTAAGTTTTAAAATTTTAGGGTTTTTGTTTTGAGAAGTTAATGAAAAAGTGAAGGTTTGGGTTATTGGGTTAATGAAAAGTAACGGTTGAGATATGGGTGGGGAGTGGGATGGGTGGTTGGGGGGAATTAAAGAATGGGTAGTGGCTTTGAAAATTGAACTGACAGAATTCGCAGACGTCGCACTGCGAAGTATCTTTGCTCTGCGAACTTCAGAGTTAGCTTCGCAGTGCGATGTAAACCTGGCTCTGCGAAGTCATCAGACTCTGCAAGGTTCGCAGTGCGAAGAGACTTTGCTCTGCGAAGTTATCAAACTCTGCAATGGTCGCAGTGCGAAGAGACTTTGCTCTGCGAACATGACAGGTTCTGAAATTTTTAAAATTGCAACTTTTCAACAAATTTGTCATTTTTATCTTCACCTGTGGTTACTAAAAAGCAGTAATAAAACATAAATACTTACAAAGTTGGGTTGCCTCCCAACAAGCGCTTGTTTTACGTCGTTAGCTCGACGCCTGATTCGTTAGGGCGGCCGAAATGAAACGAAACGCACATCAGCCTTAGTATTCCTTTGCTTTGGGAAGAATTCCATGAACTTGCGGTATAGCTGATGTGAAGTCCAGAACCTCCCTATCCAGAATAAGCTGAGCAAGGAACTTATGTCATCTATTACAAACTCAAATTCGGCCTTGCTCATCTTCATCCCCTCCTTTTCACAAGTTTCTTCCTTGTTAAGAAACTGTTCCGTCTTCTCAATATCCATCACTTCTTCACTATCAACAACGCTGGCCTCTTTAGAATTTGACCTTTTTTGAGGAAGTTCAAATTTGTGTGGTATCTCTAATTCTTCCACTAATGTCCTTATACCACATCCTTCAAACATCGTCTCTTCCTCACTCTCATCAACATCATCTTCAACAATCTCTCCGAACTCCAAAGTGGATTGATTGTTGGTCTGAACATCCATGACTCTTGATGAAAAATTTAATTGAACTTGCAAAAGTTCCAATTGGATTGATATCGCTCTCAATCTTTGGTCGGTATTTTGCATGTTGATCATGGATTGTTGCATGAACAAATTCAAAGTATTTTCCGTTCTTAACATTTGTTCATCTTCAGACGGATATTGTTGATGTTGTTGATAGGATTCATTCTCGTATGGATTATAGAAGTTGAAATAATCATGATGATCAGCCATGATTTCTTTCAATGTTGAGAATCTGAAACAAGTATAACTAACAAGAAAATTTTCTTTGTATAACAAAGAGGGTTACTGCATACACGGATTTATCATGTACAAAAGATAAGAAAAATATTAACAAGATATATACAAAAGCTCAAAACAATAAAAATTATTGCGATGCTCAAAATATCTAAACACTAATCCCCGGCAACGACACCATTTTGTTAAATGAGTAACAAAAGTAAGTATTTTTCAATTATCGTCTCCTCAGGGATTAGGTGCGCTATCTCGAACCATTCAACAATCGATATTGTTTTGAGTTAGGGTTTCTTTACTTGGTTGCATAAAAACTAATGTAATGTAAAAGCGGAAATAACACGACAAATAATAGGGAATAAAAGCGTTGGAATAGGAGGTCATCAATCTTGCATCGAATATAATCTAAAAATCATGCATATGAATTTTAGCGTTTTAGCGAAATTACCACGTATCACTCGACAACGTCATTCGTGTCCAAATGACGTCGTGAGATCGATCGTATCGTTTAATTGACGATTTCCCAATCAATCAAACGATCCGAAAGCATTACGTTCCGATACTTTATATGATTATCAAAACCCAAATCCATTTCTAGATTTTCTTATTTTGATAGAAGATTATTCTAAACATAGATTCAAAAGTATTTGTCAATAACAATTGAATCAAGCATAAGAATGAAAAGCAAGAATAACTTCAAAAACACATAAATTGCTAAAATCATATATTTACATAATCAAAGATTACATCTAAGCTAGAAAGAATACCTCCAATCCCAACAAAGGGAAGTTAGTTGTTCATTTTCATGACAACTATACAAAAGAGTAGAGAAAAGATGAATATCATAACATAAGTCTTGATTTCCCAAAGCCTTTGGTTGATTCCACAATTCAATCACTTTTGCTCCTTGAAGATCATAGCTTCTAGCCCTATTTTAACTCTTAAAACTAAATCCTAAATATTACTGAACGAAATTAAAAAGCTATCTATCAAAATCTCTCTAAAAATTCAGCTTTTGCACCCTTTTATAAGTGTTCTGTAAATCAGGACTTTGCTCTGCGAAGTCCTTTCTTCACCAATGGGCTTCTGCCACCTCAGCCTTGAACAGTTCAAACCGCCCTGCTTCGCTCTGCGACCACAACTTCGCTCTGCGAAATCACTAGATGAGATTCTTCAGAAAATCCCTGCCTGGTCTCGCCAAGTGATCGCCAAGTGCGCGCTGGGCGAAATTCTTCATCCTTCTCTTGGTGATTTCTTGCTATTTTCAGGTCCTGGCTTGCTTTTTCCTACATAAATGGGGAGGAATAAGATATACAAAGAATAATTGGCATTTCTTCATAAATTTCATGCTTTTCCTAAGATAACTTGCAAAACAAGTAACTAAAAAGCCTTATAAAAGACATGAATTCATTCATATTTTGCCACTTATCAAGGTCCCTGAGGGAAAAGGTAAGGAGATGACGAGAAAGGTGGTGACGAGAAAGGTGGAGCTATAGTAGGAGCAGCTGCACTAGCCTGGGAGGACCCAGTCGATCCCTCGCTAGAAGATGCAGTAGGTGTGGCAGGCATTGGGGTTAATCTGGCTTGTGTGGCTGTGTCCACAACTTGAGTAGCATACCGCCTCCTGCGGGCTTTGCTCTTGCTCTTATCCTCAATCCTCGGAGGCATGGCTGACTATTTATCAATAAAAAAAAAGCCATAATGTAAACAATAAATCATGATAACACTAATTAACACAAATAAACAACATATTCATCCATTTTGAAATTAAAATCATTACAATTTGAACAATACATCAATTATAACAATACAACAATACATCAATTATAATCCAAAAATACTCTCATCGACTTGATCCCCTTCATCAATATTGTTCTCTTCAGAATCAACATCATCCTCATCATTTTCATCTTCATTAGGAGTCAACAAAACAGCAGGATCAACATAATCCCCTTCAACTTGTGCATCACGCCAACCTGTAACTTGCTCAACTTCAATTATGTCATTAACATGTGAAATTTCATCAATTTGTTCAACTTCATCAATTGATTCTTCAGTCTCAATGCGACCCCTTGGCTTTGTTTTGATTGCAACTGACCATCCTCGTTTGTGTTGTTGTGTTGGGGGATAAGGAACATAGTACACTTGCCTAACATTATGTGCCATGATAAACAGGTCATAAACATTATATTTTTTGTCCACACGAATGTCAACATTGTTGCTTATTTTGTTCATTTTTGTCCATCTAGGTGACGGATCAAACCAGTCATAATAAAACAACACCACTTTATCCTGATTGTAAAACAACTCGTAAACGTGTTTGATCACACCATAGAAGTCATCTTCACTCCTTCCATAACTCCTTTTACGTATACACCACTGTTATATGTCTTCTTCCCCTCACTCCATGAATGAGTATGAAATTTATATCCATTCATGAAGTATGTATGATATTCAGTGGCACATTGTAAAGAACCTTGAGATAAACCTCTTAAACGAATGATTTCTTCGGTTGGTTCGGCATTGTATACTTGTTGTTTAAACCAACCGGGAAAATATTCATGTATATAACCAGGCGAATCATCACCAAATTCTTCATAAAAGGTCTTAAATTCCCTATACCAAAATTTAAGTCAAAGTTAGACGTGTTTTAACTTACTCAATGTACTAGTAAAAAGAAATAGTTTTGTTTTACTTACTCAAGGCATGGTTTAACCTCCGCGCAATTAATCAACACATGAACATGAGCTGATCGATACTCTTTCTGATCTACCATCCAATGTTCACTTGCCTTGCCAGAGTGACAACCAGGTAGATTGAAAACTGATAAGGTCGACGGATCCCTTTCATTTTCAACATCAACATCATTTCTTGTAGTAGTTGGAATAAGCACACGGTCGATGAAGTAATGACTGAGAAAGTATGAGGTTTCCTTGTGAATGTAAACAACGCATATTGATCCTTCAACTTTAGCCCTATTTTTAACTGCTCGTTCTGAGTCACCCATAAATCTTTCAAACGGGTACATCCACCTATATTGAACAGGCCCGCCAAGCTTAGCCTCATATGCCAGATGAACCGGAAGATGTTCCATAGAGTCAAAAAAACCCGGGGGGAAAATTTGCTCCAGCTGACAGAGTATGATTGGAATTATCTTGTCCAATTTATCAAGTTCATCGACTCTCAAAGTTGAAGCACACATATTTTTAAAAAATTGACTAATCTCGGTGAGTGGATTTAACACATGGGTGTGCAGTGAACTAAACGCACTTGGGATTAAGTTCTCCATGAAAACATGACAATCATGACTTTTCATCCCATGTAACCTTCCAGTTTTAACATCGGCACACCTGCCCAAGTTAGAAGAATATCCGTCAGGCATTCTCAAATCTTTCAACCACTGACAAACTGATTTTGCTTCTTCGGAAGTTAGAGTGTAGATTGCCTTGGGTTTCAACAAATTTCCATTCGGTTTAGGTTTTAACTCCAAGTTCCTTCTTTTACAATACAGTTCTAAATCTTTCCTGGCTTTCTCATTATCTTTCGTTTTTCCTTTGACATCCGTCACTGTGTTAAATATATTGTCAAAAAAATTCTTCTCAATGTGCATTACATCAAGATTATGTCTGAGCAAGTCATCTTTTCAATATGGGAGGTCCCAAAATATACTTTGTTTAGTCCAGTTGTGGTCAACTCCGTATCCTGGTATTGAGACAGTTTGGCCAAAATCGGTGACTTTTGGATAATCACAAACTATTGTCCAAACTTCTTCTGATGTAATCTTAGGGGGCGGGGCATCTAATACTCTTTCATCGTTCAAGAAGCCATTCCTACTTCTTCTAAACGGGTGATTATGAGGCAAGAACCTACGATGAGAGTCAAACCACGAACACTTCCCTCCATTTTTCAAATTAAATGCCTTTGTATTTTCCATACAATGTGGACAAGCAAATCTCCCATGAGTGCTTCAACCAGACAACATGTCATACGCTGGAAAATCGTTAATTATCCACATCAAAGATGCTCTCATTAGAAAAAAAAAATTTGGTTGAAATATCGTAAGTCCATTCTCCAATCCACAACCTCTTCAAATCATCAATTAAAGGTTGTAGAAACACATCTATGCCTTCTTTAAGGTTATCTGGCCCCGGAACAACACAAGCCAAAAACATGTAGGGCTTTGTCATGCACATCTCAGGAGGGAGATTATAGGGGATTACAACGACCGGCCAACAAGAGTATGGTATTGCTGATGCTTGGATATATGGAGTGAAACCATCAGAGCACAATCATAGTCTTACATTTCGCAGATCTTCTGCGAAATCTGGATATACATGATCAAAGTGTTTCCGCGCTTCATCTTTACAAACTTGTTGTACCCATGCCCATGCAATAAATCCTTGAACTCCATCCACAAAATGGGGCTTTAATCCTCTTCTTCCCGGTAACGTTCTGTCATACATCCAACTACGATAATGCTGATAATACTCCATTTTTTGCTCGTTTAACTATAATGTTCACATATTTCACGATTAGTAATTTTTTGCTTAGTAGCGCTACGTACTAACGCAAAAAATTATAAGTTCAATCGACAAGACTAAATAGTCGATCACATAACGAGTAAAAATATTTATTTATCTAAGTAACCTATAATTACTATATTGTGTATATTGTTTTTTTACGCACAAATTTATTTTAGGCGCAAAACTATTTTTAATAAATAAAATTCTTTACGCGCGAATTTTTTTTATACTAACTAAAAAAAATCTCGTGAAAATTATTTAAGCGCGAAACTGTTTTTGATAAAGAAAATTCTTTACGCGCGAAATATTTGAATACTAACTAAAAAAATTGCACGAAATTTCTTTACGCGTGAAATATTTGTATACTAACTAAAAATATTCCATAAAATTTCTTTACGCGCGAATTTTTTTTACGCCAAAAATTTTCTTTACACACTACTAATTAAAAACACTTTTATAATTAAAAAAATTAGTCTTTAAATAATATCAGTTTAATAATTATTCATTTATATTAATTTTTTTATTCCAATTACTTATAAAAAAGTTGTTTAGTTAACAAAACAATTTCATATCAAAAACATTATTATTATAATTTGTTTTAGATAAAAAAAACAGTTTTACTTCGTTTTAATAATTAAGAAAAAATAGATTTGTGGTAAAAAAATACAATTTCATATCAAAAACATTATTATAATTTATTACACTTGAAAATAAACAGTTTAAAATTCTAAAAAAAAATAAAAAAAAACAGTTTTGATATTGGAGAAATTATTACACCATTAAAAATAAGATTTGAATAAATAACATTTTTCTCAAATTAAACTTAAAAAAATACAGTTTTAAATTAAAATAAAAGTATACACAATTTAGTGAAACCTAATGTTATTATTAAAAACTTAATATAAGACTATGTGTATTTTCCAATACTATATATTTAACAGATATTACATACCCTAAAAAATATATATATAACAACAGGTATAAAACAATATATATAACAACATGTATACAAAAAAATTGAATTATAACATACCCTAAAAAAAACATATTCAACATGCAATACACACATACACTAAAAAAAGTTCAAAAATTTATACATTCCATAAAAAAATTATTATTCTAAAAAACAAAAATCGAAATATAACACATTATTATTTTAAAAATTCGAAAATTATACATACATTAATTTATTCAACCATTAATTAACATCATTATTCCAAAAAAATTATATATAACAGATCCAAAAAATTTATACATACACTTATATATTCAGCCATTAATTAACAAATTCAAAAAATTACATAATGTTGGATATTTGGTTGTTGGCTTCATGTTTGCTAAAATCAAATATACAAGCAGTTGTGCGTCTTCAGAAGCTGGAAGCAGAATCTTCAGAAGCTGTTCCTCAGAAGCTGGGCTTCAGAAGCTGAACAGTACTTCAGAAGCTGAACGTCAGAAGCTGGACCTTCAGACGCACTATTCAGATGCTGACCTTCAGACGCACTGTTCAGACGCTGACCTTCAGACGCACTGTTCAGACGCTGACCTTCAGAAGCACTGTTCATACACTGACCTTCAGAAGCAACCTTCAGAAGCTGAAAGGTTCAGACGCAGAACTTCAGATGCAGACTTCAGAAATAACTTCAGAAGCTGGTTTTCTGCGTTCTATTTTGTGTGCCTTGGAGCTGTGTATTTTCAGAACATGATCTTTATGTGAAGATTTACTTGAAGAATTATCCAAGCTGCGTTTCTAGAAGAAAGAAGAATTTTGCGTGAAGATCTTTATTGAAGATTGGATTCTTTTATTTATGAATATATTTTCAAAGGAATCTTTGGAAAATATATTTCAGAAATATAATTGCTTAAATTTGCTTCTAAAAGAATTCTGGTAACATATCTTTGAAGATTTGGTTCGAATTTATAGTGCTGCTGAAGATTATAAATAGAGGACGCTGCTATTGAAGAAATTCATTCAAAACAGAAGAGAGAGTCATACTTAGTGTTTTGAGTCTGTAAGCTTAGTGCTTTGTTTTTCTGTACACCACTCAAATTGTTTAGAGTTGGTTGTTTGTGTTTATTGAGTTGTAATCACTTGAAGCTTTTAAGCAAAAGTGACGTACTGAGTTTTTAGGAGAGTGTCTCCATCTTTGATTGTTTAAGAGTCTGATAATCACTGGGGCAATGATTACTTGAGTAGGAAGTAAGTGAGATCTTATATCTAGGAGTTCCTAGGTAGAAATCTATACGGGTAGTGATTAAGTGAGAAGACTGAGAAACAGGGGCTCTTGTCATAGGTCTTTGAATTGATACTATTTAGTGGATTTCCTTCCTGGCTTGGTAGCCTCCAGATGTAGGTGTGTTTGTCACCGAACTGGGTTAACAAATCAACTGTGTTCTTTACTTTCTGTTTGTTATTTTGCTTATGAACTGTATACTCTGTTCTGCGTATTATACTATGTTTTATAGTTCAGAATCAGTCCTGCCAGGAATTTCACATAACAACATTTATAACTGATAAGTGCCAAAAATTAGTTAAAATGCATATTTATTAGGCACTTTTCTTACTTGTTTTACAAGATTATCTAGGTAAAAGCTCCAAAAGAAAGGATAAATATCATTTCATGCTTTTTAGACCTAATCCCAACCATTTTTGTAGGTATATGCTATTTCCTTGGACTTAAAGGTCAAGAATGAAAGAAAATCAGAGCAGAGTCTGAAAATCAGACTCTGAAAATTAGCGTCTGATGAACAGCGTCTGATGATCAGCGTCTGAAGATCAGCGTCTGATGATCAGCGTCTGAAGATCAGCGTCTGATGAACAGTGTCTGAGCTTCAACGTCTGATGAACAGAGTCTGAGCTTCAGACTCAGGATGTGCTTCTGAGCTTCGCAGAGCAAAGTGTTGCGTCACAGAGCGAAGTAAGGCGGTCTGACTGTTCAAGGCTGAGGTGGCAGAAACCCAGTTGTGAAGAAAGGTGACTTCGCAAAGCAAAGTATGACTGGGCAGAGCAAAGTCTAAAATATCAGAATATCTATAAAAGGTTCTGAAGCAGAACAGAAAAACAGAGTTGGAAAAACAGAGAACAGAGTTGGAATAATCGCAGAGTAGTAATAATTAGGATATATTTTTAGATAGAAAATAGGGATAAAAGTTCTGTTCTTCATAGAGCAAGAGTGATTGAAGTGTGGATTAACTAAGATTCTTTGGGAAATCAAGACTTAGCTTTGGATCTTCATCTTTCTTTACACTTTTGTATAGTTGTCATGACAATGATCAACTAACTCCCCTTTGTTGGGATTGGATGTACTTTATCAAGCTTAGATATAATCTTTTGATCTTTCAATATATGATCCTAGCATCCTTTGTGATATTGATTTTATTCTTGCTATACATTCTTATGCTTGATTTAAATGTTATTGACAAATACTTTTGAATCTAGGTTTAGAATAATCTTCTATCAAAATAAGAAATTCTAGACATGGAATTGGGTTTTGATAATCACAAAGTATTGGAATGTAATGCTTTCAGATCGTTTAATAGATTGGGAAATCATCGATTAAACGATACGATCGATCTCACGACGTCATTTAGACATGAATGATGTTGTCGAGTGATACGTGATAATTTCGCTAAAAAGCTAGAATCCATATGCATGATCATTAGAATATATTCGAGACTCGATTGACGAACTCTAATTCCAATGCTTTTACGCCCTATTACTCTCTGTTTTTATTATCGTTTTAAAGTCCAATAGTTTATATGAAACAATTTATAAACTCTAACTTAAAATGATAACAATTGTTGAATGGCTTACGATATCGCACTAGTCTCTGTGGATACGATATAAAAATACTTACTTTTGTCTGATCAACAATAACATATCAACAATTTAAAATAGAGAAACTACTAACTTGTTCAAGCTTCACAAAGAAAAGTTCCAAAACCAAGTTGAGCAAAGAATCACAGGAGGATGCAGCTTCACTTTGACATGCAAATGACAAAGAAGAAATTATATGTCAATATATAAGATAAAAATTGAATCAAGAAAATATAAGTATAAAGAGATTTACCAAAGTAATATAAATTAGTGTTGTTGGAGAAAGATTGGTGTGTGTTGTGTTGAAGAAACAAGTATGTTGAAGAAAGGAAGAGAAGAGATGAAGAGCAGAATATTTTCTAAAATTTTTCGAAGTTACTGATGTAAGAAAACATGGTAATATAGTACATTTTATGCCAAGTCCAAACCGAGGGATATGCCCCTCGCAAATTGGCATCAGAACGGTCCAATTTTGGGCAGAAAAAGCCAGGCTACAACGCATTTTCCCAGGGGTTATGCCCCTCGCATGCCAGCTTTTGCAGCTTTTTTCAGAGCTTGGTCACGTCAAGCCTTGTCTGGCGTGTCCCAGGGTCAACCCCTGGTAAAGGCCCTCGCAAATGGCTGACACACCTGCAGCTTTGTCCCCATTTTGAAATTCAAATCTGCTGCTTAGAATTATGCCAGGGCTAACTGCATTTTGCGAGGGGCTTGCCCCTGGTATAAGGGATCATGTGCGCGCCACTTGCTTTGGCATTTTGCCAGGAGCCTCCCTGACTTTATCCCTGGTTTTTTTGCCAGGAGTGCATGCTCCTGGCTTAAATCCCTGGGAAGATGCAATGTTTCTTGTAGTGTGAGGCGAGATCAAGCTATTGATGTTGTAATGGTCAACTAATCCTAGCCATTAGATTTGTAACTTATCTTTGGCTCCTCAGCTATAAATTGAGCTCTTCCCTCACTTCTACACACACCAAAAATTCTCTTGAGTTGTCAAAGAACTTTTCTCTCTTCTCTCTTCTTTAGCTTGTGTTGACGAACTATTCTTTTCTTCTCCCTTTTTTATTGTCCCGTCGGATTTAAAGAGTGTTCTTAAGATCATAGTCCCTTCGAGAAAAAATGTCCCTTCGAAATTAAGAATGGTCTTAAAAGCATAGTCATTTCGGTAAATTTCGTCCCTTTGAAAATAAGAGTATTCCTAAGATCATAGTCTCTTTCGAGATAAAGTGTCCCTTCATAAAATATGAATGATCTTAAGAATATAGTTCCTTTTTATCTTTTGTGCCCTTGGAGAAGTTAGAGGTTAGAGTGATTCTAGTATCATATTAGAGTGTTCTTAGTACCATAATAGAGTGATATCAATACCATATTGGAGTGGTCTTAGCACCATATTTGAAGGTGTATTTCTAGAACAGATCCTATAGTGTAATAGGACTCTGATACAGTTGTAGTTGTGATGTTTTATCCTGAGGGCGTCGTGGTTGATAGAATGCTTGCACAATTTTGAACATTGTCACGAAACGTCTTAAAGAGAGCAATCTAGTCCGCGACTCAGCTTAGTAATCTCTTCAATGACAGAAAATATTTTTTAACTAATTTTGACTGTTGTTCCAACAAGAACCAACAAAAATAAATTAGCACTTTCTTGAAGCATATAATCCACAAGCAAAAACAAACACATCAAAAAATGAAGAAAAAAAAAATATAGGTTTTATTCATTTTCTCTGGATGGACATTACCTAGTCTGTGTGATGTGATACAGAAAGAAAGCGATGTTGGAGATGCCCAAGATCCAATCAATTATGTAACCAATTTTAGACTTAATAAATATTCACTATCTTGTTTATTGTTTAGTGAAATAGTTAATTTGATAACGTCCTTGATTAAAATTATAGACTTGTTATCATGATAGAGATTATGATAATGAGAAACAAGTCTTTTATTATTATTTTTTAATCTAAATTGTTCTTGATCGTATGATTATTGTGAGTAGAACATCAATAATTCGGATAGATTAATATATATGTGATAGTCTTTATTGGATAAAGATTAATAAGTCTCATTTATTAAATTACATATATAGATGATGCATATAGTGATGTGATCATTGAACTAAAACTCAACTGAGAATTTCTAATGGTCGATATTACCTTAAAATGTCAATAGAAAAATTCTCAAGAAAGAATATAATGATTTTCTTTGACATGAGATTGTCATGGTAATTAACATGTTATTTATTGTATTTTGATTCTGAACACCTAATACCTTAGGGTGTTAGTTGAAAGGATATTGGATACGATTAAATACTTGTATAATTAATGACTAATCAAGATGGGATCCGTCAACTCTTGGTAATGAGTTTGAGCTCTACGAAAAAAATTAAAAACCCTGGCCAGGGAAATTGAATGAAAGAAGAAACGAGTTTCTTAATTCATATATGTTAACTTATTAGAGTTTGACAATTGTACCATGCTCTAGAGTTAACAAGAGTTGTAACGACGGAAGAAAAATATTATATTATTCTAATTGGTTCTTGAAAGTAAAGTAATACTTCATACTACCTGGACGTCAAGGAGTGTTACTTGACGCCTACCTTGATTAATATATTAATTTGATTAATCTATTACCGGTTTGGTATTGAACCTAGAGGGTCATACACAAACGAGTGTTCTAGTTCTTGCTAAAGAATTATTTTATTATTTGATGATTAAATTGAAGAATTTAATTAATCAAAATATAAATTTTCTAAGTGGAATATTATTGTATTTTTTGCTAGTACAAAGAATACAAATAATATATATAAACAAATTGAGCATATTTATTTATGAAATAAATAAAAGAGAAATAAACCAATAACTAAATTAGTGCACGTTACATATTATCAATTGATTATATATTTATATATATATATATATATATATATATATATATATATATATATATATATATATTTATATATATATAGAAATTGATAATGGTCAATGGTTAATCATATATGTAAATATATGTATTCAACTGTACGACTTTATTACATATAATTATATGATTGTATGAAATCATAGTGGTCAATCATCATCATGGGAAGAAACGGTTTTTCAAGTAAATTATCATTAAGATATGTTAATTGCTTTTTACAATGATTGACCATATGAAATTAAAAGGTCATTAAGATTAGTCAATACCTCCTATTTGATGAGTGTGTGTGACTTATAAATAGACCTTAAGTGATTTGATCACAACAACAACAAAATACAACATACAAATATGCTCTAGTTTAATTGTTCCACTACTCAAAGGTTGAGGGTAAGAATTGGTCTCGGTGTGGATACACGTAGAGTCTTCACATCTTTGAAGATTTTTCATGCTTCAAGAATTGATACAAAGGTACACTTTTAGTATCTAAATATATATTTTTTAATTTAAGCGCAAAATTGATCCAAACTTTATTCCGTTGCATGTGTTATGAACACTATTTTTACTACAAGCGAGGCAAAGCATAAAATTAAAGGAGGGAAGAGGACAAAATAGGTGTTCAGATAAACAACTTAATTGCTTATTTCATTGTTCCAATCAATTCAAACTTAATTGAAACTCATGAATCACTTAGTTATAATTTATAAACTATTTTTATAAGCTGTAGAATTTGTTAAAGATTAAAACTTACTTCGCAAGCATCCAATAAGTTCGTCTTTTAAAATTGTCATTTTGTTCTCCATAGGCATAGTAGCATTCCAATGCATCCATACCTTCAACCTGAAAACATTATACTTCATTCATTGCAATAATAGTATATAAAGTTTTTTGATGATTTTTTTTTTATGAATGAATCGAGTAGTATAAAGATGCTCTCAATATATGTATACGTACCTTGAGTTTCGTGTGAGACTCATCAACAATCTTTCCATCTTTTCTCCTCCTCCAGTTATCCTTTCTAAAGTTTTTTTGTCACATTCCGATCACATAGGAAAATCGAACCACCTAATGTCAATTGTCAACCAACACATCATAAGACATCTGCTCAATGAATACACCCTTTTGCCCTAATGAATGAAGTAAAAGGAAGCTACTTTATAAAAACCAGAATTATCAGAATTAATCACATACTTTGAGGCTTATGTGATGGTTTTGAATCAATCCAAGAGTTGTTACAATTAGTGAGAATTTGGACAATTTCAATTGGATGCAGCCATCAGTATAGTGCTTGTAGTCGATATCTGTTATGGACACTAGTGAAAAGACGAGCACTCACCGCTCTTTTTATTGCGTTAACGTTTGAAATTTATGAACGTGTTTTTTTATGAAATTTTGATTTTGATTAAAACTAAAAATATAAATGTTTGTTGCTTTCAAGTTATAACAAACAAAACTAACCATGATTATCTATTTCAATGACACCAACGATATAACAAAAAATATAATCTAAATTCTTTTTTTAATGACACCAAAATGAATTTTCTATTGTTTGCGCGTAAAGAATTTTCTTTATTAAAAACAGTTGCGTAAATAAATTTCACGCAATCTCTTTTAGTTAGTATACAAATATTTCGCGTGTAAAGAATTTTCTTTATTAAAATAGTTTCGCGCGTAAAATAAATTTGGGAGTAAAGAAATTTCGCGCAATTTGTTTAGTTAGTATACAAATATTTCGCGCGTAACGAAAAAAATTTTCTTTATTAAAAACAGTTTTGTGCGTAAAATAAATTTGTGCGTAAATAAATTTCGTGCAATTTTTTTAGTTAGTATAAAAATATTTCGCGCGTAAAGAATTTTCTTTATTAAAAACAATTCCGTGCGTACCAGGGGCATACCCCTCGCAAAGCCCCTGTCACTGTTTTGGGTCAGACTGTGGCCGATGTGACAAGTGACAGTGCTTTGCAGTGCGTTAGAAAAGGGAGCAGTTGCGTCAGACAATTTGCCAGGGGCTATGCCAGGAGTTGACTGAGGGAATTTGCCAGGGGTTGCCCCTCGCAAATTTGCCAGGAGCTAAAGCCTTGGTTTTCCCATTTGTGAGGCCCTGTTTTGCGTGGGTGTGTGCTCCTCGCAAAGGCCCTGGCAAAAAAATTGTTTTTTGCCGGGATTTCCGCGTTTTTTCAGGGATTTTGCCCCTGACAAATTCCCACAATTATTTTTTTTGGCGGTAGCAGATGAATAGTATACTATTTTTTATGGAAAAATCGTTCTACTACTAATTATAAAGAAATGGGTAAAACATGATACAAAAAATGAAAATAGAAAAGAAGACAAGAAAGTTGACCCGATTGACTAGGGCAGATGTAGTGGTTGTTGTGAGCCATATGAAAGTGAGAAAATACTGGAGTGAATGAAGTGGTATAAGGTGAGAGGATTACAACACAAGGCAAGCGCGAATTACTTAGTAAAACTCTTCTCTGTTTCTGAATTTGAATTCTAAAAATAAAAGAAAAGAAAGAGATCGTGCTAGATAGAGATATCAATATAAGAGAAAGAGATTAGGGTTTCTATTTCAACAAAAGAAAAGTTTAGGGTTTCTATAAGATTAATAGCGGTGTTTTAAAACCTAAATGTGTGATTAAGACGTTGGGTCATGGATGGATCGCGTGACTGTTTAGGCCCAATAAATATCAAAAATGTTAAAAATTCAGTTGGTTAGATGTGATTTAGAATTTTTTTTTTGTGGGATAAAAACAATTTATAATATTTTCACGACAGAGTAAATGCTAAATACTAGTGACTAAGAAAAATACAAAGACATCCTTGGTACTTGAGAATTAAAAAGTATCAATTGCAATTTTCTTCTTTGTTTTTTAAATATCAATCAAGTAATCATTGATGCGTATTAAATTAAATATCAGTCAAGTAATCATTGATGCGTATTAAAATATCTCTAAAAATGTACTAAAATTTAAGCTATATTTGAAATCTTTGAGAAGAGAGTGGAGACGAACCAATTTTTTTAGAGTATTTATTTGTAAGGAGAGATCAAATTATATTGATGTAATACCACACCAGTGTTACACCACTTAACATCGCTTAACATGATATACGATTTTTTAAAATTTGACCATTAGATTATAAGTTTTTATTATATAGATCATCAATGTAAAACTTTACACAAATCTAAAATCATTTGATATATTATTGAGATCCACCAATATTAAAGGTTTATATGTTTTTATCAAACATCATTAATATTGATGGGTCTCAAGAACATGTATCAAACGATTTTAGATTTGTGTAAAATTACATGGATGATCTATATGATATAAACTTACAATTCAGCTATCAAATTTAAAAAATATGTATTGAGTAAAATGATATTGAACATGTAATATTAATATTACATTATATCAGCGTGATTTGATCCTTCACCTATGTTTGAAAAAGTTGCGATTTTGGCCCCCTTTTAAAAAAATGGATTATTAGACCCCCAACTTTTGCCCCTTTTGCGAAACGTTGATTTTGACCAATTCAAAGCCTATGTGGCATGTTCAACGCCCACGTGGCCACTCACTTAAGTGAGTTGTACGCCACGTGGTTATTATTCAATTAAAATTAAATAAAAAATTGAAAATTGAAAATTAAGTTATTAAAATTGAAAATAAATTAAGTTATTAAAATTGAAAATTAAGGAAGCTGGAACCTGAGAAAATAAATTCAGATTCATCTTCTTCCTATGAACCATTCTTTATCCCTTCTTCTTCTTCTCCTTCTTATTCATCATTACCGTCCTTATCACTTCTTCGTTCTTCAAAGTTAACATTTTCCTCCTTCCTGTTCCAATCTACCCACCATGAAAACACAGTTGAAAAACATTTTCCGGGTTCACGATAAACGAAGGAGAAGAAGATTGTGGCGATAACATGTTTCTTGGTCCACGAAAACGCTGGAGAAGATGGTTATGGTTAGAATGAGTATCTAATTTTTGAATTTGGGGGAATTTCAATTCATAGGGTTTAGGGATTTTCATGAAGATCTGGGTTTGTGTAAATCCACTTGTATCAAACTTGTTTGTGTCCCTTGCATTTGATTGGTGACATTAATTCTGAGTTTGTTGTTATTCTTGGTTTCACAATAATGCATAATTACACGCGTATGGTGAATCTTGTTGTTTTGTTCATCTTAATTTTTGTTTTTTTTAATTCATAATTACACGCGTGGCTTTTTTGTTTATTTTTTAATTCATAATTACACAAGTGTCTGCCACGTATGCGTTGACTTGGTCAAAATCAGCCTTTTGCAAAAGGGGCAAAAGTTAGGGGTCTAATAATCCATTTTTTTTAAAAGGGGGCCAAAATCGCAACTTTTTCAAACATAGGGGGCCAAAAGTGCATTTAAGCCTATTTATTTACGAGGGTAAAGTAACTTTTTATTGAATATACTAAACAATATGAATTTATCTTGTGTGGGAAATTAATAATGCTGCATTTTGTGTAAATTCGTCCTGACTACGAGTGAGCATAACCCAACTGAATGCAATGATGGCCTTGTCTGATATCCATTTAACTAGCACAATGTTGCGTTGAGGATTTCTTTTTCCACCCAACTCACTTCTCACACACCCTCTAAATTGACCATTTTACCCCAGATTTTATAATCACAAGCATATTAGACATTTTTGAACTATATAATCCAAATTGTATAAACTCTGACTTTTCATTACAATGACATAAATTCTTAAAATGACATAATTTAAAGTGACAGAATATAAATTGACAAGAATTCAACATATTTTATTATTTTAGCAAGATTTCATAATACATTTACATTAACACAACGTTTATTACAACAAAATATTAGACACCTAATGTTAAATATGTAGCAGAAGAATATGTGGAGAAAATTGCTCCTTTTGTAGGTTATTTAGGTCTTCTCTCGAGGTGCCATCACATAATTCATGAACTTCTTCACACCCAAAAAAACAAAACTATTTTTTTTTTCAGTTCTTGTTGTTTCGATTAACAGTTCTCGTTAAACTAGTTTGATTCCATAGTACGGCCCGACCCTGGTGTAAATGTTTCTTTGATTGATATGTCGTGTTCTAATTATGATTGAGTTAAACAAATAATTGAACTCAAATGGTAAATGAGCTCCACCAAAGACCGAATCAAACCCAAGTTTGATTTTTGGATGAAATAAATTCTTGACCATGTTATACTTAGCACACAGCCGAACTTTGGATTACCAAAGCCCCTTCCCCTAAAAATCAAAGGGTTAACAATAACTAGGTTAATATTTTCTTTTAAAATTTTACCGAGATAAAGTTATTTTGTACTATAACTTATTAAAAGTAGTTACAATAATTCCTTTAATAATGTACTTACATAATATAAAAAATGATTGTCAAAAAAATAATAATATAAAAATGATGGTGATAGGATAAATTTGGATTTTTTTTTACAAAAATTTGGATTTTTATTTATTTTTTTGGTAGATTGATAAATTTTGGTAGATTGAAGTGGATTGCCTGCTTGATTCTTATGTCTCCTAGTTCTTTACTCATCCATTGGTTGAAACCGTACACAATTCTTCTGATACGATACTTACATAATGAAAAAAAAATGACTGTGATCTGATAAAGTTGGATTCAATCAGGCTAAATAAAAAAATCCGCTCATATTTTATAGATTTGTGATCAACTCCAAAATCGACGATCATCCCTACAAAGTAGGCAACTCTGTTTTTCATAGGACCATGAATGTCCTAAGCAAAAGGGGTTCTATTGGAGGGTTGTATGTTTCTGGCATTGCATATATATATATATATATATATTCATTTCATCAGTAATAAAATATTTGACAGACAAAAAAGAATAACATACATCTAAGACAAGACAATTTATAGGGCTTGTTTATTATTGTATTCTTACATCCAGGGACTAATTGTATAACAAATGAAAAAATAACGGTCAATCTTTATGCATACATCAAAACCATTACCGCAATTTGTCCCACACACCAATTAACTGAAGGATAATTGATGTGAAAGCACGTTTCCTCCAGCTTTACTTTACATTTAAGAAGTCATTCCCAGTATTATACTCAGTGAAAATGTATATAAAGTGATTTCTTGGAGAATCTCCTCTAACATGAGCAACCTCCTCCCTGCTGCTCTGTATTGGATGAATGCACTGTGGGTTTTAAATTTACGTCAACCATGTCTTCCTGTTTTGTAGAAGAAAGAGTTTCCATCCCTGGCAAGGCGGAAGCAATCTTACGAAACAAAGGCTGCAATTTTGCATTGACAGATAACAATGAGGACACAAGAACCAACATAGGAAAGAAGATAAACTTGAAAAATTAAGATCCATGCATATTGATATTCGATGTAAAACAAAATAGGTATATTATGTTCGATGTGAAGGTTAGTTAAAGGTAGTCATATCAGAATTTTGCATATTGATATTATAGATCACATGCATCATAGTTGAGGAGCATGCTCTAGTTAAACAAAATACCGAAGCAACTATGAAAATTCATTAATTCTGACCTTGATATTGAAGCCTGCTTTTGCACTGGTTTCGATAAACATGATTCCAAACTCTTTTGACTTGGCATCTCCTTCTTCTATAGAAACTTGCCTGTACACAAAGCGGCCATGTAATAAGTAATTAGACGGTAACATCGCAATACTTGAAACTTGAAAGACCTTTGTTAATGAAATTAATTGAATTGGCTATTAGGTATGCCACTGCAAGACACTTGACCTATCATAGCAAAACTACAAAGAACATGGTAAGTTATTAACTATTCCTATGCCAAAAATTTGAGCAGCTAAAGATGCATTGAAACATAATATGAAAACTCCAATATGATATTAAACAAAAACTAAACCATACCCAATCAGAAAACCATTTGTGAATGAATATATAGATCAAACTTGGTAACTCAGTACTCACCTTTTCTCGACAAGATCAGTTTTGTTTCCAACCAAGACAATAATAACATCACTGCCACGTTCTTGACGTACCTCCTCAACCCACTTGTTAGTGTTCAGAAATGATTGCCTGTCTACATTAGAACAGCTTACTTAGGTTAATAACTATAAATTGAGGTTAAATATATCGTTATTTATCTAAAAAAGGAACATTAAACTGACTAAAGAACTTCCAGATTCAAATGCAAACACATATTAGATGAAAATTAACATAATATTGATTAGATAATGAAATTGATATTGATAAAACATAAAGCTTACTAGCTACATCATATACAATAACTGCAACAGAAGAATCTCTTATGTAGCTTGGAATGAGACTTCTAAATCTTTCTTGGCCTGCTGTATCCCTGAAAGTTAAAATACACTAAGATCAGAAATAGTAAAAAGAAAAGGCGGAAACAAAAACACACTTACACGGCTACAACACCCGTAATGCATCATCTTAAACAACTTCTGAAAAAGAAACAAACAAATATGAATTGAAGAGGAATCTATCGTACCAAAGCTGCAAACGAACAGTTCTATCTTCAAGGTACATTGTTTTCGACAAAAAATCAATACCTATAGTAGCCTGAAATTATATGATCAAATTTTCTGTTAGCAATCTAGCAACAGAGAGGTGGCAAATGTGAATGTTGAAATGAAAATTAACAAAGAAATTAAGTGTCGATTTTATATATGATGTTGCAAATTTAATATAAACAAGCCTCTTATAAAATGAAGAGAGTTATAATAATAAAGACCTTAAGTGACTTATGAATGAACAATCAAGAATTTCACTGACTCAAATTATGGATCATGATTCCTAAATAGTCAAATATGATAATCAATTTTCAAAAACCTCGTTTAATTCGCAGCTTCTGTTTTATTTCTCCCGTAAAAATGTGATTTATTAAGGGATCGGTTTAACCAGAAATATCCCCTAATCCTCCAAAGTCTTAATTCATCAACTTGTGACCATTGATCAAAATATCCAAACAAATTTTAATCACATAAAAAATCATATTAATACACATACATTAACGCATATCGTAAATGTTTTCATCTGAATAATCCATGCAAAATTGAAATTGAGAATGAATGAATGAATGAAGAATTGAACCTGATAGGTGGTGTCGAATTTGTCGTACATGAAGCGGGTGATGATACTGGTTTTGCCAACGGATTGATCGCCTAAGAAAACGAGTTTGTATTTGGCGAGAGGTGAAACCGTCGCCATTTATGAATTGATCGGTTTCTTTTCTCTCTCTCTCTCTCTCTCTCTGTTTCAATGAAATTTTTCAGATCTGAATGAATGAATATCTGAAAAACCTGTTAAGAAAAAGAAGAAAACAGAGAGAAAGAGACGAAAGAAATGAACGACCAAATACACGCCATTTTCGACTTCGTCGTTTTTATATATGCGACTAAAAACCGCCAAGTGCCAACCAACCACGTTCGCATCATCATGCCAACTTTCATATTACCCTTTTTGTCCCTCGTCTTTCTTTAATTCTTCTTTCATTCCCCCATCCCTCCCCTCAAAATAAACTCTTTCAATCTATTGTATTGTCATGTAAATTAATATTTATTTTTGGCAAAGATTAATTTTGGTCACAAAATGTGTAAAGTTGAATTTAGTTTTTGACAATTAAAAAGTTCATATTTAGTCCATTACAAAATATCAAAAGACTAAAATTAAATCAATTAATAAGGTCTACGGTCGACCACCTACAATGTTGGTCCATCTTATACATTTTTGGTTAAAATTAACGGAGAGGGACCAAATTGGCTGACGGAAGCATATTTGAGAGACCAAAACATAACTTTTATTAATTAGGGGACCAAAACGAAACCTGAAAATTAATTAAGGAACCAAATGTCTAATTAAGTCTTTAATCTTTGAGTCAGTTTATATCAACAATGACAACATAGAAACCTATTTGGGATTGGTCTAGTGGTTGGCTTGGGATCTTGCTTCTTTCAAGGTCTCAGGTTTCGATTCCCTCTGGTGACAAGTCCACAAAGAGCTTTGCTTTGGCTTTAAATGCCCCCCCCCCCCCCCACAAGTGGGTGGTGGATTGGTCCTTTCATATTAGTCGGTCATTGAATCGAATACCGAGTTTAAAAAAAACAATGACAATGTAGAATTAAAAGAATTTTTAAGGGGACAAATTCGTCTCTCATTTAAAAAAACAAAAAAAAAATGAATGGTTTTACAATAAGAGATGAATGGTCTCTTCTGTTTCGATTTTCTATATCTCGTTTCTTGTTGATGTCTTCCCCCACACCCTTCCGTTTTCGACAAGTAAAAGCGGCGACGACTATTTCAATTAAAGAAGATGACCGGCATAAAAAAATAAAAGTATCAATTTTATCCTTAAAATTTAACAAATTGCATTTGTAATTTTTTGTGTCATGAAGAAATCAAAAAATAATTACTAAGTTTGCTTTTTTAAATTTTTATCGGGACCAAATTTTCCCAAAAAATGAAATTAGTAGGGACATAAGTATCCCTTATTTTTGTAAACAATACACGGAAAATTCAATAAGACAACCGGATTAGCACATATGTTCATTCACGATTCAAAAATAAAAAGAAAAAAATTATTAGAAAAAAATATTAACAAAGTGACTAAATTGTCTCGGTTTAATTCTGTAAGCGAATAATCAACTATCTTTTCAAATTGATATATAGTTTCCTAAGAGAATAATCGACCACATTTCCTACAATGGCTTTTTTTTGCTACAATGTTTTCCTACAATGGCTCTTTTATATGGCACTTATCCATGATTACATTTTCATATTTGCAACAATGTCTTATACTTTTTTTACGGCGCTTTGCTGTCTATAACATCTAGTCTCATAATATTTCACGTTACAGTTATTATATAGTAGAATCTTTCTTTGATCTTAAATCACACTTTTCAATTATAAATCACACCCAAAATATTGATCAATTTTATTCACCTTATTCAAATCCTATGATAAATATAAACATCCCTACCCTATATATTTTCGTCGTTTAGTATGATGGATTGCACAATATTAAAACCATAGAATTTGTGGTATGCTTTGAAGACCTTACACACATTATTTTTTAATGTTCCTCTTTTAATGATATTAATTAATAAAGCAGTCTTGGAAACAAACACAACAGCCACGACCATAGTCTTGCTAATGCTAACAAAATGGACGTTACTTTATGGAGTCTATGGCATCGTAACATGAAAGTTTGACAATATGTGAACGAGTTAAGTGCGCACTCGTGGATAGAGACCCACGGCTTCTGGAAGACTGGTCATTAGCCAATGCCATAACCAGCAGAGGCAGGCGTGGCTCACGTACAACTGCTATAGCAGCAGATCGTGTGAACACGGCAGCAGACAACACAGATCGCGTTCGATGGCAAAGGCCTCACCAAGGAAGGTTCAAATGCAATATAGATGCTTTGTTTTCATTACAGCGAAATCGAACAGAAATTGGCATGTGCTTGAGGGATGAATGAATGTGAGTTTGTGCTCGCAAAAGCCATGTGATTATCACCAGTGTGTAATGTCGATTTGGTTGAAGGTCTCGGTCTTCTTCATGCTATTAACTGGATTCATGATCTACACTTTGATTATGTTGATTTCGCTCTTGATTCAAAAACAATGGTGAACGCATTCAACAAAGATAAAGAGGAAGCTACGGAATTTGGTTATGTTGACTGTAAACGTAGTTTTGCTTCTCAGTTTACAAACTTTGTGTTGAGTTTAGTCGGAGACAGACAAATAAGATCGTTTATGTGCTAGCAAAGATGGCCACATTTTTAGCTAGCTTTAATACTTTCATTGATGCACCAACATGTATAACTCATTTGCTTATTAGTGAGCATCCTTCTTTTAAAAAAAAAAATTTGTGGCATGCCATGTCTTTCTAGTTATATTTCTATACTATGATACTTTTTCCTCACTATCTAAACTTGTATTATGATTTTAAATCATTGTTATTTATCAATAGAAAACAGATACAAATGTAACCAGTATATTTATACTTGTATTGATACTAAATTTTCAAAGTTTTGGGATACAAATAAAAATACTATTCAAATAATTGAATGTAAACAATGACGTACAGTACTGTGAGCCACAATTTGCCAATTGGTTTGCACTTTGTATGGCTTAAGGGGGACAAATCATGGCCCAGATCCTTCAATAACAATCAAAGATTGATGTTACTATATTGATAAGGATTAAAAAGAGAAATTCTCTCTTATAAAAGTTATACTCCACTTTTAATTTATAGTTTCATCGTAAACACTGCTTTATGGGTGGAATTAAATACAAGGTTACGTATCCTAGAAAAATGTTACTACTTCCGTCCCTAAATATACGACTCTTTTGTTAAAATCTTGGGAATTAAGAAAGTTGGTAATAGTATTAAATTTGTTTATAATTACTATTGTTTTTACAATTTTATCCTTAAGAGAGAGAGTTAGTTTATGTTTTCAATATAATATTTATTTTGATTGAAGAAAAAGATGCAAAATAAATAGGGGTATGGTGGTAAAGAAATAATTAATGTAATTGGAAATACCAAAAGAGTCTTATAAATAGGAACAAAAAAATTTCTCAAAAGGGTCTTATAATTAGGGATAGAGGTAGTACTTTAAACAACGCAGTAATTTCTAAGCTAAAATCATCACCAATGGTGAGGTCTTAACCATTTAAAACCCGGTACATAATAGGTACCTCCATTGAGGAGAAATTTTTTGGGAGTCCTGTAAGACCTAGGGTCTCACTTAAGACCCCAATCTTAAGTGGGACCCACACCTTTTTAATATTAGAAAATTGATATGTAATGATTTAAAGTTATTGATAGTTGATTTGTGGGTCTCATTTAAGAATTTATGCTGGGTTGGAGGGATTGAGTGCTTATTAGATGTTACTATCAAAAAATTATAAATGAGTAATGTGTACACGTTAGACGCATTTAAATACCAAAAAATGGAGGTCTCCATTGTAGATACTCTAAGCTACTTACATTGCAATTTTTATTTGGGTCTTGCTAATTAGTGCCCTAAAGGCAGTCTTTAAGCATTCCTAATTAAGAAAATCTTTATATGAAAAGTTAAATTGTTCAATTTTCAATGCGTTGAATGTGTTAATTTCTATAAAAACTTACTATTCAAATGTTGTTAAAGAGTGCCTTTAGGACACTCGTTAGCATTTCCCTTTTTATTTTTATGATTCAGCCTGAAGATTATATAAAGTTAGGGACATTCCACAAATTTCAGCAAAAGCTTACCGGAATGACAGTAAATCACATGTGCTATGATATATAGCACTACTCATTGCTGACAATGATAGCTAAACCTAAGTTTTTCATGTAAAATGCTTCAATCTTCACCGGCTGAATATAAATGATAATACAGTTACGATTAACATACCTGTATCCTATCTGTACAGATAATTTCATTGAAGAGAAAATCAAATAAAATAAGGGAAATGTTAACGAGTGCCCAGGGCACTCTTTAAGACCTTAATGCATTGAAAATTGAAATAATTGACTTTTTAGTGGATAATTTCTTGAATTAGAATGCTTAAAGAGTGCCCCAAGAATACTCGTTAACAAGACTCATAAAATAAAGCCACTTAATTTAGATAAAGAAACGGAACATGTGTATACATGACCGAACAGAACTTAAACATCTGCACAATTATAGTATTCCATATGATGAGAATTTTATTGAAGGTGATAGCCTACAAGGAAAGAAACAACTCACCCACCATCTTAACTACAATTCTACAATGACCACAGAACAGTTTTCAGCATTAATTAAGACAGCATGTCTGGTTTCTTATATCATTTAGCCTAGTCATAAAAAATGGCGTGTTCATTCCAAGTTTGCTACAGTTAGCTCAAGAATCACCATGAAATCACTTCAAGTGGCCCAAGCACAAGACCCTGAAAGTCAGTCTGACAGAACTGAACAAGTTTCAGATAAAAGCATAGTTATTCCCAACAAACATGTCACAATAGCTGATAGCATAAAAAACGAACATTCAAGGTACTCCCAGAAATAGAATCCTTTATATTTTATGCAGCTAAAAAGCTAGTAGATATATACATGAATTTAACTATGCATGTCTAAGCTAATTACCACTAGTTCTTTTTGTATGAGTGATTTATTTTCTGTTTATTTTTTGGTTTGGGCTTATGCAGGTTCGTTGCCCCTCGAATCCCAACAGACTTTTCAATTCAAGTCCAGGAAACCACTTATAATGTGCACAAGGTATCAACAAACATCATCATAAATCCTTATAAATGCGGAAAATCATTAACCTTCTTGTTTAGCTCAATAAAATTCTTCCAAACAGTATCATCAGCAGGGTATATGAGGGACAAGATAATGATATCATAATAACACTGTCTATATTAGTAATCTCTCATATCAACGATTGATACTGACTGGTGAAGAGCACAATCCTGTTAATAGGGAGCATAAATCATTTATTCATTTCTTCCTATTAATGATTGATATTGAACTTATTTATTTCTTCCTAGTGTGTTTGTGCATGTGTGTTGAGTATCTTCCCCACCCCCACAACCCCTATTGGAAAGAGAAAAAGGGGGAAAAAGTCCCTCAAGAGAGGTAGACAGAGAACATCAGAATCAGACATGGATAGGGAATCCCCCTTAAAAGCATGCACAACAGCAGAAACAGAGTCAATGTTTTAATTGTGTTTAATGTTTTAAAAAATTTGTAAAAAACTAGAAAAAATAATGTTTTTACTTTTCAGTAGATTTTTTTTTTTTTGTTTAAAACCAGAATTAGAATAAAAACATGATCACACTATTGTAATTAAAATGCATCAACTCAAAGTAAAGATAGAAAAAAAAAAGTCTATATGTTGGCTACTTTTTGTGTAACAGTACCCCTTGATATCAAAATGCGCCTACATAGGACGGTTGGAAGTTCAGCCTCTAAACTCAAATTCTGGGAATGTGCTCAAGCTTGAAAACTTTCCAGGTGGATGTGAAACATTTGAAACAATTCTAAAATTCTGTTATGGCCTCCCAATAGACTTCAACTCAGATAATGTAGCTGCACTAAGATGTGCATCAGAATTTCTAGAGATGACTGAAGAACTAGAAGATGGCAATCTCATTTCCAAGACCGAAGCTTTCCTCACATTTGTCGTGCTTTCTTCATGGAAAGACACTGTTACTGTTCTGAAATCTTGTGAAAATCTATCTCCATGGGCCGAGAATATCCAAATTGTTAGAAGATGTTGTGATTCTATAGCTTGGAAGGCTACTAAAAATGAGCCCACAAGTGAGGATGCAGCATCTAATCAAGAAAGCTGGTGGTTCAACGATTTGGCCACCCTCCGCATTGATCATTTTATGCGGATAATTTCAGCAATTAGGGCAAAGGGAATCAAACCAGAGATCATTGGTAAATGTATCATGCAATATGCCAAGAGATGGATACCAGGAATGTATGAGGAGTTGGAAGGGCTAAGAGGATATGGACATGGAAAAAGTAATCTACAGTTCACTATATTTAGCATGAAGAAAGAAGAGAGCACTAGACATAGCAAGGAGCAAACGATTATTATTGAAAGCCTAATAAGCATAATTCCTCCTCAACAAGAAGCTGTCCCATGTAAGTTCTTGTTGCAGATGCTAAAGATGGCAATGATGTATTCTGTATCACCAGCTCTCATTTCAGACCTTGAAAAGAGAGTTGGTATGGTGTTAGAAGATGCTGAGGTGAATGATCTCTTAATTCCTAGATATCAAAATGGTGGTCAAGGAAAAATGGTCAAGTGAGTATGCTACAATTCATTTTTTTCCCGTCATATTGGAATTGGCATTAATGATGAAGGTCAAATCCAACTCTGCGACCAACCCAAAAAATAAAAAATAACCCGAGGCTTATGAAAATAACCAAAGACACTAATTTCTATCTTTTTCTTTGTTCTATTCTTTTGTTTTTCGTTTGTAGCACGCCTAATTCACCCGAAAACTGCACTATGCAAGACATAGATGTAGTACAACGGATTGTTGAATACTTCTTGATGCATGAAAAACAGCAAACGCAACTGCAACAAAAGTCCGGGAAATTCAATATTAGTAGGCTTTTGGACAATTACCTAGCTGAAGTTGCAACAGATCCAAATCTTTCAATTACAAAGTTCCAAGTCTTAGCTGAATTACTGCCAGAACATACTCGGTCAATTCATGATGGTCTATATAGAGCCATTGACACCTACCTAAAGGTCAGCCTTTTAATTCCTATTTTTTTGTGCTCAATTCAGGTTTGAAGTGTTGTAAAAGAGATTTCAAAACAAAGTTTTGACGTTTAATATTAATGTTTCTCTAGACCCATCCTTCCCTGACTGACCATGACCGTAGAAGACTCTGCAAAATAATGAACTGTGAAAAACTCTCACTTGATGCATGCATACATGCTGCACAAAATGATAGATTGCCTCTAAGAACGGTTGTCCAGGTAAAGTTCCCCGGATCTTTGGAACCTAGTCTTCGGTTATTTTAGCTTCATCCATGATAAATTAAGAAATAATCACCAAATAGAGTTTTAAGAATTCCACAAAAAAAAATGATGACATTATCGTAAAGTTCAATTTAGAACCACTAGCATCTGCTTAAATGCCTTTGAAAAACACATCAACTCAATTGAAGATCAGAACTAATTTGGGGTAAATTGTTTTCTATGATATATTAATAACTGTTTCTTCACAGACCTTTTTGAAAAAGAAATCCCTTCCAAGCTGATGGAATACAAGTGAATTGTGATTTTAAATGAAAGAAGAAACTTCTTTAGAAGGAAAGAGGGATCACATAGAAGCAAGAAGGTACAAATGGAAATATATAAACCAAACAGCAAGACTAATTGGAAAGAGCTCGCAAATCCCTCCCCAAAACCATGTGTCTATAGAGAACCATACTATGAGTGAAAGGGGAAATAATTGATAGTAAACTCCGCAAAGTATTTCCTCTATACACAAAAGTTTGTGTCTTTAGTTACCTACTGTGATTTAGAAATAAAATTGTCTAGACATTGCAGCAAAACAAGATTAGTTTGGAACATCAGTATATAATCTAGAAATGTTGAGATGACAGAAAGAAGAAAATACTTCCAAATCCATTTTTAATAAGATAATTGAATTCCACAAAACAACACTGTGGATCTGGTTCACATTATAGACATGGCATCTAAGATAGTGTGGCAGCATAACACATGATAGTCAAAATCACATAAGGTTTTAACCTTTTTAGAGCTAATATGACCATAATGGTGATTCAGCTTAGAAATTGTCACCTGAACCAAAGTATACAGCGCAGGTTCTATTTGCAGAGCAAGTAAAGATGAGAGCAGCAATGCAAGAGAAGGAACCGGCACAAAGTGGAATCAACTCTCAACAGGATGTAAACCAGACATCTGAAACTATAGACATAAAAACACTCAAAGCAGAACTCGAGAATGTAAAGTCCAACATGGTAGAATTGCAGAACGACTACTTTGAGTTGCAAGAAGAGTATAAAAAGTTAACTAGGAACGACAAAACAAAGAATCTATCAGGCTGGAGTTTAAATTGGCGGAAGATCAAGAAATCCTTCCATGTAAAACCAACAGGAGGTGAAACTAGGGATGGACAAGATATGCCCACGTCACCGAACCACACTCGTCGTAGATCAGCCCCGAGAAGAAGGCTCTCCGTGTCTTAAAATTATTTCAACATAAAAAATCATGTTGTAAAAGACATCTAAATACCCATTTTTATATGAAGCGTATAGCCTAAATTTTATATTATATCTAAAGATGTTGTTTGCTTCAAAGAAAGAAAAGTTCCTTATACATAGAGGCTTCCAAATGTTAACAATACATAAAATAAATACCTACAACGAAAATGGATGACTAAATCACTCTCAAAGAACAAACAGTTCATCTAGCATCGAGAAAAATGAAACTTGATTGGACATTTGCTGCTAGATTAATGAATTCCAGGTATGATACTTACTTAGGATGATTGCTTCCACTGAACTAGTAATATGAATTCCTGGCATGATATTTAGTTAGGATGATTGCTTCCACTGAACTAGTAATATGAATTCCAGGTATGATATTTACTTAGGATGATTGCTTCCACTGAACTAGTAATCAATCAACAAATTCTGTATTATCGGCTAAGCACTCAGTCATTTCATATAGATTTTTGGAACCAAGGTCACAACATTCTTTACTTCAACATCTAAGCATTTGTTTGGGTTAGTATTTACCAGCTTTGAACAAACTTAATATTGCAAAATTTCTTTGGTTCAAACTAAGTTCAAAGTGAAGTGACTTATGTTTAGACAATTTCACTAGGAAAAAAAATGTTTGATGAAAATCTCAGCAAACTATTCAACCTAACACACAAACAACTTTTTACCACTTAGTCAAACCGAGATTTAGAGACAAAACCTATTCTAATTCAAAACAATTAAATTAGAAGCAGATCGATAAGGGAGTTGAGGATTCGAATCTCACTCGCATAATACTAATAATTACTAAATTTTATTTATCTAAAGATTATTGTTTACTTCAAAGCAAGAAAAGGTCCTTATACACGGAGGCTTTCAAATGCCGCAATACAAATAATACATACCTACAACTAAAATGGATTTACTTTCTCAAATGACTATGAAATAATAGCTGTCAGAAGAAAATTACAGAAAATTGCTGTTAGATTGAAAAACTCCCAATCATATATTTACTTAGAATGCTTTGTTCCACAGGATGAGCACAAATTCATTATAGCCAGGAGTCGGTTGAGTATTGGTCATTCATATAGATTTCTAGAATCATAGTCATGGCATTCTTTACTTCAGCATCTAAGCATCTGTTAGGGATAGTGTTTCCCAAGTGTAGTTGCTAACAGACTTAATATTGCGAAATTTATTTGGACTTAAAACTAGGTTTGAAAGGAAATGACTTATGTTTATACAATTTCACTTGAAAAAAAAAATGATTGATGAAAAACTCAGCAAAATTTTCAACCAAACACATACACAAACAAACAACTCTTCATCACTTCTACTCAAACAGGGATTTAGAGACAAAATATATTTTAATTCGAAACGATCAAATAATTCCTTTCCAACCAACCAAACCAAACTTGATTTAAAATGTTGCAAATTGCTTCCAAACATACAACAACAACGCTAGTAATTAGTAATTTATTTTTGAGATAATCTTAATGTTTATGGTAAACAACAAAACTGCACAAAGGCTTCAAAGTTGATAAATAAATTGGCATTAATCCAATGTTTTTCATGCGAACCTGAATTGAAAAAACAAAAAACAGTGAACATTTAAATGACACAAGAATATTGAATTGAAACCAATGGCATGTACTGTACGAAAAGAGTAGTGGTAGTACCTAGCACTAATTTGCCACCATCTTCTTCTCCTTCTCATCATTGTTATTGTCGTCAACGGCATTGGGTGTGGAATGAAAGGGGAAAATGTCGTTGGAGAAGGAAACCGGTTTTTTGAGGGTGACATAGGCTTTCTTGTAATCGGGTTTTGCGATTAAGCTGCGATTCTTCGACGGTTTTCCTTTGACGTTCAAGGTTCGAACTTTTCGAACATCCAGGTGATAGAAGGATTGGAGAACATGTTTGATTTCGAGCTTGGAAACTGAAGGGATTGTTTTGAACGTGATTTGTTTGAAATCCGCTGAGAAAGAAGTTGGCATGAGTGGGATCATGGATACGGTGTTTGCAATATCTGCCGTCGTTACTCTGTTCTCGAAATCAACTTACACTTTTCATTCCTCTCCTCTCCTCTCAACTCAACGCGCCTCTTTTAAACCCTGCCTACCAGTACCAGGCATAAACCGCTACTTTTTCTTTTTTTTTTACTTTTAATTCTCTTATTTTATCTAAACTGAAATTTTAACCAATTTTTTTTCCATTTATTGGATTTTTTTTAAAGTCCTCTGTCAGTTTTGATGATATGTTAAGTTCAATAATGAGGTGAAACTAACAGAGTATGTGTCTGTTTGCTTTTTCATTTTCCATGTCATTTAAACAATTTTTATATATAAGATAATATCATTTATTTTATAGTTATATTAATAACTAATTGATTATTTAATGAAAAAAATAAAAGAATTCATGTTTTCATTGTAGCAGATGAAAAAAGAGTGTAACCATTTTGATTGGTATGATGAAGAAATGAACACCTCGTGCCAAAGAAGTTATCTTGTATGTGCTAAAGAAAATCAACGATGAGAAGAATAGGGTATATGTGTCACATAAAAAGGAGGAAGAAATGAAGACGACGTTTGTGAAGTATATGTATAACATGTTATGCATTGTTAAACTGATATTAACATAATTTGTGCATTTTAATTTATGTTTGTAATTGTTTATGTAACTTTTGAATATTAGTGCCACTATTTTTAATTTATGGTTAATTTGTGTTGTTTCATGTGATTCCATTAAATCTTTGATGATAATTTGTTTTTGATGCATATTGAAAGCAATATGCCGTCAATTTGCCAAAGAAATGTGTTAACTTATGAACATTTAATCTGTATATGTGCTACCACAATTCGAATTGTATGATCCGGACTTGTATTTTACAAATTTAGATTACATAATCCAAACTGCATCAACTTATGAAGTGCAATTGGTCTTTGAAACTACTCTTTAAGAAGTTTTCACACCTTTCAAATTATATAAGCCAGATCGGTATTAGCTTATTTCAGATTTTATTTGTCGAACCGCGTTGAAACAAGATTTAGAGGAACCCGAGCAATTTGCAGTGGTTTACTTACTTTTTACGTGATTCGGGTGCAGTTATTTGCTGACTTTTTACATGATTTGGTTAGGAGAAGCTGGTAGGGTGGGCAAAGAAAATGTCATATTCTAGTTTTTTTTTTTTTGAAGTACATTTCATCCTCACCAACGGTATATAGTCATTGTTTTCTGCAAAATAACTTTCAAACTGAGCCACTTCGACTCATTTTAAAGTTCCAGAATAGTAAAAAAAAAAAGAGAAAAGAACAAAAAGTCTATGTAACACCATATTTCTATTGAGATCGAGCAGACATAGAAAATAATGCTAGTCTTCTATCATTTACAAGATGCTTATATATTGTGGATAAAATACGAAGGAGCTTCAGTGGGGAATTAATTAAGTTACTTCCCCATACATACTATTGCTGGCATGTTTTATGATTCCTTCTTTTTAATCTGGTAGGGGTATTTCTGGTATATTGAAATGCTACTGGCCACTAGCGGAAGAGCCACGAGGCAATGAAGAGAAGGTGGTTTTCCTTCAAAAATGAACTGCAGCAATGCAGTAACAAGTAAAGCCGAGACAATGACAAATCCCTGCAACCACATTGAAGGAAAGCCACTTCAGTAAATTTGCACAAATCAGAAAATATGAAGAATGTTTTTCCACAAATTCCCAATAAAATAATTTTGGAAGTCATAGAATTGCCATCATGTTCAGTAAGTAGTAATTGCAAAGTTTCCCAATAATTTCATGTCGTCCAGTAGCAAATTACCAATTACTCAATTACGTACCAAAAGTTTGTGCAGTTAGTGCCTCTAAAGTCTATAGCTCCACCAGTGAAGTGAATTAATAATTTCTCTCCACAAACAATAATGTATATTAGAATGTAGATTTTTTTTAATAAAAACATTAGATTGTAGATTAGGGCCCCTAAAAGCTAAGACAAACTAAACAATATAATCAAATGCATAGATCTGTATCCTCAAACCAACCACTTGATATATGATGTGAAAACACTAAACTAACAAGGACCGACTAACATCTGATGACCATTTTTATCTGTCATCCGTGGATAGTAAATGCCAAAACCAATTTAGTTCACAAAGTAAAAACCTTACCTTCCGAACACCGCCAGCATAGCTTGTAACTAAACCAACGAGAATTCCACCAAGGGCGTTGGAAATTACTGGGATCTGAAATGAATGAAAAACAATATGCAACTTTTAAAGTTGGCGTACATCAATATCTATTGAAGACACAATCACTGCATATGGATAATAATGCCCAGGATAAGGCACAAAAAAGTTCACATTATGTACTTTAAACATGTTTTTTACTCAGTAATCAATACAATTAATAAGTTGACAACACTTTCCATCTACTAGAATCACAAATGTATGTGATTTAAAGATGTGCAGTGAACTCAATACAAAATATAAAATTCCTGAACCACAGATGTAAGGCATTTTGGTTATGTTAGTGAAATCAATATGCAGTTAGGGTATAAAATCAGCAGAAACTATTACCCCCTCCCCCAAAACAAAAATTGACATCAATTGGATCCTGAAAACATGTACATGCAAGTGCTTAGCACAGAGGGTGTGATTTGCATTTTCAAGACAGCTGTGATGGTTGTATTGGCTTCTTTACATGCACGAGCACAACAACAATACAAGGGGCTCCAAAGAATTATATCACGAAAGAAAGATATCGGTAGGAACATTACCCAAGTTAGAGGAGTCCAACCATGAAAAAATCCATGTCGTCTCATAGCTTCCCCATCGGGAGATTTCAAAGTACTGGCAAGCAAGCATATACTTCCAACAATAGACATTTCTACAGTCATTAGGTATGATGAGTGTTTCTTAACCTGTGATAGAAAAAAAATCAATTGGACAAATAAAAACATTGATCTGTTCAGAAAACTTAGGTTTGAATGGAAAACTGAAAGTTCTGGTAACCTGAGAAGCCCATTGACACAGAGAGGAAGCTAGTCCAGAGAGCACCGAAGCAATTAATACAGGAATAATTCCATAGAATAAAACTTGATCAGCATTAGCACCAGTAGAACCTTTGTTAGAGCCTTCACCAACACTTAGTAAAACTGCTGCGGCTATTAGCAAGAATAAGGCTCCAATTTGTTGAATTGATTGCTTTTGCCTGTATTAAATATGATCAGATACCTTGTAGTGGACAATATTAAAATTCAGATGTAGTGCTAGAGAAGAGGGAAATGAGAGAAAGGTACAATATAAACAGTCTGAATATGATTGATAGATGCAATGAGTTACAAAACCCTAACCTCATACTCCAATTTAGTTTAATAATCAGGTAAAGTACAAGTATAAACCCAAGCCTTCCAACCAGGTTAAGTACTAGTACTACAAGTATAAACACAAGCCTTTCAACAATAAGACTAATAACATTAACCCTAATTTCTTAACACTCCCCCTCCAATTAATAACCTTATAACACTAAGCTTTAACTTGTTACAAGCAGCAGAGTTGCAGACCCAGCATAAAACAACACATCCTACTTTAATAGGAAGCCACCAACAAGAAGAGAAAAGAAACTGAACCATCCAAATGCAACCAAGAGAAGAGAAGCAATGCTGAACAACCCAGCGACCAAAAAAAACACAGAAGAAATACAGAAACCCATCAAGAGAAAAAGATGATAGAAACCACTTAGAGGAGTCTCCCAAATTAGGTAACATCACCCAATACATTGTTATTCAGCTCATTAGCCTGTTGGAAATAGTCAGGTTAGGTTAGATAGGGGATTAGGCAGTAGTGTATACAAATAAGAGGAAGGCGTAAGAACGAGGATTTGTTATCATATGAAAAGAAATAGGGATCTTGGCGCTAGGGAGGTTGCAGACCTTCAAAGATCTGCACTATTGTAATTAAGATTTTTCTTGATAAGGATCATAATTTATCAGGTTCGTAATTCATTTTTGATACCATAATGTAACGCTCCGGATTTTGATCCAAGACCTTACGCCTAATTCATTTTCATTTTTCGAAAAACAATACTATTTTTTTTTTATCATCAATAATAAATTCTTAGCAAAACCTATACAAGGTTCTTAACATAATTTAATTAAAATTCTTAAACTAAATATCCTTCAAAATTACTTCTAAAATTACAATTCAATCATAAACCCAATTTCGTCCCCGTACGCAATTCAAGCAAAAACACCAAAGAAGACAACATCATCCTAAGAAAGTGCTACAGATCCACGCGAACGATTGAACAATAAATCAACATCTTCTAAAATGCTGAAAAACAGCAAGTGAAATACACCAAACCCAACAAAACACGGTTGAGGTGCTGGAAAACACCAAACTGCATGTCTCTGACCTCAATTCAACTCACAGAGTGCAGGAAAGGCACTAGCCTCAGAAAACAGCCTACACAAAACTTACACAATGGCTGGCCAAAGTCACAAGAAACAGGGACAACTCCAGCTCTACAGAACAAATTACCTTCAATTTTTTATGCTGAAACACCAGCTAATGAATATAACCATTTACTGAATACAAGGATAACAGTTTAAAATCTCCATTTAGACATATTTGAACAAATGGGCCTTGACAGAAATAGCAGAAATATTAACAGCTGTTACTGCAGGAGCATACCTCAACATGAAATATGTAAATAATGCAGTGAAAAATATTTTTGTCTGATTCAGAATTGAGAATGTGAGTGAATCAAGATTCTTGTAAGAAATTTGCAACAAACTATTTTGCAGTGCATATATAGCTGCAGGAAGTCCTGATGCAGTCAATGCACCAACCAAAGTCCATTCTTTATACATTCTTCCCAGACTACCTTCTTTTGCCATGAAGTACAGGGCAAATACAACCTAAAAAGCAGAATAAAAATATCCATGAATTTTCCCAATAATAATAACAATGTATAGCACATGTTTTCTAACAAAACTATACAGTACATTTCGATAGTTACCTTAGCAGCCTCGCATGACAAAACGGATGAAGTCACAATAACTTCACGGCTGTGGATGAGGGAAAAGTAAGTTATTAAGGCATGCTTCACATGGTCATTCATAATGACAATGTTAATTCAATGATCAATCAATGCACATGGAAATGAATGACTAAAGATATTAAGTCCATCAATCACATCGACAAATGTATTTTTAATCTAAGTTAAAAGTGATAACACAGACACGTTATAATGATTAGTTAATTAATATACTAGTGTCAAATTCATAGCCATGTTGAACGCAACCCGTAATGTCAGCAAGCATCATGCCATTTAAAAAAAAAACAATTATTACTGATACAGGTAGGATAAAGTGTGAATAGGATACAAGATAAGACATGTACAATGACTATTGGTGATTTTTGAATCATCGGTGTCTCTTTTCATTTGGATGTTTGGGGTTTATCTAGGAAAAACTATGCATCGCTGATTAAATTTTAAAAGCAATGTGCTGCATCTCCTGATTTCTGCTTTTATCAATTCTGCAAGTTTTGTAAAAATACATATCATTGTTTTCTGAAAATTTTGTACTAGTACTCGTGCTTTGAGAAAATAAAGGCACTGTTGCTGAAACCACAATCCTATATAACGACAAAGAAATGCATCCAAATCTAAACAAGAGTTATAGCAAAACGAGCCAAATATAAGCTCATTAAAATCAAATTTAGGAACGGTTCAAGTTTCAACTACAAAAGACATGTAACTGAAACAGAAGCAGTAGGAGAAGGATGGGCGTGAGCATTTTAAGGGTTTCCTTTTCTCGGATTAGAAAAGATGGATGCTTCTAAGTTCATAAAATGTGTTACTGTAGGATGAGCCTAGAAGCACACTCATCTTTTCAATTCTGGGAAAAGAAAAACCCTAAAAAGTCTCACATCACATACACCCTCCTCCAATTGGTTCTGTCTCAATTATGGAAAAAAAATGGAATGAATCTAGCACAGAATTGAAGATATTAAATGAAATCAGGTGATCGTAAATTGAAATTGAGAAAGTAAGAAAGAAAAGGTAACCTGATGAAGCGTTTAGAAATCAAAGGTTGAGCGCCATATTGAAGAGCAAGGAGAACGGAAAAGAAGAGAATTCTAGCATTGGTGCCCTGAGTGGCCCCCCCTTTAGCCTTGGGAGGAGCCATTCAAAGGCTTTTTGGATGATCTCGATTCTCCGCTTCGGCGATCGACAGTATAACAACGAATCTTATGCCGCCATGCCCGCCAGTAAACCAGATTGTTGCGTATGGCGCTAATTTTTCTGTACTCCGCTCCCTCCGTCCTAGGGTTTCATATTTAGATTTATTAATTTTACTACCTCTAGAGTCTAGACCAATTATAATAACGTCAAAAAAAATCAAGTACTCGCCCTCTCTCTTCGAATAATATTTTTTTATGGTTTGTTGTGCAACATTTTTTTTTTGGTTTGTGCATCATATCTATGATACGTCAAAGAAATGATTAATTGTGCTGATTTTAATAAAAATTAATGTTACTCCCTCGTTCTTTTATAATTATCACTTTTGTATAAAAAATTTATTTTTAATTAATTGTCATTTTCAAAGTCAAATACATCATTATATGATGTTTTACCTATATTACCCTTAGATATTTATTGTTGAGAGAGAAATATATGAAATGAGATTTTAAATGATTAAGGTTATTATAGGAAAAAGATAAATTGTTGTATCAAAAGTAGTAAAAGTATTTGTTGTCTTGGTTTGTGTAAAAAGTCAAAATGTGACAATTAAAAAGGAACAGAAAGAGTACTTATTAATTGTAGTTAGTGGAGTAATTAAGTTAAATGAAACTCGATAAATAAGGATATAATAGTGAAAAAAATAATAAATGATGCATTGGTGTTCTAAACTGACTATTATTTTGATACAAAGAAAAAAATGTTAAAGAGACAATTATTTTGATACGGAGGGAGTAATGGTTAGGTAACACTGACACTTGTTATATATCATTCCCTCTTTTCCAAATTATATGCAACTTTAGTGATTTCACCTAGTCGATTAACATAATAGTTAATGTTGTATAATAAAGAGTAATTGTAACTTGTTTTACAAAAATATCCTTCATTAATGATATGGAAAACATAAAAATAAAATAATCAAAAAAAGATAAAGTAATAAATAATAAACGGCATAATATAAAAATAAGCATTGATGATTCCTTAATATTGTAAAGTGGCATATAATTTAGAACAAACACATTTTGCTAGAATAACTTATAATTTGAAAAAGAAAGAGTATTCAACAAAAATATATCCTTCATTATATACTTTTGTCTCCCCCCTCCTCAAAAAAAAATATACTTTTCATATTTGTGGCCATTTAAAATAAATATTGTTTCAAATTTTCATATATTTTTAAAAAAATATTAATTAAAGTGACACAAATGATTATTTTACTATCTTCTTAAGGTTACAACTTACGAGACTAACCTTTTATAAGTAGACTAAGATCATCCTCAATGGGGATGTCTCAAATTTTAAAACTTGATACCTATGACCCCACTAGGAAGAAATAATTTTGGGAACCTATAAGACAATGTCTCATTGAATACCTCAAATCTTAAGTGTGACCCACATTTTTTTAATATTAGAATATTAAAATATAATGAAACAGAGTTATTGATAGATGATTAATGAGTTACGTTTAACATATATGTAAGAAATGAGTGTTTATTAAGTACTATTAAAAAATTATTAATGAATGTTGTGTATATGTAAGACTCACTCAAATACTAAAAAATAAATGTCTCCATTGTGAATGCTACTCCCTCCGTCCCAAATTGTATGACGTTTTGGGCATTTCACACGTATTAAGAAATATAATTAATTTTGTGTGGGAAAGAGATATTAGGAGTTGTTTTACAAAATTGTCCTTAATAAATGATATGGAAAAGATAAATTAATGAATTGAAAAAATATAGAGTAATAAATAGTTAAGGATATAATAGGAAAAATAACATTAATGTTTCATTGGTATTGTAAAGCGACATATAATTTGGGACAAATTTTTTTTCCAAAACGACATACAATTTGGGACGGAGGGAGTATATATCAGTGCACTAGTCAAATTTTAACATTCTTAAAGAGATTCATATAAAATTATAAATTTAGTCCAAAAAAAGTTGTATTTTTTTATTTCTCTATATTATAATATCATTCATTTATTGTAAAAATAATTATATTTTTTTAGGAAAAAGGACAGTGATTGAACCAGCCGACGTATTGGTTGATTCCCATTCGGTCCAATTTTAACAACATTGAATACTGGCATAAGTAGGATACGCACTTTCTTAAAAAAAGAATATGTGCGCACTATACTTAAGTTTTGTCCTAATTAAAAAGCTTCATTTAATTAAGGGTCATGCTAGAATGTGTTAATGAATTAAAAAAGGAAATAATAATAAATAAATTTTGTATTGAAAAAATAAATTATGTAAATTTTTACAACATTAAATACACAAGTTTCAAGAAAATATTTTTATCTTTATCTTTTTAATTTGTGTTTTAAGGACACAAGTTTGCATTTCCCATATAAACTTATTTGTTTTTTTGTCAAAAAATAAACCTTATTTGTTATGAAGTGTTTCATTTTTTGTCTTTATCCTTTTTTGTCGATTTTTTCCGCGAGAAAACTGACCATCTTCTTTTGATAAAATCAAAATCAAGTTTTCTTCCATAAATCTCAAGCCAATACCACCGGATCAGCCCAAGTGGGTTCTCTTGGCTTGAATTTCTTTCTCCCACCCTTGCGGTACCAGTGTATATTATGTTCAAGAGAACATTTGTCTTTAAAGGTTTCTTCTCTATACAAATGCGGAGGAAATTATACGCTTGGTTAGGGATATAGTAATATTTATGGTTTTATTTAAATATTAGAAAATAATATTCATTTTGTTCTTTTACATACCTATACAAGAGAAGTACTAACAATACGTTATCTTCACTGAAATATAAACGAGTCACAAAATGATGTAGTTATCCTTCACTTTCCTTTATCTGCTTTAAGCATGCAAACACATAAATTTACTCCAATTTTTATTCTAAACAAAATAGACCATTTTGTAATGGGTATGAACTCTGTATATACAGCCCGGCAAATATTTACAAGCATGTTACATGGTGATAACATGGGTGGATTCATACAATTTCTGCATCATATTGTCAATCAACTTTGCATCCCTTGCTAGCAGAAATTGTCATGCTTGTGACTCAGCATGATCATCCAGTGAAATGCGAACTGCAAGGCTTTGACTAACATATGATACATAGTCAGATATTTACCAGCGAGAGATCCCAGGTGCCTCTGTTCTGCTCAATTTTAGTATCTCCTCATATTTTGAAGGAAATACAAAGCCCCACAACTGCATGGAGGAAAGAGCAATTGCTAATTAGTTTTTTTAAGTAAATGTTTCATACATAGATAAGGAGGTAAGCAAATGAGCTGCAACAGATTGATAAAAAGGGGTAAAAAGCTTGGGGAGGTTCATGTGTCTGTGAGTGAGGGGAGCTTTATGCGCACCTCTACTTCCTTCACTTGAAATTCCGGAGAATGAGCTAAGCAAGGATTGCCATAAGTTTCGGAAACGGAACTTGACCCATTCAATCTTGAGTTGATATGTCCAAAAATTGCAACAAAAAAAAATAAGGCTGATGATATTATAATTATAGAGGGCAGGATAATGATTTGTTTGATGAAATAGGGTGAAAAAAGGTTACAAAGTTCTTACAGATCACCCTCCAAATAAAGCGCAAAATGACCTCCCCCACCAATCGCTAGAAAGTCAGTGGTGCAAAGTGTGAAGTAACGGTTTACTCCTGCGATATTGTGGTAATTCATTATAGCTAATCAACAGAAGAGAAACAGCATTGGAATTCCAAACCAACCCAGATATTTTCTTTCTACAATCATGTGGATCAAGAACTAAGATATAACATGAGAGCGACATGTGTGTAATTTTAACTTTATCACATTTTAAAACTTAAGTAACGCCTCATGCTGAATCTCAGAGATAATTACTCTGCTAAATGTCAAATAAAATATTGCATCAACTTTTTGTGGGCAACTTCAATAGGAGAATATCATCGCTTGAAAACTGAAAACCATACTTCAATTAAAATAAAAAAAATACACTGATAGAAACCGTTAAAGATGCCAGGAAACTCATCCTTTCTAACAGTACTTTAAGATGAATTATCCCTGAGGTAAAATTAAATCTAGCTGACAAAAAAATCAATGCATGTAAGTGTCTCTAAAGTCAACAGAAAAGTGAAATCAAGCCTTCCTCAATGGCAAATTTGCAATATATCCTTTGGCGAGATGTGATGCAATCTCATGACAATCCACAAATGTAGGGAGCCTTCTGATTTTTTAAAACCAAAAAATGAGGGTGACGGGTGGGATTCTAACATATAGCCCAAGTTACAAAAGCATCATGTTTGTTGTAAAATAAAACGGGTTTTGTAGCTTATTTCTACAATGTGCACATCATAACCCGTGGGATACCATGTCATTAAAACTGATAATATTTCATAACAACAAATCAACTTTGAAGAATTCTCTCCTCATCCACATAGTTTTGTAAAAGGAAAATTAAAATATTCATTTAGTGATCTAGTCATTCAACTAAATTACCTGTTATTGATTTAGTAATAAATGTTATTGACTTATATAACAAATTAATCAATTATTATATAAACAAAATACAGTATAACTATGACAACAACAGAAAGATAAAGAATAGAATGTTCAAACTCAAATAAAAAAGATATACCTGTTGGGCGATATACGACAGGATGACCAGAGATGTTTGTGAAAACAAATGTACTGTTTGTTCCCTGTACAAAATTTATGTCAACAAGATAAAATAAACGTTAAAATTAACATTGTCGCAAAGGGAAAAAGACGATAGCATCAAAGTACAAAAATAAAACCTGACCTGGTATTTTCTCTTGTTGGATGGTCGAAGGGGTGCTTCAACCAAGCCACCAAACACTGCTCCTTTTCGGTCTCCAACAACCTGGAAAAAAAGAGCTAACAATACATTAAGGACCAACCACTTAATGTAGAGTGTAGAAATCAGTCTTGCTGATTAAAGGACAGAACTATGTATTTATCTTTGCAGATTAAAATTGGACAACAGCATGAGCTTGTTAACCAATAAGCTTGCAAACATGAGACTTCAACACGCATGCCCGTTAAATTCCGTGAGCTACTATTAATTACAATGTCGTGACTTTGAATCTGATATACAAAAAATACAATATGCCATTAACGAGAGGAGTATTTCAAAAGTTGGGATCAACGATAAACTCATCCATTCATCCATACGAAGTCATCAATGTGATGAACATGAAATGGGCGAGAGAAGAGATTAAATTACTGCAAACCAACATGGCCTACTATTATATGGTAACATAGAAATACTCCTTGCATAACAATAATATGTGTAACTTTTTTTCATCTATAGCTCAATTCTAAACAGAACAAAAATCTGTTTAGGTACCCAGACAGAAATCATATGTCAGTATCAGTATATTCAATAAATTACAGTTTGCACCCACCACCAAACCCAATAGTTGTTTCTTAGCTTCTGGCAAATTCGAATCAACAAAAGCTTCTTCATGTATGAAATATGCACCTCATGTCAGTTGGTATTTAAATAAGCATTTAAATAACAATGTTGCAAAACCTATCTCTAATCCACTGTGCAGCTTAATTTATCAATCAAATAAAATCCTAGAGATTATCAAATTGTCTACTAAAGTAGTAAAGAACAAACATGGATAAATCATAAACAACTTAAGCTTATTTGTGCTGGAGGACATTAAGATTTACCAGCAAACTTGGTCCAGGCCAAAGCATACTTCTCCGGTAAAGAGTTGAAAGTGATATCCCATGTTTCCATGTGCTGCAAAAAAACCACATAAGATTATCAATAAAATCAACAACAAGATTTTGAAACTTCAACACACAACAGCGTAATCTTATGTCCTTCAAAAACCTTAATCCAAAACTACCTGTACATCATTAACCACTTCTTCCCATGAATTAAAGCCGGAAGTGCATCATAAACTGCATTCCTCAAACTATTTGAAATCAACTTTGAAGGTTCTGATATTTCCGGCAAATGATCAACAACCAAAGGCACACTAGGAACCTCTTTTAACGACGGTTGAATACATTTCATCTCCACACCACACCCATCAGACTCAAATTTATCCCTTTCGCGATCTTGTGTTGGAAATCCACCCATTCTAGCAGATAGATAAATAGCTTTAAGTGATTGTTTACCCCTAGATAACAATCCCTTCTTAACAACCAAATTCTCATTCATTTGGTCATCACCAGCTCCAGCTGCAGTCACAATCATATCATCATTTGCATTATTATCTCCAGAATCCGATGAGGACGACAAAAATGAATATAGGAATGCAGTAAACGATGACGTATCAGGTCCTTCAATCTCTGATTCACTTTCCTTTAATTCATCATCATCTACCTTTTCTTCCTAAAACATTAATTTAATATAAACAAAGTGATTTTTAGAAATTAGAAACTATAGAATAAAAAATAATGCAATTAAAGCTATAGTCTAGGTTAATTGAAAAATGAATGGAGAACTTACTATGGAAGGAGGAAGAGAGGGTTTGTTATGGTCAGAAATAGGGTTGAGGAGAACAGTGGTGAGATCCGAAACAAGGTGAACTGCTTTGCTCCGTAAAGATTGCTTTTTACCCATTTTTTTTTTCTATTCCTATTTTTAGGAATCAATATTCAATTTCCACCGTTTAATTATTTTGTTTAATAATTAAGATTCCTATATTCCCTCACCGTCGTTACAATCCCTTTATCATAATTCATAATCTAACTTTGTTAAAGCCTAAAGGCAAAGATGTTGTAATAATAAAAAGAGGTTTTGGTGTTGATGATTATGCTGCCGGTGTAGAAGCGTTTTCCGGTTGTTGAGGCACGAAACTTGTTTTACGCGCTAACGCTTTTTTCATAATCGCTTTTCTGAGTCATCATCGGCGGCAAAAGTAACAGCTCAACTAATAGCCTTGTTTGTTTTCACGTTCAGTGTCAAACTGGTCTTCGTTGCAAACACACGCTAAAAACGCAGAGTAAACTATGGTAATGAATGAACATTATAATAAAGTTTTGATTTATTCGACTAACAAATCGACTTCATGGCCCAATGGATAAGGCGCTGGTCTACGGAACCAGAGATTCTGGGTTCGATCCCCAGTGAAGTCGTCCTCTCTGTTTTTTTTGGTCAGAATAATGCTCGGATTTAGTGCATTAGTTCAGTTTTTTTTTTTCTTTCGTCAATCAACTAGTAAAAGACTCGTGCGATAATTATATAAAAAAGAATTAGATTAATAAATATTGTGAAATGTTTAAGGATTTTGAATAAAAATTATCAGTATTAATATACTTTTTATTAAATGTGTTTTTTCTTTTAAATACAAAACCCGTTAAATATCTACAACGTGTCCGTTGTAGATTTTAGTTGCTAATATCTGCGGAATCAACTTTTTATCTACCGATATGAGAAATTTGATATGATAAAATTTTGAAAACTCGTGGCTATTTTTAAAGTATCAACATTAATAAAATGTTTTTATTAAATAATTTTTTATTTTATATGCAAAATACATTAAATATTTGCATCGCATTCATTCGGGATTTTATGTGCTTATATAGGTGGAAGTAAGAAAATCAATATGATATAATCTTAAAAACTAATAACTATTTATTAATATAAACATTAAAGTAGTGTTTCTATTGATTTTTTTTATATGTAAAATTTTCAAAATATCAACATTAGTATATAGTTTTTATTAGAAAATAATATTTTATATACAAAACACCTTCAAAATATTTATATATGTGGAACAAAGAATATCGACGTTAATGTAATGTTTTGATATTATATATGTGGAACTAACCCGTGACTATTTTCAAAACATCAACATTAATGTAATGTTTTGATATTCAAAACACTATTAAATATTTGCACCGTGCTCGTTCCAGATTTTATGTGCTTAGATTTGCGGAAGTAAATTTGTATACCGATATAAGAAGATTGATATTATAAAATTTTGAAAACTCGTGACTATTTTCAAAATAACAACATCAATATAGTGTTTTTATTTAATATTTTTTTATTTTATATGCAAAACACCGTCAAATATTTGCACTGTATTTGTTGCAGATTTTATGTACTTAGAATGTATATGCTAAAGCAAGAAAACTGATACGATAAAACTTTGAAAACTCGTGACTATTTTCAAAATATAAATTTTAATGTAGCATTTTTTTTTAAATATTTTTTTTATATGCAAAATATTGTTAAATATTTGCATCACACTCATTGAAGATTTTACGTGTTTAATTTGGTGGAAAGATTTTTTTTTATCGATATGAAAAAGTTTATATGATAAATTTTTTAAAACTTATAACTATTTTTTTAATACCAACATTAATGTAGTATTTCTATTAAATATTTTTTATTTAATATATAAATTAATGAGATTAAGAGATTAACCAAAGACTTTATAATTTTCCAATTTATTGGTTTCCAAATAAAATTAGTAATCATATAGTTATTGGTTGAAGTGTTAGCGTAAAATTGAAAAAATGGGGATTAATACTTTGGTTTTTTTACAAAAATGAGGATTAATACTTCTTTTCAACAAATTGTGTCCTTTACTCCTTAGTTTCTCGTGTGAATTGGAAAGTAGAATTACTTGTTAGACTTGAAATAGTAGGAGTGATCATTAAATTATTAAAATTGACATTGAATAATTAAAATACAAAAATATCATTAAGTAAAAACAAAAGGTGTTGTGGGAAAACAAAAATTGTTTGGGAATACGAAAAGTATTTGGTGTGCAATAATTGTTCTATTAAGAGAAGCTTAGAATTGATTAAAATGAGAAAATGACAATTATACCCGTAAAGTAAGAGATTTAGTGAGAATTAAGAAGGGTGATTATGGAAATATGATGGTAATGAGTTTTCTTATGATAGTAGTAGATACGAGAGCTCATTTTCTTTCTAGGTTTAAAATTCTCCAAACTTTATTCATAATGAAAAAACTTTCATTCTAGGTTTATATACGCAATAGAACTTTAATTTTTTTATCGTCAAAAATTGAATATTTCTTTTTACATGTACTTCCAATTAAATTACTCTATAATATAATTTTTTATAGGTAATTCCAAAATATCGCTACAAATATTTATTTAGTGTGATTTGATTGAATGCGTGTTTAAAAAAAATTACCCTATCATTGCATAAAAATCAATTTCATATTTTTATAATGTTAATGATATTTATAGAGAGATGATAATAATTTTGGGTTTCTTTACTTGATTAGTCTGGTTTAAAATGAAAATTACTAAACTTGTTTCGAAAGACGCTAATAAAATATCAACATTATTATGTTGGTGTGAAGGAAAGGAACTTGGATCGTTTAAATAAAATATTGACTGAGGTTTGTGAATGAAAAATAATAAAATAGAATAGATAAACTATATTAAAAGCACATAGATAACACCAAATCATACTTAATATAAATGCTATGCAGTCTGATAAACACTTTTGCAACCCTAAAATAGCTAACCCTAACCCTAATTTCAATTCCTGCTGAGAGTTGAACCCCAGATCAAGTTCTGGTAAATCACAACCATTACCACTAGATCACTAAAGTTTTTTGTGACTTATAGTTGCTTTCATTTTATTTATCTAGCACAAATGCGAGTTCACTTTAAGTCATTCTCACAACCCTGAATTCCAACATCATTTGAACACGAATTGAACGTCATTCACACACATCATGCGATTCAACTTCATTTTCACCGCCGCCGGTGACCCCAATAACAACATCCCGCCACCCGTTGCAACTGCCACTTCAACAACACATGCCGTCGTAACTGCCACCGCCGGAAAATCACTTTCTCTCACTGATCCACACACATCACGCCGCCGCCGCAACTGCCACCTCACCAACAACTGACTGCCGTAAATGTCATTGTCGATAACTCGCTTTCTCTCACCGATTCACACCATCTTTCATCGAATTGACAAAAAATTATGACCAATGTTGATATTGATTGTCTGAATTTTGTTAATTTTGAATCCTTGACATTAGGGTTTGAAAATTATTGATTTTGTTTATGTGATTGTGTGAGTTTTAGTTTTTTCTTCATTATTCTTTTTTTCATACTAAATGTTAAGTAGTGTTGCTCTAACCCTAATGATTAGCCCTACTTTTTAGTTATAAAAATTTATGAAAAAAACTTCGGATGGGGATCGAACCATGCTTTCAATTCACAACTCTTACCACCAAGGTACTGATGTTTTTTATGACATGTGATTGTTTCAATGTTGTGTATTCAACACAAATCTCGGGTCTTCTTTCTTTCAATCTTATAATTCCTAAATCATTTCTCACTCACTTTCATCTCTCTCACCATCTTGCAATTGAACCTAATAACCATAACACCACCCTTTTTGACAGACCTAATTAATTTTTATGAAAAAAAAAATATGCAAGGAATTGAATCAGATAACACATGAAAATGTCATTTTTTTAAAAGTCACTAACGCCATTGCAATTCTTTTTTTGATAGTAGTTCCTTTTCATTATTAGCGGATTCCTTTTCCTTTTTTTTCTTTCGATTAACAACTTTTGCGGTTAGGATCAATTTCTTGGTGCTAGCTTTTGTATATATTTTTTCTTTTGATTTGTCATTTTTATTGCAGTCCATCTTTTATTTTTGTTACTTTTTGAGATAGTTTGATAGCATAATACTGAATATAACTATAAAAGTAATAATATAGTCATTTGATAGTTATATATGAAGCTATAAAAAACACGTGCATAGCACGGGTTAGAGTTAGAGTCTAGTAAATAGGAAAGAAGGACTAGCTCGCCTTTCTTTCTCTAACATTTCTCTATGAACTCTCTCGACTTCTTCGAACCCTAAACGTCGTTGATGCACCAGCTTCCCCCAAATACAGTTTGTTCTTCCCCATGTAGCCTTGATATGTGGTGGTGCGATGACGAGTTATGTACTTTGCACCACCGTTCTACCCCCTCACGGGTCGGACTCACCCTTCTCCTATTCGGCGGTCAAGCCTCAGTTCACGTTCCCAATCTATTGATGTCGTCATCCACAAGGTTGTTGTCTTTCATCAAGGTCTGACAAGGGTTGAGTTGTTGTGTTGCTCCAGATCTTTCTGGATGGTAGTGGTGATTATGGTCTGAATCGTTTGGTGTGTTGTGTCTAACAATCGGTTTCCAATATTCCTCCTCATTCCTAAAATGAGAGGTGGGTTATGCTCTTCGAAAGCCTTGGGTGGTTGTGTTACTGTCGCCGCACTAGTGCCATTGTAGGACTGCTTTTTGGTGCTCATCTATGTTCTTTCATCCATCCCTCGATCTGGATTCACAATTGGTTATGGGTTCGGTTCAAAAGAGCCTTTGATGTTTGTTGTGATTCATCACAGGGTTGTTGGAACATGAATCTTGCCATGTTTGCGGTCGATTCAATCATCGTATTGAGATGTGGAGGCTCACAAAACACTTTCTTTTTGCTACGCGGGTTCGTTGGGTAGTGTATGTGGTGTGTGTATTTGCTTCAGTTTTTTTAGACCATTTTTGTTACCTTGCTTGGAGTGTAGGCGTGGTTTGACGAGGTTAGGTCCCAATATTTTGTATTTTCTTTAATTTTGTTTCAATATTTACGTTGTTTCAAAGGGTTTCTCATCTGTACGCTTAAAAAAAAAATAACACCAAATAAATAAAATAGATAAACCTTATATTATAATAATTTGATTAAAAGATGAGTGGTATTATTTTCTTGACTTCTTTACACACAAAATATATTTTGAAGGATAAAATAAGTTCTTGAATAAATTATAAATCTAGAAAATTACTAAGAATGACATATATATAAGATATATAAAATATCAGGACGTTACATTTCATACGTCGTGATAAAGTGGAATGATTAATGATCATGAAATTATCGTAATGCCCCCTAAAAACTTCAATTGAAATATCATATATCAACATTTTTTAGTTCAAAAATCTCCTCTCAAAAAATAATTTCAGAAATTTTAAAGAGAGGCCAAAACTGAATGGTTTTAAAATTGTGTAACTAATTTTATAAGTGAGTGTAAAGGAAAGCAAAACTGTAATTAAGTCTATTATTATGTTGAGTGCTATTTAGTTTGTATTTTTTTTTTGACAAATTTAATCAGTAAAGTAGTAATTAGCATAATATAAATATATAATATACATCGATTAATATCAAACAAATCCAATCCAAATTCCTTAAAAAAAAAATCCAATCCAAATTGGAGATCAGATATTTGGTTTGAGCTACTGCTAAAAAAAATTATGTGATAAAAAAGTACCACTTAAGTTTAAAGAAAAATTCAATCGGACAACATTTATATCAAAGATGTTGTATGATACGAAGTGTTGATTATTAGGAACCAACAAAATAAGTAAGCGTAATAGATATGATGATGTTGTGTTGGATGAATGATAAAACTAAACGAGATAGAATTATGAATTACCCCGTTAAAAAGAGCCAAAGTACGTAGCACCTATAGTAGAGAAGATGATAGAAAATATGCGTAGGTGATTTGGACATGTAGAGATAAGATATTCAGTTACTGTAGTATGAAAAATATATTAGATGGATGAGAGTCAAATCAAAAGAGGTAGATGAAGTTCTAGCAAAACTATAAGAGAAAAGCTTAATTGCAGTTCCGACCCCCTAAGTATGTTAAAAAGAGCCAAAGTACGTAGCACCTATAGTAGAGAAGATGATAGAAAATATGCGTAGGTGATTTGCACATGTAGAGATAAGATATTCAGTTACTGTAGTATGAAAAATATATTAGATGGATGAGAGTCAAATCAAAAGAGGTAGATGAAGTTCTAGCAAAACTATAAGAGAAAAGCTTAATTGCAGTTCCGACCCCCTAAGTATCACAATCTTGCGATTTTGGCCCTCTATAAAAAACAATAACAAACCAGTCCCTTAAGTTTACCCCTTTTGCATTTTTGGCCCCCTGGTTCAATTTTGACCTAGTCAACGCACACGTGGCACCTCACTTAAGTGAGTAGGATGCCACATGTGTAATTTTTGAATTAATTTTTTTTTAAAAATGCCACATAATCATTTATGAAATTAAATAAATAAAAAAGAAAATAAAAAAAAAACAAAATACATGAATCTTCATCATCTACAACAATAATCTCTTCAACAACAACAACAATCTTCATGAAAAAAGTCCAAAAAATCATCTCAACCACAACCCAAACAAAATTCATAACAAAGAATCTTAAACATAGCACAACAACAACAATCACTGCAGCAGTAACAACACCTTCTTCTCTCTCTCATCTCTCAATCAAATTCAACAAACTTATTCTCTCTTCTCAAATAATCACTTCAAATCCCAATCTCCATTACTAAAAACACCCACCTCTTCATATTTGCAAAGACAACAAACAAGTATTCATCATCCAAATATAATCAAATTTATCAATTAATCAAAACAGTACTAATTGCGATACTCATCAATTACAATATTTTGTGAACATATCCAACAAATGTTTTTTAGGAGTGAACATACTCAACTTGGAGATACGAATTGTGACCTCAAGAATGAAACTTTTTATCTAAAGAATTGTGATACTCAACAATCACCGCAGCAACAACCACCACCTTCTTCTCTTCCTTCCTCCACCGATTTCGCCGATTCAACCGAACTCACCTCCGGCACCGCAGGCGAAGAACCAGCTCGCACACTCAAACGCAAGAACGAAGCATCACTATCTCCAGCAACACAAATCATATATTCTGGGTTTTTGTTCTTGTTAATTTATGGGTTAATTTGAAAGAATTAGAAGGGGGAAAAGAGAGAAGAAAAGAACATGTTGCGGATTAATAGAAACCCTTGAAATGGAACACAGAGATGAAGAAGAAGAGAAAGTGAGGTGATGTTGTCTTGTGGCAATTGGGGTTGGAATTGAAATTGAAGAACAAAGCCAAAACAAAGTTCATCATCATCCTATGAAGAAGAAGAGAAAGTGAGGTGATGTTGTCTTGTGGCAATTGGGGTTGGAATTGAAATTGAAGAACAAAGCCAAAACAAAGTTCATCATCATCCTATCTCTTCTTGTTGATGAACTCACATGCCTTTTCATTTTTCTTTTTCTTTTTTATTTATTTAATTCCATAAATGATTATGTGGCAATTTTATTTTTTTTAATTCAAAAATTACCTACGTGGCATCCTACTCACTTGTGAAGTGCCACGTGTGCGTTGACTATGTCAAAATTGAATCAGGGGGCCAAAAGTGCAAAAGAGGGTAAACTTAAGGGGCTGATTTGTTATTGTTTTTTATAGGGGGCTAAAATCGCAAGATTATGATACTTAGGGGGTCAGAACTGCAATTAAGCCTAAGAGAAACTATTACGAAATATTTAGATTTTTTTCAGGGGAGAAAAGATTTAAAGACTAATGAGTTAGATCTAAATATGGTTTATGATACAACATTATGTCGTAGTTTGATACATTCAATCGACCTGATTCGGTGGGATAATAGTTGATTGTTGTTGTACTACTAAAAAATATTAAAAATTACAATTGAAATGATTTATTCACATTTTTTTAATAGTAGCTCAAACCAATATTATTAAGCAAGTAGCTCAAACCAAAATTAACAGCATATTTTATTTTTTTTTTAATGGAAAATTAACAGCATGTTAGTTATTTGCTTATTTTTAATTAATCTGAAATGATTTTATAATTTTTGTTGCCTTACACGTGAATCATGAAGACCCCTAATGATCGGCATGTGCCCCTGTATAAATGATTAAGCCTGCTCCCTCCCAAGCACTGGCTTTCAGTATTCAAAGCCACATTCTACACACAGATCGATCCTGAAAACACAAACACAATGGCGACATTGAAGATCCCCTCTCACGTTCCTTCTCCATCAGAAGACAGTGAACAATTGCGCGGTGCTTTTCAAGGTCAACACTCACCGATCCATTTCTTTGACTTTTATTTCATCATCAATCTCTTTCATTTTTCTCGATCTATCTAGTTTGATCATTTTTTATTATTATTTTTGGATTGCTAATAACTCTAATCTCTTAATTAGATCAATGATTAATCAGATGCATAATGCATTAAACTCCTATAATGTGTTTGGTTGGTGTATACAACAGTGTTTGTTATATATTTCTAGTCGATGAATGTGGATGATCACTCATATTTGATTTTGATTTTAGTTATTTATTTATCTTATGTATGTCCGATCTCTATTTCATGTAGTCCAAATCATGATCACGATGAATAGTATACTCATATAACATATCGTAAAACCAAAGTTGTGAATGAATAATCAGTGCTCAAATATGGGATCATACTTTTTCCTTTGTTTTTCTCACGGCATGAGGTTTTTTTTTTTATTCTTGTCCATTCATATCGTTGTTTCGGTGACATATTTTTACAGGATGGGGAACGAATGAAGGTTTGATAATATCGATCCTAGCTCATAGAAATGCTGCTCAGCGGAAGTTGATCCGCGAAACTTATACTCAGACCCATGGAGAAGATCTTCTTAAAGATCTTGACAAAGAACTTTCAAGTGATTTTGAGGTCAGTTTAATACTTTTGATATCTGAATTTTTTAATGTGAATCTCAATATGATGCCTCTATTTCATATGTATTCCATTTTCACTATCAGTTGTTGACTTTAAATTTCATAGTATTTAATTTCAGTGTTTTATATGGATAACCTTGATTAGAAATCGTATGAAGTTATTTTCTTGTAATAATGTTTGATTTTTGAATATAACAGAAAGCTGTGCTGTTGTGGACATTGGATCCGGCTGAGCGTGATGCCTTTTTAGCTAATCAAGCAACTAAAATGTTGACTTCAAACAATTCAATCATAGTGGAAATTGCTTCCACAAGATCTCCACTTGAACTCCTTAAGGCAAAGCAAGCATATCAAGCCCGTTTCAAAAAGTCCCTTGAAGAAGATGTTGCCTATCATACTTCTGGTGAGATCCGCAAGGTAAACCCTTAAACTAGTTAATTTCTTGAATCTTTATAGAGAAGAGCTGCATGTTCTAACACAATATTTAGATTCAGATGCATCTCTTTTATTTCTTTGTGAATCAAAATCTTCCAAAATTTATGAGGTGTAAATCTTTTCAACTTTAAGGTGAACCATTATTTAGTAGAAGAATGCCCCAGAGATCTATGTCAAAAGAATGAGCATGTTCCAAAAATACACCCATCTTGGTGGGTGGATAGCCAACCAGTTATTTGTATTTAACCTTTTCATTTTTATGCTTATGCTATGTCTGGATCTAACATTTTCCCCCTATTATCTGATGAAATTTTGTTTCTGATTCTTCTCAAAAGCTTTTGGTTCCTCTTGTGGGCATACACCGTTATGAGGGAGATGAGGTGAACATGACATTGGCAAAATCTGAAGCTAAATTGCTTCATGAGAAGATTGCCGATAAGGCTTACAATCATGATGACCTGATCAGGATTGTAACAACAAGGAGTAAAGCGCAGTTAAATGCAACTTTGAATCACTATAACAATGAGTTTGGGAATGTAATAGACAAGGTATGAATGTTTTGGTCATTTATGACTCTTATTTCTGACTCCCAGCAAACGGGCAGATCTAATACAATGACATAAACTTCTACCGTCTATAATGTCATTTTTAACTTTAAGAAACATGATTCCCAGCGATAATCATATTATTGATGAAACAATTAACTTCCTTTTAATTAAAGGGATTATAGTCTGGTTTGTTACTTCAGTTTCTTCTGTAGAAAAAGGATAACCTTTTTTTAATCTAGGGTTTGTAGTCAAACTAACGATAAGCTTCTGGCTGCAGGATCTGGAAACTGATTCGGATGATGAATATCTGAAATTATTGAGGGCAGCAATTAAGGGCTTGACCTACCCTGAGAAATATTTTGAGGAACTCCTTAGGCTGGCTATAAACAAGATGGGAACCGATGAAAATGCTCTTACTAGAGTGGTGACAACTAGAGCTGAGGTTGATTTGCAGCGAATTGCGGAGGAATACCAGAGAAGAAACAGTGTTCCTCTGGACCGTGCAATTGACAAAGACACTTCTGGAGACTATCAGAAAATTCTCCTTGCACTGATGGGACATGATGAGTAGAGTTCTTACTCTGTCCAGTAGTCATGGAGTGGCTGTTTGGGCTATCTGTTTTCCCTTCATCATCAGCGTGATTTTGCTGCGGATCTCTTGATAGTATACAGAATTCGGTGACTTGCTGCGGTAACTATGCTCGTGAGATGTATGAGCTATTCTTGTGGTTGGTTTTAAATAATATGTTTTGAATATGGACTGAAATTCAAAACAGAACTTTGCCTTCTTAAATAAAGAAACAACTATCATATTTCTCTCCTTATTACGGATCGATTATTTATATTTCCTACACATACCCCATAATTCACGGAAAAAAGGTTAAGGGTGTGTTTGTTTCAAGTTTATTAAATCTATCTCCAAAAATAACTTTTTTGGAAATATACGGAGTTTTATTCCTTAAATATAGATACTTTAAACTCACTTGGATTGGTCTAATAGTGTTGGCTTGAAATCTTAAAGTGTGTTCATCTCAAGGTTTCAGGTTTGATACTCCTATGTACCAATTTCGATAGATTAGTTTGACTTATTCACAAAAAATAATTATATATTAAGGAGAACCATATAATAAGGATGTTAATTGCTAGTTACACGAATTTATTTCCATGATCATCGAAACTTTTCTCCCACCCTTTTCTTTGGAATGTTTTATTTCCCATAAATTTTTTATACTTAGGAATAAAAGATGATAAACTTGTAACAAACATAGTAATGCATATTTCTATCATTTTATTTCGAAGAATATACAAAAATAACTTGTAAAAAAAATATACACACACAATAACTTTTAAACAAACACACCGTGTACAACAAAAACCAAATAGGCAACTATGGAAATGAACTTCTCAACAATATTTTTTTTTGTAATAACAATATTTTTCTTATTAGATTATTAATTAATCTCATATAAAGCATAGCGCAGATTTAGCAAATTCTTATCACAATAAATAAAATCTTAACGCAGATGTGTACATCAAAATACCATTTGTTATCACAAGAATAAATAAAACAAATAAATAAATAACTATTTGCACCCATTATGGTAACACAAACCAGTTACACTGCATCACTATACAATGCCAACAATCCAACAAACCGATCCTTCCAATCAAAACATGGGAGTTCAGAGGAATTCGTAATACCTGTACAGTGATTTGGAGGAAATTTAAAATAAAGTTTAATCCAGGACAATGCTGCTTGCTCCACCAGGGGGTCTGCGGGAACCAAGTATTCGGTCTCTGTTTTCGGCCTTTCCGTCATCAAATATGTTGCTTCCTCCACCAGCATGTCTGCGAGCACCTAGTAAACGGTCTCTGTTTTCTGCCTTTCCATCAGAAAATATGTTGCTTCCTCCACCAGCGTGTTTGCGGTTGCCTAGTAAACGGTCTCTGTTTTCTGCCTTTCCGTCAGCAAATATGTCACTACCAGCCATTTCTCTAAGTTTAGCCACCATGCTCGTAGGCTTTTCCACTGATCCTGGAGTAACATCTCCCTTGAAAATATCATTGCCTGTCAGCTCTGCAAACTTCTGGTCATGTATTTTCCTTGAGGTCTTCTGAACTGATTCTTCACCAGACACGACTTTACTTCGGACACCAGCAGCCTAAAAAAAGAGATGAAACTAAGGTCAAAATGTTAAGGTGAGGGAACAAACATTATGATATAAAACATCTTAATAATCATGGCCCAAGTAAGTGGTATTCGTCCAGATCTGCAACTGTCTTTCTAATACAACCTTTGGGTTATATATCTTCACATAATTATAGGCACATTAATCTGCATTTGAATTTTGCCCTTCAGGAAAGCATAAGGTGACATTGTGGACCATCATACGTCCAAATTCATAAACTATGAAGAACTACATATATGTATGGTATAAGAAGGGACAGATAAGATGACATGACTGATTTTAATGCGGAGAAGACGCTTACTTTAGAAACTTTTGAATCCGGAGTGTGTGCAGCAGCCAAAGAACGGGGCATAATTTCAGGAGGCATGCCAAATATATCATTTCCGCCAATCTCCTTGGTCTTGGAACTTGACATCAGTTTCTTACTATTTGTGCCTGGTTCATTTTGCAATGTTCCACCGAGTTCACGCTGCTTTGCTGCCTCAGGTAAAGAGGTTGGCTTCTTAGGAGAAATGTTTTCTTCACTGTTGTTGAATGATATCTGGCTAATTCCATTCATTGCTTGCTGAGATGCAGGGAATAAAACAAGAAGACTGTTATCACAAATTCACAATGTAGTTGATATTTGTCAAACACTCACATTCATACAGTCAAATCTCAAATTTTCTTCCAAAAACAAGGCAATCATTTAGTATACCTGGTATACGCGTATGCCTGTTCTGTCTTTAGAATTTGCAGCATTGGCTTCTGACGTGGTATCCTCAGCATTTGTCGAAAATATACCACTGTGTTTAGAATTTACAGCATTGGCTTTTGATGCAGTATCCTCAGCATTTGCCGAAACTATACCACTTCCGGTCGCCTCTTTCATTCTAAAATACCCTGAGCTTGGTTTCCTGAGTAACACACATGGGAGAATATGCTTTACAACAACAAAAATTTATACAGCAAAATTATATTAAAGATGAAAGAAAGGTAAGAAATAGAAACATGGGGACAAACATCAAAATCCACAAAGAAGGACAACAGAAAACTTAAAAGAAGCTAAAATTAGAGAGACCAAGTCTGTAACAATCAAAATTTTCGCTAAAGAAAATGGGAAATAAATATCATCAAGTGAAGCCTAGGTGGGTAATACCAAAAGGAAAACAAGCTTTGCAACAAAATTTGATAACTCTAATCTTTGAAGTAAAGTAACCAACATACTCGAGTTTGAAATCAATCATGATTTCCATTCGAAGTAAAAATTGACAATAATTTTCAGTGTCTGTTATCCATGCTGCATACCTTTACACCAAAAATAGTAGTACTAGAAATAGTTTGGGTAAATTGCAATTCCATTTCCAGATTACAAGAAATTTGATGCCAATTGTTCGTCATAAGTTCATAACATAATTTGCTGAAAGTCAACAAGTAAATTCAGGAGACCAATGATTGACTTCTTCACTACAACTTCACATTAAAAATATGGGAAAAAATTCAAATAAATAACCTAATTAAAAAAAAAACGCATGTGTTTCCAAAATTGCAAAACAGATCACAATTGTATAACAGCCAAAGAAACGCAATCGGATTACAATTCCAAGCAATAACGAAGAAAATCTATTAAAAATAAACAAAATAGCAATAGTAATAAGCAGATCTGAATTCACATTTCAACATTCAAATAATTTGGAAAAAAAGAATCAATTAAATTACCATTTGGCTAAATTTTGTGCTTCATTTTCGGAGACCTTTTTGCCACGGAGAACGTCACCGATATCATCTGAAGGCTGTGTATACAAAACGAACTCAATAAACAAATTACAAACAGAATCCAAAGAATTTCCAGAGAAATTGAGTAGAATTGTGGTAACCTGGTGAGAGCGGTGGCCGGTGACCGCGGCGACCGGTGAAGAGTTTTCCGGCCATGTTAGAATACCGTTGGTACAGGTTTGAGAGTTTCTGGTAGGTTTCTGCATTCTCTGGGAGCAAGGAAATGATGCGCGTGTAATCGTGAATGTGTACGTGTGTGGGAGTGTAAGGTGAGAGGGTAACGTTAAACACCAGATTTGAAATTGCGTTTTAACGATAACCAGCTACTACAAACAATGAATGAATTTATTTATTTATTTATTTTTATTAATTTTCCAATTTGAAACTGGAAAAGTCACTAACAATTTTGTCGAAAAAATAAAATTAAGTCGATGATAAGCAATAAATACTGAAAGATTTCCTAAAAGAAAATATCTGGAAATGGTGAATTTTTAGTTTTCCTAGCTGGAAATGAATATTGGCTGTCACCTATAAATAGGGTCTAAAAGTGTCAATTCAATCCTTATCATGACAATGCGTTACAAATTAAGCGCGTTACAGATAAGGCAGTAAAAGTAAAACTGTGTTATTTTTGCAAACAAATTTGATTTTTTTTACGATAATAATTTGAATTATGATTATAAGATTTTAGAAGTGATTATGAGAGAAATTAAATGTTTCTACTTAAGGTTACAAGTACAATTCAGTGATTATGATAAGCACTAAAAAAATAATTATTTTTACACATGTATTGTATTTAATCGAAACATCTCAAATAGATAGTATATGTAAAAATATTGGGTCTTGTTAACGAGTGTCCCGAGACAATCTTTAAACATTCTAAAATAAGCAATTATTTTATCATTTAAAGATAATTGGATAACTTTTACCATAATTATTTTATCATTCTAACTTTTACCATAATAAGCAATTATTTCCTTAAAGAGTGCCCCGGGGACAGTCGTTAACTTTTACCATAATATAAAGGTGATTTTATCATTTAAAGATAATTGGATAACAATGACAATTGTGTCATTTAATTATATTAATTGATTTTTTTGCTAAATTATGTAATTGATTACAAAGGTAATTTTGTCATATAATTATGGTATATAGTATATCACGTCATTATTAGGTACTTAGGTGTGTATAAAACATTGAATAAAATAGAATAATATTATGTTTTTTAGGGGAAAATAATATTATGTTTTTTTAGAGGAATATTATATTTGTTATCATGTGTACATTAAACACATGTTATGATATATGTTTATCTACTTCTTATCTTATCATGTCTCTATCAAACTTTAAATCATATCATGTCTCTACTTTATTCCGAGTATCAAACATGTCCTTCAAGTAGTTTGTTTATAAATATATAAATATAAAATCTTAAATAATAATAAATCTTACATTGCTTCAAAAAAAAATCTTACATGTAGAAAAAAGCTTATGATCAGGTGAATGGGAGGTATTTAAAAAGTTGCATGCATAAGTTTGGTTTCCATCCATTATGTATTAAGTTAATCATGCATTGTATGACTTCTTCTTAGTTTATCTTTGCTCTCGAACGCCAAGAGTCTGTTTGGCAAGGCACAAAAACAAGCTTATGTCTTATAGCTTATAACTTATAAGCTTGTCTGGCAAAAAAAGACGTGTTTGGTAACATTCTTTTCGTCAGGAGCTTATAGCTTATTTCAGGAGCTTATAACTTATTTTTCAGACGCTATTTCAAGTAGCGTTTGAGCTTATAGCTTATAGCTTATTGTTTTTTCTTCCTCTTTTACCCTTACTATTTTATTTAAATACCAGTTTTACCCCTTATGTTTTATTATAATTTAAAATAAAAAATAAATGTATTAAATACAGGGAATACCAACGACCATGCAAAGAGAGATAAAAATGGGTTCTACTGCTTCTTCATTCTCTCTGTATCGTCATTCTCCTTCTCCACCATTCCTCCATTGTTTCTTCTCCTTTCTTCATCCATTGTTGTTGTTGTTGTTGTTATTGTTATTATTATTATTATTATTATTATTATTATTATTATTATTATTATTATTATTATTATTATTATTATTATTATTGTATGTTGTTCTTGTCTTCATAAAAAATTGAATGATATAAAGATGTCCTTTTATGTCATTTTATATCTATCAGCTAGTTGAACCGCTAATTTTACCAAACACTTCGATTAGCTTATCAACCATCAGTCATCAGCTATCAGCTATCAGCCACCAGTCATCAGTAATAAGTTATAAGCTATCCGCTATTTTTGCCAAACAACCCTAAAAAGCTATCTAATTTCAATCCCACTAGAAGGCTGAGACAAGGGGATCTCTCTCCCCTACCTCTTTGTAATTTGTATGGAAAAGCTTTTTAGCTATTTCGAAAGTCGTTCACTCTAATGCATGGAAACTTCTGCAAGTATCTAGAAATAGCCCTGCTTTTATTCACATTTGATTTGATGTTCTCCTTTTCGGCAAAGTAACTTGTGCTCAAGGTAGAGTCAAGGCATCCATATTTGAAAAGTTCAGCAAAGCGTCAGGTCTGAAAGTTAATCGTGACAAGTCCGAAGACATGTTCTCTAAAGGAGTTACTAGAAGCAAAATCAACAAAATGACAAGTATTTCGTCAATTGGAAGTACTAATAGCTTCGATAAATACCTTGGATTTCCTACGATCAAAGGAAGAGCGGAGAAGGAGGATTTCATGTTTGTGTTGGAAAAGCTTAATCCAGATTGCCTCATGGAAGAATAAGCTTCTCAACAAGCCTGGTAGAGTTTCTCTTGCCTCCTTGGCTTCCTTTAAGTGTTTGTCATCAAATTGATATATATATATATATATATATATATAGTCACTAGAAACATTATTTGGAAAGGAGAAACTAATAAAGGTATTTATTTGGTTAGTTGGAAAACCATCACTAAACCAAAAAACATGGAGGTCTTGGCATTAGGCTAACTAGAGAGGCCAACATTTCATTGCTTGCGAAATTGGTGTGGGATTAGGGGTGGACAAAAACCCGCAGTCCGGAGAAACCCGCCCAAACCGGCCCGAAAAACGAGAAACGGGCGGTTTCAAACGGGTCTGCGGGTCCAAAAAATAAAAGTTGCAGTTAAGGTCGGGTTTACACGGGCGGGTCCGGGTTGGAATATTGAACCCCTCGGTGTCTGAACCCGCCCGCATTAATACTACACAGTAGCTGACAACTATGTTTCATTGATAATAAGGTTCAGTCAAGGTATTGAGAACACGTATATACCCGTTCTGCAAACATACATCACTTTCAACCTTCTCTCTCTTCTTTTTATTATCTTTTTACTACTTTTGAGTTTCTCTCTCCTAGACCAAAGGCACACATATCACCAACAACTCTCACAACCCCTCAATCACTATCTCTCTGTCATATTTCAAACCAAACCCCAACTCTCTCACCCCCTCTCTCTCATCAAAACTCATCACCACCCCTCAATATGTGGTTCATCTTTGGCTTATTATTCTCTTTAACAACATATTCGACTTCTTTTACATTAGATTCGTTAGATCTATCTTCTTTTAAGCCAGATCTATCGTCTTCTTTATTCTTTTTTCTTCATTTTCCTTCTTCTCAAATTTGAATTTTTTTCACATTTTTATTCAATTTCTGGTTCTGTTTAAAGTTTATTTTTTTGTTGGATGATGTTTTGATGAACGAATCTGATACTGGAACCCAAAATAACCGAACCGCAATACCTGTGACCCGACAAACCCGTGACCCGAAGAAACCGTAGAAGATTATGGGCATAATAGGGTCCTCTATTCACACCCACGGGTTGGTTCGGTGGGGGAGTTTAGGCCCAAACCCGCCCGATGTCCACCCCTAATTTGAGTGGGATATCAATTGTGGTGCTGACAAGATTTGGGTCAACATTCTCTCATCAAAATACTTAAATGAAAACTCTATCATCAAGTCATGTCATAGATACGACTCTCCTGTGCGGAGTTCTATCTCCCAAGCAAATCATATTCTTAAGGATGGGTACCATTATAGAATCGGAAATGAAAATTCTTACTTTTGGTATTCTCCTTGATTGCTTAAAGACCCCCGTGAAATTGTGTGAATTTTGTTTCTATTCATGACACTCAAACCATGATCAAAGATGTGTATACTGATAATGAATGGCACCTTAAAGCTATTGCCACTATTATTCATCCTAATACGGTGGAATGTTCAGCTCCAGTTGCTTTCCGATGTCCAAGGCTGTTTTGTTTGGTCCGGTGTCCAGAAAAATATTATTCGGGATAATGGTAGGCAGTGGTATTGAGTTTGGAAGCTAAAGGCACAAGAGAATATAAAAAATTTCATCTGGTGTATTAGACATCAATCTATTCTTACTATCTCCCTGCTTAACCCTAGAAGAATGACCCCATCGAACATGGTGTGTTGGAAAGGAGACTATTCCGGATATTGTTGTGGTGACTGAGATTAGAAAGCTTGTTGTTCTAATCAATGCTTTGTTCGTCTGTTCAAGATTGCATCATATATGCTCCCAAAGTGTAGTAACACAATGTTGATTGTTGATGGTAGTTTCATTCTGGAGTCGGTTAAAATCGGTTAAAATGGCTTATTTTGCTCTGGAAATGGCATTTGGATCAACGAATTTAGTGGCAACCTGTATAATTTCAATAATGAGTGTTGAAAAGAGAGTGTCCATAATACTCTTCTTTCAATAATATTCACGCTGGAATTGTTGCTATTTTGCAAGACCTTCGTATTGCTGGAAGGATGAATATTAATCATGTAGTGTGTTATTCTGACTCGTTGACAATCGTGAACCTCATCTCTTCAACTTTAAATCCTATGCATCACTATGAGTCAGAGATCCTATTTATCCATGACTCAATGAAGCTTGATTGGAACATGAAGTTGATCCATACCTAAGAGATGATAATCATTGTGCAGAATTTCTCGCAAAAATTAAATCTTCCAGATCGAGAAGGCTTTTTGAGGTTGTAGTTTTTTTTCTCCTTTTTTTCTTATAGTACTAAAAATAAAGGCTTTTAATTTTTCCACCCTATCATTCTCGCAGGCCTTTTTTTTTCAAATTTACCCTTCGTTCGTATTTTATAATCCGAAGGCAGTTTGGATTATAAAATTCGAAATGCATAAAAAACTGAGGAAAACTGAAGGTCATCATGACTGAGAGCCATCCTGGATAAAAATAGGGTGAAACAACATTCGGATTATAGAATCGAAATAATATTTACATGTTTCGGTATATATAATCTGAAATATCAACTTTTAAAAAAGAGGGAAAAATATCGGAAATTTTCGGAGAATAAAATCTGAAATGTTTCGAGAACTTTGCCACCTTTATCACCAAACACTCCCTACACCTCCAAAAACACAATTTTGGGCGAAAACGTGATTTGGAGTAGCAATCTAGTCATCAAGGGGCGTTTACAACATCATTTTCGTCTGAATGCAAAGGTAATGTTTATATAAAACCTCCTTCATTCGATTTCCAGGCGCTTTCCTTTTGATCACGTTAATGAATATGTACTTGCATTGTTCAGAATATAAAATCTGGAACCCAACAATGTGGTTCGTATTATACAATCTGAACAGCACCAGTACAGAAACTGCTTGCATTTTCTGACCATGCTTTCGCACTGTTTCAGTAATGGATGTTCATGTTGATGCCTCCAATGAATTGCCACATGAGATTGAACCACCTAATGTGTTGTCGGTTGTTGCACTTAAGGTTATAGATGATTCCGGAAATGCCAAACCCGAGGATCCTCCACAGAAAGTTGACATTCCTTCCGGCGATACGAAAGTAAAGGATGCTCCTTCGGTTGTTGTACCTTAAGATGTTGTTGTTTCTATTGATCATCGAGAACATTTTACCACCAAACAAAAGTTTGCTACATGGAACGATTTGTTGGAGTGGGTTCGAGAGGAAGCAAGGAAGCTTGGATTTTCAATATTAGTAAATCAGATAAACGTGGCAATGGGAGAAATACATTTGTTATTATGATATGTGAAAGAGGAGGTTCATATACCGAGTACAAGAAGTTGACTAGGCATAAAATATCTGGTTCGGTTAAATATGAGTGTCAATTTCAGCTGAGAGGTTATTTGTTGATTGATGGTGATTGAAGCCTCAAAGTTGGTGATGGTAGACACAACCTTGACATGGCAGAGGTGTTGAAAGGTCATAAAACCGCTGGACGTCTAAACCCAAATGAATGTATACACCTTCATGAGATGGCAGAGTCAAACGTTCCTCCGAGGCAAATTCTTACCAACTTAAGGAAGAGGAACAATACCACTTCAACTACTATCAAGCATATTTATAATGATTGTCACAGGTATAGGCAGTCCATTAGGGGTATGAGAACAAATATCCAACATCTCTTGAAATCATTGGTTGAGAATGAGTGTATGTATCATTGTAGAAAGTATCCTGAATCTGATGATGCCAGTGATATTTTCTGGATGCATCCAAATGGTATCAAGTTGTTTAACATGTTCTCTACGGTGTTTGTGTTAGATTCCACTTATAAGACCAACAATCGTCTTCCGTTGCTTGAGCTTGTTGGTGTCACTTCTACCGAGTACACGTTCTCTATTGCATTTGCTTATAAGATGTCTGAGAAGGAAGATAACGTTACTTGGGCTCTTGAGAAGTGTCGTGGTCTGTTGCATTCCAAAGATATTTCTCCCAAAGTAGTTGTCACTGATCGGGACCATGCTTTGATGAATGTTGTGGATACTGTTTTCCCAGATGCTACTGCTTTGTTGTGCGAGTATCACATTGAAAGAAATGTTAGAGCAAAGTGTAAGGTGGATTGCAAAGTTAAGGATCTCAAAGGCAATGATGGGAAAAAGATCAAGTCAAGTGAAGTGGTGAAGACAGTGATGCTTGCATGGGAGGATATTGTGAATTCCGATACAGAGCAAACATATATTGATAATTGCAACCGGTTCAAAGTTGTATGCGACAAGTTTCCCAAGTTTTTGGAATATGTTGAAAATACAATTTTGGGCCCGGTGAAGGAGAAGATTGTTAAGTTTTGGGTCAATAAAGTCATGCATTTGGGGAATAGTACAGCAAACAGAGCTGAATCTGCACACAACCGGTTGAAAAAGTATCTAACTAGTAGTATGAGTGATTTAAGTACAAATTGGAACTCCGTTCACAACATGCTAGAGTCACAAAATACTCAGATACACGCATCCTTCCAGACCTCCATGATCATGCTTGAACATAGGTTCAAAGGAAATATGATGTGGTCTATGGTGATTAGAAACATATCAAGGAATGTTTTGCATTATCTCGCAAACAAGGCTGATCGAGCAGTTGCGGTTGGTACGGACAAATCTAAGTGTAGTTGTTTAATTTTCATCACTTACGGATTGTCGTGTGTGTGTACGATAACATTGAAGATAAAAAAGAACACCCTCATCCGTTTGGATGAAATCCACGCTCACTGGAAGAGGTTAAGGTTCGAGTATGAAGGTGATCCTAAGGCTAGAAAGGAAGACATCTCTTTGTTACCAGAATGAGATTTGCTTCAGGTACTTTCTCCTTAAAACTGTTGAAATTCTGGCCAGGCAATACTTAAGAGATAAACGCAGGTTCTGAACCAACAGGTTCTGAACAGAACTTAGCACAATATAAAAGCAGATAAACAGCAGAAAAGTAAAGTGCAGGAAAGCTAAAAACACACAAGGTTTGTTAACCCAGTTCGGAGTAAACACCTCCTACTCTGGGGGATACCAATCCAGGAAGGAAATCCACTATTGGATTTAATCCTTAAGACTCAGACACTGACTCCCAGTTCTTATCCCAAGCAATTAACCTCCACCTAGTAAGACTTCTACCCAACTCTGAGTAATAGAATCCACTATCTTCCTATTCAAGTAACTAAACCCAGTTACTGAAACCCTTAATCAAAAACACTCTGTTTTTCAGAAAACTTCAAAAACACAAAGACTTCATTCGTACCTAAAGGCTTAGAATGAATTACAACTCTATAAAACTCTAAACCAACTCAAACTGAGTGGTGCACAATAAAGCTAAAAGCTTAAAATACTAAGACTCAATTTTCTGAATAATACTCTTCAATTCGTGTCTTGAATAGCAGCAGCCCTCCTCTATTTATAGCCTTCAGTCTTGCAGAATAAAATAACAAACTAATCTTTCTGATTTGATTTGTTACTGAAATAAGATTGGTCCAATAATGTAACAAATAAACCTGTACTGAATCTTTTAAAGATTATAACAGGAAAATATGAATTTCATATCTTTGAACCAAATCTTCAGTAAAATCTTCTCCAAATAAATCAACATTCTAGAAGCACTTATACAAAGATAATTCCTTGCTAGATCTCCCAAGATACGCGCAAAAACTAATCTGAAAACCCAGCTTCTGATGTGGTCAACAAAAGTCAACGCTGGCTTCAGAACCTGAAATCAGCTTCTGAACTGCTACAGTGCATTCAGCTTCTGATGACATTTTCTGCTTCTGAATGGCTTCAAAACACAAAACTTGCAACTGAAGAAATGTTATACATATGGAGATGCTTCTATTCAATATCTTGGTTTTGCCAAAACATGCAGCAAACACCAAAAGACTCAACAATCTCCCCCTTTGGCAAATTTTTGGCTAAAACCATCCAAGTCCTTCAATCTTCATTATAGTCAGCTCAACAATGAAGAACTCCACAATAATACATCATAGCAATTAGTTTAGGCAGCGGATTCAGCTATGTTAAACAAGCAGCTTCAACTTCTGAACTTCTGATAGAGCTACTGATCAACTCCTGATCATCACACACACTCCCCCTGCAACTCAGCATACACTCAGCATACATCAAACTCCCCCTTACTTCTGAATTTATGGTATCAGAGCATATCAGAGCCAACACTTCAGGAGCTGCACACATTTGTTCTTCAGGACCATACCTCAGGGTCACAGAAATACTCAGGACCATAACAATCTTGTACTCCCCCTGAGACACATACTCCCCCTCAATAACATCTTGACAGCTCTTGTTATATTTGTTCTGAACTCTGAGCTTCACAAATAACTTCTGAACAACACTGAAAGCTAAATTTGAACTAATTCTCTGAGCAGCAACACTTGGTATCAGAGCCAACACATTACATAAGATTTTCTCCCCCTTTTTAGCCACAAAATTTTGACAAATCTCAGACTTCAAATAAGGAACCAAAACTACACATCCAAAAGTAATCTCAGACTCTGACGTAGGTTCAGGATCACACTTAGCAAAGGCACAACTTGCAGGTACTCTAGCTTCCTCACATCCAGTTTGCATTAATTGCTATAAGTCTTCATGAAGACACACACCCAACTTGCTTCTCAGATTCTCAAACTGTTTAGCATCCAAGGCCTTTGTGAAAATGTCAGCAACTTGTTCTTCAGTAGCTACATGTTCCAGCTGAATAATCTTGTCCTCCACAAGGTTTCTAATAAAATGGTGTCTGATATCTATGTGTTTAGTTCTGCTGTGCTGTATTGGATTCTTAGAGATGTTGATAGCACTCAAATTATCACAAAACAATGTCATAACACCTTGTTTCATGTTATACTCCTCCAGCATTTGTTTCATCCACACCAGTTGTGAGCAACTACTCCCAGCAGCAATATACTCAGCTTCAGCAGTTGATAATGAAACACAATTTTGTTTCTTGCTGAACCAAGAAATTAAGTTATTTCCCAAAAAGAAACAACCTCCTGAGGTGCTCTTCCTGTCATCAGCACTTCCAGCCCAGTCTGCATCACAATATCCCATCAGTTCAGAACTTGAACTATGTGAATACATGATTCCATAGTCACTTGTGCTATTCACATACTTCAGGATCCTTTTGACTTGTGTCAGATGACTCATCTTAGGATCAGCTTGATATCTTGCACAAACTCCTACAGCAAATGTGATATCAGGCCTGCTTGCAGTTAAATACAATAAGCTCCCTATCATGCTTCTGTACTGACTTTGATCTACTGATATTCCATGTTCATCCTTAGTCAACTTCAGGTGAGTAGCAGCTGGTGTCTTCTTATGAGCAGCAGAATCCATTCCAAACTTCTTCACTATGTTCTTGGCATACTTACTTTGAGAAATGAAGATTGTATCTTCCATTTGCTTGACTTGTAATCCAAGAAAATATGTCAGTTCACCAACTAGGCTCATTTCAAATTCTGACTGCATCTGCTGAACAAACAATTTGACCATCTCTTGAGACATCCCACCAAACACGATATCATCTACATAAATCTGAGCAATCATCAGACTCCCATTTTCATCTTTCACAAACAAGGTCTTATCAGAACCACCTTTTCCGTATCCTTGAGCAACAAGAAACTGAGTCAGCCTGTCATACCATGCTCTTGGTGCTTGCTTCAATCCATATAAAGCCTTCTTCAACTTGAACACATGATCAGGAAACTTAGGATCCACAAAACCCTTAGGTTGTTCAACATATACTTCTTCTTGCAGATATCCATTAAGAAATGCACTCTTCACATCCATCTGAAACAACTTGAACTTGAGAATGCAGGAAACACCCAACAGTAGTCTTATGGACTCTAGTCTGGCCACAGGTGCAAAGGTCTCATCAAAATCCAATCCCTCTACTTGAGTATAACCCTGAGCAACCAACCTTGCCTTGTTTCTGACTACAGTACCACTTTCATCTGTTTTATTCTTGAATATCCACTTAGTGCCAATCACATTCAACCCTTCAGGTCTTGGAACCAAATCCCATACTTCACTCCTTTTGAATTGATTCAACTCATCTTGCATTGCTTCAATCCAAAATTCATCAGTTAGGGCTTCTTTCACATTTTTAGGCTCAACCTTTGACACAAAACATGAATCAGTAGCAGCTGGTTCTGATCTCCTGGTTCTGACCCCTTGATCCAAACTCCCAATGATAAGCTCTTTAGGATGATCTTTCTGAATTCTAATAGATGGCCCTTTACCATTTGGAACTTGATCTGGTTGATCTTCTGCTTCTTCAGACTCTGAATGCTTTTCAGCTTCTGAAGTTTGTTCTTCTGAGGCTTCAGATTCTGGAACAACTTCAGGCTCATTCTCAGCAGACAAATCATCAATAACCACATTTATGGACTCCATCACAACCTTGGTTCTGGAATTAAACACCCTAAAAGCTCTGCTGTTTACTGAATAACCCAGGAATATGCCCTCATCAGACTTAGGATCCAGTTTTCTTCTATTCTCTCTGTCAGCCAAGATATAGCATCTGCTCCCAAAAACATGGAAATATTTCACAGTAGGTTTTCTCCCTTTCCACAATTCATACAGAGTTGATGTAGTACCCTTCTTCAAAGTGACTCTGTTGTGTATGTAACATGCAGTGTTCATTGCTTCAGCCCAGAACATATATGGAAGTTTCTTAGCATGCAGCATCACTCTTGCACATTCTGCCAAAGTCCTATTCTTCCTCTCAACTACACCATTTTGCTGAGGTGTGATGGGTGCAGAAAACTCATGCTTTATACCTTCAGAAGCACAGAATTCTGAAAAGCTCTTGTTTTCAAATTCTTTGCCATGATCACTTCTGATTCTGATAATCCCACTATCCTTCTCTCTTTGTAGTTGAATGCACATCTCTTTGAAGACTTCAAAAGTGTCAGACTTTTCTCTAACAAAGCTGACCCATGTATATCTAGAGTAGTCATCTACCATTACAAAAGCATATCTTTTTCCTCCAATACTTTCTACTTGCATAGGCCCCATCAAATCCATATGAACAAGTTCTAGTACTTTGGTAGTTACCTGGTGAACTAATCTGGGATGAGACTTTCTTGTTTGTTTACCAATCTGACAATCACCACAAACACTGTCCTCATTGATCTTCAGATTAGGCACACCTCTGATAGCTTCAGTACTTAGGATTTTCTTCATGCCTTTCAGATGCAGATGTCCCAGTTTCTGGTGCCAGAGCTTGACTTCCTCTTCTGAGCTCATAAGACAAGAAGTCAGACTTCTTTCTTCTTCAGAAACCCACAAATAACAATTGTCTTTGGATCTGCAGCCTCTCATCTGAATCTTATCTTCCTGATCAGTAACAATGCATTCTTGCTTGTTGAAATTAACCTTCAATTCTTGATCACAAAGTTGGCTGATACTGATCAGATTAGAGGTTAATCCTTCCACCAGTAGCACATCATTAAGTCTGGGCAAACCTTCTCTGATCAAATCTCCAATACCCAGAATCTGACCTTTTACACCATCTCCAAATGTCACATAACTTCTGGAGTATGATCTGATATTGCTCAGTAGCTTCTTCACACCAGTCATGTGCCTTGAACACCCACTATCAAAATACCAGTCTTCTTTTGAAGTAGCTCTCAAAGAGGTATGAGCAATCAGGCCTACATTCTGAACTTTGGGCTTCCACACCTTCTGAACATTGTGACTGATAGTAGCTGGTTCAACTCTTCTATATTGGAAGTGTTCAGGGTAACCATACAATTTAAAGCAGAATGGTTTGATATGCCCTCTCTTTCCACAATGATGACAGACCCATGGATGATTCCTCCTCCTTCTGTTTCTGAACAATTTCTGGGGTTGCTTCTGAGGTAGCATCTGAACATGTTTCTGACCTTGCATCTGAACATACTTCTGACCTTGCATCTGAGGTTTCTTCTGAGCTTGCATCTGGGCTTGTTTCTGAGGTCTCCTCTTTGATGTTCCAACCATAGAGTCATGAGTTTGAGTAGCAGGAACAAAACTCATCTGTTTAGGAATCTGAGTCTGATCAACAAAACCTAAACCAGTTTTTCCTTGTTGCTGATTCCCCAAAATGTCCTCCAACTTATCAGTAGCAGAATTCAACATCTTCACTTGCTTTTTCATTTGATCGAGTTGGGAGTTCAGTTGCTTCACTTCTTCTTTTAAATCTGAATTCTGCACTAACAGTTCACCTTTTTCAGCCTCCTGTTGAAGAATAGTCTCCTTCTGATCCAAAACTTGTTTGCAAACCTCAGCACTTCTGGTATACAGCTTCTTGTAGTTATCAGCTAGTTCATCATATGAGGTTTTAGCAGCTTCAGACACATATGAGGCTTCAGACTCTGAGTCAGACTCTGAAAAGGTCTCAGACTCTAAAACAGCTTCCTTCTTCAAGATAGCTCCTGACCTCACAACTAGACCAGTATCACACATATCAGATTCACTAACATCATCATCTTCAGAACCATCATCAGACCATGCAACAGCTAGGCTCTTCTTCTGCTTCTTAAGAAAAGTAGGACATTCAGATTTGATATGCCCATAGCCCTCACACTCATAGCACTGCACACCTTTGGCTTGGTTGCTTTTCTCCTCAGACTTGGTCTTCTTCTCATCAGTTTGTTGCTTCTTGTTATTGAATCTGAAGTTCTGACCTTTGGCTTTGGCTTTTCTGTTAACATTCTTCAGAATCTTGTTGAATTGTTTTCCCAGCAACACAAGAGCTTCTGATAAGTCATCCTCTTCAGACTCTTGTTGATCATCAGCTTCAGAATTTACACTAAAAGCTACACCTTTTCCTTTCTTCTCAGTCTGTTTACAAAAGGCAGTTTCAAAATTGAGTAGTGACCCAATCAGCTCCTCAACCTTCATAGCAGAAATATCATGAGCCTCCTCAATTGCAGTGACCTTCATATCAAACCTTCTAGGCAGGGACCTGAGGATTTTCCTGACTAACTTCTCATCAGACATCTTTTCACCAAGAGAGTCAAAGGAATTGGCCATATCGAGCACATTCATGTAAAAATCCTGAATGGATTCATCCTCCTTCATCTTCAGGTTCTCAAACTTGGTGGTCAGCAACTGTAATCTGGACATCTTCACCTTAGAAGTTCCTTCATGAGTTGTCTTTAAGATTTCCCAGGCCTCCTTTGCAACAGTGCATTGTTTGATAAGTCTGAACATGTTCTGATCAACACCATTAAAGATAGCATTCAAAGCTTTTGAATTTCCCAGTGACAGATCATCTTCAGCTTTGGTCCATTCCTCCTCAGGCTTCAGAACCTCAGTCTTGTTACCATCTTTGTCTGTATACACAGGATGATCCCAGCCTTTAATCACAGCTTTCCAAGTCCTACTGTCAATAGATTTTAAGAAGGCACACATCCTAGACTTCCAATACTCATAGTTTGTGCCATCTAATAGGGGTGGTCTATTGACATAGCCTCCTTCTCTATCCATGCTTGCCAGAAATAAACTCCTCTGGATCTCACCCAATTTACAGGCAGGGTGCCTGCTCTGATGCCAATTGAAATTCTGGCCAGGCAATACTTAAGAGATAAACGCAGGTTCTGAACCAACAGGTTCTGAACAGAACTTAGCACAATATAAAAGCAGATAAACAGCAGAAAAGTAAAGTGCAGGAAAGCTAAAAACACACAAGGTTTGTTAACCCAGTTCGGAGTAAACACCTCCTACTCTGGGGGATACCAATCCAGGAAGGAAATCCACTATTGGATTTAATCCTTAAGACTCAGACACTGACTCCCAGTTCTTATCCCAAGCAATTAACCTCCACCTAGTAAGACTTCTACCCAACTCTGAGTAATAGAATCCACTATCTTCCTATTCAAGTAACTAAACCCAGTTACTGAAACCCTTAATCAAAAACACTCTGTTTTTCAGAAAACTTCAAAAACACAAAGACTTCATTCGTACCTAAAGGCTTAGAATGAATTACAACTCTATAAAACTCTAAACCAACTCAAACTGAGTGGTGCACAATAAAGCTAAAAGCTTAAAATACTAAGACTCAATTTTCTGAATAATACTCTTCAATTCGTGTCTTGAATAGCAGCAGCCCTCCTCTATTTATAGCCTTCAGTCTTGCAGAATAAAATAACAAACTAATCTTTCTGATTTGATTTGTTACTGAAATAAGATTGGTCCAATAATGTAACAAATAAACCTGTACTGAATCTTTTAAAGATTATAACAGGAAAATATGAATTTCATATCTTTGAACCAAATCTTCAGTAAAATCTTCTCCAAATAAATCAACATTCTAGAAGCACTTATACAAAGATAATTCCTTGCTAGATCTCCCAAGATACGCGCAAAAACTAATCTGAAAACCCAGCTTCTGATGTGGTCAACAAAAGTCAACGCTGGCTTCAGAACCTGAAATCAGCTTCTGAACTGCTACAGTGCATTCAGCTTCTGATGACATTTTCTGCTTCTGAATGGCTTCAAAACACAAAACTTGCAACTGAAGAAATGTTATACATATGGAGATGCTTCTATTCAATATCTTGGTTTTGCCAAAACATGCAGCCAACACCAAAAGACTCAACAATTGTCTTTATTTCTCCCAGTTTTATTACATTTTGTTCTGTGCTGGTATGGTTCGGATTATATAATCCGGGCACATTATGTGAATTCCGGATTTTATAATCCGAAACGTTCGCATTTAAGCCCCATGTAGACGTACTTGAGTTGCATGATCTGGGGTGCTTGATGGTGTTCGGATTTTATAATTGAAAACTTGTCTTTCATTTTTGCCATATAAAATCCAAACCCTCACAGACACATAACAGAATGCAGTTTTTTTTTTTTTTTTCCGGTTTTCTACAACATTTCACCTAACAGTTTTTTACACATTGTAGGCCCGGTTTAACGAGGCTGATTACAACATTAAGGTCCATATCAAAGAAAAATTTCGACAGTTTGTTTTGCCGGAAACAACCTCTATACGTCCACCGCCAAAAAAGGTCACCACTAAAGGAGCTCCAAAGAAAGATAAACATATCATTCGGTCGACAAAGCGATCGCCTTCTCTATGGGAGCATGTTGACTCCCAGGATTCACATACACAGGCTTCACAGACATATTCAACAAGGACAAGTAAAAAAGTGCAAGGAAAAGCAACATGTCTCCTAATCCTCCTAAGTCAATTCCGGTTAAAGTAAACATATCGCACAAAGACCAAATCCCACCTTTCATGCATGAATTTATTAAAAAGGTGGTGGATGTAGCCGATGATGGTCATTATGGGTTTCGTGAAGTTGCGGGCCTACGTAACTTGACCGTTGATGATCACTAGATGATCTGTTACCAACTTTAAAAAGAGCTTACCGGTGAAGAAAATAAGCGTTATCGATGAATGATTGGGGCGGATAGGCGATATAAACAGGTCTTAGGCGCTCTAAACTTTTCTGGTATTGGTCATGCACCACCGGATAAGTGGATGATCATGCCGGATATGGGCTTTCTCATTGCACAAAGATACAAACACGTGGTTGTTCTACTATCCATTGAGAAAGGGAGATCGAAAACTTTTTTCCCTCTATGCGGTGACCCGTCACATAGAGACTGATTGATGTGTTTAGCACATGTGAATGACAACCATTTTATGATGATATATTTGAAGGATGGTTGTCCAATTCCTCCCACTTCCACACTATGGAGACAATACTGTCAAGATGATGTAAAAAAATGGCCTCATAGATATATCAATCAGATGGTTAACTATAATGCACTATGTCGGGCGGCGGGTTATGAGGTAGTAGGAGATGACCAAGATTTATACATTATTGAAAATCTTAATTCTAAAGAGAAGGTTGTTGTTGAGAAGAAGGTTGAAGATGGCGTGAAGATTGAAAAGGATGAAAGTTTTAATCTTGATGATTATAGCATAGATCTTGGAGCGGATTAAATTTAATGTATATCATTAGTTGAAATGTATATCATTAGGTGAAATATGTAATGATATAAATTCAACTTTTTTGGCATAATGATATATATATATATATATATATATATATATAATGGTTTTTTGATATAAATATTACATCATTGTCCTTTACATTATTTTATATATTGCAAAAAATTGTTGAATCCACAAAACATCCAGTGTTGTTGTAAACTTATTGTGTTCTGTAAACTGAATGAGTTTGGTTTTTAAAATCCGGAGAGGTTTTGGATTTTAAAATCCGATGAGTATTTTTGAAAAAAAAAATAGGACGCGTGAGAAACGCATAGGGTAAGAAAAGTAATAGCCAAAAATAAATTAGCGAGCCTTGACAATTAGAGCGAGAGTTGGAATAAACTAGTCAACTGTTGATAATTTTTTACCTCTCCATCAAGCATCAACAAATAATAATTGGTTGGTATCTAGGAGTATCTAATTATAGATGTCAGTCAATTTCTCTTTCCAAATTGGAGAAAATTTTGTTTATAGACGAGCCAACAAGTAGTAATTATTTCGTGTTCCTGAATCAGCTCATTCTAGCAAATTTAATATGAGAAGGTATAAGCTAAAAAGAAAGAATATCATACTACTCTTTTCCTCACAAAGAATATCATACTACTCTTTTCCTCGCGGCGCCATAAAGCCAATACATAACCTTTCCCATGATGGGCCATGGCATTTCATTTCCATTCTTAATTAATAGCCTTCTAAGAGGTTTAAAAACAGTCTCTATTAAAATCGTACAAGTTGTTTTCACATACCTAATCGCTGTCGGTTGATTAATTCACAAACTGGGTTTATAAAAGCTTCAAACATGTGCAAAACTAGTAATGGTTAGAAAAGCAAACAAAAACTACTTCTAAATGCAAATGTAAACAAAACTTAACAAATAATCCCTCGCTACGCTCCCCACCTATTGGAAGATATCCTACTCAAATGACGACGAATCAAAATAACGAACTCAAGATACTTTAAGCACAAAAAGGTTTATAACTTTATATACACAAACTGCAAAAAATACAAAAACGAAACTTCACATCCTCCAAATGTCATGTAGTTCTCCAAAACTTGCAATTTTTTACACTTGACACAAAATGTGGGGAGAACAAACATTGGAAAGCTTCAAATAAATTAAATCTTGACATCAAACATTAAGACCAAAAACTGTAGTCACTTTAAACTCACCACTTACAATAAACGACTGATAATTTTTTTTTTCTTTCAGTGCCACAGGAGCCAACTCTGCTTCATTCATGCAGGAGAACATTTGCACCAAGCAAGGATTACCATGTCAAGTCAAGGTTCTTCTTCCACAAGTTGCACATTGTATTCATGCTTTATGCCTGGAGGAAATCAAAGTGTCAAACCAAGGCATTAAACCATTTTCACAATAAAATAATAACAAAATATTGCAATAGGCATCCTAAAGTGTGTTTTTAGAACAATAATATATGCAGAAAGCAGCTTGTTTTCGGGACAGACTACATTTTCAGTGTTCTTGTTGGGACAATATTATCCACAATAATTTGGCTACACACACACATGCACGCGCTTCGAGTTGATAGGAATTATTTAAGTTTGGAAAAATAAAACCATCACTTCAAAAAGGAAGTGAAAGGTTGAGGTTGATTTCAAACAATAATCCTGTAAGATGCATGTTGATCTACAATTTTGCAAGTAGAGAACATAATATGGTGATGACACCTCATACTCTACTCGTCAAATATTTTATTGTCTTCGCTTAATCGCTTTCTATTTCAAAGATGCAAACCCATTGGCATGCTAGGCAATCCCCACCCGCCAAAGTAATATGTATAATCACAAGCAGGGAGTACGACCATATAAAGCAAATTATTGATAAAAGCATTTCTGCAGGAAATTATTAATTGAAAATACCTTTTATTAAAGTTTTGTCCTATTCTTTCCTGTCATCGTCGTTATTCCAATCACCGTCGTCGTCATCACCAATTCCATCATTTCCCATATCACTTTCACTAGCTGTCTCCCATTCAGAGTCATCAGTCTCTGGACCATATATATCACCACCATCACCCTGATTATGGACGCCGCCATGCTTAACAGCTGCCTCTCGAAATAACCAAGCAGCACGCATCTGCTTCTTAACTAATCGCTCAGCGTAATCCGGAACTTTATTTTGCCTTAGTGAGAGATCAGGATCATTTGACTGGGAGCACTCATTTATAAATAGAATAGCATCCAATAAACTTTCTTTTGCTAACCCTAGCATGTCATAAGCCTGTGCTCGCCTCCAGAGACTTTTGGCATGACGATTGACAGGTCTGTGGAGACATAGTGCACGGGTAGCATCACTTATGGCAGCCAAAGGTTGCTGCAGCAAAAGATAACATTGAGCTCGATTGCTATAGAGAACAACTCTCTCCTTCTTGGATCTCATAGGACACAATGCCAATGCTTCTGAGTATTTTGAAGCAGCACCAGAAATATTTCCAGATGAGAACAGGGAATTTCCTTCAAGCTTGACAACCAGTGCTGCAGCCTGCTTAATATGTAGATCTTCCTTGGGCATATTCTTTTCCCATTTTAATCTCTGCTTCGAACTTAATAGATCCTCTATCTGTTCTTTAGTGCGACTACTAATTGAGCTTCTTCCCGACCCTTGTGTCTCGATGCAATCTTGAAGAACACTGACAATGGAATCACCAAGCTTTTTATGATCACCTAGAGTTGTGATCTCCGCAAGATCAACTAATGCAGGCACCACTTTATCAATTACCTACATAATATATGCCAAGGCATTAAACTAAACAGATATTCACAATATCCAATTGAAGTGAACTCAGCAGTCTACAACAATTGGTGCTCGGATAAATGAAAGCAATGATCAAATAAGGAGGATTTGAAAATCCATGAGCCCAAACATGAAACCAAAAACCAAACATGTGAATCCAAACGTGGTTGGCAATTGCCGCAGTGATAACTAAGTTTAAGCAGCCTACACATGAGCTGAAACATGAAAGTTCACTTCCATACATCAATGTCTTTAGATGTTCAATTGAAATTGAAATTATATATAAAACAAAAAATACTCAGTTAAAACCTTTTTTGTGTTCTCCTTTTCACACTAAGAAACAGAAATATGTCACAACAAGCGGTATGATATGTATATATCTTCATAGTGAAGGTCCGTGCCTAATTGAAGACCTACAGACTGAGACAACAGTTCCTACTTTTATTTCCTAAATGAATTAAAGTTATTTTTAAAGCATAAGAATTAACTTCCATTCACATGCTAATCCAAGCATTCGTGCCTAAGACAGTCAGTAGAGTTCATTAATGTTCAGGAGTGCAAATGAATGCATCGGATAAGACTACATGAAGTAGCAGAACCAGGAGCTAATTCAAAGTTACAAAGGTTTTACCTTGTGACATGTATTCGGATCTTGCAGCAACCATAGAAGACAATCAATAGCCATATACTGCCAATCATCTGAAGACCGAGCAATATTACACAATGCTTCAATAATTCCAGGGCAACTGGCAACAGGTCCCCTGCCGAGCTTTTGATGACAAATTGTTCTTAATAAGCCAATACCAGCTGGTGAATTTTCATTAACAAGTCCACCCCACATGCCAGGTAGTTTTGTTAGAAATTCTTGCTTGCATATGGTAGGAAGAAATTCCGGTTTAAAGGCAAAGCAATTAATGAGCTGAAGCGACCAACATTGCAGTTGGCTAGCCCATTCCTCAGCCTTCCTAGACTCCATTTCAACACCGCCCATGCCGCGTGTAAGAAGATCACAGTGATAACTTAGCCTTCTATCAACATATTGGTAAAAGTGTGAATAAACTATTTCCAAGGAACTCATCGCTAATTGGATCGAAAGCTCAAGAATTTCACCGTGACTTGCTAAAGTAGGAAAAGTGCTGGCATATGTAGCTAAATGTCCCAAAGCTCTAACCGCTACCCTCTGCTCAACCCAAGTCAATCTACCTCTTAAAAGCTCAACTAAAGGAGGAATGACCCCAGCATGCACAGAACTTTCTGCAAATTCTTCCATATTCATTGTGTAGGAACCAATGATGTGAGCAGCATAATAAGGAATGTATATATTTTGGTCATGAGAAAGCCAACGCCGGTTCTTCAGTCCTTTCCATATGAGAGCAGACATGCATTCAAATATTCCCAGCTCTATAAATTCAGGGTCATTCGGATGTGCCATTGCCGTGTTCCAAAGACCGCTGATAGGGAGAACCTGACCATCATCATCTTGACACGGAAGTTCTCTAAAGAACTTCAGTACACTTGCTCTGCGTTTGCTTGGATTCGCTTCTTTCATGACACAAAAGAAGCATCCTGGGTATGGACAGTCTGATGAAACTTTATCCATGCTTGGTAAATTATAACAATAGTCTGACAGATCAACAAGTCAACCTGAAGCAAGAAAACCACTACAAAACTGCACATATGCAACATATTGGATTAGTATTCAGCACAACATCATATATACATTCCAACCCATCACTAGATTCTATACGTCGAAAAGTGCAACAACAAAGATGACAATAACTTGCATTATATAAAAATAAAATAAAAACCAACAAAAAAAATAAGCCATTCTTTTCACAATCAATTTCTATGCTATATGCCCAAATTATGTTCAAATTACATCAATAGACAACTATGTAATACAAAAAAAAAAAAAAACTTCCATAGAAGCAAAAATGACATATCCTACACCAGCATTGAAACTGAAAGTAGACAAACGCCCAAATCATCAAATTTTTCAATAATAATTTAATTAATTGAACACCTATGATTTTACATGTTTAGTTTTCCAGCTAAAACAGTGAGTGTAAAGAAACAGTTGCTGAAAGAAATTAAAAAAATGAAAATTTATCGAATATTCTGGCACAAGAAGTCAAACAGAGAATCAAGATTCTGGACTCCTAGCTATAAATAAGTCACTACATAAAATCCTCCACGTTTAGTCAATTCAAATTCAAACAGATTGAAAAATTAAAATAACAATTATTTTTGTCTTTGCATAATCAATTATGCAGAAAGCAACTACTAACCTACTTCTCCAATGGCAACAAAAAAAAAAAAGCGAGTGGTAGATTGGCTTCATTGACGAAAAAAGTAGAGAAATTACCTTTGAAGAAGTGAGAGAGATTGAATTCAACGGTAACAAGAAAAAGTTGCAACGGTAACACTGAAGCGAAATTATTGGCGGAGATCGGGGGTGAAGACAGATCCAAGTTTGTGATATTTTTGTCAATTTCGGACTGTTTATCTCAATCTGTCTCTCTCACGCTTTTCTCGTATCATCGTCGATTTTTATTAGGTTAAGATTTCAGACAGTGAAAGAGAGAGAGAGAGAAGAAGACAACGGAAAGTGGAAACATGGGATGGGTGTTTGTGTTTACTACCCGACAGGACACTTCACTGTTCCGGTAAAAAAATTCCATCATTTATTCTGTTTTGGGGAAAAAACTTTCTTCAAATAGAAATTACTCCCATTTTTTCCTAATTATATCACTTGAGTAAACTACTAAATTTTGTTTTTTTACTAAAAAAATATTCCCTCGGATCCTTATTACAAGAAGAAAAACAAAAAAACATCAAAACCAATACAATCATTAATTGTTATAACTTTTTAAATAATTTTATAAATATACCCCTATAGAAAGTTGTGAAACATTAAATACATCCACTAATATTGAAAAGATAAACATTAAATGAAGGATTAAAAAGTCTTTTAAGCAATAACTACACCTTAAAAGTTGTGACATTTTCTTATAAATAGGACCAAATCATTTTTTGAAATTTTTTTTATAATAAGGACCGGAGGGAGTAAATAATTTTTTGTTAGGTACAAAAATAATTGATATTTGTCATTCAAATTGATATAATGCAAATTTGTAAAAAAAACAAAAAGATTGAATCCGCATAAAACTTTACCAAATCCATTTTAGTAGCGTTAAATGATACAATATTAATAAGCCTACATATATGATTATATGGAAGTGTCAGGAATGTTTATGTCTCTGATATGTAACATTGACGATATTAAAGTCATTAATTGATCTACACGTAATCGAAAATGATATGACAATCTGATCTGAACAAACACGAACAAACACTTTAACAAAATGGTAAAGCAAAACAAAGCCCCACATAAACGACTAACAAAACAATGTCGGACTAAAACGACAAAATTACGAAGAAGAAGCTAATATGTAAATATCATTTGTTTAAATGAAAGGGAGGAGAGAAACAATTTAGATGAATGATTTCAGGTAAAGAAGAAACTAATATAAAATGTGAAAACGACTATATATATATACACATATATATATGTGTGTGTGTGTAGAGAGAGATAAATTACCAAACTGAGACTCAAAATTAAATCAAGTTAGTCAAAAAACATTTGTGCTTTGCTCTCTCTAAAAAAATATCCTCTGCCTTCTCTCTAATAACTTCACAGCCGCCTTCATCATTTTCCATCCCCTTTAATCCAAACTCCATCCTTTCAAGATGAAATGCTTCTAGTGATGGTGTGATGAGTGGCTCACTACCCTCTGCACCACCCACATCTAGATCAGTCGTTTTTGTCGTCATTCGTCGAATGGTAGCAATGGTTGCTTTGGTGGTTGAATTTGCGGTTGTCTTAACCCACGCTTCTGGTGTAGGGTATCAAAACGGCGTGGGTGCGTTGCATCTTCGTCGTCGGTTCATTTGGGTCTCAAAACCGGATCTGTTTCAACAAAGATCAAGTGTTTTCGTCATAAAACATGTTCCCTGCGTTCGTGTAGTCTTGCTGGAAACGTTGGTGGTGATGG